>CM060881.1:176472500-177167500 GCA_030762935.1 Hymenopus coronatus | reverse complement strand
AAAGTAAAAATAGCTGCAGCTAATTTGTTCGCCAAGAGTTGTGAACAATATTGTTGGGAGTACATGTAGAAAGAGCCTTTTACACAGTGGAGCTCGTTTCATGGACCTAAACACAGTCAGTCCTCTCCTTAGCGAGAATAAATTGCTGGTATTTTTCCACAACCGGAAGATAAGGCTATTAGAAGACCGGGAGAGCGAGCGCTTTTTGCTGAAACTCTGGTCGTTAAAGATGCACACTTCTCGACACATTTCCGGCAAGAACCAAGTCAAACTTGTCTTTGTTTGCATTCAGCTCTGAAGCTAGACATTCTTGGAAATGATGAACATGATCGCTTCACGCCTCTGGGAGTCAGGAGTTTTCCATGCCATTTCAACTAACAGGGTTTTGTGATGCTCCACTGCTAAGAGCTTCTGTAGTCACAGAGAAAAACCAAACCTGATTTACTCACGAGGTAAAGGGTATTCTGTACGGAACTAAGTGTTTGATGGGTGATGCATTCAAACACATTTACTATCAATGGTAATCTGTTACAATTTAACTGCCAAACAGTCCATTATTAGAATTTTTCTTGCTCGAATAAACTATACTTGAATTAATAAAATTCATCTTGCTCAAATAAAATTATAAAATTATAGTTGAATTATAATTGAATTAATAGAATTCATCTTGCTCAAATAAAGTATATTTGAATTATTAGAATTTATCTTGTACAAATGAAACTATATTTGAATTATTAGAATTTATCTTGTTCAAATGAAACTATATTTGAATTATCAGAATTCATCTTGTTCAAATGAAACTATAGTTGAATTATTAGAATTCATCTTGTTCAAATGACATTATTTTAAATATCCACCGTTCTATTTAACCAACCTACAGATATTAGCCATTACTGGTTCTTTTTGTGATTTATATACTTTATATAGGTATTATTTTAGGACGTATTGGGAAAGTGAATCTTCTTTTCGCTCTAAATACTTAAAAAACAGTTTTGTTTAAAAACAATGGCAAACTAAGCAACAACTGGTTAGCTACATAAAACATATACAAACATCGAACACAAATGCAGTCTGCAATGCTAACGCAACGAAAACAGTTGACATATTGTATATTCCAATAAGCTCTTTATTTTCCATAAGTACTCTTTTGTTCATCTCTTCTTTAGAAAATTCAGTCAATATGTTTTTAACATTATATTACATTACTATTTTTCGTAAATATCTCTGAGAGGTTAAGCCGGGCTCAATCCCAGGTGACCGCTTGTGGGATTTGTGGTGGACAAAGCGGCGTCTGGACGGATTTTCTCCGGTTCCTCTGGTTTCCCCTGTCATTACTTGCACTACTTGCTCCTAGTATTCATTTCATATCTTGTACTTGCTCACGTTGGCACCTCTCTCTCTCAGTTCCTAAAGAGGCATCTGTCCCGAGGTGCTGGTTTATAAGTCCCCCCCCCCCCGTACGAGAAGGGTAAAAAAGATAAACTGATATTGACATGCTGATGCTCTATTAGGTATATTGCTACTCTATTGCTATGTTAATAGTTTATTCCTGCAATGCATTTGTTTTAATTCTTGCTATTTTGTTATCGTTTCATTTATATAGAAAGCCCCCTTTAACATGTAAGGTCATATCGGATCTGTGCATTACAAACAACTGGTTGTGTGTAGGTTCTTTACGTGGGGCTTAAATCGTTTTATTTTCCTTAAAACACACACACTCTCTAACATACATGCTTCCAGACTCTGTGGGGATAGGGAATAATAAAGAATCCCAGCCGGGAATCGAACCCTGGACTCGCTGACCACTCGGCAGTCAAGCGCTCTTATTGCTTTTAGTATTTACGTTGACTTTTTATGTTTGTCGTTGACATTCAGCAGGTAGGTAGGAAGATTTCAAAATTAAAACAAGTCCATATATTTCTTTAACTTGTTATATTTATGCATAAAAATATTAAATTTAAATTATTCAATAAGGACATTTTTCAGAAATGCAAATACTGAACTGATTAATATCTACATAATAGATAACAGAACGAAAACATTTAAATAGTAGTATAAAACCTATTTTGAAAAATAGTTTTTTTTTTTGCAGCTGATATGATTAGCATCACTGATTAAACTTTTAAATTTTCTTTGGCTTCTAGTCGGATATATGCTGAGGTGCATAAAATGTGGCTCATAATAAAACGGTTTTTAAGATCGTTACCTATGTTTACATCACATGTGGTTCTTATTTATACAACAGTGTAGTGTTTCTCTGGGTGGTGTCAGGTTTTAAGATCGGCACCTTTCGTTACCTCACATGTGTTTCTTATTTATACAACAGTGTAGTGTTTCTCTGGGTGGTGGCAGGTTTTAAGATCGGCATCTTTGTTTACCTCACGTGTGGTTCTTATTTATACAACAGTTTAGTGTTTCTCTGGGTGGTGGCAGGTTTTAAGATCGGCATCTTTGTTTACCTCACATGTGGTTCTTATTTATACAACAGTTTAGTGTTTCTCTGGGTGGTGTCAGGTTTTAAGATCGGCACCTTTCGTTACCTCACATGTGTTTCTTATTTATACAACAGTGTAGTGTTTCTCTGGGTGGTGGCAGGTTTTAAGATCGGCATCTTTGTTTACCTCACGTGTGGTTCTTATTTATACAACAGTTTAGTGTTTCTCTGGGTGGTGGCAGGTTTTAAGATCGGCATCTTTGTTTACCTCACATGTGGTTCTTATTTATACAACAGTTTAGTGTTTCTCTGGGTGATTGCAAGTTTTATGATCGGCACCTTTGTTTACCTCACGTGTGGTTCTTATTTATACAACAGTTTAGTGTTTCTCTGGGTGGTGGCAAGTTTTATGATCCGCACCTTTGTTTACCTCACGTGTGGTTCTTATTTAGGCAACAGTTTAGTGTTTCTCTAGGTGGTGGTAAGTGTTAAGATCGGCACCTTTGTTTACCTCACATGTGTTTCTTATTTAGGCAACAGTTTAGTGTTTCTCTAGGTGGTGGTAAGTGTTAAGATCGGCACCTTTGTTTATCTCACGTGTGGTTCTTATTTATACAACAATGTAGTATTTCTCTGGGCGGTGGCAAGTGTTAAGATCGGCTTCCTGGCAGTTTGTAAGTTGACTGGTTCTGCCGTCTGGCGCAGTTCATCACAAAACTTAATCGCTAACACGGCCCTTGTAATCAGGCTTTTAATTTAAAAATTGTCAACTTCACACCCTGCAGAAACCTCATTTCAGTGTTTTATATGCTACAAAGCGCTGAAATTAAAGGGATGAACGTGGTACACGACGGGACCAAATAGTAAATGTCGATCCATATACTTGGAAACCAATTATCTATGATTCAAATGTGAAACTGAAGAAATTAAAAATAGCTGGAAATAACATATGAAGAGTATTGTCGTGAGGGTGGTGAAAGGAGGACAGATGGTAGAGCAATGATAACAATAACGGGACTTGTAATAAACTAATATATTGTGATATATTAAGTAAGTTGTTGGTTGCGAATGTTTGGTTTATAAAGGTGAGGGACTGCAATATATTTCATTAATCCTGTCCGGTTCGTTCCCAAGCGACCGCTTATGAGATTTGTGGTGGACAAAGCGGTGCAGGGGCTAGTTTTCCAGTTCCCCCTCCCCCATCTCGTTCCATCGGTGCTCCACCCTCATTCATGTGTCATCGCCTGTGGTGCCACAACTAGTTAAAGCGGGCGTTAATCCTGTCCAACATCATGCTGATTATGGGTGTTACTAACACAAAGTCTTACCTTAAGAGATATGCCCTGGTGTGTCTGGGCGAGGTGAGAGATCCCGAGGCGTCGCCCCAAGACGCACACAACAAGCAGAGGTCGGGTGGTCGGGTTTGCAGTCCCTTTAGCGGCATCCCGGTAGGGCATTCCAACATGGTGGCCGCACTCCTAATATGGAGAACCAACGCCCAGATAGTGGGTAGTCTTAGCCAATCAGCATCGAATGTATAAATTTTCTAGAATATCCGGTGTGACGTCAAATTGCGAATGTGCACGTAGCCCAACGGAAGTTGGTGAAAGTCCACTAGGAGTGTCATCGGAAGAGGCTGGTTCTATTATTTAATCAGCTTATAACAAAACTTGATTCTTTCAAGAACATGTAAGAATCAGGCACAATAAATTCAGATTAGTTAATTGATAACTAATAAAATATTACTAAAACAATATAAGCTAAACTCTCGCCAATGACAGTTGAATGACCTAAGGTAGCAGATGTGTTGGTGACCCAAGGTTGAGAATGCCAGAGTGAGGACGGAACTGGCTAGAGACCTAATCCCTGGAGTGAAGAAAATGAAGTCCGGCTGCAGCTCAATTGCTTTTCATTTATGGGCCCAAATTTCCGTCAGTTAATACACTGATACATTAAGGTCGTGTCGCAGAGTAAATACGGAGTGTTAATGAACTACACGGAAATAATTTGCGAGATTGTGCACGTGACTGATATAAGTAATTTGAGATCGGCGATGAATGGTCCACGGATAAACATAACGTTAAACGTGTGGGTATCAGGTGCTGATAAGTCGGTGTTAAAGCAAAGAAGGTTGAAAAAGTCTTTAAAACTGCTGCCCGAGTATAGAAATATCGATTTTTAGCAGCTCGTTACTAGCGTTCTCAAGATTTAATGTCGCAAAAATCTGTAAAATCTCGAAAAAATCACTTGACAGTGCGACACTGAGCATTCATTAACTACGTTCTTGAGCTATGATCTGCAGGCGTTTTTTTTAACTGTTCTGTTGGCTTCATGCATAACGCGGGAAGCAGCTATCCACAAGGTCATGAGTTCGATTTCTGTCATAGAGCAAACTCTTTTTTATTATTTTTTTCAGTGCAGACGAAGTGCCGCGATATATATAGCCGTTACTTGGACATTTCAATAAACAGGCCATAAGTCTCCTATCTCAAATTACTTATTTAAGTACTCTACATATTCTGTGAAAATATTTCGGTGAAGTTCATTAACAGCCTGTATAATATTCACATTTACAAATGATCACAATAACCGTTTTCCTCTAAGCACTTACACAAGCTTTTCCGAGTGTCAAGCTCACCCAGTTTGTTACAGCTCACTCTGGGTATAGACTCGCTGCAGCGCAGATAATACATAGCTTACCCAGTTTGTTACAGCTTACTCTGGGTATAGACACGCTGGGGCGCAGATAATACATAGCTTACCCAGTTTGTTACAGCTTACTCTGGGTATAGACACGCTGGGGCGCAGATAATACATAGCTCACCCAGTTTGTTACAGCTCACTCTGGGTATAGACACGCTGGGGCGCAGATAATACATAGCTTACCCAGTTTGTTACAGCTTACTCTGGGTATAGACTCGCTGCAGCGCAGATAATACATAGCTTACCCAGTTTGTTACAGCTTACTCTGGGTATAGACTCACTGCAGGGCAGATAATACATAGCTTACCCAGTTTGTTACAGCTTACTCTGGCTATAGACTCGCTGCAGCGCAGATAATACATAGCTTAGCCAGTTTGTTACAGCTTACTCTGGGTATAGACACGCTGCAGCGCAGATAATACATAGCTTACCCAGTTTGTTACAGCTTACTCTGAGTATAGACACGCTGCAGCGCAGATAATACATAGCTTACCCAGTTTGTTACAGCTCACTCTGGGTATATACTCGCTGCAGCGCAGATAATACATAGCTTACCCAGTTTGTTACAGCTTACTCTGGCTATAGACTCGCTGCAGCGCAGATAATACATAGCTTAGCCAGTTTGTTACAGCTTACTCTGGGTATAGACACGCTGCAGCGCAGGTAATACATAGCTTACCCAGTTTGTTACAGCTTACTCTGGCTATAGACTCGCTGCAGCGCAGATAATACATAGCTTACCCAGTGTGTTACAGCTTACTCTGGGCATAGACACGCTGCAGCGCAGATAATACATAGCTTACCCAGTTTGTTACAGCTTACTCTGGGCATAGACTCGCTGCAGCGCAGATAATACATAGCTTATCCAGTTTGTTACAGCTAACTCTGGGTATAGACTCGCTGCAGCGCAGATAATACATAGCTTACCCAGTTTGTTACAGCTTACTCTGGGTATAGAGTCGCTGCAGCGCAGATAATACATAGCTTACCCAGTTTGTTACAGCTTACTCTGGGCATAGACTCGCTGCAGCGCAGATAATACATAGCTTATCCAGTTTGTTACAGCTAACTCTGGGCATAGACACGCTGCAGCGCAGATAATACATAGCTTACCCAGTTTGTTACAGCTTACTCTGGGCATAGACTCGCTGCAGCGCAGATAATACATAGCTTATCCAGTTTGTTACAGCTAACTCTGGGTATAGACTCGCTGCAGCGCAGATAATACATAGCTTACCCAGTTTGTTACAGCTTACTCTGGGTATAGACCCGCTGCAGCGCAGATAATACATAGCTTACCCAGTTTGTTACAGCTTACTCTGGGTATAGACCCGCTGCAGCGCAGATAATACATAGCTTACCCAGTTTGTTACAGCTTACTCTGAGTATAGACACGCTGGGGCGCAGATAATACATAGCTTGCCCAGTTTGTTACAGCTTACTCTGAGTATAGACACGCTGGGGCTCAGATAATACATAGCTTACCCAGTTTGTTACAGCTTACTCTGGGTATAGACTCGCTGGGGCGCAGATAATACATAGCTTACCCAGTTTGTTACAGCTTACTCTGAGTATAGACACGCTGCAGCGCAGATAATACATAGCTTACCCAGTTTGTTACAGCTTACTCTGGGTATAGACTCGCTGCAGCGCAGATAATACATAGCTTACCCAGTTTGTTACAGCTTACTCTGGGCATAGACACGCTGCGGCGCAGATAATACATAGCTTACCCAGTGTGTTACAGCTTACTCTGGGTATAGACTCGCTGCAGCGCAGATAATACATAGCTTACCCAGTTTGTTACAGCTTACTCTGGGTATAGACTCGCTGCAGCGCAGATAATACATAGCTTACCCAGTTTGTTACAGCTCACTCTGGGTATAGACTCGCTGCAGCGCAGATAATACATAGCTTACCCAGTTTGTTACAGCTCACTCTGGGTATAGACTCGCTGCAGCGCAGATAATACATAGCTTAGCCAGTTTGTTACAGCTTACTCTGGGTATAGACTCGCTGCAGCGCAGATAATACATAGCTTACCCAGTTTGTTACAGCTTACTCTGGGTATAGACTCGCTGCAGCGCAGATAATACATAGCTTACCCAGTTTGTTACAGCTTACTCTGGGTATAGACACGCTGGGGCGCAGATAATACATAGCTTACCCAGTTTGTTACAGCTTACTCTGGGTATAGACACGCTGCAGCGCAGATAATACATAGCTTACCCAGTTTGTTACAGCTCACTCTGGGTATAGACTCGCTGCAGCGCAGATAATACATAGCTTACCCAGTTTGTTACAGCTTACTCTGGGTATAGACACGCTGCAGGGCAGATAATACATAGCTTACCCAGTTTGTTACAGCTTACTCTGGGCATAGACACGCTGCAGCGCAGATAATACATAGCTTACCCAGTTTGTTACAGCTTACTCTGGGTATAGACACGCTGGGGCGCAGATAATACATAGCTTACCCAGTTTGTTACAGCTTACTCTGGGTACAGACTCGCTGCAGCGCAGATAATACATAGCTTACCCAGTTTGTTACAGCTTACTCTGGGTATAGACACGCTGGGGCGCAGATAATACATAGCTTACCCAGTTTGTTACAGCTTACTCTGGGTATAGACTCGCTGCAGCGCAGATAATACATAGCTTACCCAGTTTGTTACAGCTTACTCTGGGTATAGACTCGCTGCGGCGCAGATAATACATAGCTTACCCAGTTTGTTACAGCTTACTCTGGGTATAGACACGCTGGGGCGCAGATAATACATAGCTTACCCAGTTTGTTAGAGCTCACTCTGGGTATAGACACGCTGCGGCGCAGATAATACATAGCTTACGCAGTTTGTTACAGCTCACTCTGGGTATAGACACGCTGGGGCGCAGATAATACATAGCTTACCCAGTTTGTTACAGCTTACTCTGGGTATAGACACGCTGGGGCGCAGATAATACATAGCTTACCCAGTTTGTTACAGCTGACTCTGGGTATAGACACGCTGCAGCGCAGATAATACATAGCTTACCCAGTTTGTTACAGCTCACTCTGGGTATAGACTCGCTGCAGCGCAGATAATACATAGCTTACCCAGTTTGTTACAGCTTACTCTGGGTATAGACACGCTGCAGGGCAGATAATACATAGCTTACCCAGTTTGTTACAGCTTACTCTGGGCATAGACACGCTGCAGCGCAGATAATACATAGCTTACCCAGTTTGTTACAGCTTACTCTGGGTATAGACACGCTGGGGCGCAGATAATACATAGCTTACCCAGTTTGTTACAGCTTACTCTGGGTATAGACTCGCTGCAGCGCAGATAATACATAGCTTACCCAGTTTGTTACAGCTTACTCTGGGTATAGACACGCTGGGGCGCAGATAATACATAGCTTACCCAGTTTGTTACAGCTTACTCTGGGTATAGACTCGCTGCAGCGCAGATAATACATAGCTTACCCAGTTTGTTACAGCTTACTCTGGGTATAGACTCGCTGCGGCGCAGATAATACATAGCTTACCCAGTTTGTTACAGCTTACTCTGGGTATAGACACGCTGGGGCGCAGATAATACATAGCTTACCCAGTTTGTTAGAGCTCACTCTGGGTATAGACACGCTGCGGCGCAGATAATACATAGCTTACGCAGTTTGTTACAGCTCACTCTGGGTATGGACACGCTGGGGCGCAGATAATACATAGCTTACCCAGTTTGTTACAGCTTACTCTGGGTATAGACACGCTGCAGCGCAGATAATACATAGCTTACCCAGTTTGTTACAGCTTACTCTGGGTATAGACTCGCTGCAGCGCAGATAATACATAGCTTACCCAGTTTGTTACAGCTTACTCTGGGTATAGACTCGCTGCGGCGCAGATAATACATAGCTTACCCAGTTTGTTACAGCTTACTCTGGGTATAGACACGCTGCAGCGCAGATAATACATAGCTTACCCAGTTTGTTACAGCTTAGTCTGGCTATAGACTCGCTGCAGCGCAGATAATACATAGCTTACCCAGTTTGTTACAGCTCACTCTGGGTATATACTCGCTGCAGCGCAGATAATACATAGCTTACCCAGTTTGTTACAGCTTACTCTGGGTATATACTCGCTGCAGCGCAGATAATACATAGCTTACCCAGTTTGTTACAGCTCACTCTGGGTATATACTCGCTGCAGCGCAGATAATACATAGCTTACCCAGTTTGTTACAGCTCACTCTGGGTATATACTCGCTGCAGCGCAGATAATACATAGCTTACCCAGTTTGTTACAGCTTACTCTGGGTATAGACACGCTGCAGCGCAGATAATACATAGCTTACCCAGTTTGTTACAGCTTACTCTGGGTATAGACTCGCTGCAGCGCAGATAATACATAGCTTACCCAGTTTGTTACAGCTTACTCTGGGTATAGACTCGCTGCAGCGCAGATAATACATAGCTTACCCAGTTTGTTACAGCTCACTCTGGGTATAGACTCGCTGCAGCGCAGATAATACATAGCTTACCCAGTTTGTTACAGCTTACTCTGGGTATAGACTCGCTGCAGCGCAGATAATACATAGCTTACCCAGTTTGTTACAGCTTACTCTGGGTATAGACTCGCTGCAGCGCAGATAATACATAGCTTACCCAGTTTGTTACAGCTTACTCTGAGTATAGACACGCTGCAGCGCAGATAATACATAGCTTACCCAGTTTGTTACAGCTCACTCTGGGTATAGACTCGCTGCGGCGCAGATAATACATAGCTTACCCAGTTTGTTACAGCTTACTCTGGGTATAGACACGTTGCAGCGCAGATAATACATAGCTTACGCAGTTTGTTACAGCTCACTCTGGGTATAGACTCGCTGCGGCGCAGATAATACATAGCTTACCCAGTTTGTTACAGCTTACTCTGGGTATAGACACGCTGCAGCGCAGATAATACATAGCTTACCCAGTTTGTTACAGCTTACTCTGGGTATAGACACGCTGCAGCGCAGATAATACATAGCTTACCCAGTTTGTTACACCTCACTCTGGGTATATACTCGCTGCAGCGCAGATAATACATAGCTTACCCAGTTTGTTACAGCTTAGTCTGGCTATAGACTCGCTGCAGCGCAGATAATACATAGCTTACCCAGTTTGTTACAGCTTACTCTGGGTATAGACACGCTGCAGCGCAGATAATACATAGCTTACCCAGTTTGTTACAGCTTACTCTGGGTATAGACTCGCTGCAGCGCAGATAATACATAGCTTACCCAGTTTGTTACAGCTTACTCTGGGTATAGACTCGCTGCAGCGCAGATAATACATAGCTTACCCAGTTTGTTACAGCTCACTCTGGGTATAGACCCGCTGCAGCGCAGATAATACATAGCTTACCCAGTTTGTTACAGCTCACTCTGGGTATAGACACGCTGCAGCGCAGATAATACATAGCTTACCCAGTTTGTTACAGCTTACTCTGGGTATAGACACGCTGCAGCGCAGATAATACATAGCTTACCCAGTTTGTTACAGCTCACTCTGGGTATATACTCGCTGCAGCGCAGATAATACATAGCTTACCCAGTTTGTTACAGCTTACTCTGGGTATAGACACGCTGCGGCGCAGATAATACATAGCTTACCCAGTTTGTTACAGCTCACTCTGGGTATAGACTCGCTGCGGCGCAGATAATACATAGCTTGGGGGGGGGACGGGTCTTTTTGTGTTACGATATTTTCTGGGTTATTTCGAAGAGATTGCTTTAGATTCATAGGCTCAGTTAATCTGTGTTTGCCAGAAAGAAGTCCTTATTTAGACTCAGCGTTCTGCTCTACCTGCGTGAGAAAATAAGTAATAGACGATCATAATTGAGTAGTTGCTTCTTTTGTTTCAGTTTAGTTTTGGCGTGGAGCTGCTGGTGTTCTTTGAGTGTGCACGTGGTCACTGTGATGCTGTAGAGATAGCTTTCGTTTTGGAGTCGTGTTCCTGTAGCGTCCATTCTGGCACAGCCTCCCAAATACAAGCCAAAATCTTTAGCACGGCTTCCTGCAGCATCCATACTGGCACAGCCTCCCAAATGCAAGCCAAAATCTTTAGCACGGCTTCCTGTAGCATCCATACTGGCACAGCCTCCCAAATACAAGTCAAAATCTTTAGCACGGCTTCCTGTAACATCCATACTGGCACAGCCTCCCAAATAAAAGCCAAAATCTTTAGCACGGCTTCCTGTAGCATCCATACTGGCACAACCTCCCAAATGCAAGCCAAAATGTTTAGCACGGCTTCCTGTAGCATCCATACTGGCACAGCCTCCCAAATACAAGTCAAAATCTTTAGCATGGCTTCCTGTAACATCCATACTGGCACAGCCTCCCAAATACAAGCCATAATCTTTAGCACGGCTTCCTGTAGCGTCCATACTGGCACAGCCTCCCAAATAAAAGCCAAATCTTTAGCACGGCTTCCTGTAGCGTCCATACTGGCACAGCCTCCCAAATACAAGCCAAATTTTTAGCTTCATGAAGAGGCGTGCATCCAAAACTGAGCGATCTTCCACGCTCAGCAGAGAATGGGACGCTGAGAACCGAAGCAGTTAAAGAACTTTCATAATTAAAACTAAATTGAATTTAAATTTAATTTGGATCAACAATACCCGGAGTTATTGATAGTGATGAATTCACCTTGGGTGTCGGGGTTAGGATACTAAATGTGAAACCTTTGGGCTAGAAGATATTGGACAGGGATCGCAAGACCAAATATTCAGGCCACAGTTATGATGTTTATACTTACTTAGTCTACCGAACTTAAAATGTAGCATTTACAAGCCCAGAACTAACACACGAGCACCTGGAGTCTGAAATCATCGAATTAACAGATGAACATTGGATCAAAGTGAAGGGTCGGAACGAGGGATCGGCCCGTAGCTGGACATGGGAATGGGCAACAAAATGATATAAAATGAAGACGAAATTGATGAAGGAAAGTGATGGAGCAATTGGTGGGATGAATGGCGGAGAACCCAGAGTAAGCCTGCCCAATTGTCCAGCAGAAATCCCTCGTGCGGGGACTTGGGAAAGGCGAACGCTCATGCCGGTCCCCATAGCCGCGCTCGCTAAAGCTTTGGTACTTCGTAGCGCAGGGGATCGTGGGTTCGAGTCCCGCCTTCGGTATGGACGTTACATGTTTGTGTATATGTGTGTGTGTGAGTAACAGAAGAAATCAGTAATCATACAGCAAACAAAGTAAAAAGAAAAAATAGGTAAATTGAAGTAGATTATACAGCGCCGGAGTCTCGACCAGGCTCCAGAGCTGTATTTTATTTATATATAAAAAAGCTCTAAATACTCAGTAATGGCCACGCAACGTGTGTTATAGGTATACAGAAGGCTTCTTCCAGGTGCTTATTCAAATTATTATTAGAATTAATTTCTGTTTTAACTAATTTATATCGAATACTCAGTAATGGCCGCGCAGCGTGTGTTATAGGTATACAGAAGGCTTCTTCCAGGTGCTTATTCAAATTATTATTAGAATTAATTTCTGTTTTAACTAATTTATATCGAATACTCAGTAATGGCCGCGCAGCATGTGTTATAGGTATACAGAAGGCTTCTTCCAGGTGCTTATTCAAATTATTATTAGAATTAATTTCTGTTTTAACTAATTTATATCGAATACTCAGTAAAGGCCGCGCAGCGTGTGTTATAGGTATACAGAAGGCTTCTTCCAGGTGCTTATTCAAATCATTATTAGAATTAATTTCTGTTTTAACTAATTTATATCGAATAATTAGACATTGAAAGAATAATTTTTCAGGTTTGGAGCGAGGAAGAATTTGGTAAACGTTATAGTTTCTCGAAATGTTCACTGATTATTTTAATTTCAATCAAATGTTGCTCCTAAATACCGCTTGTTATTTTATTTTAATGCGCATGCACTAATATCTAAATATATATAAATGAATCGCTGAAATGTATGTACGCGTATCACTTCCCAACGACTGCATCAATTTGAACAATCCTTTTTTTCTTTATTTTTGTATGTGTGTTCGTTATTGTCACGACAAATTTTGTACAAATGAAAATGTTTAAAAATAGTACGGGAAAGTATTTAAAATCTCATATGAATAAAAACCGTACTAAGTGACGCATTTCAGTTAATGGCCGCCAGATGGCAGTGATACAAGTTATTTGTTGCTAAATGGTCGTGGTACTGCTACATATTTCCCTTCCCATTCAACGTTAAGGCAACGCATCAGTTTATCAAGACAGTGAAATTCAAATACACTTTTATATATTAACTGTCCTTTCTTTACTCCTATCGTTTAAAATAAAGAAGCTTTCCTAGCGACAAATACCTAAAATATGTAAAATTATTATATAAATTATTATTTGCCACCAGATGGCCGTAGTACCTACTGCTCTATTTTTCTTCTTCAATGCTAAGGGAATGCACCCGGTTATGGAGAGAATGTCGCAAGATAACATATCTCTTATGTATTAACTATGGTTCCCTTGGTCACATCGTTTAAATAAAGAAATAAGTATATTTTTGTTGTAATTCTTTAAAGTGAACAAGTTATAAACAATCCACAGAACCATTAACCCTTCCTGGAATCTGAAAATGACGGAGAAATAACGGGACCCGTTTTAGGTTTAACTTCCTATTGCAGATGTTGGTTATTTGACTTTTTTTTTGTATTTTTTTGTAGTGTTTAACACCCGCTTTAACTACTTATGGCACCGCAGGTGGTATTTGACGTTATGTGATACATGAGCTAGCTAAGGAACATGAAGCTACCCGCGTCACCATCACACTACAATTGCGCTGCTCTTAAAACATTTGATCAAGTTATAATTTGGGTTAAATGGAGAAATTTAAAACAGACAAAGCTATCATCAAATAAAAGCTTATTAATTGCCCATGCAGATCTACTTGCTCCTTAGATACGCCATTGCTATCCTTAGAAATGACTGTTTTGACATAGAAGAAAATAAAGAGAAAACATTAGGAGTAAAGGAAAAACATCAATTCGGAAGAAGCATAAGTTATTATTCGGAATTTTGTATAACTGCTAAACCTTAAGAGATGGACAAAAACTTACACCACAAAAAATGTAGAGCACATTAAAACACACAATTTATATTGTGTACTTTTTTTCGTGGAGTTGATCGTTTTTTACATTTAGGTACCTTGTTTTTGATTTCGACTTTAAAAGCTGTACTTTTCTCATACAGGTATTTGTCAACTCCAGTACATACAAGCTTAGGAATTTCAGTGACATAGCAACCAGCTTTTGAGTATCTCTTTAACCTCTAGTACTCCCTCATTTCGATTCTACTTATAATGAAGCAAGGAATAAGACTGCTACTTTTTTATAGTAGCGTTTAAAACAAGCGCTTTCGTCTCGATAGTAAGTCAAATGTTAAGTTCATTAATTGCTAATGATAGAAATATAATGTAATCCTCAGTAGCAAGACTGTATAACAGGTAATGTTAAGTGAACTGATTAACATGATAGTGGTTGTGCTAATAATAACATGATAGTGGTTGTGCTAATAATAAGAATGATAGTGGTTGTGCTAATAATAACATGATAGTGGTTGTGCTAATAATAACATGATAGTGGTTGTGCTAATAATAACATGATAGTGGTTGTGCTAATAATAACATGATAGTGGTTGTGCTAATAATAAGAATGATAGTGGTTGTGCTAATAATAACATGATAGTGGTTGTGCTAATAATAACATGATAGTGGTTGTGCTAATAATAACATGATAGTGGTTGTGCTAATAATAAGAATGATAGTGGTTGTGCTAATAATAACATGATAGTGGTTGTGCTAATAATAACATGATAGTCGTTGTGCTAATAATAACATGATAGTGGTTGTGCTAATAATAACATGATAGTGGTTGTGCTAATAATAACATGATAGTGGTGGTGCTAATAATAACATGATAGTCGTTGTGCTAATAATAACATGATAGTGGTTGTGTTAATAATAACATGATAGTCGTTGTGCTAATAATAACATGATAGTGGTTGTGCTAATAATAACATGATAGTCGTTGTGCTAATAATAACATGATAGTGGTGGTGCTAATAATAACATGATAGTGGTTGTGCTAATAATAACATGATAGTGGTGGTGCTAATAATAACATGATAGTGGTTGTGCTAATAATAACATGATAGTGGTTGTGCTAATAATAACATCATAGTGGTTGTGCTAATAATAACATGATAGTGGTTGTGCTAATAATAACATGATAGTGGTTGTGCTAATAATAACATGATAGTGGTTGTGTTAATAATAACATGATAGTGGTTGTGCTAATAATAACATGATAGTGGTTGTGCTAATAATAACATGATAGTGGTTGTGCTAATAATAACATGATAGTGGTTGTGCTAATAATAACATGATAGTGGTTGTGCTAATAATAACATGATAGTGGTTGTGCTAATAATAACATGATAGTGGTTGTGCTAATAATAACATGATAGTGGTTGTGTTAATAATAACATGATAGTGGTTGTGCTAATAATAACATGATAGTGGTTGTGCTAATAATAACATGATAGTGGTTGTGCTAATAATAACACGATAGTGGTTGTGCTAATAATAACATGATAGTGGTTGTGCTAATAATAACATGATAGTCGTTGTGCTAATAATAACATGATAGTGGTTGTGCTAATAATAACATGATAGTGGTTGTGCTAATAATAACATGATAGTGGTTGTGCTAATAATAACATATTAGTGGTTGTGCTAATAATAACATGATAGAGGTTGTGCTAATAATAAGAATGATAACGGTAATAATGGTCATTAAAATAATGATAATAATAACGATGATAATGATACTAACAATAGCAATGGTAATAATGATAATGATGGTAATAATGACAATAACGATAATAATAATGATAATGTTAATAATAATGATAATAATAAAAATAATGATAATGTTATTAATAATGTTAATAATAACCTTAATAATAATGATGATGATAATGGTATTAATAATGTTAATAATAACCTTAATAATAATGATGATAATAATGGTAATAATATTGTACATGATAATAACAATGGTAATAATAATTATGATAATAATGATAATGATAAAAATCATCATAATAGTGATAATAATGATTATAATAATGAGTGATAAGTTACATTCATATGATTATCTCTACCCACTACTGATTATCTTCATATTTTTTTGAGCCATTCTTACAAAGAACAATGTTCTCCAGACTTCAACATGGAGATAAACGTTGGCAGAAATTATTTCATTATACATTTTTTATAGCCACTTTTGAAATACACTGTGTACTATCACATGAAATAAAATGTAACACCCACGAATATTTATGGTAAATACCTCAAAGACAACGATTTTTTCATATCAAAGTCATGTTTTAAGGATACCTAATTTTTGGAATGACCAATTTGTAGTAAGGCGAGATTTTCATTCTTTAATCAAACAACGGTCTTTAAAATGCGGCATTTTAAGCAAAAAACAAGTGTCCTTTTGAAAAAAAAATAATGTAGAAACATTTTCCAAACAAATGGTGATTCGGTGAGGAAGTATTTCTTCAAAATAACCTATTGTTTATTCTAGAGAATAATACTTCCCATACGATTTATGGATTGCCAAAAAAGTATAAATATGAACTGAAATTACATAAATAAATACTGATTTGAATATCCTGAAAAGAAATACATCATTTGGTATTATTCGATGTTTCCTTTGGATGATCTTGTTCAAACTAGAACGATGGATCTTTCTAAGCAATTTTATTCAAGGCATTTCAAAACATATATTTTCAGGGAAATTTTGATTGCTTTTTAGGTGGAATACATAGCTTTCTATGAACTATAAGCAGATAAAAAAGAAAACCTTAGGGAAATCACAGATATTCAAGTTGTATTTGATTTTACGTTGCTTTAAAGTCTAGGTTATATTGCGACGCGACTGTTCTGTGAGATACATTGTTGATGTTGAGCTCAAACTACAAAACCTAACAATGCAATAGCTGATATTGCTCAAATTATACCATAATTTCCATTTTTACTCTTTCATGAGAAATCCCATGGGAAATTATTCCGAATCCTGGGAGAATATGTGGTATGTGGTCGACAGTAGGCTTTCAGGTCCATACCACTTAAGTCTGGTACCAAACAGATGTCGGTAGGGTGCCACAGTGTGACTGTTATCAACGTCCGCAGTAGAATTGTGCGTACTGACAGAATGTCCTCTCATGTGCCTGTACCGTCTGTTGTCAGATGGCAAAGTTCAGCCAATCTTTCGAGGCCACATCCCAATGGTCCATGCTACTTTGATCCGCGACAAGGAGATGGCGTTTCGGTTCCATTCGGTCAGGCTGCTATAACTATCTCCAGGGACATTCTCGGTTCCTGTGCCGATGTTATCTAATTTACTTATCGTGTGTGTTTTTGCTTTGAGATTTTTCGTTCAACCTACGGTGACTTCAATGTGATTTGTTTCTTTTCTTCTTCAGAGTTATTTTGTTCCTTAGTGTTGTGTGTTTATCAGCTGTTTGCTACCGTACCTTGTGGTCACGGAGTCCTCACTATGCAATGTTCCCAAGGATGATAGTGCTACACAACGTATTTCAGCATCAGGTTGTAATACATTACCATTAAAGCCGCCGATACGCACGTATTCACACTGCTGCAGGTTGGCAACAACCTAAGCGCCCCAATCGACCATCTGCTGTTGTGAATTCTACCTTCACTTTATCTACACAAAACCAGTACTCCAGTCTTCCTATGAACGAATCATTGCCATCTGTTTCTGCACAGCCTGCGGTTTCTGAATCATCGGCTCCACGACTGTCCAAAGCCCCACCCATTTTTGTCGCTCCCTGCCATGACAACATATTTTCTTCTATCAAGTCTACCCTTTATTTGAGGTTCAATATTCCTCTCCGCGCAAGCTACACGAGAAATAGCCTCAAAGTTCTTCTGGATACCTTCTCAGATTTCACCACTGTCAAAGTATTTTCAGTTTTATACCTTCACTCCGAACACGAACCCTGTTATTCGATATGCACTTAAAGGCCTACTTCCTGACATTCCTTTAGACGACACCAAAAACGAGCTGCAAATTCAAAATATCGAACTCCTGCACATAGTCAACTATATAGAAACAGCGTGAATCCGGCAAACAAGGTCAAACAGTCTCTCCCGCTGCCCATATGGATACTTCCCTGCGACAGTGCGAAAACAACTTGAAAATAAAGTCTCTTAAATACTTGCTTCATTTGAAAGTCAGTGTTGAAGATTATATTCGACGTGGAGGTCCTACGCAGTGTTTCCGCTGTCAACGTTTAGGTCACACGTTACATAATTGTGCACTCTAACCACGCTGCGTCAAATGTGCCGGACATCATGCAACAGCAGATTGCCTCAAAGATCCTAAGCTTCCTGGTACATGTGTCAACTGCAAGGGTGCTCATACTGCAAACAATGAACAGTGTCCACGACTTCTTTCCTACGTCATGGCAGTTTCCAACTCTTCCCAGCGTCATCAATCTACTACCAAGCCACCTGTCTGTCCTCTCACATCTGCCAATTTTCCGACCCTCAAGTCCCCAACTACTACTTCTGCTCCTGCTTCTCCACCAACGGATGCACATGTTTCGGAGTTGTGGTCACTTCGAGACTTCGTTACTTTCCGGAAAAACGTCAATTTTGCTACTTTGCGGAATACCTTCATCAAGATCCAGCAGGCTCCGGACATTCTTACTAAAGGCATTTTACTGCTGGAAGGCCTTTGCTCTCTATTTAGCTCACACAATGGCGAGTAACCTTTCGAATCGTCCATTTGCTGATTTACGTCTTCTGACTTGGAATGGTCGCGGCCTTTCAAATACGCTGCAAGAGTTTCGAGCGTTTCTTCACACCGAAACTATTGACATTGCTTTAGTGCAAGAAACACACTCACATCAGATTGGCAGCATACCTTATTATACATCCTATTGTCATTCTGATTCCACTCAGCCCATTGCTGGGACCTGCATTTATATTAAGTCCTATATTCCTCATGTTTGTGTTCCAACTCCAACTACGCTAAAGTCCGTCTATTATACTGCTGTGAAACTCCTGATACGAGGTGCGGAGACCACTATTGGGCCAGTTTATCGTCCTCCTAGTCTAGGTTTTCGATTTTCTCCACGACCTGGATGTTGTAACTCACTCGGGAAATTTTCTGCTTGGTGGTGATTTCAACGCCAAACGCTCGAACGAACAATCCCGCTGGGACGACCTTTATCGCTCCGAACGCTGTCATTATGATACCATTTCCCCGGATACACCCACCCACATGCATTCCGATGGCTCTGAGGACATACTCGATATTTTTATTTCTGACCTTCAGTCAATTTCCTGCTCCATATATACCATTCCTCATTTAACATCTGACCATCTCTCTTTCCTGATGGTTACAAATGCTTCCTCTCCCTGTGTACATCCGCCAGTGTTTCCTGTTGTAACCACTGACTGGTCTGCATACAAACAGTACCTTCCTTACTGCCTCTCTACTTTCCCCTTCCCACTTTGCTGATATATCACTGCCTGAACTGGACTCCGCTGTATCCACTCCACGAAAACCTTGCAAGATACATACAACAGTTGCAGCACCGTTCAGCGGTGCGCCCCACCAGTTCAGTCTGCAGATTTCTCCGACCGGCTCAGACTTGTGCAAGCCAAACGCCATGCAGCCTTCTTTGGCAGCGTAGTAGGGACCCCAGTCACAAGATGGAGTACAACAGACATTCGGCCTTTTTGAAGCGACACATTCGCACATGTCAGGAACGTGTTTTTCTCCTCAAAATTCAGGATGTCGCAGAGAAAAGAAATCCATGGATCCTCCGCCCCTCACGTCCGCGCCCTAAGATTTCGGTTCTCAATACTACACATGGTACCGTCTATACTCCAGCAGTTATCTGACACACTGGCTACTCATTATGCTGAACAATTTCAGCCTAATCCTTCCAACCCTCGCTATTTTACTTCCAATCAAAATATTGTGACTGCTGTCCAGCCATGTTCCTTCACAAACTTCACAGAATTGTGTCAGCTAATACATGGAATGTCTACCAGAAAATTTCCTGGGCCTGACCGCCTTGTTGTTGAGAAACTTAAATCTCTGCCACAGAAAGGAACCGCTTGTTTGTTGCATCTCTTCAACTCCTGCCTTCAGCGTGCGTACTTCCCAGCTCAATGGAAAGTTGCAAAGGTTATTCCCATCCATAAGCCCGGAAAATCTCCATCATATTGTTTTAGACTGAAGGTCTGGTATTTACCTTGGCAATTAAGCAAAACCACGAAAAGGCCCCAGCCAGATTGTTCGGGATCGGAATTTCAAACCGAGACCTCTGAAATGCGGGTCCACACGTTACTGTCGAGCCATCAGCCGCATTTGTTTAAAGTTTATCGCCAAAAATAATTGCTTTTCATTTTCTCTACACGTAGTCTTTACATAATGTATATAGAAGGTGTTGCATTAATAACTGCATAGGACGACAGCTCACAAGGAACCTTGGCCTACCGCCCGGCCGCTGCGTCCCCCAACTCGTCCATGACAGACGTGATATTGGAAGGTGAGACGTGGTCAGCGCCTCGAACCCCCCGACCGGTTAATGCGGTCCTCATGACCTGCAGCCGCTATTTCACAAGTCTCCCCACGCCGGTAGTAGGAATCGAACCCAGGTCTCCCGCTTGGCAAGCAGCAACGCTAAGGAGAGGACCCAAGGCATTGCATTCCACCCAAAAATTCAATACCGAGATTTCACTGGAATATGGTTTAGGGTCCCCTATATTCAGAAAAAGCTTTTTTTAGAAAATGGTCCATGTGTGTCCGTGTGTCTGTGAACAGGATAACTCAAAAACGAAAAGTCGCTAAAATACCAAACTTGGTATTTAAGTTTAGCATCTTCCAAAGATGCGACACGAATATTTTCAAGAATTTTGGAAAAAAAAAAACCATTGCAAACTACTCTTTACATGGAAAAAAATAACTAAAAAATTATTTTGATTAAAACACGGTGTGTTAAATGTATATCTTGAATTTTCTGGGAATTGCATCTAAAGACCTTTTTATTCTGAATGAATTTTGCGTAACTGGTAAACCGTAAGAGATTGAAATAAACTCACTATATAACAAATGTAGATCACACACAATTTTTTTTTCGTGGAATTGCCCTTATCTGAGATATTTGTTTCATATTTAAAACATTTTAAACTTTTCTCACATGGAAAGTTGTAAATTCGTGGCCCTGTATAGAAATGAATTTCAGCAAATGGTAATCAGCTTTTCAAAATTTTGATTGTCGTTTTAGCCTAGCGTATTCCCTTATTTTCCTCCTACTTACAAGGAAGCAAGTATTTAAGACAATTTCTGCTAATGTTTCTCTCGATTATCATAAAGTATATATAAGAAAATGCTTTTTAACAATAATTTGTTACAGCGATGCAGAGAGTCACGTGAATGGAACACATCAGATTTTTTTCCACCAGAATCAGCCCTAATGGGGGGTTCAAGCTCCCCGCGCATTGATTTCATGCCAGAGGGGAGTAAGTAGAGACATTAGCATACAGGGGAAGGCATTACAATGTGCATGCAGTACGTGAGCCGGGAAGAGTTGGCATGCAGTAATGATCGCTGCCTGGAGCGAATACCAAATGTGGCCCAGTTTCATGTGCAAGCAACGGCAACTAATTGCGCTGTTATCTGGAATCGTCTTTGAAAAGTCATCTGTATGCGCGAGGGTCAGTCCGGCCACAAAAACCCCACGCGTTATTAATGATCATATTCCTTTGTGTTTAATACGGACGTGATGTGAGATATGCTTTGTGTCTGAAGCTTCAGGATTCTGCTATTGAGAACACGATTAGGGGATCAGCTTCTTTTGTCAGTATTAACACAAAGCATCTGTATTAGAACACTCACACAGCTTCTGGTACTGAGAACACGATTAGGGGAACAGCTTCTTTTGTCACTATTAACTCAAAGCATCTGTATTAGAACATTCACACAGCTTCTGGTACTGAGAACACGATTAGGGGAACAGCTTCTTTTGTCACTATTAACTCAAAGCATCTGTATTAGAACATTCCCACAGCTTCTGCTACTGAGAACTGGATTACGTCAACAGATTCTTTTGTCACTATTAACTCAAAGCATCTGTATTAGAACACTCACACAGCTTCTGGTACTGAGAACACGATTAGGGGAACAGCTTCTTTTGTCAGTATTAACTCAAACCATTTGTATTAGGACACTCACACAGCTTTTGCTACTGAGAATAGGATTAGGTGAACAGCTTCTTTTGTCACTATTAACTCAAAACATCTGTATTACAACATTCACACAGCTTCTGCTACTGAGAACAGAAACAGGATAACAGCTTCTTTTGTCACTATTAACTCAAAGCATCTGTATTACAACATTCACACAGCTTCTGCTACTGAGAACAGAAACAGGATAACAGCTTCTTTTGTCACTATTAACTCAAAACATCTGTATTATAACATTCACACAGCATCTGCTGCTGAGAACAGGATTAAGTGAACAGCTTCTTTTGTCAATTTTAACTCAAAACATCTCTATTAGAACACTCACAAAACTTTTGCTACTGAGAACAGGATTAGCTAAACAGCTTCTTTTGTCACTATTAACTCAAAACATCTGTATTAGAACACACACACAGCTTCTGCTACTGAGAACAGGATTAGGTGAACAGCTTGTTTTGTCACTATTAACTTACCACCACCACTACGACCATCATCACCACCACCACCACTTCTACTACCACCACCACTACCACCATCACCACCACCGCCACTACCACCACTACCACGACCACCTCTACCACCTCTACCACCACCAAAAACACCATCACCACCACTACCACCACCTCTACCACCACCAATACCACCATCACCACCACTACCACCACTTCTACCAACACCACTACCACCACGAATACCACCAATACCACCAATACCATCACCACCATCGCCACTACCACCAATACCACCACTACCACCACCACTACCACCTCCATTACCACCACTACTACCATCACCACCAGCACCCTTACCACCACCACCACCACTACCACTACCACTACCACCACCACTACCAATACCACCATCACCACCACCAGCACTACCACCATCACCACCACCGCTACCATCACCGCTATCTCTAACACCACTACCACCACCACTACCACTACCACCAGCAATTCATCTACTACCACTACCACCACCACTACCTCTACCACGACAACCACCATCATTACCACCACCACTACCACTACCACCACCACTTCCACTACCACCACCACTACCTCTAGTACCACTGCCACCACCACTACCATCATCACCACCATCAACACCAACCTCTACCATCACCACTACCACCACCACTACCTCTACCACCACTACCACCACCACCACTACCACCATCACTACTTCTAACACAACTACCACCACCACTACCTCTACCACGACAACCACCATCATTACCACCACCACTACCACTACCACCACCACTTCCACTACCACCACCACTACCTCTAGTACCACTGCCACCACCACTACCATCATCACCACCATCAACACCAACCTCTACCATCACCACTACCACCACCACTACCTCTACCACCACTACCACCACCACCACTACAACCACCACCACTACCACCACCACCACTACCACCACCAGAATACCACCACCACTATTACCTCCACCACCACCACCACTACCACCACCATCACCACCAGTACCACCGCTTCCACCACTACCACCACTACCACCCTCACCACCCTCACTACCACCAATACCATCAGCACCACCGCCACTACCACCACTACCACCCACCACCACTACCACCACTACCACCCACCACCACTACCACCACCACCACCACTACCACCACCACCACCACTACCACCATTACCACCACCACTACCACCATCACCACCCTCACTACCACCAATACCATCACCACCACCGCCACTACCACCACTACCACCACCACCACTACCACCATTACCACACCACCATTACCACCACCACTACCACCATCACCACCAATACTAGCACCATCACCACCACCACGACTACCACCACCGCTACCACCACCACTACCACTACCACCTCCAATACCTCTACCACCACTACGACGATCACTACCACCACCACAACCACCATCACCACCACCACTACCACCACCACTACCAACACCACCACTACCACCACCACTACCACCACCATCACTACCACCACTATCACCTCCACCACAACTTCCACTACCACCACCATTACCACCACCACCACTACCACTACTACCACCGCCACCACTGCCACTTCTTCCACCACTACCACCATCACCACCAACACTATTATTGCCATCACCACCATCACTACCAACACTAACACCACTACCACCGCTACCACCATCAAAACCACCACTACCACCACCACTACCACCGCTACCACCATCACCACCACCACCACTACCGCCACCACTACCACCACTACTACCATCACCACTACCACCACCACCATACCACCGCTACTACCATGACCACCACCACTACCAAAACCACAACCATCACAACCACCGCTAACACCACTACCACCGCTACTACCACCACCACTACCACCACTACCACCGCTACCACCACTACCACCGCTACTACCACTACCACCACCACTACCATCACTACCACTACCACCACCACCACCACCGCCACCAAATCACCACCACCACTACCACCACCAGCACAACCACTATCACTGCTACCACCATCAGCAATACCACCTACTCTACCACCACCTCTACCACCACCACTACCATCACCAACACCACTACCATCCACCACAATCGCCACCATCACCATAACGACCACCACCGCCATCACCACTACCGCCACAACCACCAACACAACTACTACTACCACTACCACTACCACCACCACCACTTCCACTACCACCACCACTACCTCTACTACCACTGCCACCACCACTACCAGCATCACCACCATCAACACCAACCACTACCACCACCACTATCAACACCACTACCTCTACCACCACTACCACTATCACCAGCACTACCGCCACCACTACCATCACCACCACTACCACCACCACCAGCAGTACCACCACCATTATCACCTCCTCCACCACTACCACCACAACCACTACCATCATCACCACCACCATCACCACCACTACCACCACTTCCACTACTACCACCACTACCACCCTCACCACCACCACTACCACCAATACCACAACTACCACCACTAATACCACCACCACCACCACTACCACCATCACCACACCACCATTACCACCACCACTACCAACATCACCACCAACACTACCACCATCACCATCACGACTACCACCACTACCACCACCTTTACCACCACCCCTACCACTACCAACACCACTATCTCTACCACCACTGCCACCAGCACTAACACCACCACTACCACCACCACTACCACCACCACCACTACCAGCGCTATCACCATCACCACCACCACCACTACCACCATCAGCACCACCACCTCTACCAGCACTATTAGCACCACCAGTCCTACCACCACCCCTATCACCACCACTACCACCACCACCACTACCAGCGCTATCACCATCACCACCACCACTACCACCATCACGACTACCACCACCACCACCAGCACCTCTAGCACCACCATTACCACCACCACCACTACCATCACTGCAACCATCATTACCACCACCATTACCACCACCACTACCAGCGCTATCACCATCACGACCACTACCACCACCACTACCACCGCTACCACCATCAGCACCACCACCACCTCTACCATCACCACTACCACCACCACCTCTACCACCACCATTACCACCACCAGCACTATCACCACCACTACCACCATCACCACCACCAGCACTACCACCACCACCAGCACTACCACCACTACCACCAGCACTACCACCACCACTACCACCATCACAACCACCAGCACTACCATCACCACCAGCACTACCACCACCACTACCACCATCACCACTACCACCACTACCACTACCACCAGCACTACCATCATTACCACCACCACTGCCACCACTGCCACCACCACCAGCACTACCTCTATTATCGCCACCACCACCAGCACTACCACCACCATTACCACCACCAGCACTACCACCACCATTACCACCACCAGCACTACCACCACCATTACCACCTCCTCCACTACCACCACTGCCACCACCACTACCACCATTACCACCACCACCACCATTACCGTCACCACTACCACTACTGCCACCCACCACCACCAGCACTACCACTATTATCGACACCACCACCAGCACTTCCACCACCACCACCACTACCATCACTACCACTACCGCCACCACTACCACCATTACCACCACTACCACTACCACCATTTCCACCACTACCACCACTGCCACCACCACCAGCGCTACCACTTTATCGCCACCAGCACTACCACTATTATTGCCACCACCACTACCACCATTACCACCACCACTACCACCAGTACCACTACCACCACTACCACCACCACCCACCATTACCACCACCACCACCAGCACTACCACTATTAACGCCACGAGCCCTACCACTATTATCGCCACCACCACCTCTACCCACTACCACCATTACCACCACTACCACTACCACCATTTCCACCACTACCACCACTGCCACCACCACCAGCGCTACCACTTTATCGCCACCAGCACTACCACTATTATTGCCACCACCACTACCACCATTACCACCACCACTAACACCATTACCACCAGTACCACTACCACCACTACCACCACCACCCACCATTACCACCACCACCACCAGCACTACCACTATTAACGCCACGAGCCCTACCACTATTATCGCCACCACCACCTCTACCACCACCAGCACTACCACTATTATCGCCACCAGCACTACCACTATTATCGCCACCAGCACTACCACTATTATCACCACCACCACCACTACCACCATCAACACCACCAGCACTACCACTATTATCACCACCACCACTACGAGCGCTACTACTGCTACCACCACCACCAGCACTACCACCGCTACCACCATCAGCACCACCACCACCACCTCTACCACCAGCAGCATTACCACTATTATCGCTACCACCACCTCTACCACCACCAGCACTACCACTATTATCGCCACCACCTCTACTACCACCATCACCACCACCAGCACTACCACTATTATCACCACCACCACCACTACCAGCGCTACTACCACTACCACCACCACCACTACCACCACTACCACCGCTAACACCATCAGCACCACCACCACCACCTCTACCACCACCAGCACTACCACTTTTATCGCCACCAGCACTATTACCACCATCACCACCACCAGCACTACCACTATTATCGCCACCACCACTACTACCACCATCACCACCACCAGCACTACCACTATAATCACCACCCCCACTACCAGCGCTACTACCACTACCACCACCACCCCCACTACCACCACTACCACCGCTACCACCATCAGCACCACCACCACCTCTACCACCAGCAGCACTACCACTATTATCGCCACGACCACCTCTACCACCACCAGCACTACCACTATTATCGCCATCACCACTACTACCACCATCACCACCACCAGCACTACCACTATTATCACCACCACCACTACCAGCGCTACTACCACTACCACCACCAGCACTACCATCACTACCACCGCTAGCACCATCAGCACCACCACCACCTCTACCACCACCAGTACTACCACTATTATCGCCACCACCACTACTACCACCATCACCACCACCAGCACTACTACTATTATCACCACCACCACCACTACCAGCGCTACTACCACTACCACCACCACCACTACCACCACTACCACCGCTAACACCACCAGTACTACCACCACCTCTACCACCACCAGCACTACCACTTTTATCGCCACCAGCACTACCACTATTATCGCCACCACCACTACTACCACCATCACCACCACCAGCACTACCACTATTATCACCACCACCACCACTACCAGCGCTACTACCACTACCACCACCACCACTACCACCACTACCACCGCTAACACCACCAGTACTACCACCACCTCTACCACCACCAGCACTACCACTTTTATCGCCACCAGCACTACCACTATTATCGCCACCACCACTACTACCACCATCACCACCACCAGCACTACCACTATTATCACCACCACCACCACTACCAGCGCTACTACCACTACCACCACCACCACTACCACCACTACCACCGCTAACACCACCACCAGCACTACCACCATCACCACCACCACCTCTACCACCACTATTTCTATCTTGTACAGGATGTAACAAAGTTTCTGTTAAATGGATTTTTTATTTTTACAATAATAGATGGTATACATCCGCACTATTTTTTTTTCTACACATACTATATACATACTGTATAGAGAAAGTATTGTATTCCGCACAAAACTTCAATACTGAGATTACAATGGAAATACACGTTTTAGGGTCTCCCGCATCTTGAAAATAAGAAACTTGCAAAACATCTGTGTGTGTGTGTGTTTATGTCCGTGTGGCTGTGAACATGATAACTCAAAAACGAAAAGTCCGTAAAATACAAACCCGGCATTTAAGTTTAGTATTATCCAGAAATGCGACACGAAGATTTTGAGAAATATCGTCCCACCCCAAGCTACATGTAGAACATTTCCAAAATTATGGTTTTGTCAAAAATCACTAACGATTTTAATTAAAATATGTGTATTATAATTTTTTTCATTACAAATAAGATGTACATCTTGAATTTTATGTGGACAGCCTCAGATGACTTCTTTATTCCGAATGAATTTTGCATAACTAGTATATCGTAAGCGATAGACAGAAACTTACTGCTCAAAAAATGTGCATCACTTTGAAATATACAATATGTGTCTTATACTTTTTTATTTTATTCGTCTAATTAACTACTTCTGTGGTTTCAGTTTTAAAATAATTACAATTTTTATTATACGTGAATTAAATTTGTATGGGATTTAAATCTGGAGAATTTCCAGGCCAGGCAGTTAATGCCGAAAAATTCAATAAAATTAAACAAAGGCCATTCCTCTCAAAAAAGTAATTTGTTGCCAAAAATTAGATTCTTAAAAGAAAATGATGGGCTCCATTCACTTTACTTTCTCTACGTCTGGGCAACAAATTATTGTTCAAAAGCCTATGGCTCTATTTACTTCATGCTAATCAAGAAAAAGTTAGCAGAAAAAGTCTTTGTTTCTATGGACAGGAGTTGACAAATTCCTGTGTGAGAAAAGTGTTTTTTAAAGCTGAAACCAAACACAAGGAATATCTCAAAAACCATCCACTCCACGAAAAAAATGTATATAACATAAATTAACTTAACGTGCTCAACATTTTTTGTGGGGTAAGTTTTTGACCATCTTCTACGATTTAACTGTTATAAAAAATTCCGTAAATTTCATCCAGAATAAAGTAGTCTTCAGAGGCTATTCCCAGAAAATTGAAGATATACATTTTGTCAAGTAAATTACTTCAATATACGATATTTTAATAAAAATCGTTAATTAAAATTTTCGAAAAAACTTTCCATGTTGGTTTGTAGTTGGGAAATTTTCTCAAAATCTTCGTGTCGCATCCCTTGATGATACTACACTTAAATACCAAGTTTGGTATTTTTACCGACTTTCGTTTTTGAGTTATCGTGTTCACAGACACATAGACACACAGACATTTTTCTAAAAATGATTTTTGGAAACAGGGGGTTTCAAAACATGTATTTCCGGTGAAAACTCAGTATGGAATTTTTGGATGCAAAACAATACCTTACGAGTAGAGAAGGTAAAAATGATTCAAAAGTCAGAATTCTTAATGTCGAATGCATGATTAGCTATGTGGGTGCGGGATCCATCTTGCATGAAGAACGCAATATGTTGCTGTGAAGTGTAGTGTCTTCCTTTAAAGCTTGAGAATGTATGCAGGGAGAATGTGTGAGCAATAAAATGCGCCCGTCTAGCTGTTGTTGCTGACATTATCAACAACTCACGTGCTGATATTCCAGTCTTGACCAAAACTTGAACCTGAGACCAAGTATACTGACGCTTTGTTAGAGCCATCATTACCTCAACATACGGCAAGTGTCTGAATCGTGTTACACATTAAAATATTGCATTTAATTTCTTTACTATCCGAGAAGTAAGAAAAATAGATTTTTCGTAAAGATTATCAGAACGTGCCAGAAATTTTTCTTACATTCTTTAAAGTGAATTAGTCATGTTGAAAGAAGATGGAACTTAACTTAAATCATTCTATATGAAAGCTTATTGATTAGAGAACAAAAAAATGTACTCACCATAACTAAATAAACAAAATGCAGAAGCACTAATGACCTCGTAACTCACACTACCTTCAGATAACTCAACTATTAGAATATTGAACAGTTGTCTTCAACAATGTGACATTTCCCGCCAATTAATAATTAAAAGATAATATTACACTACAATCAAGTAATACAAACTCCTGCGTAGTAAATTTGGTCATAATTTCAGAGAAATGTGAAACTAAATAAGATAACTATTTTAAATATTTGTAACAAACGCTTCTGTCACATCGTGTATATAGTTTGTCTACATCTCATTTACCAAAACGTATATAATTGTTGCTCGTTTTGGAATTCTTGTATTGTGCAGTCTGTCTAAATTGTTATTATTTAGTAATAATAATAATACTAATTTGTTTGCCATTAACAAAATAAAATAGCAACGCCCTTACTGTCATCCTGCAATCTTCCAATCACTATGAAGTTGGTTAACATAACCTACAAACTGTCATTGGTGAGGATTCTAAGAAAACAAGAGCGAAAGTGGACAGTTGTCTTAGTTAACAATTATCTTTTGCTATAATTTTAACAAATGTGTTTTGAATATATCATGTTACCTAATTATACTGTGATATCTAAGCTCACAGCAAACGTGAGGTACTGGACTCATACCGTCACGCAGAAGAATCCTGAGTATACAGTCAGCAACGATACCATTTCAAGTCCGCATCCACCTCAGGCTTGGCGAGGATCATACCGGTGTTGTTACTTTCTCTACACGTACTGTGTACATGGTGCATAGAGAAGCTATTGTATTGCACCCAAAAATACAATACCGAGATTTCACAGGAAATATATGTTTTGACACCCTCTGAATCCAAAAAAATGAAGCATTTTTAGAAAAATGTCCGTGTGTGTTTTATGTGTGACTGTGGGCAGCATAGCTGGTATTTAAGTTCAGTATCTTCCAAGATGCAACACGAAGATTTTCAAGAAAAGACCCCCACCCCAAACGACCCCTTAATGGAAAATTTTTCGAACATTTTTATTTTCTGTAAAATGGCTGTAGCGATTTTGATTAAAATACCGCACTTATATTAAAGATATTTATATGGCAAATAAAACGTATATATTGAATTTTGTGGGAATAGCCTCTAATGACATCTTTGTTCTGAATGAGTTTTGCTGAATTTTGTGTAGCTGGTAAACCGTAACAAATTGACAAAGCATTACTACACAAAAAATGTAGATCACGTTAAAATACACAATTTATGTCATAAACGTTTTTTTTTCGAGGAATTAACTATTTCTGAGGTATTCCTTGTTATTTGTTTCAGATTTAAAACACTTAAACTTTTCTCACACGGAAAGTTTTAAATTCCTAGCCCTGGATAGAAACTCATTTCAATCACATGACAAGCAATTTTTAAAATATTTGACTATCAATTTAGCCTAGTGTATTCCCTTATTTTCCTTCTACTTACAAAGAAGCAAGCAATTGTGAAGATTTCTGCTGTTTACCTCGATTATCATAAAGTAGATAGAAGTATATGCTTTTTAACAATACTTTGTTACAGAGATGTAGAGAAAGTCACGTGAATGGAACATATCAGATTACTTTTGATAAATGTTACATTAATATATATCCACTTTGGTGTGTTTCTTTTCTGTTTGTCTAACATTTTTCCATTTTCCCAGAAACCACTTAAGTAGTTTACTATAGTTTGTTTTGGGTGTTTTTTTTTTTCACGATTGTAGCTGCGCCGCGAAGTGAATATCATCAGTCAGTATAGATTATCCATTTTGCAATCCACATGTTCACACCGCAATACGCAACTTGACGGCCAAGATGGTGTGTGGTCATTGGCCTTGCAGAAAACATTCGTAACCGCGAGGTCTGCCCACTCTATGATAAATCTTCCACCTCGCACTTTCCTGGAAGATAAGCAAGTATGGCTTGTATGTGTGCCAGGTATACTGGAGGTACTAACTAAGTTGAAAACATTCTTCTCTTATTAAGTAAGATTATTATTCCGAAAATGAAGCAATCTTGTTCGTTACATTGTCCTCAATGACCAATACAAATATCCTAACAACTTGTATATTACTTGAGTTGCTGCAACACACCAATCCCTGATTGAATCCGGGACTTGATACAAAAAGTCTGGCTTTTAGCCTTTCAGCGCAGATAGTTTTGGGTTCAAGAGTGAAAGAAAAGAACATAAAATGTGTATATAACTTGTTTTTTAACGTGGTCTATATTTTTTGAATGGTAAGTTTTTGTTTTTGTATATATTTTCGTGGAGTTGATCGTTTTTGAGATATTCCTTGTTATTAGTTTCAGCTATATAATACTTATACTTTTCTCATACAGGAATTTGTCAACTCCTGTCCATACAAGGGAACGTCAATCACATAGCAACCAGCTTTTGACTATCACTTTAACGTATGGTATCCCCTTATTTCCCTTCTACTTACAAGGAAGCAAGTAATAAGACTATTCCTGCTAATTTTTCTCCATTACTTTTTTTATTTTTGGTAGTGTTTAAGGCCCGCTTTATCTACTTATGGCACCGCAGGCGGTGACACTGATGATACATGAATGATGATGGAGCACCGGTGGAATGAGATGGCAGGGTAAACCGGAGTACCCGGAGAAAACCCGTCCCAGGGCTGCTTTGTCCACCACAAATCTCACATGCGGTCGCTTGGGATCGAACCCAAGGTGAGAGGCGAGTGGTCTAACCACTCGGCCACGGCGCGGCCATTTTCTCGATTAACATGAAGTAAATAGAAGCATAAGCTTTTTAGCAATAATTTGTTACAAAGATGTAGAGAAAGTCATGTGAATGGAACACATCAGGTTTTTAAAATTGAATGTGTTCTGTGTTGTATAAACTTAGCATGGGGCTACAAAGAGCTGAGCTATATAAATCAAAATATGTAAACAGTGGCTCAGGATTAGAAATCAACAACCTGCGCATGAAGCGGTGAAAGAAAGAACTAAGGCAAACTCTCTAAACCTTGGTTTTCTTTTTACTTTCTCTACACGTAATATGTAGATAGTGTATAGAGAAGGTATTGCACTCCACCAAAAAAATAGATACCGAGATTTCACCGGAAACATATGTTTTAGGGTCTCCTGTATCCAAAAAAAAAAAGTATTTTCAGAAAAATTCCGTGTGTCAGTGTGCCCGTGAACAGAATAACTCAAAAACGAAAAGTCTGTAAAATACCAAACTTGGTATTTAAGTTTAATATCTTCCGAGGATGCGACACGAAGATTTTGAAAAAAATACCCCCCACCCCAAACTAACCTTTACATGGAATTTTTTTCTAAAATATTGATTTACTAAAAATTGGCTCTAACGGTTTTGATTAAAATATCGTATATTAAAGATATTTACCTGACAAATAATGTGTATATTTTGAATTTTCTGGGGAGAGCCTCTGAAGAGTACTTTATTCTGGGTGAATTTTGCGAAATTTTGCATAACTGCTAAACCTAAGAGATGGACAAAAACTTAACACACTACAAATGTAGAGCACTTTAAAACACACAATTTATTTCATATATATTTTTTTTTCGTGGAGTTGATAGTTTTTTAGATATTCCTTGTTTTTGGTTTCAGCTATGAAAAACCTATACTTTTCTCATACAAGAATTTGTCAACTGCTGTCCATACAAACAAAGGAACTTCAGTCATATAGCAACCAGCTTTTGACTATCGCTTTAACCTATGGTACTCCTTTATTTACTTTCAAGGAAGCAAGTAATAAGACTATTTCTGTTAGTTTTTTTTCCCTCGAATAGCATGAAGTAAATATATGTGAATGGAACACATCAGATTTTTTTGGATTTGGAGGAATAATTGTCAATTTAGCTGCAATTTTTATATACTTAAAATAGGCTTTTAAATTAACTTAGCTTAATTTCTAGTTAAATGCTTCAAGCTGCAGATGAAGCCTTTAGAAACTTGCGCAAGTAATAACAGTGCTCTGTTCGTAACTTACTGGCAACTTTCCTCCTCTTCACTTCTAATATCGTGATTATTTAACTGGTGAGTAATACTGCTCACTTCCAGGACATATCCCCTGTGATTTACAAGTAGTTTTGTAATCATTTGTTTATAGATACATTTCTAAATCTATCAGGCCTAAATGCTCTGCTTAAATCTTTGAATAAAATTTGTAGTTGCATAAGAAAGGAATGAAGGGATAAGAACTTTATATATTATACAAAAACGGCACGTTTTGAAAATGTACACTTTTTTATTTCTATCCTATTCACAAATACTACATGAATATAATATAGACAAATATAAAAGCATTTACAACATCTGCTTGATACAGTCATCCATCCTCACATATTACAGTTTTTACAATATTCAACGGTTCATTCGAGTTATTTAAGAGAATAAAATAGTTAATATCCATTTACAGAAAAGTCATGATTTTTGTTATTTGTTAACAAATGGAGATCATTACAAGATTTGTCATATTGTCGTAGTCAGAAGCTACATTTATACCCGTAAGCTCATACACATATTTGTGAGTCGTGACGTCCAGAAACATGAAGCGGTCTGCCTGTAGCCAATAGTTGAGTCCAAGTCAGGGTTACTTCCCGAAAGGTGGAAGATAGGCGTTTGATGGACCGCCGCCACCGTATCCACCTCCTCCTGCGCCACCGCCAAAACCGCCTCCGGCTCCGCCACCGAAGCCACCTCCGAAGCCACCTCCAGGTCTGCCTCCAAACCCACCACCGCCTCCTCCCTTTAGAATGAAAACACATTTGAAATTTGACAATGAAATGCAATATCCTTCGCTAATCACCAAAGAAGCATTTGATTAAGCACCATTTGTACGTTATTTTCGGCGCATTCATTATTCTCAATGATAAGTTGAAAAAAGAATTCGAATAATTTTGTAGCAATAAGAAAATGTAGCTTTCATTGAACTATGATAAAATACTGTAGTTCTATAAAACCTTTGTAAAGATTAAAAAATAATAGATCGTTACAAACAGTTAATATATTAAAGGCCGTAATATATACTTTGTTTTTTAAAACCCAACGTTTTTAAAGTAAATATCAAGTACTGTTCAAGACTATATATACTTTCGAAATATGAATTTCATGATAAACGATCAAATTATAACCCCTGCAACAATCCAGATATGTTTTGAAGGGCTCTATTCAAACGTAACTTACAGTGTGGCGAGAAACACCAGTTCATTAATAAGACATTCTTTGTAAGAAAGTAAAAGCAATGTCAACTTGTTAGTTTCTTTAGAGTGTGCTAAAAAAAAAAAAAAAAAAATACCCTGAACGTTCAGAGAAACATTGTAAACTCTTTAGATGTACAATACTAATTTTACAAGCATTTAGTTGTAAACTGAAATATTTACGCTGTTACGTTTTAAAAATGACAAGATGAGAACTTATTGTTTGACTTTATTTTATATGGTTATGATAAATAGTGAACTGTATATAACAATATTAATGAACATATTTAGAAATGAAACCACTTACAGTAATGAATATACAACAATGTTATGTATGTAAACTATTTCAATGTTGTAGAGATATGTTAATTTAATGGTCAATAAGTTTGATATCTCAAACAACTCTAAAAGTATGTAAAAACTCTGAAGTTTGTATAATACAATTGTCCGCAATAGTTGGCTATGCTATAAATGCTGGGACTTACAACATTGTAAATCGCAATTTGAGATCACCTTGTGATGTGCGAGTCAATGCTATGCTAGTATGTTGCCATGGTAGCTCAGTGGTAGAGCAACCGGCTGGAGATCGTTGTTTTTTCTTTGGTAGTGTTTAACGCTCACTTTTACTGCAATGGCAATGACACTAGTCAGACATGAAGATGGAGCCCCGGTGGAATGTGATGGAGGGGGAAACCGGAGAAAACCCACCCCTGCGCCGCTTTGCCCACACATGCGGTTGCTTGGGATCGAACCCGGGCCGTCTAGGTGAGAGGCGATTTGTCTGACCACTCGGCCAGGGTGCGGCCTCTCGGGAGATCTGTGGTTCAAATTCCGATCATGGCATTGAATGTTTCAGTCTGACTCTACCTATTCCAACTCCTGTCCTACATACGGCTAGAGACCGGGAGATCCGTGGTTCAAATCCTGGCTATGACATTGAATGTTTCGGTGTGACTCTACCTATCCAACTCCTGCCCTACTCACGGCTAGAGACCGGGAGATCTGTGGTTCAAATCCTGGCTATGACATTGAATGTTTCAGTGTGACTCTACCTATTCCAACTCCTGCACTACACACGGCTAGAGACCGGGAGATCCGTGGTTCAAATTCTGGCTATGACATTCAATGTTTCAGTGTGACTCTATCTATTCCAACTCCTGTCCTACACACGGCTAGAGACCGGGAGATCTGTGGTTCAAATCCTGGCTATGACATTGAATGTTTCAGTCTGACTCTACCTATTCCAACTCCTGCCCTACTCACGGCTAGAGACCGGGAGATCTGTGGTTCAAATCCTGGCTATGACATTCAATGTTTCAGTGTGACTCTACCTATTCCAACTCCTGCCCTACTCACGGTTTCTGTGAGAAAAACAATTAAAATCACCACAATGTGTTTGTGCTCGAGTTATTCAACAATAGCTCCATTATCAAGCAATATACAATTGCAATTAGTACTGAAACATTCATTAAAGGTCTAAGTGTGTGATGCATGACGTACCTGAGGGAAGGATGCCTGTCCTTCGTACTGCACATCGGCCACATAGCCCGTAGCGTCATCTGCCCTGTATTTTACAATTTGGTTGCGACCGTCAGGGAGACGAACCCTGTACTCTCCACTGACACGGCTGCCATCGCTGCTCTCGATCTGCTTGTAGTCGTTGCCACTGGCCGCGTCTCTCACCGCGTACTGGAAGCTGTAGGGCGTGGGCTGCAACAGTCGGTTTACATCTGCAGCAAACTGTTATACTGTCAAATATACTCAAGTAGAGTTGCCAAACTCTATCCCTGCCCTTGTCTTTCCTACAAGGGGTTGTTACCACCGCGTACTGGAAGCTGTAGGGCGTGGGCTGCAACAGTCAGTTTACAACTGCAGCAAACTGTTAGACTTTCAAATATACTCAAGTAGAGTTGCCAAACTCTATCCCTGCCTTTCTATGTCTTTCCTACAAGGGGTTGTTACCACCGCGTACTGGAAGCTGTAGGGCGTGGGCTGCAACAGTCAGTTTACAACTGCAGCAAACTGTTAGACTTTCAAATATACTCAAGTAGAGTTGCCAAACTCTATCCCTGCCCTTGTCTTTCCTACAAGGGGTTGTTACCACCGCGTACTGGAAGCTGTAGGGCGTGGGCTGCAACAGTCAGTTTACAACTGCAGCAAACTGTTATACTGTCAAATATAGTCAAGTAGAGTTGCCAAACTCTATCCCTGCCTTTCTAAGTCTTTCCTATAATATGTATAATGTATTGTATCTTACAGAGTGAAACTGGAGTGTTTATAGAAAACGTTTTACAATGGAGCTCGCACACGATCAACTCACATCTATTTTCGCCACCACCCTTAGGAGGAACGGGTGAATTGCAGGGAACTACAGAATCCAACATTCTTAGGTTCTTACAGACACGTAAACACACGTGGAAGTATCTAAACTTTTCTGTATTCACAGGTTTTTTCATGAAGCGTGTATTTTCAAAACTTTCGAAACATTTTCCATGACATTTGACTGGAGCAATTTCTTTTGAAAATATTCTTCTCCCATCCTTAAAATAATGCCAAACTTAAATACAATTTTTAATGAACTTTCGTTTCTGAGTTATGCTGTTCACACACACGCAGAAATCCTTTTTTAAAAGTGCTTTTTTTTTGCATTCAGGGTCCTCAGAAGTATTTTTGCGGTGAAATCTAGACTTACAATTCCTTGTCTATTATGTACCACATAGTACGCGTAGAAATGATAACACAACCTTTTCCTAAAGGAGCATACAGTGTACGGATGACCTTGAAACTTTCCCCTTGAAGTATGCGTCAATCAGAAACAACATACCACAACAGTCCTCTTAGGCAATAACAAGAATTTGTTGTGCTTCTCACACTCTCGGATTTCCCACCGTGTGTGTGTGTGTGTGTGCCTTTCACTGAAAGTAAAAGTTGTTTCACACTTTAATTGTTCGTGTATCAAAAATGTTAGGTCGTTAATTTTATGGGAAATATTACTGGCTTGTAGATTTTCTTGGTCCTCACAGGTTTCCTTATAATATTTAGTGTAAACAAAACTTTGGGTTTGATTGGTAAGGAAATGTTTGCGAACCTAACACTTACATGTTTCCTTATAATATTTATAACTATAACTCCATGGCACGACAGCTCACGGGGAACCTTGGCCTACCGCCCGGCCGCTGCGTCCCCCATCTCGGTCCACTACAGGCGTCATAGATGCGGTGCAGTATTGGAGGGTGAGACGTGGTCAGCGCCTCGAGCCCCTCCCGGCCGGTTAATGCGGTCCTCACGACCTGCCTTATAATATTTAGTGTAAACAAAACTTTGGGTTTGATTTGGTAAGGAAATGTTTGCGAACCTAACACTTACATGTTTCCTTATAATATTTAGTGTAAACAAAACTTTGGGTTTGATTTGGTAAGGAAATGTTTGCGAACGCTAACACTTACAGGTTTCCTTATAATATTTAGTGTAAACAAAACTTTGGGTTTGATTTGGTAAGGAAATGTTTCCAACGCTAACACTTACATGTTTCACTAGTAAAGGCATTCGTCATCACATCTCCAGTGTTAAATGACTTTTAGACAAGAATACTTTCGTAACAAACTTGGCGTAGATAACCAAAAGAAACATAAACAGGCCACCAATAGATATGGTGGACATTTCGATAGAGTCAGAAAGTACCAATAATTATATCATTTGAATAATTTCGAGCGTTAGTAAAGATATTAAAATCAAAGTGAAAAAATATAATTGCTCATGTAGGTAGGTGAAGACATGTTGAAAGTTTTTCCCTTATTGCTAGATTTTCAACCCTCTGTATACTTTATGGATCTTTTAATCTAGGGAATTTAATATCACTTCAATACTTTAGCTATTACGCAAGCTTAAAATAGACTTCATTTCGATCATTGGTGATTTACTTGAACTGAACACTGCTACTATTATAGAAGCAAAGTTGTATAGAGCGTTAATACTTATTACTTTAAGTGAATATTCCTATAATGCATGATGGGCGGAGTTCAACAATATACTCCTTTTCTTTTTACAATTACACACTTTCAGTGTTGTTTCTTGTCCTACTTAAACGCTGCATTTCCTTTATTGTATTCTTCTTATACAATGTCTAGGCTAGAGTAGCAAGTTAAACGCATTTTGAGAATCTATCGTGGTAACAGCCGACAGAAGCAGTTTAATGTCTTTATAACTAGCAATAAGCTGGAAAATACATGTTTACAACACAATTTAAGAACTGTGTTGGGATATGAGGCATAATCTTCAAACATCAGTTTACGTGCAGTGCAATTCGAAAAGGTAAGTCAGTCCACAAAGTACAATTTAGTTCAGATCCCATCTACACCTTTAGGCTGGCGTGGCAAAATTGCATTTTGGGGCCCATCTCAGTCTGCCCTTCTTACCGATACTTTAGTCTGATTTCGAGTGTAATACACGCCCTCGTAGGTGACGTTATGCAGATTGCATATTCCTTTGGGCGAGGAAAGAAGAAGATTTTTGGTATAAGACGTAGAATATCAGGAAAAGGAAACTTTGCTAGAATCCTTGCAATGTTTGTTGTGCATAAATATCCACCATTTTATAGCCACGTAAACAGTAGAATGCTCAGGCAGTTACTCTATTGTTTTGCTCTATTGTTTTATTCATTGAGTTTAATTTCTAATTACACAGCCTCAAGGGAAGCAGTAAGGAGTAAATGCTATATTAAAAATTTGTAAAAACCAAATCAAAAGCACTGAGAGAGAAGAAAATAGTAAAAAAATAACGGCAGAAAAATTAAATAAACTTAACCATTTTATGGCTCTTATAGTTCGCAGGAGAATACAAAGAAGAAGCAATAAAATACAAAGAAATATTTTGAGGTTTAGAAATTGTTTCTGAGCTTCACCTACATAATTTATTCAGTTTGACTTCTGAGAAAGGACTTCTTTTAATTTTGGATTTTGAAGTTACATTAAATCTATAAATAACTAGAATTAGATCAGATAGAATAATTTCAACAATTATTTATCCTTTTTCAAATAATCGCTATGTGTTTAATTATAATATTTTCTATGTTCTACTTTTAATTTATTTAGGGTGAATAGCTATTAGTTTTATTTGTATAAAAGAAGAAAACCCAAGTGCATGCTGGTAAAGCAGCCAGTGTTTGCAATAGATGCAGTCTCTAACACTGGATCCAGCCCAGAGCTGCAGAAGATAAGTCGTTAGTTACTTTCTTATACAAGGCCGTTACTCACTTGAGTACGCTTAGAAAAACTGGCAACTTAACAATATTCAGAATAGATAATACACAGCAAATAAAAGTCCTGTTCCCAATGTCATGTTCACTGCATTATCAGATAAAATTCATTGTTTCGAAATAAATCTTCATAATGGACGAGTGCAAAAACGTTTCTTAAAATGAATGACAGCAAAGGAGAATCAGTGATGAAGAACTGGTAAAGGCAAGGTCGCACGGGGAAGTCTAGCGGATAGCCCTCGTTCCAAGTGTGGCAAGCATTTCCTTGATATTTCTTACAACTTCCGGTCATAACATCCGGTTTTTCGACTTCGGGTCATTAAGAGCTAGAAGTAAGGTAGATCTTTACCGGCCCTCCATCGCCGCCAAAGCCGCCTCCGAAACCACCGCCGCCAAAGCCGCTACCGCCGAACCCTGGGGCGCCGTAGGATCCAGAAGGTCTTCCACTGCCGTAACCGCCTCCTCCACCCAGAAGTCCGCCTTGGACACTAGCTGCTAGAACTGCTAGTGTCAAGGTTGTGTAAATCGTCTGAAACAAACAGGAGTGGACAATGTGTTAGTATCACTCAGTCCTGAGGGGTCTTCAGTGGGCATTTCTGGTAGTGTTTTACTACTTGTGGCACCGCAGGCGATGTAACATGGAATGAAGATGGAGCACCGGTGGAATGGAATGGCGGGGGAAACCCGAGAAGCCGCCCCTGTGCCGCTTTGTCCACCACAAATCTCTCATGCGGTCACTTGGCCCGTCCAGATGAGAGGCGAGTGGTCTAACCACTCGGCCACAGCGCGGCGAGGGAGGTGAAGAATTATATTTTTTTTACTATAAACTTTTAAACGGGACAGAATCATAGAAATATTAAAGGCAAATGATTCATACTCTTCATCTGAGTGAATCCGTGAGTTTCGCTAGGTAGCACACTTTCTTTATACACCTGCGTGGGACATGCAGAAGGCAACACGAGGATAGAACCCTGGCTAAATAAACGGTCCTCTGTCTCAGTGACAGGTAGACCATTAGCACTGTTACCTATTTTATTTTATTTTGAGTAATTTGCTACGTAGAGTGCCCTGTAACGGTACAATACCTTACTTTGAATTAGGTTATACATAAAACACTTTAGATACAACATTTAATTTCTGAGCTAGACCAGTTATAGTACCTGGATCTTAATGTATTGCTTATGACATGTTACAAAATACAGCATAAATATTTCTACCAATCCATTTATATTAGGCCTTATAAGTATTACATCATAAGTTCAGTTTGTCACGTTATTATGTAGTTTACATTTTATATGCGATTATTCCGTTCCTGAATAAAGTGCTCGATGTAACAAAAGTAGCCTACCGCATTCGCTTCCACTGATCTTGAGGTCTCGAAGAGAATCTTCCTATTGCACACATTAACTCAAACAGGGCCGTATTTAGGCAGAGAACAGGGCGCAAATTTAGGGGGTAGCAAAATACTCAAACTACATTTTTACTTTCTCTACACGCACTACGTACTTAGTGTATAGAGAAGCTATTGTACTGCACCCAAAAATTCCATAGGGAGACTTCACCGAAAATACATGTTTCGGGTCTCTCTGAATCAAAAAAAAAAAACATTTTTGAAAAAGGTCCGTGTGTGTTTGGTATTTTACCGACTTTTCGTTTCTGAGTTACCGTGTTCACAGACACACGGGCACAAACAAACACACGGACCTTTATCTAAAAAAAAACATTTTTGGACAAAGGGGACCCTAAAAATGTATTTCCGGTGCAATTTCGGTATCGAATTTTTTGGGTGGATTGTAATGCCTTTTGTCTATTCACTATGTACATAGAACGTGTAGAGAAAGTAAAAAGGTGAAGCATCACGTACGGACATTAGGTAGGGGATGGTTTGGTTTTTGTGTCCATTGCCGCATTTTATGAAATCTGTGAACTCAACAATTTTGCCGTACTTGGTTAGACTCTAAAGAAAACTTTTCTTCTTTTCTTTCTATCCCTAAAACTGAGGCGAGGTTATATAAAAAGGAATACAAGAAACTAGTTCAGAACCAATATATGTGTAACATTCTTCAAAAGAGTAGGTATTGTACGCCAGGCAGATGTAAGGAAAACTGAAGGAGAGGCAAAATACAGTCGATGAATAATGCAAGAGGGTTGCTGAAATGGGTTTTCCAGGACAGACTCTTGAAGAAGGGATGACTCTGGTGACAAAGTTTATGAGTTGGTGCCGTGTGAAATTAACGCTTTGACGAACAAGAAAGACAGTCGACTGTCGGAAGTAAAGAGATAGATCCTTCATCCAACATGCTATTAAAGTACTTCCACAGAAACTAGAATTTTCTCACCGTTTTCTCTAAGAGTGCCCATTTTAATATCGATTCAAATTCCATACGGGATCGTTCGGTATCTTCAATCTGCTACAGGGCTAACTTTTGTGGCAGTTGAATTCCTTAGGCTTATAACATTATATATATGTGTGTGTGTGTGTTTGTGTGTGTGTGTGTGTGTGTGTGTGTGTGTGTGTGTGTGTGTGTGTGTGTGTAGCTTAACGTCCTTTAAACTAGTTGGTCATATCGATGAATGAAATTGGTGAAATGATGCTCAAATGATCTCGGAGTCCATGGAGCTTAAAGTTACTCGACATTCGTCTTCTCAGGATAAGGGAAAACCCCGAAAAAACCTCATCCGTGCAATTCACCCTAAGCGAGATTCGAACCTACGACCTTTTGAAGGTGAAGCAGACACGCTACTTCCACACTACCCAGGCGGGCAACATAATATTTTATCTAAGAAAACTTTCTAATGCATGCAGCTGAAAAAATCTTGTGTTCCATTCACATGACTTTCTCTACATCTCTACAACAAATTATGTTAAAAAGCTTATGCTTCTATTTACTTGATGCTAATCGAGAAAAAAATAACAGAAATAGTCTCATTACTTGCTCCCTTGTAAGTAGAAGGGAAATAAGGGAGTACCACAGATTAAAGTGATAGTCAAAAGCTGGTTGCTATATGACTGAAGTTCCTTGGTTTGTATGGAGAAGAGTTGAGAAATTCCTGTATGAGCAAAGTTTGGTTTTTAAAGGTGAAACCAAAGTCAAGGAATAAATAAAAAGCAATCAACTCCACAAAAAAATGTATAATAACATAAATGGTGTGTTTTAACGTGCTCTACATTTTTGTGTGGTAAGTATTTGTCCATCTCTTACGATTTGACAGTTATGCAAAATTCCGTAAAATTCATCCAGAATAAAGTAGTCTTCAGAGGCTATTCCCAAAAATTCAAGATATACAGTTTATTTGTCAGGTAAGTATCTTTAATATACGATATTTTAATCAAAATCGTTAGAGCTATTTTTGAGAAAATCAATATTTTCGAAAGAAGTTCCATATAAAGGGTAGTTTGGGGTGGCGGATTTTTCTCAAAATCGTCGTGTCGCATCCCTGGAAGATACTAAACTTAAATACCAAGTTTGGTATTTTACCGACTTTTCGTTTTTGAGTTATCGTGTTCACAGACACACGGACCTTTTTCTGAAAATGTTTTGTTTGGATACAGGGGATCCTAAAACATATATCTGTGGTGAAATCTCGGTATTGAATTTTTGGGTGTATTACAATACCTTCCTTATACACTGTGTACAAAAATGTGTAGAGAAAGTAAAAACGGATATATTTTACAAAAGTGGTGAAAAGTAGAAGAATATACCTGCACACATTTGTGTACTTTATTTGTATGTATGCTACACACTCAGAACTTTCATAACGCTATTAAAGGGCTATTAATTTCTTTGTTCGATGTGTTAACAGTGTTGATTTATTAATACTATTCGGAGATTTGTACACTTCCCAATGTATCAGAGCTGTTTGTCGGTGCTCTGAAAACAGAATTAAAGCCTAAAAGCGTCAGTTAAACATTCATAATGCGTTTTACTATTTTTAATCCTAAAACAAAACTTTAAGTTGTGTCTGTGCCTTTTCTTGGTACATGACGTCACATTTTGTTTCAGTCGCCACTCATTTACCCGGAAATGGAGTAAAACTCGGCAAAGTTTACACTTGTTATCTCCGAATCTTTTCCCTGGACTGTCTTTTGTTCCGGGAGAGTAACAAATGATCGTTATCAGCAAGTAAGAGAAACGATTGTTGCTTGTCTTTGTGCTAGTGGAGAAAAGTGGTAAAGCAAAGAGCATACCTCAGAGACAGTCACTAAAAGGTGTCAGACACAAACTTGCAAAGTTAAGTACTACTGAATACATTCCAACATTTGTAAAGGAGCAACTCTAGAGATGGCTTCTTCTCAGCAAAATAAATCTGCTGTTCGATACGTAAATATTCCATAAGACATAATAATATTAATGCTGTGCCAATAATCACGTAATTATTGACATATTATTTAAGCATTTTTAAAACATTATTTATTTTTCTATCATTTATGGCAAAAAAAAACAAAAAAAAAAAAAAACAACTGTTTTCCTCTAACCAGCATTTGCCCTTTCTATTAGAATTAAGGGTTTAGAGGAAATTTAACAATATGATATCTGGTAGTTTTAAATTTATATTAAAGTTTACTTTTTGCATTTAACTATTATTTTTAAAACACTTTAAGTGGTAATTAAGATTCCCACTTCGACTACTATCGAATTAACTCTCTTAATTTTCATCTTCTCCAGTACTTCCTCAGGATTCCTCACAGAGGAACGTCAAACTCATTATCGAATTGAACTTGAGCTTTAAATTAACGATCTGATTTATTTTTATTTCGCATGACGATTGTTCGCTCCTGTGTTACTTTGGGTGAATAAAAGCTAAGTAGTTTTAAACCTACTCTATAAATATAGTCATAACTGAATAGAGCTTTTAAAACATTAGAAATTACAAAGGCTTTGCATACGAAGGATTGTTTTAGATGGAAAAAATTAGAAACAAATGTTGACAATGCTCGATACAAAGGTTGATATTTACCTGGTTTTTCTATTTTGAGTTTTTCTGTACACAGATGGTCAGACATACTGCCTGATAAACACATTTCTTTCTACTTTACTCTTATGTACAGGAAGTTTTACTTTCTCTACACATACTATGTACATAGTGTATAGAGGAGGTATTGTATTGCACCCAAAAATCCTATACCAAAATATCACAGGAAATATATGTTTTGAGTCCCATGTAGATATTTCAAAAAAGTCAGTAAAATACCAAACTTGGTATTTAAGTATAGTGTCTGCTAGGGATGCGACACAAAGATTTTGAGAAAAATTCCCCACCCTAAACTACCCTTTACATGGAAAATTTTCGAAAATTTTTATTTTCTCAAAATTGGCTCTAACGATTTTGATTAAAATATCTTATCTTTAATATATTTACTTGACAAATAAAATGTATATCTTGACTTTTCTGGGAATAGCCTCTGAAGACCTCTTTATTCTGAATGCATTTTGTGTAAACTGTAAGAGGAAGACAAAAACGGAGTTCACAAAAAATGTAGATCCCGTTAAAACACACAATTTATGTAATATACGTTTTTGCGTTGAATTGGCCGTTTCAAAGATATTCCTTGTTATTTGTTTCAGTTGTAAAATACTTAAAGCATTTCTCACTCGGAAAGTTGTAAACTCCTGGCCCTGCATAGAAAGCGATTAAACCGCATGACAACCAGCTTTTCAAATATTTGACTATCGTTTTAGAATTTTCCCTTCTACTTACAGGAAGCAACTAATAAGGATAATTTCTGTTATCCCGATTATCATAAAGTAAATAGAATGTACTTTTTAACAATAAGTTGCTATAGCGATGTAGAGAAAGTCATGTGAATGGAACACATGGCGAATTGAGTATTTTCTGACCATAACTAAGAGTTAGAGAAGCTATAAAAACCGAAACTAAACAGAGTGAGAGAGAGAGCAGTTTAGCTTGGGTATAATTTTGAACAACATGAAACAGAGTGAGAGAGACAGAGAGAGCAGTTTAGCTTGGGTATAATTTTGAACAACATGAAACAGAGTGAGAGAGACAGAGAGAGCAGTTTAGCTTGGGTATAATTTTGAGCAACATGAAACAGAGTGAGAGAGACAGAGAGAGCAGTTTAGCTTGGGTATAATTTTGAGCAACATGAAACTAGTCCGAAACACCTCTAACTTCGGATATAAGTTATGCTGTTTTACTTTAATAATTGAGAATTAACCTTCCAAGTTATTATTTTCGTAAATTTTCGTAAATTTTCTTCCTTTCTGTTCTTATCTGAAGTATTTGAGCATTCAGAATACGACCATTTAAGAATTCAGAAAAAAATATATTTTCAAGCTGTTTTTGCCTATACATCTTCGTCTATCGCTTAACATTGACCAAATAATGCTAGATTATACAAAATTCCTTCCTAAAGTAAAAGACTTCATAGGTTATTCATAGAAAAACTAAATATATATATAAATATATATATATATATAAAATATAAATATATATATACTTATATACTTTAAATAAAATCTAGAGCATTTTCTATAAAATTGAAAACTTCCAAAAATATTCCCACTATAAAGGGTAGTTTTGAGAGGGGGTATTTTTTTAAAATCCTTGTTTCGAATTTTTGGAAGATACTGAGCTTAAATACCAAAATAGGTACTTAACTGACTTTTAGTTTTGAATCATGCTGTTGGCAAACACAGAAATACTGGTAGACACAAGCATGGATATTTTTATAAAAACTATTTTTTGGGGTTCAAGGTCTCTCAAAACATGTATTTTCAGTGAAATTGTTATTACATTTTTTGACGGAATGAAATAATTTCTCTGTGTACTAAATAACAGCAGAGAAAGCAAAAATGTGTAGCCTTTAATCTCTTTACCTGTATTATCTGAACGTGGTTTAAACATTTATAAAGTGCATACAAGTTTCGAGTGTGTTAATTGAGGCAAGCTGGTGGAAATGACTGCCAAAACAGAAATGTGTAAAACCGAATATCACTGCCAGCCACCATCATTTTACACACAACCCCTTGAAAATGTTTCTAAATGTAAATAGTTATTGCAGATGTGTTGCATTCATATGACTTTCTCTACATGACTGTAATACGCTTCTTCTTCTACTTATCTATGCTGAGACATTAGCAAAAACGTCTTATTACTTAGTTCCTTTATAAGTAGGAGGGATACACTAGGCTTAACCGACGGTCAAGTGTTTTAAAATGTGGTTGCTATGGGACTGCGCGACCAGGAGCTGACAAGTTCCGGTATGAGAAAAGTTTTAAAACTGAAATCAATAACAAGGGATATCTCGAAAACGGCCAACTCCAGTATAAATGACATAAATTGTGTTTTTTAACGTGCTCTACATTTTTGTGTGGTAAGTTTTTGTCAATTTCTTACGGTTTACTATTTATGCAAAATTCAATAAAAATCATCCAGAATAAATAGGTCTTTAGAGGCCATTCCCAGAAGATTCAAGATACATATTTTATTTGTAATGTAAATATCTTTAATATTCGACATTTTAATCAACATCGTTAGAGCCAAAAGTTTCGAAATAAGTTCCATATAAAGGATAGTTGGGGTGAGGGGATTTTCTTAAAATTCTTTGTGTCGCATCCTTGGAGGATATCAAACCTAAATACCAAGTTTGGTATTTAAGTGACTTACGCATATAAAGACACACACACGGACTTTTTCTGAAAATGCTTTTTTTTGGATTCAGGGGGTCCTAAAACATGCACTTCTGGTGAAATCTCAGTATGGAATTTTCGGTGGACTACAATACTTCCTCTAATCACTATGTGTAGAAAAAGTAATAAGAGGTGTATAAAGTCAGAGGTTTCCTGTTCTTACCTTGGTACAAGCCATGGCAGCTTCCTGTGAACAACAGAGCGATGGTCTTCAGCTGTGGAAGAAGTCTGCTGCTGGACTGATGCTTCATTCCGCCGAACCGCGAGCTTTTTATACTGATCGACTTTTCATGGGGCGTGATTCCCTTATTGTTACATTTAGCCTTGTTTTACATAAAAAAGCGGCAATCACTTACAGCTGAAGAGGGGGAGGAAGTGGGGGAAGGTGTTTGAGTTGCATCCAGGGAAAGGTGCGCCGAGAAGGTCGAAAGGTCAACAAGAAAATCGGAGCATCTTGAGGAATCCCTCTCACTAGCGCTTCCTATCGTATTGCGTCTACCTAAACAAAGCAATACATATTTATCTAAAAGGTACATCTATCAAGTATTTATTGCGATATGACTGAGCAGGTAACATATTACAACATACAGCAGCAGTACTTTCAAGTTGGAGTCTTTTCGAAGTTCGGTTGTACATTTCACACACGTGTATTTATACTCACTTTAGCAAAATCATGTTTTATTACTGTAAATGAATTATTAAGAGCAGCTGTGAAATTTGGAAAATTCACAATATGTAAGATTATTTATATCACCTATTAGAACAATAGGGATATTTCAGCCATATTTCAAAATTCTAAATTGCACGCTTATTTAAATAATATTTTTCTTCTCTAAATTCACTGATGTAATAAAAACGAGGGACGTGATGCATTTCTGAAAGTATTCACACAAAAAATGCAGTATTGCAGTAAAACAAAATCTGATTTTCTCTAAATCTCTGGAACAATTTATTGATAAAAAGCTTATGCCTCTATTTACTTAAAAAATTAGCAGAAATAGTCTTATTACTTGCTTCCTTGCAAGTAGGAGAGAAATAAGGGAGTAGCATAGGCTAATCGTTAGTCAAATGTTTTAAAATGTGGTTGCTGTGGTGTAGAAATCCGTTTCTTTGCGTGGCTGTGTTGGCAAGTACCCGTATGAGAAAGGTAAAAATACTTTAAAACTGAAACAAGAAATGTCTTTAAAAAAAAGAAAAAGAAAACCATTCAACTCCAACATAAATTGCGTGTTTTAACGACATCTACATTTTTTGTCTATCTCTTACGGTTTATCAGTTATGCAAAATTCCGCAAAATTCATCAAGAATAAAGTTGTCTCTAGAGGCTATGCCCAGAAAATTCAAGATATACATTTTACTTGTTATATCTTTAATATACGATATTTTAATCAAAACCATTACAGCCATTTTTAGAGAATATAAATTTTCGAATATTTTTCCGTGTAAAGGGTAGTTAGGGGTGGGGGGATTTTCTTGAAAATCTTCGTGTCGCATCTTTGGAACTTAAATACCAAGTTTGATATTTAACGGACTTTTCGTTTTTTGAACGTCTCAAAACATATATTTCCGGTGAAATCCCTGTATGGAATTTTACAATACTCCTCTATCCACTATGTACATAGGACGTGTAGAGAAAGTAAAAACTTACAATCTTCGTGTTATATTTTTATATTATTTACTGTAGGAAAATCATTACTTTTCGTTCTCTCTAAAACCTTGATTTTTCAAAATTTAATAATTTATTTATAAATTGTAGCATTGTTTCAAAAAAATTGGACGTGTGCCATTCACATGACTTTCTCTACATCTCTGTAGTAAATTATTGTTAAAAAACATATTCTTCTATCTATAAGTAGAAGCGATAGTTAAATATTTTAAAAGCTGGTCGCAATGTGAAAGAACTGAGGTTCGGTTCAGTTTGAACACAAAGTTAGTTTAAAACGGAAACCAATAACAAGGAATATCTCAAAAACGGTCAACTCTACAACAAAAAGCATATAACATAAATTATATGTCTTGTAATGATCTACATTTTTTGTGTGCTACGTTTTTGTCTATCTCTTACGGTTTAACCTTTGTGCAAAATTCTGCAAAATTCCAATTAAAAATCGAATATTGGTGAAAACCTATCTTCTTTGAAGTAAGTTTTCTTGTTTTCTTTTACTCAATCCATTCCTCACAAACCAAAACATTTCATCTCTCAGAATTCAAACCAGAATAAAGAGGTCTTCAGAGGCTATTCTCAGAAATTCAAAACGTGAATTTTATTGGTTATGTAAATGTCTTTAACATATGGCATTTTAATTACATTTGTTACCGCGATTTTTGAGAAAAATAATTTTAAACATTTTCCTATAAACGGGGTAGTTTGTGGTAAGTTAATTTATTTGAAAATCTTCGTGTCGCATCCATGGGTTTTTAAGAGTCTGTTATGCAGTCCACAGACAAACAGAGAGACAGACTGACACGCACAGACGCGCTCGTGCGCACACCTACATACACAGGGAACCATTTTCTAAAATTTGTTTTTACTCAGGGGACTTCAAAACATATATTTCCGTTCAATCTCGACATGGAATTTTTGGATGGAAATCAATACCTTCTCTAGCTTCTATGTGCATGTTATGTACACACGTGCTAGAGAAAGTAAACATGCCTATTTTTTGATACAGGGGACCCTAAAACGTGTATATCTGGTGTAATCTTGGTATAGCATTTTTGGTGGAGTGCAATACTTTTCCATCTACGTACCACAAACTATGTAGAGAAAGTAAAACGTATATACCTATTTTATTTAATATACTTTTGAGAGGAAATATAAAAGCTTTGGAAGATTTGAAGACGTGAGTGTCAATTAACAGCCCATTTATATTTTCACTGATGGTTCAGTTGCGCCTAGTAGGCAAAAGTAGGTACATGTTTTCTTAAAATGTGCTTCTTTCATTTTAGTAGAAAGATATTTTTTTTTTTTTTTTAAACTTTCTGTACAGGACTATGTACATAGTGTATAGTGTACATAGTGTATAGAGAAGGTGGCATAATGCACCCAGAAATAGACGTTTTACAGTCCCCAGTATCCAAAAAAAAAAATTTTTTAGAAAACGATCCGTGTGCGTGTGTGTCTATGAGCCGATAACTCAAAAAGTCGATAAAATACCAACTTCGTATATAAGCTTACTGTATTCTACACGACACGAAGATTTTGAGGAAATTCCTCCCCAATCCCCTTTACATGGAAACATTTTCGAAAATTTTGATTTTCTCAAAAATGGCTCTAACGATTTTGATAAAATACCGTATATTAAATATATTTACACGACAAATATAATGCATATCTTGAACTTTCTGGGAATAGCTTCTGAAGACTTCTTTATTGTGGAAGAATTTAGCATAACTAGTAAACCTTAAGAGATAGCCAAAACCTTACTGCTCAAAAAATACACGATTTATGTTATATACATTTTTTAGTGGAGTTGAGCATTTTTGAGTTATTCCTTGTTTTTGGTTTCCATTTTAAAATACTTACTTTTCAAGTACGGGAATTTGGAAACGCCTGGAAATGCAAGAAAAGGTTTTCGTCTACATGGCAGCCAAATTGTTATTTGGAGATATGGGTTTTCTTGGATACGAATTATAAATATCCTTTATGTGAATACACGATCGTGTAAAAAATGCAAACTCCCAAAATTTTCAACTGTGGAAAATTAAGTTTTCAATAATTTTGATTAATTTTAGTTTAAATTTAATATGTTACATAACACTGAATATTTTAAATTCATTAGTGGTACTCTTTTTAATAATTAAGTTATTACGGTTCAAAACGAGCTTTGCTGATCTGAGCCATAAATTTCATATGGCGAAAATTTAAAATGTTCTTGTCATTGTGAAGAACTGTAAACACAATAATGAACAAAAATATGGTTTTTTTTTAAGTAAGTGAATCAATGTATTTAAATACTGTATTTTTTATTCTTATGGGAGGTAGAAGCCCTTGAGGCAGACAGCGATAAGAGACAGCGTCTCGGTGGGCCCAAGTGAGGTAAGGAGTGAACTTCAGAATTAAAAATGCAACCCTGCAGTAAATGTTCTTACAAATTAAAAGACTTTTGTGTAAAATTATTGTTTTTTCTAAAATGAAATCTTGAGAATTTATACGCCATAGACATTTTTGAGATATTTCCTGAATCACAGAATGAAGAAGCATTTGTTTTTAATTAATCGGTGTACGAATTCTCACAGTTACAACATTATGTAAAGCCCCGTGTACACTAATGGTTCGCTAATGTGCCTCGCTTTGGTGCTACGAGGCGCAGGGAATCGTGGGTTTGAGTCCCGCCTTGGGCATGGGTCTATGTGTGTGTATTGGAAGAAAACCGCACAACGGAAATAATGTAAAAATATATCTGATGTGTTCCACTCACATGACTTTTCTACATATCTGTAACAAATTATTGTTAAAAAGCTAATGCTTCTATTTACTTCATACTAATCACAAAAATTAACAGAAATACTCTTTTTAACTAGAAGCGAAATAAGGGAATAGCATAGGTTAAAGTGATAGTCAAAAGCTGGTTGCTATGTGACTGAAGTTCCTTTGTTTTTATGGACCGGGGTTGACAAATTCCTGTATGAGAAAACTATAAGTTTTTTAAAGCTGAAACCAAAAACAAGGAATATTTCAAAAAGGGTCAGCTCCACGAAAAAACAATTATAAAACATAATTGTGTGTTTTAATGCGCTCTACATTTTTTGTTGGATAAGTTTTTGTCTATCTCTTATGGTTTAACAGTTATGCAACATTCCGTAAAATTCATCCAGAATAAAGTAGTTTTCAGAGGCTATTCCCAGAAAACTCAAGATATACATATTTTTTGTGAGGTAAATATCTTTAATATACGAAAATTTAATCAAAATCATTAGAGCCGTTTTTGAGAAAAATAAATTTTTCGAAAAGAAGTTCCATGTAAAGGGTAGTTGTGGTGGGGGAATTTTCTTGAAAATGTTCGTGTCGCATCCTTGGAAGATAACAAACTTGGGCTTTAACGGTTTTTTCGTTTTTGAGCTCAAAGACACACGGATCTTTTCCAGAAATGATTTTTTTGGATTCAGGAAGTCACAAAACTTATAACTACGGTGAAATCTCAGTATGGAATTTTTGGGTCCATTACAATACCTTGGTGTAGAGAAAGTAAAACTGGCGCAGTTCAAGTGTGTATCTACATTCTGACACTTATAAATTGTTGTGTTTATTGTACACACAATATTTTACGTCCCATAGATAGTCATGAAGAGAAATGATGATCTAAGTGGCCAGTCAATATGTCCCCATTTTCTAAACCATCTCCAGGAAATAATGTTATAAAATTGCTCTCAATTGTGCGCAGTATTTCTGTTTGTGAGACCAAATGTTGAGGGTCTGCTGTCCACATCTGTAAAGAAAGCTTGGCAATGACATGACCAGCTTCAATGAAAAGTGGTACAAATAGTACTGGACTAGACGATCACATTCTGTGTATGCCAATGGATCATCCAGCATCATTTGGTCCCCAGCAGCCGCTCTTATGTCTGTTGAAAAAGTGATCAGTTCATCACAAAACATTTTCTGTCTCGTAAACCCTGGATTTTGGTCAGTGACTTCCCTTAACATTTCGGTCCCCAGTAGCCGCTCTTATGTCTGTTGAAAAAGTGATCAGTTCATCACAAAACACTTTCTGTCTCGTAAACCCTGGATTTTGGTCAGTAACTTCCCTTAACATTTCGCAAAATTCAGTTTTTCGGTCAAAATCATCTTCGCTGTAACAGTTCTATTTCTACTTTCTATACATAGTGTATAGAGAAGGTATTGCACCGAGAGTTCACCGGAAATATATGTTTTAAGGTCCCCTGAATAAAAAAAAGCATTTTCAGAAAAAGGTCCGACTGTGTGTCTGTGCACACGATAACTCAAAAACGAAAAGTCGGTAAAATACCAAACTTTTTATTTAAGTTTATTATCTTCCAGGGATGCAAAACGAAGACTTTCAGAAAAATCCCCCCACACCAAACTACCCTTTACATGGAAACATTTTTCGAAAATTTTGATTTTCTCAAAAATGACTAACAATTTTGGTTAAAATAAATGTAAATAAAATGTATATCTTGAATTTTCTGGGAATAGTCTCTGAAGTCTACTTTATTCTGGATGAATTTTACGGAATTTTGAATAACTGCTAAACCGTAAGAGATGGACAAAAACTTACAACACAAAAATGTAGAGCATCTTAAAACTCACAATTTATCTTTTATACATTTTTTTCGTGGAGCTGATCGTTTTTTGGATAGTCCTTGATTTTGGTTTCAGCTTTAAAAGCTTGTACCTTTCTCATACAGGACTTTAACGATTCCGGTCCATACAAACAATGGAACGCCAGTCACATAGCAACCAAATTTTGACTATCACTTTGACCAATGGTACTCCCTTATTTCGCTTCTACTTATAAGGAAGCAAGTAATAAAACTATTTCTGGTGATTTTTTTTTTTTCGATTAGTATGAAGTAAATAGAAGCATAAGCTTTTTAACAAAAAATTGTTGCAGAGATATAGAGAAAGTCATGTGAATGGAACACATCAGATTTTTACTTTCTCTATACGCACTATATACATAGTGTATACAGTAGGTATTGCACGCCATCCAAAAATTTGATTCCGAGATTTCACCGGAAATATATGTTTTAGTGTCCCCTGTATCCAAAAAAGAAAGCATTTTCAAAATAAGGTTCGTGTGTGTGTGTGTCCGTGAACATCATAACTAAAAAACGAAAAGTCGGTAAAATACCAAACTTAGTATTGAAGTTTAGTATATTCAAGGGATGTGACACGAAGATTTTGAGAAAAATACCCCCACTCCAAACTACACTTTACATGGAACTTTTTTTTCGAAAATTTTGATTTTCTTAAAAATGGCTCTAAGGATTTTGATTAAAATATCGTATATTAAAGATATTTACCTGACAAATAAAATATATATATTGAATTTTCTGGGAATAGCCTCTGAAGACTACTTTATACTGGATGAATTTTACGAAATTTTGTATAACTGCTAAACTGTAAGATTTTGACAAAAACTTACCACACAAGAATGTAGAGCACGTTAAAACACACCATTTATGTTATATATATTTTTTTCGTGGAGTTGATCATTTTTTAGTTATTCCTTATTTTTGGTTTCATCATTAAAAACTTATGCTTTTCTCATACAGGAATTTGTCAACTCCTGTCCATACAAACAAAGGAGCTTCAGTCACGTAACAACCAGCTTTTGGCTTTCACTTTAACCTTATGCTACTCCCTTATTTCGCTTCTATTTACAAGGAAATATTTAATAAGACTATTTCTGCTATCTTTTTTTTTTTTTTTTTTTTTGATTAGCATAAAGTAAGTAGAAACATAAACTTTTTAACAATAATTTGTTGCAGAGATGTAGAGAAAGTCATGTGAAATTAACACATCAGATCTTTTATAATTGCCATTTAACAGATTTCATCACGTTACAAATAGAGAGATACTGTAACTCCTTGCTATTTGCCTTGCGCATACTTAAGGTAAGAATAACAGTTTAAAAACATTTTCATCTTTCAGAGGAAACTTTAGGCTTCCACTTCTTCTCTCGTTCTTCACTGTTCCTGATTCTTTGAAATTCTTGAGAATGCTCGAAACTGTAAACACTGTCTGTGTTTTCCTGATTAAAGACCTCTTATTAAGATCTCATTTTAGTTAGTAAAACATTAAAATAAATCTGATGTGTACCATTCACATGACTTTCTCTACATCTCTGCAACAAATTGTTGTTAAAAGCTTATGCCTATATTTACTTCATGCTAATTGAGAAAAAATTAGCCGAAACCGTCTTATTACTTATTTCCTTGTAAGTAGAGCGAAATAAGGGAGTAGCATAGGTTAAAGTGAGCTGTTTGCTATGTGACTGAAGTTTCTTTATTTGTATGGATAGGAGTTGACAAATTCCTGAATGATTTTCAAAGCTGAAACTAAAAACAAGAAATATCTTAAAAACGATCAACTCCTCGTAAAAAATGTATATAAAATAAATTATGCGTTGTAAAGTTCTCCACATTTTTATGTGGTAAGTTTTTGTCCATCTCTTACGGTTTAGCAGTTATGCAAAATTCCGTAAAATTGATCCAGAATAAAGTAGTCTTAAGAGGCTATTCCCAGAAAATTCAAGGTATACAATTTATTTGTCAGGTAAATATCTTTAATATACGATATTTTAATCAAAATCGTTAGATCCATTTTTAAGAAAATCAAAATTTTCGAAAAAGTTCTATTAAAAAGGTACTTTGGGGTTGGGGGATTTTTCTCAAAATCTTCGTGTCGCATCCCTGGAAGATACTAAACTTAAATACCAAGTTTGGAGTTTTATCGACTTTTCGTTTTTGAGTTATCGTGTTCACAGACACACGGACAGTCGCCCTCCATGGTGTAATGGTTACCATGCTAACTTCATATACCCAAGGTCGCGGGTTAAAACCCGGCGGAGGACGATGAATTTTTTCGGGTGTAAAAATCCTTAGCATGGCTTCCTTTGGAAGGGAAGTAAAGCCGTTGGTCCCGTGTCGTAGATATACGGCACGTAAAAGAAGATAGAGAGGCCTCTGAGTAAAATGAAGTGGTCTTTCACACCCAATTTAGAATAGGACCACAGTAGTTAAAGAGCGTCCATAAATAATACGCCATTTACATTTTTTATTTTTTAGACACACGGACACACACACGGACCTTTTTGTGAAGATGTTTTTTTTTATATATAAGGGACCATAAAACATATATTTCCGGTGAAATCTCGGTATCGAATTTTTGGGTGGAGTGCAATATCTTCTCTATACACTATGCACATAGTGCGTGTAGAGAAAGTAATAATTAAAAATTGCGTTCCTCCATGGTGAGTAATATTCTACCCAAATGAGGATTGGGTTTGTTTTTGGCAATAGTGTGTCGTTCCGGAAGGGAGTCCATATTGCATGGGTTTATTGTGCATCAACTCAAGGGAATAGGATGAGATGAGGGTATTATCGACGGGCGGCCGACACTAGAAAACGGGGAAAGAGCTACCGTAAAAGGTCCTTAACATAGTTCTTCATCTCGACGCTAAGAGCCAGTGTTCCAGGTCCGACAGACCACTGCAACACCATTCCGCACAGAGATCAAAATAGAGCGTCACCATGTCGACACGTAACAACCCTGAAAGAGATCGGCTGGATGAAATTAAGAAACAGGAAGTTCGGGGAATGAAGAATCCTGCTCAGAAGTTGCCTAGCGACCCAAGAACCCTAAGAAAAAATGAATTACAGAGGTCGTCTAAGCAAATCGAACCCATAGACCCCCCACCCCGAATTCTACATGGCTCGTTTTTGACAATAGTAATGATGGCCTACTGTGTCTGTTAACAATTAATGCAGGTCATAAATTGCTTTATCCTCTTAGCATAAGATTACAGAAATTATTTCTGTATATTAATCCAATATCTCTTTCTGTTGCCCATTAAAGGCTGTTAAATACAATTTAAATACTAATAAATTCTCAATATCATTATCATTTTTTCATTCCAGAAAAATGTATTAAAATATCTTAAATTATTAAGGATTATCAACATAACAAAAGTTTTGCCATGGTTCCATTTGTATGTTTGAAGATCACTCCGTCACTTCAGACCATTGAGCTGTTGACCCTTATGCTATCTGAGGGCCCTTTTCTCCCATGTTCATTAAGAAATTCAGAACTTACGTATATTGATCCGTTTAAAAATTATAGTCAAAATTTCATACCATTTGTTAACTCTATATAGGACTCGCATATGTTTGTTAGTTTTGATTGAAAAAAAGTTATGTGTTCCAGTCACATGACTTTCTCTACATCTCTGCAACAAATTATTGTTAAAAAGCTTGTGCTTCTATTCACTTCATGCAAATCGAGAAAAAATTAGCAGAAATAGTCTTATTACTTGCTTCTTTGTAAGTAGAAGCGAAATAAGGGAGTACCATAGGTTAAAGTGATAGTCTAAAGGTGGTTGATAGGTCACTGAAGTTTTTTGTTTCTATGGACACGAGTTGACAAATTCCGTATGAGAAAAGTAAGTTTTTCAAAGCATATCTAAAATACGATCAAATCCACGAAAAAAATATATATATATATATATATATAACATAAAGTGTGTGTTTTAACGTGCTCTACATTTTTGTGCGGTACGTTTTTGTCCTTCTTTTACGGTTTAGCAGTTATGCAAAATTCCGTAAAATTCATCTAGAATAAAGTAGTCTTCAAAGGTTATTCCTAGAACATTCAAGGTATACATTTTATTTGTCAGGTAAATATCTTTAATATACGATATTTTAATCAAAATCGTTAGTACCATTTTTAAGAAAATCAAAATTTTCGAAAAAAGTTCCATATAAAGGGTGGTTGGGGGTGGGGGAATATTTTGAAAATCTTCGTGTCGCATCCTTGGAAGATATAAACTTAAATGCCAACTTTGGTATTCAACGTCTTTTCGTTTTTGAGCTATGCTGTCCACAGACACACACAGACAGATACACAGACAGATAGACACACACACGGGCCTTTTTGTAAAAATGCTTTTTTGTATTCAGGGGGTCCTAAAACATATATTTCCGGTGAAATCTCGGTATCGAATTTTTGGGTGGAATACAGTACTCCCTCTATATACTATGTACATAGTACGTGTAGAGAATAGAAATATACCTATACAGCCTATCGTTCTAGATTTAACTATTTGGAATGATTTATTGTTTTAAATACCAATAAGTTAAAAGTTCTTCTCAACGTAGATATAAATGCATAAAAAACTGTTCAAAATTCCATCTTTATACCAAGATAAAAAAAATTTTGATGTGTTTCAGTCACATGATTTTCTCTACCTGTTATTCTTACAAAATATTGTTCTTTTTTCCGTATCCACTTACTGGAGATAAACATCACCATAAATTATGTTATTGCTCGCTTCCTGTAGGTAAAAGGAAAATAAGAGGAAACCCCGGGCAAGTCAATAGTTAAACAGGAATTTTAAAAGCTGGTCGCTATATGATGATTTGAAGTTGGGTTCGCTTTACATGGCCAGAGAGATAAACGAAAGCTGACTTCGCGTTTGAGAAAAGTTACGTAGTATAAAGTTGAAACAAATAACAAAGCATATCTCAGAAGCGGGCAACTTTAGAAAAAGATATATTTGATATACATTCTGTATTTAAGGAGTTCTATATTTCTTGTGTGGTTAGTTCTTGTACGGTTTAGCAGTTATGCAAAAGTCATCCAGAATGAAATTTGGGACGTTCTTGAAAATCTTAGTCTCGCATCCTTGAAAGACACTAAACCTAAATTCAAGTTTCGTACTTAACGATATTTTCGTTTATGAGCTATGCTGTCCACATACACACACACACACACACACACACACGCACGCACACAAAGATACGCAGAGAGGCAAACACAGAAATTATTTTTTTCTAGAAATGCTTTTTAGGGGGGCATTCGGTGAAATCTCAAATCGAACATTTGGGTGCAATACAATACCTTCTCTATCTACTATGTGCACAGTACGTGTAGAGAAAGTAAAAAAGTGGCAAACATTTCAATTTTTAAATGAAAAACTATTCCATTTAAGGAATGTCCCCTGATTGAAGGAAATCGCCCAAAATAAAAATTAAAAACCTGATATGTTGCATTCACATGAGCTTCTATATTCTTCTGTCTACATCTAAGATTATACTTCTGAGCGCTCATTAATCTAAATAAAATTCCCTTGCAGGTCTCTAGCTCTGTCTGTTGCTTGAGAGTGGGAATTTTTCTCTAGTCAGCATTTTTCCCTATCTTACTCAGAGTCTGGAAATATGTGCGAGTTCTTATCTATAAATCCGAAGGAAAGAAAATTCAGCCAGCATGTTAGGGACGAAACGATCATTTATATACAATTAAGAACAGAAGGTTCAGAACCGACGTAAGAAAATGTTCTTTTGTTAATAGGACCATTGAAAAATGGAATGAATTGCCTGTAGCAGCCTTTCAGGGCTGCCCTCTGATCTTAAAGAAGCTTAGGGATAATTTAAAGAAGTAAAATGTTAGATAATTAATTAAAGTAAATATTGTGAAATAATTAAGGATCTCTAAGTATTAATTGAGGCTTTAGTGCTGATAATTGACATAGTAAACTGCAGAATAAGCAGTTGGGCATTTCAAAAACCATGTGTGTGTGTGTGTATATATATATATATATATTATGTTAGTTGTAATACTATTATCAAGTAGGATTATTATTGCAAGTGAATTTTGTACATTTAACTCTACCCATTTGCAGAGTCTACCTACCCACCCACCCATCCACCATCCATCCACCTACCCACCCATCACCCATCCACCTACCCACCCATCACCCATCCACCTACCCACCCATCACCATCCACCACCCATCCATCACCATCCACCTACCCACCCATCACCATCCACCTACCCACCCATCACCATCCACCTACCCATCCACCACCCATCTACCACCCATCCATCACCATCCACCTACCCATCCACCTACCCACCCATCACCCATCCACCTACCCATCCATCACCATCCACCTACCCACCCATCACCATCCACCTACCCATCCACCACCCATCCATCACCATCCACCTACCCACCCATCACCATCCACCTACCCACCCATCACCATCCACCTACCCACCCATCACCCATCCATCACCATCCACCTACCCATCCATCACCATCCACCTACCCACCCATCACCATCCACCTACCCACCCATCACCCATCCACGTACCCAACCATCCACCACCCATCCACCTACCTACCCATTCACCACCCATCCACCTACCCACCCATTCACCACCTACCCACCCATCCACCACCTACCCACCCACCTACCCACCCACTCACCTACCCACCCACCACCTCCCCACCCACCCACCTACCCATCCACCACCTACCCACCCACCCACCTACCCACCTATCCACCACCTCCCCACCCACCTACCTACCTACCCACCTATCTACCCCATCGCCCTCCGTGGTGTAATCGTTACCATGCTGACTTCAACCCGGGCGGAGGACGATGGATTTTTTCGGGTGTAAAAATCCTTAGCATGGCTTCCTTCGGAAGGGAAGTAAAGTCGTTGGTCCCGTGTCGTAGATTTGCGGCACGTAAAAGAACCTCAAGCCTGATAGAGAGGCCTCTGAGCAAAATTAAGCGGTCTTTCACGCCCAGTATACAATGGGACGCTGAGAACCACAGCAGTTAAAGAGTGTCTATAAATAACACGGCATTTCCATTTACCCACCCACCTACCTATCTACCTAGCTACCCACCCACCTACCTACCCACCTATCTATCTACCTACCCACCCATCTATCTACCTAGTTACCCACCCACCTACCTACTACCCACCCACTTATCTACCTACCCACCCACCCACCTACTACCCACCCACCTATCTATCTACCTACCCACTTATCTACCTACCTACCCACCCACCCACCCACATACCTACTACCCACCCACCTATCTATCTACCTACCCACCCACCCACATACCTACTACCCACCCATTTATCTATCTACCTACCCACCCACTTATCTACCCACTTCCCACCCACCCACCTACCTACCCACCCACTTATCTACCTACTTACCCACCCACCTACCTACCCATCCACCTAGCAAGTGGCTACTTACCAAGCGGAGGGCCCGGCTTTAATTCCCATGCACCCAGCCTAGAGTCCTTGGGGAGCCAATTGAGGATGTGGTTTAGAGCGGCTCCAGTTTGGTGGACCGGACGGAGGGACTCTGGGTGCTAACCACATCCCATCCTCCAGCACGGACCCCCGCTCATGTAATGGACGATGCAGTGGTTGGGCGGTAGGCTTTGGCCTGATTTTGGGTTGTTACGATATTGAAATTATAGTTGTAATGAGAGCGCTCGAAGGAGTACCTTAAACAATACATTGAACATTTTGAGCAAATCAAAATTAAAACTGAATTTAAAATAAGTCATTGTATCTAAAATGTGCCACGCACCAAATTGTCACACTATTACTACTCAAGTGAACATTTAAATGTCAACATATCTACCTGACTGGAATTAAAACAGGATTGCAAGATAATGTTAAATGTTCAGAATGACATTCTTATTTGTAATAAGTTTATCATTTTTAATAAACAGCCGAGCTTTAACTAGATATATAAAGAGAATTATCTTTAGGCTCATAAACACCAAATATTGGACAGAAAGAGATTGCCAGAGTTTATTAGTGTTAGTAGTAGTGGTAGAAAAAATAGTGCATACTAGCAGCAGTTAAATGGTAATATTTGTAGAAGCATAAGATAAACATTCCATTACATGAGAAAGCGGAGTGAGTACAGTCTGCTTGCCTGCTACCAGCTAAAACAACTGTATAGATATCACAAGTACACAACAGACAATAAAAGTGGTAGCCGCAACAGCTTCCAAACAATAGGCAGTCCAGTACTCGGGCCGGCGTTTCATTCACATATATACGTAGGTAGTTTAGGGTCCGATGGACACTATACCCTAATATTTTCACAGAATATTTAGATTACCTAAATAAGTAATCTGAGATACGAGACTTATGGCCTGTTTATTGAAATTTCCAAGTATCGGCTCTAAGTTTCTGAAGTGCCAGTAAGCCACATATCGCGGCACCTCGTCTGGAATGAAAAAAATAATAATAAAAACCTTTACTATATGACAGGAATCGAGCTCATGACCTTTGGGATATCAGCTTCCCGCGTTGTGCATTAAGCCACCAGAGTAGCAAAAAAATGCCTCCAGAGTAGGCTACATGAGTTAATGAATGCTCAGTGTCGCACTGTCAAGTGATTAGCTCGAGATTTTACAGATTTTTGCGACATTAAATCTTGAGAACGCTAGTAACGAGCTGCTAAAAATCGATATTTCTATACTCGGGCAGCAGTTTTAAAGCCATGTTTTCAACCTGCTTTGCTTTAACACGACATATCAGCACCTGATACCCACACGTTTAACGTTATGTATATCCGGGGACCATGCATCGCCGATCTCAAATTACTTATATCAGTCACGTGCAAAACCTCGCAAATTATTTCCGTGTAGTTCCTTAACACCTGTATATGTCTCTATGGGGTTCTTATATAACTGTCTTTAAGATACATGCTCATCTTGACCATTCATAGCAACATGTATATGTCTCTATGGGGCTCTTATATAACTGTCTTTAAGATACAAGCTCATCTTGACCATTCATAGCAACATGTATATGTCTCTATGGGGCTCTTATATAACTGTCTTTAAGATACAAGCTCACCTTGACCATTCATAGCAACATGTATATGTCTCTATGGGGCTCTTATATAACTGTCTTTAAGATACGTGCTCACCTTGACCATTCATAGCAACATGTATATGTCTCTATGGGGTTCTTATATAACTGTCTTTAAGATACATGCTCATCTTGACCATTCATAGCAACATGTATATGTCTCTATGGGGCTCTTATATAACTGTCTTTAAGATACAAGCTCATCTTGACCATTCATAGCAACATGTATATGTCTCTATGGGGCTCTTATATAACTGTCTTTAAGATACAAGCTCACCTTGACCATTCATAGCAACATGTATATGTCTCTATGGGGCTCTTATATAACTGTCTTTAAGATACGTGCTCACCTTGACCATTCATAGCAACATGTATATGTCTCTATGGGGCTCTTATATAACTGTCTTTAAGATACAAGCTCATCTTGACCATTCATAGCAACATGTATATGTCTCTATGGGGCTCTTATATAACTGTCTTTAAGATACAAGCTCATCTTGACCATTCATAGCAACATGTATATGTCTCTATGGGGCTCTTATATAACTGTCTTTAAGATACGTGCTCACCTTGACCATTCATAGCAACATGTATTGTCTTTTTAATAGCGCATTTAATCCAAGTGTCTAATTTAAATACCAAATTAAATATTAGTCTCAATCCTTAAAGCGCAGACGCCGGACTGGGACTCTCTTGGGGATGAGGCTGAAAATCAACCCCGAGTACAGTTTAGTTGAAGGGGGTTTAATTAACGTTAGGGCGTATACGATTTTTTGACTACCCCCGCCATTGTGTTTCACCAGAGCTCCATATTCATTCCATGCACCAGTGTCATCGTCTGCGGTGCCACAAGTAGTAAAAGCGAACTTTAAATACTATAAAATACATACAAATGGAATTCATTTAATGTTGTAAGCTAAGCTACGCTTAGATACCCTCAACTATTTGAAATTACTAGCACATTTTGATTGCAATGCTATAAGGCGCAGGTATTTTTCTTTCATAGCAGGATGTTTAATGTCAACTTTTGATTGCAATGCTATAAGGCGCGGCATTTTTCTTACATAGCAGGATGTTTAATGTCAACTTTTGATTGCAATGCTATAAGGCGCAGGCATTTTTCTTACATAGCAGGATGTTTAATGTCAACTTTTGATTGCAATGCTATAAGGCGCAGGCATTTTTCTTACATAGCAGGATGTTTAATGTCAACTTTTGATTGCAATGTTATAAGGCGCGGCATTTTTCTTACATAGCAGGATGTTTAATGTCAACTTTTGATTGCAATGCTATAAGGCGCAGGCATTTTTCTTACATAGCAGGATGTTTAATGTCAACTTTTGATTGCAATGCTATAAGGCGCAGGTATTTTTCTTTCATATCAGGATGTTTAATGTCAACTTTTGATTGCAATGCTATAAGACGCAGGTATTTTTCTTACATAGCAGGATGTTTAATGTCAACTTTTGATTGCAATGCTATAAGACGCAGGTATTTTTCTTACATAGCAGGATGTTTAATGTCAACTTTTGATTGCAATGCTATAAGGCGCAGGTATTTTTCTTACATAGCAGGATGTTTAATGTCAACTTTTGATTGCAATGCTATAAGGCGCAGGTATTTTTCTTTCATGGCAGGATGTTTAATGTCAACTTTTGACAAGCACGATTATTTATATCCAACTCCTGCCGAGATTCGAATCACCGCAGTTCACTGTCCTCGCTCTTATTAATTGAGCTTCTGTGGTTGACTCACAGTGGATGGTTTGAGTAGAAACTGTCACAGCCCAGCAGAGGTGATCGTTATTCCATTTGCGTCAGGAAAACCATCAACCACAGCCCTCAAACCAAACATACCAAAGAGACAATGGCAAAAACAAGTGGATGGTAGCAAAAAGCTACCACTTCTGGCACATGTTGTTATACCATTTCTAAAATAATCCAAAAGCATTTGAAATATTCACTTTTAATGCTCTTTATATGTATGTATTAAATATCATAATACAATATTAAATAGCACATGTGACGAAGAACAAAGGAAGTGTTCTAAGCCAACAAGTTTATGGCAAACAATCACTCAACCCTTATCCTTGTTTATATGCAGCCCGGCTTGCAACAAACTCGAGCATTATTTAGATTACAGACTGGTTCAAATACCTCTTGCCATGTTGCTAAACTTCTTTCATCACTCACATATGATAAAGTTGCTTGGCAACATCGTGCGATGAATTTCAATTGGAGACCATACTTTTACTATTCATGAAAAATGATGGGTGTTTTGTGAATCCTTGCAGGAACACTGTTGTACATATCTGATTGCGTAAATATGATTTATAGCTCAGCAACAGACTTGCAAACTCCTGTCCCCTAGAAATCGCTGCAAACAGCTGACTAGCTCATTTGCGTATTAAGATGTTTCTCTGTCTGTAAATAAATAAAGATTAAAATAAAGTACTAACACCCTTTACTACCGTCCAATTTATACATAGAAAATGGTGTTGTTGAGTAAAGGCTGCAAGTCAATGATGTTCACCTTATTCTCCATAAACACTGACAAGCCAGTGGTAAATATCAACTATATATGAACCACCACAACAGAAATCTACTTTCCAACAGTAGAATGTCATCTACTCGGTGAAAAAATCACACCACACCTCATATTAACTCAATTTTGGTCAGGACATGGTAAATTTGGTATTTATTTTGAAAGATTTAATATAAAAAGACATATGTACTGTGCAGCAAACTTTTACTTTACTGCCCAGTCCTAAACCAAAACAGAAGTATCTTTCATTCACATTTACATTTTTTATAGCTTAGCGTCTTTCAACCTGGTTGGTCACATCGCGATGACTCAAATGATCTCTTCAGCTTAAAGTTACTCGTCTTCTCAGGATAAAGGAAAACCTTACCCGGGTGACTCACCCTAAGCGAGATTAGAACTAACGACCTTTTGAACGTGAAGCACACACGCTACCACCAGACTACCCAGGCGGGACACGTTTAAGCTTGTAATATTACATTTTATAAAGCACAATATATGCTAAATATAATTTTTTTTATTTACAAAACGTTCTAGTATTCTTTTTACTTTCTCTACACGTACTATGTACATAGTGTATAGAAAAGGTATTGTATTCCTCCCAAAAATTCGTGTGTTCGTGTGTTTGCGCGCGTGTGTGAGCGTCTGTGGACAGCATAGTGTTAAATGCTTAGTATATAAGGATGCACACGAAGATTTTCAAGAAAATCCCCCCACCCCAACTACCCTTTACTTGGAACGTTTTTCGAAAATTTTGACTCTCTAAAAAATAGCTCTAACGATTTTGATTAAAATATGGTATATTAAAGATATTTACAAACAAATAAAATGTACATCTTGAAGTTTTTGGGAATAGCCTCTGAAAACTACTTTATTCTGGACGAATTTTACGGAATGTTACATAACTGGTAAACTGTAGCAGATGGACAAAAGCTAATTTATCAGAAGATGTAGAGCTTGGTAAAACACATAATTTATGTTGATATACCTTTTGTTGATGGAGATGATCGTTTTGGGGTATCCCTTGTTTTTTGTTTCAGCTTTAAAAAACTTATACTTTTCTCATACAGGAATTTGTCAACACCCATGCATACAAAGAAACAACCAGCTTTTGACTATCACTTTAACTTATGGTACTCCCTTATTTCACTTCTACTTACAATGAAGCAAGTAATAAGCCTATTTCTGCTAATTTTTCTCTATTAGCATGAAGTATGTAGAGGCATAAGCTTTTTAACAATAATTTGTTGCAGAAATGTAGAGAAAGTCATATGAATGGAACACATGTGAAGTTTGGTATTTTACCGACTTTTGGTTTCTGAGTTATCGTGTTCACAGGCACACGGACACACGGACACACACACGGACCTTTTTCTGAAAATGCTTTTTTTGGATACAGGGGACCCTAAAAAATATTCCGGTGAAATTTCGGTATCGAATTTTTGGGTGGAGAGTAACACCTTCTCTATACACTATGTGCATAGTAGGTGCAGAGAAAGTAAAAATATGGCTCCTTTCACATGAATTTACCTAGCTATTCCACATACAAAATGTTCTTACAAAAGATTATTCTCTTATCGACATCGTACTAATCGATATAATCTTCAGCTGAATTGGTCTAATTACTTGCTGCTTTCTAAGTAGAAGGAAATTATCTAGGCCATTATGCTAAAGTGATAGGCCAAACTTTTAAAATCTGCTCGCTCATTGAAACAATTGAAGCTAAGTTCGCTTTGCACGACCAGCAATAAAACAAGAGAGATGAAACGAAAACTGACTCCCTGATTGAGAAAATGTAAGTAGTTTTAGAATTAAAACCAATAATAAGGAATATCTCAGAACCGATTTACTGTACACATAAAGATACCTGTATGAGATAAATAGTGTATTTTAAGGGGATCAACATTATTATACAGAAATCTTTGTCTATCCCTTACGGTTTACCACATATGCAAAATTCAGCAATTCATCCTGAATAAGGTCTTCAGAGGCTATTTTTGGGCCGCGCAATGGCCGAGTGGTTAGACCACTCGACTCTCACCTAGACGGCCGGGGCTCGATCCCAAGCAACCGCATGTGAGATTTGTGGTGGACAAAACGGAGCTGGGGCGGGTTTGCTCCGGGTACTCCGGTTTCCCCCGCCATCGCATTCCACCGGTGCTTTATCATCATTCATGTATCATCAGTATCACCGCCTGCGGTGACATTAGTAGTTAAAGCAGGCGTTAAACTCTACAAAAAAAAAAAGAGTTTATTCCTGTAAATTGAAGATATACATTTTATTTCTGGTGTAAATATCTTTAATATGCGGTATTTTATAAAAATCGTTAGTCATTTTTGAGGAAAACAAAATTTTCAAAAATTTGTCTATGGAAAGGGTAGTTGGGGTGGGTTGGGAGTTTTTCTTAAAAATCTTCGTGTCGCATCCTAAGAAGATACTATACACAAATACAAAGTTTGATATTTGAGTTATTTATTTTTGAGCTCTACTGCCCAAAGACACACACACACACACACATACACGTACATACACATGCGCATACACACATACACATGCCTATACACATACATACACACGCACATACATACATACATACATACATACATACATACATACATACATACATACATACATACATACATACACATACATACATACATACACAATAGCAACTGACAATAGCATAACGACAGCTTTTAAAACATTTGACTATCACTTTAGCATAGCACATTCCTTTAGTTCACTTCTACTTATAAGTAACTAATAAGAACATTCTATTAGTGTTTATCTGGATTAGCATTGTGTAGAAAGAAGAAGAATCTTTTGTAATAAGTTTGTAGAACAGCTAGAGAAATTCATGTGAATGTAACACATCGGTTTTTTAGCAAAACTTCACATTTTCATAGAGATAGGCGTCAGAAAGGACATTTAAATCATTAACTGACGATTTATTGCTTATTCTTACATTTCCAATACATTCTTTGCTTAGTTTAATGTGTAACTGTGTTGGAACGTTTTCTAAAGCCATGCTAGGACACAAGTATAGCGCTCTACACCCTGCTCCAACTGTAACCTATCTCTTCTTTTCTGGGGGAAGTAGCATCAGCTTTTACAGATAGCTAGTTATACCACTACTCAAGTTTTTGTTTATTGGTGATTCACGAAATCACACCATATAACTATGTTGTTACAATAACACTGCTTAGAGTAATTTTGTTGATGATAATTTTAAGCTGCTAGTGTTACTTGCATCGTGCTAAGAAACTGCAGTTCAAGCACAGAGACATTCCCCTGAGTAATCGTGAACCGCATGGAAAGGAAGCGAAAGGATTAGTCTATATTCATATCGAAAGGCGTTGTATCATTTAACGGCGCAGTTACGGCCGTGCAGAAAACACCAGATAATAAACTATGACTGAAGAATTCAATGCCATAGTTTGGATTTAAACCACGGATCTTCCGGTCTCTAGCTGGTTGCTCTGCAACATGCCGGCATAACATTGAATTTCTCAACTGACTCGCATGTTTCCCGGTAAACCTCAAAGTATTTAGAGATGACAACCCCAATAGTGTAAGTATTTTAGACCCAGGACTCAAGAGTATAGCCAACTGTAATGTTTTTCAAATGAAAAGTTCTACTCTGCAGCAAATGAGATGTGTTACCGTGCTCTGCGTGGCCAGGTCGCTACCCCCCACTCTTTTCATATTTCCCTCTCACTCGCACACTGAGCAAGTAAATCTGCCTAGCGATACAATGTTTGTTCATGTGTATTATGAAAACTATTTGAGCTAAAAATCTGCGGTATTTACGTTCTGCTACAAACATTACTCCTTATCTTCCTCGTGAATTATTTTTTGCAAAATGTTAATATTTTGTGTTAGCGCAAATAGTATTTATGAGAAACAGAATCACTTAGCGCGTTACTCCTCAGTTTACGTGGGAATGCAATATGTGAACACAGCAGACTCCGATTGGCTGCCGGCCTGGTGGTGGTCATCCCAGTTTAAAGTAGGGGATGAATTTGTGGAAAATCTGTCCACATTGATGTGGATACATGTTAGAGTAGTAATTATAAAATGTCTAAAATTCTGTGTAATTATCACAGTGTGTGAGTACGATAAATGCGCTGTTATCTGATATTCAAGGCAAGAGTGTATACAAATATATGACTATTTCAGCCTCCGTCATTCTCAGCGAGACAAAAAAATTCTGATGTGTTAGATTCACGTGACTTTCTCTTCATCTCTACAACAAGTTATTGTTAAAAAGATTATGCTTCTATTTACTTGACGCTAAGTGAGAAAAAATTAGTAGAAATAGTCTTATTACTTGCTTCCTTATAAGTGGAAGGGCAATAAGGAAATACCATAGGTTAAAGTGATAGTTAAAAGCTGGTTGCTATGTGACTGAAGCTCCTTTGTTTGTATGGACAGGAGTTGACAAATTCCTGTATGAGAACAGTGCGTTTCTTAAAGCTGAAACAAATAACAACGAATACCTAAAAAACGACGAAGTCCACGAAAAAAAATGTATATGACTTAAATTGTGTGTTTTATCGTGATCTACATTTTTTGTGCAGTAAGTTTTTGTCTATTTCTTACGGTCTAGCAGTTATGCAAAATTCACTAAAAGTCATCTAAAATAAAGAAGTCTTTAGAGATTATTTTCAGAAAATTCAAGATACACACTTTGTCAGGTAAATGTCTTTAAGATACGATATTTTAATCAAAATCAATACAACTACTTTTGAGAAAATGAATATTTTCGAAAAAAGTTCCATGTAAAGGGTAGTTGGGGGTAGGGGGGTTTTCTTGAAATCTACTTGTCGCCTCCTTGGAAGATTCCAAACTTAAACACCAAGCTTGGTATTTAACGGTCTTGCCTAATAGAAATTGTAGAGCTCGTTAAAATACACAATTTATGTCATAGACATCTTTCGTGGAGTTGATCCTTTTTGAGATATCCCTTGTTATTAGTTTCAGCTACAAAACACTTATACCTTTCTCATACAGGAATTTGTCAACTCCTGTCCATAGGAAGGAACATCAATCACATAGCCACCAGCTTTTGACTGTCACTTTAAACTATGGTACTCCCTTCTACTTACAAGGAAGCAAGTAACAAAACTATTTCTGTTAATACTTATCTTGACTAACGTGAAGTAGATAGAAGCATAAGCTTTTTAACAATAATTAGGAGATGTAGAGGAAGTGATGTGCTACAGATGTAGAATGTGTGCGTGTGGTTGGCCAGAAGAGGTGCTACTGGTAATCTAAGATATCAACTGTGCTAACTTGTGCTTGGTGCGCGTGCGCGTTAGCATCACCTGCAGGCACTTTCTAACGTTTTATTGAAAGAGGGCGCGACGCCAGTGTTGTTATCTTGTTGGTTTCGGTCTGGTAGGGGCGATGTCCAGGTTCATCTCTTCCTCTGTTAAATACCTCACCATTAAGATAAAGAGCATGCTCTTGCATAATAATGGCGCTTTACCTGCAGCATTTCAAATCTGATACTATGTAACTATATCCATTACCGGTTCATAAATATACACGGAATATTCATAAAAGTGCTTATTCGTTATAAGAAGAGAGTAAAACCTGAATTCAAGAGTTCTAATCAGCTTTTGCATAGAGATTGCGGAATAACAAAATTAGGATTGCACTCTTTCTAAAAGCAGAGAATAATCAAATTAAATTGTTGCTATGTATATACAACTTTCTTCCAAACGTAAAGAATTTGTTGTTTCTTTTTTTATTTGTCATTTTTTATTATTATACAATATTAGTAAATACAGAATTGCTTATATCCATATTTTTACATTCTCTAGCCCGCATGTACAATATACATCAGTAGACAGAGAAGGTATTGTATTCCACCCAAAAATTTGATACCGAGATTTCATAGGAAATACATGCTTTAGGACCCCCTGAATCCAAAAAAAGAAAGCATTTTCAGAAAGAGGTCCGTGAGTGTTTGTGTGTGCGTGTGTGTGTGTGTGTGTGTGTGTGTGTGTGTCTGTGGGAGCATAGCTCAAAAACGAGAAGTCCGTTAAATACAAAACTTGGTATTCAAGTTCAGCGCCTTCAAAGGATGCGACATGAAGATTTTCAAGAAAATCTCCCACCCCTAACTACCCTTTACATGGAAAACGTTTCGAAAGTTTTGATATTCTCAAAAATTACTCTAATGATTTTGATTAAAATACAGCATATTAAAGATATTTACATTACAAATAAAATATATCTTGAATTTTATGGGAATGGCCTCCAAAGACAACTTTATTTTGGATGAATTTTCCTGAATTTTGCATAACCGATAAACCGTAAGAAATAGACAACTTATTACAGAAATAATGTATATCTCGTTAAAATACGCAACTTATGTCATATACATTTGTTGGTGGAGTTAACCATTTTCGAGATATTCCTTTTTATTTGTTTCAATTGCAAAGTACTAATACAGGAAGTGTCCGTTTTTCTTGTGTTCTACTCCTGGCCAAGCAAAGAAGCGATTTGCAATGACAGTCGCTTTTAAAACATTTGACTATCACTTTAGTATAGCCCATAAGGAACTAAATAATAAGAACATTCTGCTAATATTTATCTCAATTAGCATTGTGTAGAAAGAAGAATAATCTTTTGTAAGACTTTTGAAGAGCAGTTAGAGAAAGTCACGTGAGTGTAACACACACACACACACACACACACACACACATATATATATATAAATTTAGCAGTTTGTGAAGGGGCTTTGAGTTGATCAATTTTAGTATCTATAATTGGTACTCAGACGTGGCATAGATACCCACATGTATCTACAACCTTGCCTTGGCCTTCTCTAACGAATGGAAATTTGTAGTTCGCCACAAGGTGACGAAGGACCAACTCATCGTCAATAAATGACATCATAGAACAAAGTCGACACGGAACTAGCCGGATGTTTCCCAACAACTTTTCTTTTCCAAGTTTGGACTTATTTTATATGTAAATAAAGAATGTACGAGACCAAGGCGCTTCCTTAGTTCCTAAGGAAGCCATGCTACGTCTGCCAAGTTTGAACCCACAACTTTGAGTATTTCAACTAGCAACATAGATGTCCATAATTAAGATATTGCTAATGGTATCCTGAAGGAAACATTGATACGCTTTAGATATATTTGTTTATTTATTTTTTCTGAGCATTAGGTTCTATGAATGTCTGTGTAGTAACGTCATGGTACGGTTGATTCTGTGATGCGTTCAACGTTCTTAACCTTTTATACAATCATTGATTGTTCGCAATTTGAAATAAAAGTTTTCCAAAACTCGCAAATCCGACAACTCCACAGAACTCACCTCGTCTCGCACACAACACATTCGTAGCCAATCAAGTTCCCCAAAGATGAATTAAAATAAGAGCAGGATATTATTGAAGCACCATTTACTATCGCAGATTGAATTTTTGTTTCAACCTTTTTTTGTAGCAACTGGGTTCCATGGTCTTCTACATTTCTTATAACATACTTATACCGAATATTATCAATAGGAGGGTCGCCTGATAAGTCCCGGGCCTCACACAGATATGGCACCACTAGACCAGTTAGACGGTAGTATTGTATAGTTTAACTCTAGACTAGCTTGTACCCATAGTTACAGGTCAATAGTTTGTTTAATTTTCGAATGACAGCATTTTAAACAAGACAACTTTAGAGTTCTCACGAAAATGAAGGATTTGGAAAAACGAGCAGTGATTAAATACTTCCATTTGAAAGGCTTAACGCATAAAGAAATCAAGGAGGAAATGGATAGTACATTGAAATACTCTGCCCCTTCATATTCAATGAATAAAAGATGAGTTGCAGAGTTTGAAATGGTACGTACGAGCACTAGTGATGAGCCTTGCTCTAGACACACTGTAGAGGTTACAGCTCCAGAGACTATTGAAAAAATGCATCATTTAATCCTGGGGGACCGCAGACAAAGTTGTTTGAGACAGCAGAGGCTGTAAACATATCAAAAGAACGTGCAGGTAATATTTTAAGTAGTGTTTTGGGCTTTCACAAGGCCTGTGCAAGATGGGTGCCGCGTTTGTTGACACCTGATCAAAAGTTGCAAAGTAAAACTGTTTCTGTTAAGAATGTGGAGCTCTACCAAAAATGAATTTTTGAGACGGCTTATTACCATGGGTGAAACTTGGATACATCACTGCACTCCAGAAAGTAAATCACAGTCAAAACAATGGATTGCGCCAGGTGAACCTATTCTAAAAATGCAAAATCAATTTTGTGGGCTAACACGGTTATGGCGAGTGTTTTCTGGGATGCACAGGGATTATTTTTAAGATTACTTGAAAAAGGGTGAAAGTATCACTGGTGACTACTATGCAAGCTTAGTATGAGGTGAAAAGAAAAACACTTCAATTGGAAAAAAAAAAAAAAAACCTTGTTTCATCCCGACAATGTTCCGGTCCATCGTTCAGTCATTGCAATGGGAAAAGTGTGCGAACTAAAGTTGGAATTGCTTGAACATCCACCCTATTCGTCAGATCTAGCACTCAGTGACTACCACTTGTTACCAAACCTCAAACATTTTCTAGAAGGACGAAGATTTCACAGGAACGAGGAGGTCATTGATGCGGTAAACAGTTATTTTAAGGATCTTGATAAATCGCACAACAGAGATGGTTTAATTAAATTAGAACACCGACCCAAGTACGCTTTACCTCAAGTCATCATTTTGGCTTTGAGGAGTGAGAAGGCTCCGTGGCAACGTGGGACGTCGTAAATTCGGTTGCTGTCAGGATTTTTTTTTTTTTTTTTTTTTACAGGAATGCTGCGGTAATTCCTATTCTGACACGAATTTCTGCTTATTATTATCTATCTAGCCATTCCCTTTCGTGTGTTTCATCTTCATATGTTTGAAAGTTTTAGGACCAGGCGACGGTCATTGGTGAGTTATATTTCTCTCTGCCACTTGGATAACCAGATAAAGGACTTGTTCGTCCCGGAATCTCTAGATTAAAGATGACTTGGCAAGCTCGACAAATGGATATTGGATCTGGTCCTGCTTATCGCCCGGACCTCCCCTTCTTCCCCCTCCTCCAGGGGCTACAGGCTATGTGCTGAGTTGAGCTCCATTGGCTCAGGCTTCTCAGTCTCACTAATCAAAACTTTAACTGTAGTGACATTCTGCCGCAATTAGGTGAAACTTAGATCGTTAACATATTTTGTTTAATATAAGCTAAAATGTACGTTAGAGAAAAACAACAGCTAATGTCTGGCCCCTGAGCACCGAATTCAGTACGAGAGGCCCCGGGCTCATTTCCCGCAGGGTGCGAATTCTTCTGTACCCAAGATTAACCTCTATCCTAGTATGAAAGTATGAATTTGAGTGTAAATGTAAATAATACATTAAATAAATCTCCATCTTAAATAAATCATATAAATAAAATAAAAACAGAAACCCAATGACAAGAATACCCAAGTTATACCATTAAATACTGATAGGCAATATGTTCCAAAAGGGAAATTCGCCGATATGACATTGCGGTTAAAGTACGCTAAAATCGAATAAAAAGAGTATCTCGATTTGGATCATCTTGTAGGTACTCGACATACTTCACAGCTTCCTCAGAAACACTTCCCAGTCGCGGGGAAATCATTTACACGTCGACCTGTAAGAGGTGGAGACCCAGAAGGCTCTGTGCTCTCCCCGACCCTCTTCAACAACTACATGCCAGACTTTCCAACGCAGCAATCCGTCAACATCGCTCAGTATGCTGATGTTCAACACAGACACTTTCTCAGAGCCTTCAGCCCAATACAGCGACACCTCCGCCTCATCCAAGGATGGTGCCGGCGTTGGCGAATGTTCGTGAACGCGGACAAGAGCCACAACATTTTACTCACAAAGCGTCACATCTCCGCAGACTGTCCGACACTTGCTTATCAAGGGCAGGGCGAAACTCCATTACCTACCCGGGGGTTAAACTGGATAAAGGTCTAACTTTCGGCGAGCACATCCGAGACGTCTCGGCCAAGGCGCAGGGGGCATGCTGAAGTCCGAGATGCTGGTTCGCCTGAAGATACAGTTTTTCCGGGCACTGATAGTCCCCCTCATGCTGTACGCCTGTGAGGTCTGGGACATGGCCGCAGACAGTTGGCTGCTCCTGCTCCAACGGCACAGAATAGAGGACACTCCGGTTCATCTATTCTGTGGGCCGCGCGTTTCCTGTGAGGCTGTTGCACGAGGCTTCCTGTGGAGGACGAAATTAGACGCCGGGCCACAAAATTCTACGACATTTAAATCATCATCAGAGCGTCCTGGTTAGGTCTCTTGGTGATTACGATCCCAAGAGACCTTCATAGCTTCAGGCGTCATCGGGTTCCCCGCATGGCTTGCGGGCATACCAGATAACACTGGAGCAATTCCACCAGCAGCAAAAGCTGAGCTCCATTGCTACCTCACCAGGAGGTGACTAGCTTCCAAATTTTAAACCAGCAACATTTTAAAATCATGTTTTATTACAAATTATTTGAAACTCCACACGCCAGAGGTGCAGATGGGTCGCTGCATCCAAAGAACATTTGTTGGGGAGAAACATGCTACCTCCCTACTTCCACACTCATCCCAGAACTGAAAAAGCCATTCTTATAGTCCCATCCCTGGGGTAAAACCCTGTTGAGGGTGGGTACGCAGCAAAAGCGCTCTGGCTGAACGTCAGCCAGCCAGTCAGCCAGTAGTATCGCTCGATCATCTTATCTCTTTTTGTTCTGAATCTGTCTTATGATAAAAGGAGCCAATAAAGGGAATAGTTATTATTATAGCATATTATTATATCATACAAAAATTGTCTGGTCACAGAAGAATGCGACTGTGGAGAACGACTCAAAAATGTTTTCACAGATACTTTACATAACATTCTTTTGTTCTACCTTCTTGGCTTAAACATGTTTGTTTTCTCATATATATAATATTTATGGTTAACTAGTGACATTGGTCACTTTGTAAGCAACTTTGAGCCACTGATAAGGAGTGAAGTTGCCAGCATCCTTTTACTTCCCAATCTATTCAGCTAAACACAAGGCTCTCAAATATTCCATTCTTAAACACTTAATTTTAGAAAAATCCTTGGCGATGGAGTCACGAGTGTTTTCTTTTCTTTCTTTGTAGTTTAAAAAGTTAAAGTAGGAAAGGTTATAATTGTGTTTTGGTCTATACACAGTTATTGAAATAGAGGCAGATTTTAGATAATCATTTGTAATTAGCAGAGACATAGCTGCATCACTGCATAATGCAACCCTCAAAGTTCTATTTTATACTTTCAACATAAGTACCTTATTCTTATGCGATAAACATTGAATCACGAGTACTCCCCCCCCCCCCAACCAACATTGGGAGTGGTCAATGAAAATTCTCCAACAAAAACAATGTTCGTAAATTAAACAAAATACCTCAGCGGAGCAGAGGAAAGGGATGCTGCTCCTGAAAAATACAACCGTTCGAGGAGCGTATCTACCGCTACCTCATCTCCCGAAACCTCACAAATATAACCAAACCTAAACCATCCTCCTCATTCCTGTGGTTAAGCCCATACCAAGGTAGATACACAGAAACTACACCTAGGCTCACCACCAGTTTATCCGATCTCGGAAGCGCGCACATTTCTTGTCGTACACGAAACATGTTCTCCCTAGCTATTGAATTCAGTACCATAACAATAAGGTGGTATCCTGGTTGAGTGGTTAGACCTCCCGTCTGCCATCTAGGCGGCCCGAGCTCGTTCCTCAGCGGCTGTATGTGACATTGGAGGAGTCGTGGTTAGACCTCTCGTCTGCCATCTAGGCGGCCCGAGCTCGTTCCTCAGCGCCTGTATGTGACATTGGTGGTATCGTGGTTAGACCTCTCGTCTGCCATTTAGGCGGCCCGGGCTCGTTCCTCAGCACCCGTATGTAACATTGGTGGTATCGTGGTTAGACCTCTCGTCTGCCATCTAGGCGGCCCGAGCTCGTTCCTCAGCGGCCGTAAGTGACATTGGTGCTGTCGTGGTTAGACCTCTCGTCTGCCATCTAGGCGACCCGGGCTCGTTCCTCAGCACCCGTATGTGACATTGCTGCAGTGGTGGTTGAGTGGTTAGACCTCTCGTCTGCCATCTAGGCGGGACGGGCTCGTTCCTCAGCGCCCGTATGTGACATTGGTGGTGTCGTGGTTAGACCTATCGTCTGTAATCTAGGCGGCCCGGACTGGTTGCTCAGCACCCGTATGTGGCATTGGTGGTATCGTGGATAGACCTCTCGTCTACCATCTAAGCGGCCCGGGCTCGTTCCTCAGCTCCCGTATGTATCATTGGTGGTATCGTGGTTAGACCTCTCGTCTGCCATCTATGCAGCCCGGGCTCGTTCCTCAGCGCCTATATGAGACATTGGTGGTGTGGTGGTTAGACCTCTCGTCTGTCATCTACGCGGCCCGGGCTCGTTCATCAGCGCCCATATGGGACATTGGAGGTGTCGTGGTTGAGTGGTTAGACCTCTCGTCTCCCATCTAGGCGGCCAGAGCTCATTCCTCAGCGCCCTTATGTGAAATTGGTGGTGTTGTGGTTTCACCTCTCGGCTGCCATCTTGGCGGCCCGAGCTCGTTCCTCAGTGCTCGCATGTGACATTGGTGGTGTAGTGGTTAAACCTCTCGTCTGTCGTCTAGGCGGCCCGGGCTCGTTCCTCAGCACCCGTATGTGACATAGGTGGTCCTGTGGTTAGAACTCTCGTCTGCCATCTAGGCGGCCCGAGCTCGTTCCTCAGCGCACGTATGTGACATTGTTGGTATCGTGGTTAGACCTCTCGTCTGGCATCTAGGCGGCCCGGGCGCGTTCGACAGCGCCCGAATGTGACATTGGTGGTATCGTGGTTAGACCTCTCGTCTGCCATCTAGGCGGCCCGGGCGCGTTCGACAGCGCCCGAATGTGACATTGGTGGTATCGTGGTTAGACCTCTCGTCTGCCATCTAGGCGGCCCGGGCTCGTTCTTCAGCCTGTATGTATCATTGGTGGTGTGATGGTAAGATCTCTCGTCGGTCATCTAGGCGGCCCGGGCTCGTTCCTCAGCGCCCATATGTAACATTGGTGGTGTGGTGGTTTAGTGGTTAGACCTCTCATCTGCAATCTAGGCGGCCCAGGCTCGTTCCCCAGCTCCCGTATGTGGCATTGGTGGTGTCGTGGTTAGACCTCTCGTCTGCCATTTAGGCGGCCCGGGCTCGTTCCTCAGCGCACGAATGTGGCATTGGTGGTGTCGTGGTTAGACCTCTCGTCTGCCATCTAGGTGGCCCGGGCTCGTTCCTCAGCGCACGAATGTGGCATTGATGGTGTCGTGGTTGAGTGGTTAGACCTCTCGTCTGCCATCTAGGTGGCCCGGGCTCGTTCCTCAGCGCACGAATGTGGCATTGGTGGTGTCGTGGTTGAGTGGTTAGACCTCTCGTCTGCCATCTAGGCGGACCGGACTCGTTCCTCGGCGCCCGTATGTGACATTGGTGCTGTGGTGGTTGAGTGGTTAGACCAATCGTCCGCCTTCTAGGCGGCCCGGGCTGGTTTCTCAGCACCCGTATGTGACATATGTGGTATCGTGATTAAACCTCTTGTCTGCCATCTAGGCGGCCCGGGCTCGTTCCTCAGCACCCGTATGTAACATTGGTGGTGTGGTGGTTGAGTGGTTAGAGCTCTCGTCTGCCATCAAGGCGGCCCGGGCTCATTTCTCAGCACCCGTATGTGACATATTAGGTATCGTGGTTGGACCTCTCGTCTGTCATCTAGGCGGCCCGGGCTCGTTCTTCAGCGCACGTATGTGACATTGGTGGTGTTGTGGTTAGACCTCTCGTCTGCCATCTAGGCGGCCCGGGCTCGTTCCTCAGCGCCCGTAGGTGACATTAGTGGTGTGGTGGTTGAGTGGTTAGACTTCTCGTCTCCCATCTAGGCGGCCCGAGCTCGTTCCTCAGCGCCCGTATATGACATTGGTGGTGTAGAAAACGGCACAGAGGTGGGCTTTCTCCGGGATCTCCGGTCCCCCCCCCATCATATTCCACCTATGCTACAGCTTTATTCCATGTATCATTCATTATCTGCGTAGCCACAAACCTACAAAAAGAAAAAAAGAAGAAAAAAAAAAAAAAAAAAAAAAAAAAAAAAAAAAAAAAAAAAAAACCTTACACACACACACTAAAATACATCCAAACAATTGTTTTATATGCGAACATTATTTAAGGTCTGTTTTATCAAAAATGTAAATTGCTAAGTTTTATTTTATAATTACACGAAAATATAGTTTAGCTATATTCGTTCACAATTTCTGGTAACGTGTAACTTTAATACAAATGTTTATACTTTCATTGGTGCTTTATTTACTGATTTGCTGCGGCATTTGGGGAAAAAATTCAGAATGGGCATACCACTTAGCACCTATGTAGGCGGCTGGATTCGTACCGGGCACCCGCATGTAAGATTAGCGGTATACAAACAAGCGGAGAGGGGGTGGGTTTTCTCCGGTTTCCTCCGCCATGACATTCCACCGCTGCCACAGGAAGTAAAACACTACCAAAACAAAATTACATCCGAAGAATTCCTTTATACTTATGTGAAAAGGTAGAGTGTTATCAGATATGTAAATGCTACGTTTTATTTTACATTTATAAGAAAGTGTATTCACGGTTCCTGTCCATAAGTAACTTTAAAACAGGTATTTCATATTAACATCACTGCAGCGCAATTGGGCAAACAAGTTCAGAAATATTTATACATATTCTGTAGACGGAAGTTGTTCATCACTGAAACTCTATTTCAATAAACATTGTTTTCTTACCAGCAGACATTCTTACAGTGGGCTTTTCGCTGAAAATTAACATGATATACTTGCTCTAACAAACACATACTGCCCAGATAAAGGATATCGTTTGAAAATGTAGTCTGACTGAAACAGTCAGTGTAATTAGCAGGATCTGAGTGATCTTCGGTCCAGTTGCTCTAACCACTGAGTTACCATGGTAATGTGCCAACATGGCTGAAACAGTCAGTGCCATTGCCGGGATCTGAGTGATCTTCGGTCCTGTTGCTCTAACCACTGAGTTACCGTGGTAATGTGCCAATATGACTGAAGCAGTCTGTGACATTGCCGGGATCTGAGTGATCTTCGGTCCAGTTGCTCTAACCAATGAGTTACCATGGTAATGTGCCAACATGGCTGAAACAGTCTGTGACATTGCCGGGATCTGATCGATCTTCGGTCCTGTTGCTCTAACCACTGAGCTACCATGGTAATGTGCCAACATGACTGAAACAGTTAGTGTCATTGCCGGGATCTGAGTGATCTTCGGTCCAGTTGCTCTAACCACTGAGCTACCATGGTAATGTGCCAACATGACTGAAACAGTTAGTGTCATTGCCGGGATCTGAGTGATCTTCGGTCCAGTTGCTCTAACCACTGAGCTACCATGGTAATGTGCCAACATGACTGAAACAGTCAGTGCCATTGCCGGGATCTGAGTGATCTTCGGTCCAGTTGCTCTAACCACTGAGTTACCATGGTAATGTGCCAACATGGCTGAAACAGTCTGTGACATTGCCGGGATCTGATCGATCTTCGGTCCTGTTGCTCTAACCACTGAGCTACCATGGTAATGTGCCAACATGACTGAAACAGTTAGTGTCATTGCCGGGATCTGAGTGATCTTCGGTCCTGTTGCTCTAACCACTGAGTTACCATGGTAATGTGCCAACATGACTGAAGCAGTCTGTGACATTGCCGGGATCTGAACGATCTTCTGTCCTGTTGTCTAACTACTGAGTTACCGTGGTAATGTGCCAACATGACTGAAACAGTCAATGTCATTGCCGGGATCTGAGTGATCTTCTGTCCTGTTGCTCTAACCACTGAGTTACCATGGTAATTTGCCAACATGACTGAAACAGTCTGTGACATTGCCGGGATCTGAACGATCTTCTGTCCTGTTGCTCTAACCACTGAGTTACCATGGTAATTTGCCAACATGACTGAAACAGTCTGTGACATTGCCGGGATCTGAACGATCTTCGGTCCTGTTGCTCTAACCACTGAGTTACCATGGTAATGTGCCAACATGACTGAAACTGTCAGTGTCATTGCCGGGATCTGAGTGATCTTCTGTCCTGTTGCTCTAATCACTGAGTTACCATGGTAATGTGCCAACATGACTGAAACAGTCAGTGTAATTTCCGGGATCTGAACGATCTTCGGTCCAGTTACTCTAGCCACTGAGTTACCATGGTAATGTGCCCCCATGACTGAAACAGTCAGTGTCATTGCCGGGATCTGAGTGATCTTCTGTCCTGTTGCTCTAATCAGTGAGTTACCATGGTAATGTGCCAACATGACTGAAACAGTCAGTGTAATTTCCGGGATCTGAACGATCTTCGGTCCAGTTGCTCTAGCCACTGAGTTACCATGGTAATGTGCCTACATGACTGAAACAGTCAGTGTCATTGCCAGGAGCTGAACGATCTTCGGTCCAGTTGCTCTAACCACTGAGTTACCATGGTAATCTGCCAACATGACTGAAATAGTCATTGTCATTAGCAGGATCTGAACGATCTTCTGTCCTGTTACCCTAACCACTGAGTTACCATGGTGATGTGCCCCCATGACTGAAACAGTCAGTGTCATTGCCGGGATCTGAGTGATCTTCGGTCTAGTTGCTCTAACCACTGAGTTACCATGGTAATGTGCCCCCATGACTGAAACAGTCAGTGTCATTGCTGGGATCTGAACGATCTTCTGTCCTGTTGCTCTTACCACTGAGTTACCATGGTAATGTGCCAACATGACTGAAACAGTCTGTGTCATTGCCGGGATCTGAACGGTCTTATGTCCAGTTGCTCTCCAGTTGCTCTAACCAGTGAGTTACCATGGTAATGTGCCAACATGACTGAAACAGCAGTGTCATTGCCGGGATCTGAACGATCTTCGGTCCAGTTGCTCTAACCAGTGAGTTACCATGGTAATGTGCCAACATGACTGAAACAGTCAGTGTCATTGCTGGGATCTGACTGATCTTCTGTCCTGTTGCTCTAACCACTGAGTTACCATGGTAATGTGCCAACATGACTGAAACAGCAGTATCATTGCTGGGATCTGATCGATCTTCGGTCCAGTTGCCTTAACCACTGAATTACCATGGTAATGTGCCACAATGACTGCAACAGTCAGTGTCATTGCCGGGATCTGAATGATCTTCGGTCAGTTGCTCTAACCACTGAGTTACCATGGTAATGTGCCAACATGACTGAAACAGTCAGTGTCTTTGCCGGGATCTGAACGATCTTCTGTCATGTTGCTCTAAACACTGAGTTACCATGGTAATGTGCCAACATGACTGAAACAGTCAGTGTCATTGCCGTGATCTCAACGATCTTCTGTCCCATTACTCTAACCACTGAGTTACCATGGTAATGTGTCAACATGACTGAAACAGTCTGTGACATTGCCGGGATCTGATTGATATTCGGTCCTGTTGCTCTAACCACTGAGTTACCATGGTAATGTGCCCCAATGACTGAAACAGTCAGTGTCATTGCCGTGATCTGAACGATCTTCTGTCCCGTTACTCTAACCACTGAGTTACCATGGTAATGTGTCAACATGACTGAAACAGTCTGTGACATTGCCGGGATCTGAGTGATATTCGGTCCTGTTGCTCTAACCACTGAGTTACCATGGTAATGTGCCACCATGACTGAAACAGTCAGTGTCATTGCCGGGATATGAGTGATCATCGGTCCTCTTGCTCTAACCACTGAGTTACCATGGTAATGTGCCAACATGACTGAAACAGTCTGTGTCATTGCCGGGATCTGAACGGTCTTATGTCCAGTTGCTCTAACCACTGAGTTACCATGGTAATGTGCCAACATGACTGAAACAGTTTGTGACATTGCAGGGATCTGAGTGATCTCCGGTCCAGTTGCTCTAACCACTGAGTTACCATGGTAATGTGCTAACATGACTGAATCAGTTAGTGTCATTGCCGGGATCTGAACGATCTTCGGTCCAGTTGCTCTAACCAGTGAGTTACCATGGTAATGTGCCAACATGACTGAAGCAGTCAGTGTCATTGCCGGGATCTGAACGATCTTCGGTTCTCTTGCTCTAATCACAGAGTTACCATGGTAATGTGTCAACATGACTGAAACAGTCAGTGTCATTGCCAGGATCTGATCGATCTTCCGTGCAATTGCTGTAAACACTGAGTTACCATGGTAATGTGCCAACATGACTGAAACAGTCAGTGTCATTGCCAGGATCTGATCGATCTTCCGTGCAGTTGCTCTAACCACTGAGTTACCAAGGTAATGTGCCCCCATGACTGAAACAGTCAGTGTCATTGCTGGGATCTGAGTGATCTTCGGTCCTGTTGCTCTAACCAGTGAGTTACCATGGTCATGTGCCAACATGACCTTAAATTTCCGGTAAAAACATAAAGAGATGCAACATTATGTTGAGATGACTCATCCAAACGACTTACAAGTACTTTGAGTGTCGGACGCCAAAGTTTGACCAATCTGTGTTAGTTAATTCTTTTCCCAATAATAAGACGCGAGAAGGATTCAAGTTGAATCTTAGAGACAGACTGAAAAAAAAAAAAAAAATCTGTTGTGTTACAATCACATGACTTTCTCTAGCTGCTCTACAAACAAACTTCTTACAAGAGATTATTCTTCTTTCTACGCAATACTAATCGAAATAAACATTAGCAGAATGTTCTTATTACTTAGTTCCTTACAAGGAGAAGGGAACTAAAGTGATAGTCAAGTGTTTTAAAAGCTGTCGTTATGCGATTGTCATTGCAAATCGCTTCTTTGCTTGGCCAGAAGTAGAACAAGAGAAAAACGGTCACTTGCTGTCTGAGAAAAATATAAGTTCTTTACAATTGAAACCAAATAACAAGGAATATCTCGGAAAGAGTTATCTCCACCACAAAAACGTAGAGGACATAAATTGTGTGTTTTAACGAGATCTACGTTTTTTGCGCAGTAAGTTTTTGTTAATTACTATACTTTAGCACTTAAGCTAAATACCGCAAAATTCATTCAGAATAAACAGACTTTTAGAGGCTATTCCGAAAAACTTCAAAGTATACATTTTATTTGGGATGTAAATATCTTTAATATACGGGATTTTGATTAAAATCATTAGAGCCATTTTTGAGGAAAATAAAACATTTCGAAACTTTTTCTACGTAAAGGGTTTGTGGTGGGGGATTTTATTGAAAATCTTCGTGTCGTAGTCTTAGAAGATACCAAACTTGATATTTAGCGGTATATTCGTTTTAGAGCTATGCTTCCCATAGACACACACACACGGACATTTTTATTTTTTTTTACAATAGATACCTTCTCTATACACTATGTACAAAGTACAGGATTTACACCCCAGAAGTTTTCAGTCTGACTCTACCTATCCTTCACATGGCTTATGTAAGGAAAACAATAATTCCATATATATTGAAGATGTTTGCCGGGCAAATAAAATGTATATCCTGAATTTGTTGGGAGTAACCCCTGAAGGCATCTTTATTCTAAACGAATTTTGCATAACGTTACATTACATAGTTTGTTGTAAAGCTAAATTTTTCGTTGTTATTGTTTTCAATTTTAAAACACTTAATGTTTTCTCAAACGGGAAGCCCGTGTTCGGTTCACATCTATTTTGGTTTACTCCTTGTCATGATAAGAGAATCAAATTTCAGTGACAAACGCTAAGGACATCGTTTAAAAATTTGACTTCACTGTTGCCCAGAGAGTTACCTTGTGCCCCTTCTATTTATAAGGAAGTAAGTAATAAGACCATTTCTGGAGGATCTATTTTTATTGGCTGTATGCAGATAAAGGAAATATTCTTTGTAAGAACAGACAGAGAATAAATGGAACACATTTGCTAAACAGTAAATCAGTGGCCTACTGTGTCATTCAGATGTGATAAACTCGCTGCTATGTACTATTGATAACCAATCACTAATACCAATATATGCATGTTATTTTCATAATGAAAGTGGGCTAGAGCAGAATTAACGGTCATCATTATTATTATTATTATCATTGCAAATAATTATTAACACTAAAGAACAAGTAATTTTTTTTTTTTTTTTTTTTTTGTGACAATTGATTGTTTTGTTCATTTTTTCTATGAAACTATTAAAACGGAAAGCTCTATTTCAAGGGGTACTGTCAGCGTGAACGTGTATTTCAGTGTGTCTATTTAAGGCTGGAGTTCTGTTCTGCAGTTTTAAAAGAAGTTTGGGCAGATCCGTCATTTGATGTTTGTAACGTATTACTTAGGGCTGCGGGAACGTGAGTCACGCTGTTCTTTTGTCTCGAGCAGGAATCTACGTCAGTGAGACAGCATGCATAATGCAATTGTGTTCCAGCAGGAGAACCTGAAACCAAGTAATGTTCTGTAACGAAAACACCACACAGAATTGACTTTAAAACTAATACAAGAGTAGCTCTAACCATAAACATTTCTTACTGGACACCCAAATATGATAAGTTGAACGGTTTGTGTTTCTTTTTAATACTTTCTCAACACGTACTATGTACATAGTGTACAGAGAAGCTATTGCACTACACCCAAAAATGTCATACGGAGATTTCACCGGAAATACATGTTTTGAGTCCCCCTGAATCCAAAAACATCTGATGTGTTCCATTCACATGATTTTTTTTACATGTCTGCAAAAATATTAAAAAGCTTATGTTTCTATTTATATGCTACTCGAAAAAAATAGCAGAAATAGTCTTATAACTTGCTTCCTTGTAAGTAGAAGCGAAGTAAGGGAGCTAAAGTGATAGTCAAAAGCTGGCTGCTATCTGACTGAAGTTCCTTTGTTTGTATGACAGGGATTAACAAATGCCTGTATGAGAAAAGTATGTTTTTCAAAGCTGAAATCAATAACAAGGAATTTCTCAAAAACTATCAACAACACTAAAAAAATGTATATAATATAAATTGCGTGTTTTAACGCGCTCTACATTTACTGTGTGGCAAGTTCTTGTCCATCTCTTACGGTTTAGCAGTTATGTAAAATTGCGTAAAATTCATCCAGAATAAAGTAGTCTTCAGAGGCTATTCCCAGAAAATCAAAGATATACATTTTAGTTGTTATGTAAATATCTTTAATCTACGATATTTTAATAAAAATCATTTCTTGAAAATCTTCGTGTCGCATCCATGGAAAAACCAAAGTTAAAAACCAAGTTTGGTATTCAACAGTCTTTTCGTTTTTGGGCTATCCACAGACACAGAAACTTACGCACACACACACACACACACACACACACACACACACACACACGCGGATCTTTATGTAAAAATGCTTTTTCTGGATTCAGGGGGACCCAAAACGTGTATTTCCGGTGAAATTTCAGTATCGAATATTTTGATGGAATGCAATACATTCTCTATACCCTATGTACATAGTACGTGTAGAGAAAATAAAATTATTTTCCGAGAAAGGTCCGTTAAATACCAGACTTGGTATTTAAGTTTGGTATCTTCCAAGGATACGACACGGAGATTTTCATGAAAATTCCCCCACGCCAATCTACCCTTTACATGGAACATTTTTCGAAAATTTTAATTTTCTCAAAATGGCTCTAACGATTTTGACTAAAATATTGTATATTAAAGATATTTACATGACAAATAAAATGTACATTTGAATTTTATGGGAATATCCTCTGAATCTTTCTTTATTCTTAATGAATTCTGCATAACTGGTAAACCTTAAGAGATAGGCAAAATCTTACTACACAAAAACATGTAGATCTTGTCAAAACACAACATTTATGTTCTTTACGTTTTTGTTGTGGAGGTAACCGTTTCCGAGGTATTCGATGTTACTGACTTCCATTTTAAAAACAACGTATACTTTTCTCAGACAAGAGGTCGTCCATGTTTCTTATGTTTTACTTCTCGTAAGAAAAGAAGGAAATTTCAAACGGCTTTTAAAACATTTGACTATCACTTTAGCATAGCACATTCCCCATAGTTGCCTTCTACTTACAAGGAACTAAGTAACAAGAACATTCTGCTAATGCTTATCTCGATGTGTAGAACAGCTAGAGCTGAGGCATATTTTAATAATCATGTATGGAAAGTGCAAGGTTTAAAACGTTTGTCAGGATCTAGAAACTGCCTTCATCCAAAGACCAGAAGTGATGTGTTTAGCAAAGGTGAACAAGTGAATGAGAGCATGCCCTGCAGGTGCTCCGGTTTCGTTCCTAATAGGCTGGCTGACGTGCCAGGTCTTCTTCAAGAAACTGCGAGGACAACGAAGCAAGACTTTATTCTGGATGCATTTTGCGGAGTTTTGCATAACTACTAAACCATAAGAGATGGACAAAAATTACCACACAAAAATGTAGAACACTAAAAAGACACAATTTATGTTATATACATTTTTTTTCGTAGAATTGACCATTTCTGAGATATTCCTTGTTATTTCTTTCCGATTTAAAACACTTAAACTTTTCTCATACGGAAAGTTGTAAATTCCTGGCCCTCATAGAAATGGATTTCAACCACATAGCAACCAGCTTTTAAAAGTTTTGGCTATCGTTTTAGCCTAGTGTATTTTCTTATTTTCCTTCTACTTACTAAAATGAAAGTAATTAAGACAATTTTGCTAATGTTTATCTCGATCGTCATAAAGCAGATAGAAGAATAATGTTTTTAACAATAATTTGTTACAGAGAAAGCCATGTGAATGGAACACATCAGATTTGTATTTATTTTAAAATACCAAACGTGGCAGTATTACAAGAACCTATATGCTATTGTTAGCAGAAACAGTATTTGCAAGTTTGTATATGTCGGATTTCCCAGACAGGATACTCACCTTTCGCATATCATTGCCCTTTGCAATCAGACGCGTCAGTGAGTCTTGATTGATGAAGATGTGAAAGCTGCTAGCGATATTACTTTATTTTCCCAAGAGGCGTAATTATGATTTACTGTATGGTATTATGAAAGGAAGGCCGAAAGCTGCGGACACTACCCGAGCAGAAGACTCCTGGAGATCGTGACGTGCGAGAGATGAACTGGAGCATCGTGAGGGTGCGGTGCACGATCACGTGATGCTGTCCAGTAGGCGCGAATCCCACGCCACACCCTCTCGTACTGATACGGCTTTGAGCTGATGACGCAAGCGGAACATTGGCCATGCCAGGAGGAGCTGGGTAAGGCAGCTTGTGGTTTCTGTAACTCAACATTTAAATTACGTTAAATGAATTTGTACATAAGTCATGTAGGAATGAAGACGTCATTTTTTTTTTTTTTTCCAAACACAAATTACCTATTAGGGTGGTTTGAAAAGTTCTCGGCCTAATAGTAAAAACGACAATTCAAGCTTTCAAAGTAGTTTTATTTTTCAACATAATCTCCTGTAATATCAATACATTTTGTCCAGCGGTGTTCCAATGCCATTGTCCCCTCTCTGTAGTGTTCCTCTGGAAGTGCTGCAAAATACCCATTTACAGCCGCAATTGCTTTTTCATTGGACGAAAAGCGCTTATCAGCGAGGAATTTCTTCAGTTTTGGAAAAAGATGGAAGTCCAAGGGAGCGAAATCCGGGGAATAGGGTGGATGTTCCGGCACTTCATAGTGCAGATCTCTCAATTTCCCTATTGCCAAAACACTTTTGTGGGCAGGTGCATTGTCCTGATGGAAAACAATTTTTACTTTCTTAACCCGGGTCTGTTTTCACCAATGCTTGCATTCAGTTTTGTCAGAAGTTAAGAGTAGTATTCTCCAGTAATGGTTTTACCTTTCTCGAGATAGTCAAACAACAAAATTCCTTTGGCATCCCAAAAACTCTGATGCCATGATCTTTCCCGCCAACGGCACCCTCCTCGCCTTCTTTGAAGCTCAAGAACCAGCTTCTGTCCACTGCCTCAACTGCTGTTTGGATTACAGTGTGTAGTGGTGAATCCATGTTTCATCCATTGTGACGTATCGACGCAAAACGTCACTTCTGTTCTCCTGAAAATGCGGCAAACAGTTTTCAGAAAATGTCGTGCGAATGCGTTTTTTATCCACAGTGAGGACACACGGCACCCATCGTGCGCAAAGCTTTTTCATATTTAATTCCTGATGCAAGATGTGACTAATACGTTGCTTTACAATTTCAAAAGCATTAGCAATTTCACGCACCTTTGTACGCCGATCTTTCAAATCATGTCAAGCACTTTTTCAATGATTTGCAGTGTGGTTACAGTTTTTGGACGTCTTTCGCGTGGATCGTCTTGGACGCTTTCACGGCCACGATTAAAATCAGCCGCGAATTTCTTCACGGTGGAAACTGAAGGTGAAAAGTCACCATACACATTTACAATCCGCGAATGAATTTCTGTAGATGTTAAACCTTCTTTTACGAAGAATTTTGTCACAGCACGATACCCGAATTTCTCCATTTTCGAAAAAATGCGCACTTCCACTGCTTCAAACCACTATTGCCTGGAATGACTTGTAATTCTAATGGGGTCTATTAACATGAGCACCAACACAAGGGAAAAAAAGCATGCAGGTAGTGCCGCGATCTCTGGGTGAGGCCGAGAACTTTTCAGACCAGCCTTGTATTTCTCAACATAGTCCCCTTTTAGGGAGATGCACCTGTGCCATCCTTCAAACAACAGGAACAGTCAACAGTTGTCAAGAAATTGCCAAACTCCATAAAATATGCATGTGTCTTAGGATGACCTATTTAATGTAAATGTTGTTCCCGAGAGCCATTTCAAGTTAGGGAATAGCATACAATCGCAGGGTGCTGCAGCAATTCATATCACAAATCGTGTATTTTGGTGACGACAATTCTGGATGAATATGCTGGTTCATTGTAATGGTGAAACAACACCTTCTTCACCAAATGAGGCCTTATTTCCTTAAACTTCTTGCCCAATCAGGCCAATAACTTACTGAAGTTATTGCCAATTAAACTTTTTTTTTTTTTCATTTTTCTAAGAACCCAATGAGTATGACACCTTTCATACCCCAAAATCATCCACATCGCTTTTTCGGCCGATGGGACTCTCTTTGCCATCTTTGGAGAAGATTCAGCTGAAGTAACCCAATATAGTATTCCAATGTTTTGAATGTTGCTTGGTTTGCGGACCATAATGATCTTATCGAAGGTGAAATTCGACTCCAAATGTCCTTCAGATGTCATTTGAAGAGGTTCAAATACAGCTGCGAAGTTGAAAGACGCACACATTGTTGCCAACTGTAAGCAAACGGGGAACAAATCGGTCGACAGCTTTTCTCCAAGTTATCATGCAAAGTATGAATTACCGTTTCCACATCTATGGCCTTTGCCACTTTGCGAACTTTCGTCCGAAGGTCAGCGAGAATCATATGTGGACTTCTGTAGTGATTCCTTCCATAACTACATCTTCCGGGCCTCTTTAGTGCTGCTCGTCAAAAACGGATATTATAACCCTGCCGCTGAATCCTTGCACTTGACAGTTCGAGTGGTTTCGAGTAAGGTTGGCTATGCTGCCTTTGCGGCGTTGCCAGAGTAACTAGTAAACAAAAACAGCTAATTATAAATGTCTCTATCGTATGTAAAGACGAATATAAACAGTGTACATAGTAAATGAATGCTGATGAATAATGAAAGTAATTCGATATTATTGATGTTATTTGAAAATAACAGTGATACTGTAACGTATGTAACATACATTAGGTATTTACAACAATATTGAACAAAAATACAAAATAGTATAACAGAATACAATAAGAAAAAGGTATAACAAAGTGATTTTCACTGGTTTAGAATTTTAATGTTCAATTCCATCAAAGTCTCCGTCATCATTCTGGAAAGGATCATCGTCATTATCACCAACATCGTCGTCACCAAGATATCATTAGTGGTTCACACTCACTGATGATTCTGTCTAATTCCTGTGCTGTTCGTATTATGATTCACTTTCTTCTTCCATAAAGCCGCGTCCACTCTCGCCACATCTTCCCATAAAACTGTATCCACTTCTATAATTGTGAAAGTCTTGTTATATTCCCTCACGTACAAACACCAAAACATTATCAACAAATATAAATAACAGCGATATCTTGTACAGAACAGCTCAACGCACGTGTTAGGAGTTCACAAACTGAGCACGTGGTTGGAAATAGCCAGATATTGCAACGGTGGGGCATCTAGATGCGTTTCTGTTGTCTGACAGACCGACCGGAATGCTTCTTAGTGTCAAACATAATTTGTTTCCTGTGGATGTAGCAACTTAACTCCCAACTGTCAAGTGCAAGGGTTCAGCGGCGGGAGTTTAAAACAATATCTAACTGTTGTCAGAGATGAAGAAATGTCCTCACACACGGTATCCGATTTCTCTTCTCAGAAAGGTTACTCGCGAATCACTGATTTACACTGCACTTTTTCCATTTTAGGGAAAACATGTTGAACGACTAACTGCAATATCTGTTAAATTCTGAGTAAGCCATGTTTTTGGTGACGTGTAACAAATTAACGTAAACAACTAACACCATCTAGTTCGAAACACGGGGACTTTCTGAGCCGCGCTCGTTTATAAACAGTTTCGTATAATTTATTTAGCGTGCCATTTATATGGTGACTCACAAAACAATCACAAATAGAAGCATCACGTAACTTACCCATAAACTATTTTACAAAAGGTTATTCATCGTTGCTACAAGAAATATATGGCTCGTTCCTTTCAAAGGTGGGTCGCTATGTATCAATGAATAAGTGCCTTTATTGACATAACAGTATCATACATTGAACTTCAACACACGTGCTTTTGTAATACACAAAATAGCAAGCAATATTAAACAACATCAACAAGGAATTAAAAGAGTAAACACGAGAATAAAAAGACAAAGATATTCAAATACAGTAATTTAACTTTACAGCATATTAAGGTACCATATTATAATAAACAAATACAGTTAAGAGAAATATATCACACAATACTAACACCACAACAAAACAATCACATAAAAGATATGTACGTAAAACATTATAGTCACTTTTGTTTAGCTGTTCTTATCCCCCCCCCCCCCGTTCCCTATTGTCAGCCTTCTCAGATCTCAGCTGTATTGCCTAACGTACACATTTACTTCAACCATGCCTGCCAGTAACCTCCAACAGGCTTTTAGTTCTACATTCGCTGTGGTAAAAGATGGCGGTAAATATTTTTCCCTCCATTGCTCCGTACCTCTACATCTTGCCAAGATATGGGTCCACAACTCTTCCTCCTCGCATATGGGGCAGATTCTCCTACCATTCTCTTCAGCAAGTTTAAACTCCGCTATGCTATCTAATACACGCGAGCCCCTCTCTAATGAGTTTGGTACCTGTTTTGATGTAAAGCCCCCCACCTCACTCCGATTTTAGCCCAGTCTGTACTTCCAATAAAATCCTCTCCATGCATTGCGTAATTATTTGCTATGTGTTAATATCACAGAGACGGTTCTTAATTTTTCACCAAATACTCCGCCTGTTTGCCTGTCCCGCCATCTATATGTATCCCATCCCAATGGTTTCCAACCCTTTCATTAATTTTGATGCTCACGTCGAATTACCTTCCATTCGCAACTGTTCACAGTAGCAGACTGCCCTAATTAGAGATTGATATCCGTGAACGATTCTCATCCAATATTTAACTGCTCTAATTTTGTACTCTATCCTTTTGCTCTAGGGTCGCTTTGTAATAACTTTAAGATTCCATTATATTTGCTTCGATGCTAATAGCGCCTTAGCTGTTAAATATACAATATTTAGTATTATATATTAAACATAAATATAATTTAAATATATATAATAAATGATAGTTAATGTCACAAATATGTTATGCACAAAACGCTGTGTATCGTAACAAGGTCTAAATTGGAACTACGAGTTCCCATAACAGTAACGACATAGGTAGCATCTAAGTTTCGTAGAGCATATCGGGTTTGTAGATGCCACCAACAAAATTGGGTGCAAACAGAAAGAGAAAATCGTTTCTATTTACTGAACACTCAACAGGTCTCAAATAAACCTGAGAGCAGCTTAGCACATCTGCATACAACTGGACTCTTCAAACAAGAACCAGCATGTAGGTTGTGCAATGTAGAGAAAGAAATATCCTCTCATATTATCCTCAAAATGTGCAGATCTGGGTAGAAAATGTAAGAATTACTGGGCCTAAATAACCCAGGTGATGATCTCCTTAAAGGAAATTTAGTTAATAACCTGCTGTCTCTCAGAGACACAGTGCTATTAGACTGCAGCTACGAGGGCCGTTCAGAAAGTAGCCTCCGGTTGATTGCAAGAAATTCACCAAGTTAAATAAAAATATTTTAATATATACATCTTACAACTACATCTTTGCACTATTTTTATACATAGTTTCCATAACGATTGAGGCACTTATCGTATCTGTTCACAAGCTTTGAAATACCTTCTGCATAAAAATCACCCGCTTGTGCCTGGAGCCAGCCTGTGACCGCATCTTTGAGCTCTTCGTCGTCATCAAACCGCTGGGACCCGAGCCATTTCTTCATATGCATGAATGAAGAGGTGATAATCGCTTGGCGCCAGATCTGGGCTGTAAGGTGGATGGTTGACAACGTCCCACTTGAAGGACTCAAGAAGGGCTGTTGTTCTGCGAGCAGAGTGAGGACGGGCGTTATCGTGCAAAAAAAACGATACCGGAAGTCAGCATACCACGGCGTTTGTTCTGTATAGCCCGTCGTAATTGTTTTAGTGTTTCACAGTACACGTCTTGATTAATGGTCGTCCCACGTTCCATGAATTCGACCAACAACACCCCTTTTGCATCCCAAAACACCGTTGCCATCAATTTTCGGGCAGAAAAATCTTGCCGGGCTTTTATTGGTTTGGTAGGCGAATTTGAATGTGCCCACATCTTTGATTGTTCTTTTGCCTCAGGGTTCACGTACTTAATCCAGGTTTCGTCCCCGGTCACGATTCTGTTTAACAATGGTTCACCTTCGGCCTCATAACGTGACAGAAAGTCTAATGCAGAGGCCATTCTTTGAGTTTTGTGGAGGTCGGTAAGAATTTTGGGCACCCATCGTGCACAGAACTTACGGTAACCCAATCTTGCTGTCACTATCTCGTACAAGAGAGTCTTAGAAATCTGTGGAAAATCAGTAGACAACTCCGACATTGTGAAACGTCGGTTTTCACGAACTTTTGCATCAACTGTCTGAACGAGTTCGTCCGTGACCAATGATGGTCTACCACTCCTCTCTTCATCATGAACGTTTTCTCGTCCACTTTTAAATAAACGTACCCATTCACGGACCACTCCTTCACTCGTAACTCTTGGTCCGTACACGGCACAAAGCTCACGATGAATAGCTGCTGCAGAATATCCTTTGGCTGTAAAAAACCTTATAACAGCACGCACTTCACATTTGGCGAGGTTTTCTATTGCAGTACACATTTCAAACGGCCACAAACACTAAACTAGCGCAGGTACGACTTTCACTCGACCACGGCTTGATGCCGACTGACCTGCTGAGTGCGTGAATGCACAGATGGCGTCGCTACTCCCCCCACTACCCGCACTGTGACCGATCGGAGGTTACTTTCTGAACGGCCCTCGTATATAGACAGAAGATAATGCAACCTTCTTTATGAAAAAGTCAAGTCAAGGTGCGAGGGCAATAGAGGAACAGAATAATTTACTTTTCAAAACAACATATGACGTGTAGGGGGTGAGATTGAGGAAGTGGGAGAGGGTGGTTATAAATAAGCATGAAGATGAGAGAGGGAAAACCTCTGATGTGTTCCATTCACATGACTTTCTATACATCTCTGCAATAATTTTTTGTTAAAAAGCTTGTTCTTCTAATCGACAAAAAAGTTACTTGCTTCCTTGTATGTAGAAGCGAAATAAGGGAATACCATAGGTTAAAGTGATAATCAAAAGCTGGTTGCTATGTGACTGAAGTTCCTTTGTTTTTATCGACAGGAGTTGACAAATTCCTGTATGAGAAAATAAACATTTTAAAGCTGAAACTAATAACAAGGAATATCTCGAAAACGTCCAACTCCACGAAAAACCACTGTGTAACATAAATGTTGTCTTTTATCGTGATCTACGTTTTTGTATAGTAAGTTTTTGTCTATCTTTTGTGGTTTACTAGTTATGCAAAATTCCGCAAAATTCATTCAGAATAGACATGTCTTCAGGGGCTATTCCCAGAAAAATCGAGATATACATTTTATCTGCCATGTAAATATGTTAAATATAAGAGATTTTAATGAAAATCGTTAGAGCATTTTTGAGAAAGTCAACATTTTCCAATTTTTTTCCATGTAAAGGATAGTTGAGGGTGGGGGGATTTGCTTGACGATCTTCGTGTCGCATCCTTGAAACATACCGAACTTTAATACCAAGTTTGTATTTAACAGTCTTTTCGTTCTTGGTGGTCTCAAAACATGTATTTCCGGTGAAATATCGGTATGGAATTTTTGGGTGCAATTCAATATCTTCTCTATACGTGTAGAGCAAGTAAAACTGAAAGGAAGTAATAACCAGAGCAGAGCTGCATATTCTCACAGTGTTGTGCAATACAATATCTTCTCTATACGTGTAGAGCAAGTAAAACTGAAAGGAAGTAATAACCAGAGCAGAGCTGCATATTCTCACAGTGTTGTGCAGTTTTAGTAGCATATTTTTCTTTGTTTCATTTCTGTTTGTTTAGTTTTATTTTGTTTAGGTTGTTCGTTTCATTGCGTAACGCATACCTGAAAAAGTTGTGTTTTTTCTCTTAATTATATAATTAATGTGTATTTTAATGCTTCTCTTGTACACCTATTTGAAACTCTCCTTTTCCTCGCGGTCGCACTGTTGCTATCTCTCACTTTATTTCTTGAAAGTAATGTTGCCTGTTATATGACATACGCCGTTCTATTCCCGTTACTCTCTTTTCTCTCTAAATGCACCACGCACAATGTCGGTAGAAAAATTATTTTATTCCATCGAAAAATTCGATATATTTCACCCGAAATGTTTTGAGATCCCTGAGTTAAAAAAATATGTTTGGAAAAAGGTATGTGTATGTGTGGTGTGGGTGTATGTCTGTGTCTGTGTCTATGCACAGCATAACTCAAAAACACAAAGCCCGTTAAATACCAAACTTCGTATTTAAGTTCAGTATTTCCCAAGAATGCGACACGAAGGGTTTCAAGAAAATCCTTCAGCCCCTTTAGATGAAAAAAAAAAAAAATAGAAAAATGTTACTTTTCAAAAATAGCTCTGAAGGTTTTCGTTTAAGTTATTTACATGACAAATAAAATGCATATCTTGAGCTATATGGGAAACGTCTCTAAACCCTTCCGCATTCTTGATGCATTTTTCAAAACTGACAGCCCATAACATATAGGCAAAGACTTACTGCACAAAACATGTAGGTCTTGTCAAAACACACAATTTATGTCCTTTACGTTTTTGTTATGGAGATAACCGTTTCCGAGATATTTCTTGTTATTGGTTATTGCAATTAATACAGGACCTTCAACGTGTGTTTCAGGCAATTATAAAGGCCTAGATATATCGTTATTTTAATTAGGAAAGCTAAAATTACTCTAATATACAACTTTTAAGATGCTTATACTAGGGTCGCCGTTAAACGTTGCAGTAAGCTTACGTAGTAGTCACCAGTGATAGTTTTACCCTTTTCCAAGTAATCAATAAAAATAACACCTGTGCATGCCAGAAAACACTCGCCATAACTTTGTTAGCTGACAAAATTGACTTTGCCTTTTTTGGATTTGGTTCACCTGGCTCAATCCACTGTTTTGCCTGTGATTTACTTTCTGGAGAGTAGAGATGTATCCAAGTTTCATTCATGGTAATAAGCCGTCTCAAAAATTCAGTGTCAGTTTTACGGTAGAGCTCCACATTCTTAACAGAAACAGTTTTTCTTTGCAACTTTAGATCAGGTGTCAACAAAGGCGGCACCCATCTTGCACATCCCTTGTGAAAGCCCAAAACATTAATTAAAATTTTACCTCACGTTCTTTTGATATGTTCACAGTTTCTGCTATCTCAAACAACTTTAATCTGCCGTCTTCCAGTACTAAACGATGAATTCAATGATCTCTGGAGTTGTCACATCACTATTGCTCGTACGTCCCATTTTAAACTCTGCAACCCAACTTTTAATCATTGCATATAAAAGGGTTAGGCGTTAAGCCTTTCAAATGGAAGTATTTAATCACTGCTCCAAATCCTCCATTTTCGTGAAAACTCTAAAGCTGTCTTGTTTAAAATACTGTCATTCGAAAACTACACAAGCTACGATGCTACCGTCTAACTGGCCTAGTGGTGCCATATCCGTGTGAGGCTCGGGACTTATCAGCCGTCCCTCGTACTTTTCTGAGACCGTGTATCTTTTGTTTTACTCCTGGCAAGTGAAGTGAATTGCAATTATAATTGCATTGCGACAGTTTTTAAAACATTTGACTATCACTTTAGGACAGCGCATCGCTTTAGTTGCCTTCTACTTATAAGGACCTAAGTAATAAGAACATTCTTCTAATGTTTATCTCGATTAGCATTGTGCAGAAAGAATAATATTTTGTAAGAAGTTAGTTTGTAAAACAGCTAGAGAACTTTATGTGACTGTAACACATTTCTTATTTTTATTATACACCGCTTAAATAAAACTGAATACAGAATTATTCTACTATAGCCTATGTTAACTAAGTTAATACACAAGAGATAGCGGTTATATTGGGAAATGTTTTTCAGTAGCACACCTGAGGCAGACTCAAACAAGGAACGGATCAGAATTCGCAGATACTAGTCTGAATTGAAACTAGGCTGCGCCGTGGCCTAGTGGTTAGACTACTTGACCTCTTACTAAGATGGCCCGGGTTCGATCCCAAGTGGTGCATGTGGGATTGTGGGGTCAAATCGGCGTAGGGACGGATTCTCCGGTCTTCCCCGCCATCGCATTGCACCAATGTTCCATCTTCATTCATGTATCACCAATATCATCGCCTGCGGTGCCACATGTATTAAAGTGGGCGTTAAACTTTACAGAACTGTTTCTCTTGTGTTGGAAGCTGATCCTCAGGAAACTGCTAGACATGTAGAAGCTAATAGGTCATGTAATTGCCGTTCAGAACAAGCCCTATCATTTTCTGACCTAATATTTCACGTTTCTGTGGCAACGATTATAAATCACAAACCGGCTCTCTTCTCTTCCTTACGTTATGAAAACATTGAAGCAACAAGAATAGAACACATGAACAGCGAAATGGAGATGTATGAGGCAACGAAAGTATATTACTCGCACATTATGTCAAATGTAGCGAGCCAAAACCATCCTTAAAAATGAAGGAAGACACCTTGCGTACCTGCGGGTATATGTGCGTAAGTTTTAATTCCTACCGAATTGAATAAAGTACTTATACTTGATAATTAGGAAAATACATAAGATTAAAACGATTAGACTGTTTAGCTCGAAATTAAACCCAAATACACGCAATAATTTGAATGATTTTGGGATGAATATCATAAAATAAAATATTTCTTTATGTCTCTCCTTCCAATCAGTTAACAAGCCTTTGAGCATGTTACAGTATTATTCTCAAATTTTCTAACGTCATGTCTTTCTTTTAATTTGTAATAAAGAAAACGATAAGAGAGCGCTACCGGATTCATCCTCGAGCAGATGGCGGATTTTCCCACCATCCCTCCTTAACACGACACTGTTAACTTGATCACGCCGTAGCAATCATCACCCACCATGGGTGTGCTATGATCCAGCATTTGCTTGTTCTTTGACAGGCTGCTGACTCTAGCTTGTAAGTGCTAGAAGTTAATGATGGCGATACATACTTTACGCGCTTTGTGTTGTAGTGGACATCACAGCTACGTGACAGGAACATATTTTTATATGTATACATATTATAAAATATATATCGCTAATATTATATACGCGAGCACTATTTATGCTTTGAACCTAAAACCGTAATCTGTTATTGAAGGTTGCTTTACTGTTTCTCGAAATATTGTGCTTTATGATGAATACATTTCTGCATGCGTTAGAACCATTTGTCATAGCATTTCCCCCAATTTGCTTGAGACAGCTACAAAACATGGTTTTTGAAAGCATCAGCGACAATCGTTATTCTTCATGTTCGGGTACAAATAATAGGATTAGCTGGGTGCCAAATCAGGACTGTACGACACATGAGTTATCAATTCGAGTTTTTGAGTGTTCAAATAGTCGGTTGTTAGACGAGGTGTGTGAGCGCTCGCTTTGTCTTGATGAAGAATCATCCAAGCACTTGTTTGTTTTCCTTATTTCACCGATTTTCACACGACTTTCTCCACATCTCTGCATCAAATTATTTTTAAAAAGCTTATGCTACAATTTACTTCATGCTAATCGAGAAAATATTAGCATAAATAGTCTTATTACTTGTTTCCTTGTAAGTAGAAGCGAAATACGGGAGTACCATAGGTTAAAGTGATAGTCAAAAGCTGGTTGCCATGTGACTGAAGTTCCTTTATTTGTATGGACCGGAGTTGACAAATTCCCGTATGAGAAAAGTATAAATATTTTATAGTTGAAACCAATAACAAGGAATATCTCAGAAACGATCAACTCCATGAAAAAAATTCATGTTACATAAATTGTGATTAAGAATAAACAGGTCTTTAGAGGCTATTTCCAGAAAATTCAAAATATACATTTTATTTGTCACGTAAATATCTTTAATTTACGATATTTTAATCAAAATCGTTAAGATCCATTTTTGATAAAATCAACATTTTCGAAAAAAGTTCCATGTGGGGGGATTTTCTTGAAAATCTTCGTATCGTATTCTTGGAAAATACCAAACTTAAATACCAGGGCGAATAGCTTAGGTATTTAAGGGTCTTTTCGTTTTTGACCTATGCTTGAGCTTGTAAAACAAGTTTATTAGATTTACCAAAATAAACTTTCAATTTATATTTTAACATGAAGTATTTTTAATAATATAAGCATTTCATTCTTTCGGCCTCTTAATTATACGAAATGAAGTAAAAGTGATTTTTAAACTACAAAAATAAATGCTATTTCCGGTGTGCCTTAATTCTGTGATTGTTCAATATGTGGTCTGATGCAGAAATGTTATATGTAATGAAGTAAGACTATCAATGCCATCATCTCAATAGGTAGATCACGCAGAACAACGTGTTTTCCCTGAGGGAAGTGAATATTGCAGATCCGCATTACGAGCTAGCAGCTACCTTGAGAATCTGATGGATCATCAAGTCAAGCATACACAATGTAATAACTGGGGGCGCGCGCACCTTCTTCCTCGTCAAAACATATTATTTTAGGTCGTACCTTTCTCTAGGCATACAGCTTATTAACAATTCTAACGTAATAGTATTCAAAACAAGGATCACATTAAATAAAGCACAACAATCGTATTACAACGAAAATAATTTGTGAAGTAACTTGCGGTTAAGATTACGTTGTCATGGCGTAAAGAAGCAAAAAAATTAGATGTGTTCCATTCACGTGACTTTCTCTACATCTCTGCAACAAATTATTGTTAAAAAGCTTATGCTTCTATTTACTTCATGCTAATGGAGAAAAAAATGGCAGAAACACTCTTATCACTTACTTCCTTTTAAGTAGAAGGGAAATAAAGGAGTAGCATAGGATAAAGTGATAGTCAAAAGCTGGTTGCTCTATGACTGAAATTCCTTTGTTTGTACAGACAGGAGTTGACAAATTTCTGTGTGAGAAAAGTATAAGCTTTTTAAAGGTGAAATCAAAAAAATTGAATAACTCAAAAACGATCAACTCCACGAGAAAAATGTATATAACATAAATTGTGTTTTTAACGTGCTCTACAGTTTCTGTTGGGTAAGCTTTTGTCTATCTCTTACCGTTTAGTAGTTAAGCAAACTTCGGCAAAATTCATCCAGAATAAAGAAGTCCTCAGAGGCTGCTCCCAGAAAATTAAAGATATACATTTTATTTGGTATGTAAATATCTGTAATATACGAGATTTTAATCAAAATCGTTAACCATTTTTAAGAAAATCAAAATTTTCGAAAAATTTTCCAGGTAAAGGTAAACTACCTTTTCTTGAGAATATTCGAGTCGCATTCTTGGAAGATACTAAACTTAAATACCAAGTTTGGTGTTTTAGCGACTTTACTTTTTTGAGTTATCGTGTTCATAGACACACGGACACACACACATACACACACGGATCTTTTTCTGAAAATGATTTTTTTTGTTACAGAGGACTCTAAAACATTTATTTCCGGTGAAATCTCGGTATCGAATTTTTGGGTGAAGTACAATACCCTCTCTATACACTATGTACATAGTACGTGTAGAGAAAGTAATAAACATGTATGGGTATTATTTTATCAAAACGCACACATGTGCATACATTAATATAATTATTAACAATGAACTATATTAATACAATACAATGTAATATTTGTGTTCTTAATAATATTGTCACTCCTTACTGCATTCAATCAGTGATTTAACCTTTTCCACGCATAAGTTTAAGCGCTATCTATTGTTCAAAAACTGGTATTTTTAATAGATATTCTTTTTACGTCTCTAGTACATACAGTGATGGCACAGGTAATCGTACAGTTGCAAATACAATCAAAAATATTTTATTCTGAGTATTTGAAGGTTACAAAATTTAGAACAAAATTCTCAATATGATTTTTTTTTTTCACTTGTGGAGGAGAAGAATGGGCATTTTTTTAAATTTCTTTTTGTACTTATTCTTTTTTATCCAGTTTGTAATGGCAGGGTACCCCCTTTGGGAATTAGGAATTTTATTTATTTCAGTAGAAGCAAGAGCTCTGCATAACAACAGGCCAGCATAAAGAGGAATAATGCATGATATTGCATCCAAGATCATCCCAGATCGATATAGAATCAATCAGGTGCTCATATCTTGTATATCCAGGGTTTAAAAGCGTTGATTCTGTTGTCTCGAATCATCCGCCACCTCTCTGCATACAAAAAACTGCGTAAAGCTGGAACCACACAGTCAGCTGGCGTGTCCAAGGTACTAAGCCAAGCATAGGTACCCATTACTGTCCAAATAAGAGCTCTCCACAATGCAGGACGCGTCCAGGGAAAATTCAGGTGCAAAATATCCGTTGCTGAAGGCTGCCAGGTGTCACCAGTCCAACCCCGACATCGGCACAAGAGCCATGTCCATATCAGTCCTTTACCTGAGCATTCCAAGAGTCGATGTGCGAGCGAATCCGGGGCTTGGCACGCTGGACAAGCGGGGAGAATTGCCAGATGATATCTATGTAATTTATCTGCAGTTGGTAGGATTTCATTGACAACCTCATATGCCACCGAGACCCATTCCGTGTTGATTTCCGGTATAGCAAAGCCACGCCAAATTTGCCTCCAGGACAACTGTGGATACTTAACTTGTATATGTGGAGTAGTAGGTTCCCTCCGTTGAAAAAAGGTATACACTTCCTTAGCCGCCCGAAAACGGCCATTAGCCACTTCTGCTGAAGGTAATGTGCTCAAGTCATGTAGGAGATCACGTAACATTTTAGGAATCTTTTGGAGTTCTCTCCGCTCCCAAAACAACTGATAATGCCGTTGTACTAGCACCTCTACACTATCATCCTGTCCATCCAGTGCTTGCAGAATCATTTTTAAGGAAAGTGTTTTACATTGCATCGCACCATCCAACAACCCCCAGCCACCCTGGCCTTTTGGAAGACGTAACTGAGTACGGGAAATGCGATATAATTTTCCTGTCCATATGAAGTATCCTATTATTTGCTCAATTCTTTGGCTGTGCCGTTTTGTTGGAGGTAGCACGTGTGCTAAGTACCATATACGACTCAACGCAAAGGCATTACAAAACCACACAGGTTGTATCAAGTTCAGCATCCTCGACTTTTGACCGTATAGTACACCACGTAAAGTATTAATGCATGACGTCCAATTATAGTCTCGCAGGTCTTCGTCGTCTCCACTGAAGTATATCCCAAGAATTTTTGTGCGTTGCACAGTGGGTATTCCTAACACCGTGGTATCCGGAGGATGCGGTCCAATAGGAAGACTTTCAGATTTCCTCAAATTAAACGTCATCCCCGCACATTGGGCATATTTCTGTAAACAGCTTCGTAGATACGTGACATCCTGCTCGTCGGTAACCATCACCGTAAGATCATCGGCATATGCCCTAACGGCTAGTTTCTTTCCATAGACCTCCAGACCCGTTATCGTAGATTGCAGCTCTCGGAGCAAAGGATCGAAGTACACAGCAAATAACAACATTGATAGGGGACAACCTTGGCGGACGGATCTGTTGACCGGTATGGCGGCAGTCAGAAACCCATTGCATTGAATCCTTGATAACGCAGTGCCATATGGTGCCCGAAGGAGGTGATACAACTTGTTCGGCACTTGCAATGATTCCAAACGTGCCCAAAGACCCTCGTGAACCACATTATCAAATGCTTTCTCTAGGTCCAGGTTTACCAGAGCAATAGAGCGGGTTTCTTGGCGACAATGAAGAATACAGTCTCGCAAAGCTGCCACGGTATGGTGCATAGCCGCACCTCCGCGCACCACAGCCTGCTGCTCACTAAGCAAGGGCACTAGCCATACTTGCAGCCTACGGGTGATTATTTTTGCAAACAGCTTATAGTCACAATTGAGTAAGGTGATGGGCCGATAATCTGCGGGCCGGCTGGGCGTGGCGGTCTTTGGGAGTTGTAGAACCACCCCATCTCCAAATGTAGACGGCGGGTTTTCATCCCTCCAGATTTCTTGAAACACTAGAAGAAGTTCTTTCTTAATAAACCGCGAACAATGTTTATAGAACTCGTACGGCAGCCCATCTGGTCCGGGCGCTGTATGACGTTTGGCTGTCTGAATCGCAGTGAGCAACTCCGTCTCCTTCAGCATGGGAGTAGGCGATCGTTTTAAGCCTCCCTGCACAACTGGCACATATTTGGACATATACGACTGGATTGAATCCACCATATCCACCGGCCTGGCAAAGCGCTGTGTGTAATAAAAATGCAACACACGAAGAATCCCTGTCGTGGTCGTAACCTCTTGACCATCATCTATCAATTTGGTAACAAACGCTCTGCAACCTTGCCTACGCTCCTTCGCCAGGAAGAAGAAACTCATTTTTTCACCATAAACCATTTCTGCTGTATGTATTCTGGCTAAGGTTCCCTGGAGCTCTTGCGTTTTACGGTGCTGGATATGAGCCTTGACTTCCCGGAGCTGACAGTGTACGTCCTACCCATGTTGTTGGCGCAGGTGTAAATCTTGTAGCACTGCAAGATAAAAATCCAAAGTTTTTTTCCGAGCTAACGCTCTACGACACGCTGCGGCTTTAAAAAAGGAGCGTATCGCTGGCTTCGCCTTATAGACCCACCATGCTGCCTTATTGGGAGAGCGCTGAAAAGACTTCTGCAATTTGGACCAACATTCTTGGAATTCTATCAGGACCTCGGCATCTGTAAGTAAGGAACAATTAAGCTTCCAGAACCCTGGACCACTACGACGTATCTCCGCACGACCTACAACGGCATGAAGCAGTGCATTATGATCACTAAAAGCTGCTGGCACTATCTCTGTGCGATGTATCCGGGATTTCATCTCCGGCAGAACATACATCCGGTCCAGTCGAGAGGCCGACTGGCCCCGTACGAAGGTGTACATCACATCATTACCGTGCTTGAATTCCCAGCTATCCACCAATTGAAACTGGTCCACTAACTGCTGCAATGCTATAAAACCATTAAACTCTTTGGTCCTTGGCTGCTAGCGTACAGTTAAAATTCCCAACCAATAAGAATGGGGAGCTCCGAGGAATATGGGTTAAAAGCTCCTGGCGAAAAAAATCCTCGCGTTGTTTCCTCTTGTTGCTTCCCGCCGGGGCATAGATATTCACGAAGGTAACACCATCATACTCCGCGGAGAGGATTCTACCTGAAGGATGATAGGCAAAGCCGTGTAAGGGCAATCCCTGGCGGTATACAATAGCCGTCCCAGTACCACCCGGGCCTAAATTAGTCTCATAGTCATATCCATATAAAAAGTCCATATTATAAACATTCACCTCTTGAAGAAAGCAAACATCAACATCATTACTACTCAAAAAATCCCGAAGCAGCTGTTGCTTAACTGGTTGACGCAACCCATTCACATTAAGTGACGCCCAAATTTGAAGTCCAACTGGCATGCGGGCAAAGAAAAGTACTTACAATCTCAGGACCAATGGCGTGATACCAAACAGGAATTAGGACACGTGTCAGTTCAATCCGGGGAGTACAACCTTTAATTGTCCGCACCTTCATGAGGATCGTCCTTAGTGTGCTTGTAGCAACGCCGTAGGTCCTCATCGGCGTCATTGGCATCTTCAGCCGGCCTCTTGCCGGAATCACTGGCCTTCACTACACGACCGTCAGGAAGATCGTGAAGAAATCGTTGCACTCCCGCGCCACCAGCTAGCGAAGACGGTAACAAACAGGCATCAATATGGCGGTCTAGCGGTTGGAACTGGAGGCGAGGGTCGCGAGCAGATACAGAAACTCTGGACGGCGCACCAAGTTGCGGGTCGAGTCTTCAGACGCTTCAGGTATGTCGCTATCATTCGCCCTGCGATCAGTATCCTGTTGTACTGTGTCATGTACATGCTGGACATCATCAACAATCTCCGGCGTCTCCGGCATCACCATGCTGTCCCCCTCTATAGGTAACTCCTCTCCCTCATCCAACTGTCGTTGTACAGTCATTACCTCCACTTGGGTCTCCATTGATGGCCCGGGCGTGTGCATAACACCCTGCTGTTCATCCGCCAGTAAGATAGCCGGAGCACCCACTGCCTCGCTGAAGGTTGCTGGACGATTTCTTGGTTGCAGAGACAACCGAGTAGCTCTAAAGGGACAATCCGCTTTTAAATGCGTCGTCTCACGGCACAAATGACAGGCTTGCTGCTGTCCGGTATAGGCAATAGATATCACATAAGTGTCAATAACCAAGGTAGCCGGTATATTGCACTTAATACCCATTTTCACGGTACACACGCCATTGTTAGCCGGAAGCAGATAATGAGGGTGCCATTTCTCACGTCGTATATCAAATACCTTACCGTATTTAGACAATTCTTGTGACAAAACTGCGCTGGGCACCTCCGGTGGGAGGTTGAAAACCCGCAGATTAACAATTTGCTCGTCACCTGGCGTGATTTTCACTTTGGAGATTTCCCCAGATTCATATGTAAAGTTTTGTTCTTCGGTGTAACGTGATATTTGTTTATCATATAATAACGTGGAAAATAACTTGACATAAATAGCACGTTCACGACTATTGAGCTGAAGCGTGTCCACTTGATCCGGTTTTAAAGCCAGAAAATTTACCAACCATTGATGTATTTCTAGTGCAGACGGTCTAGTTGCTGCGTTGTCAAACTGAATTTTAATAGTATTTACCCGCTTATACACGGCCATTTTAATGCTTTACCACCTTCTCGCAAGAAGAATGAAGGTGCCCAATTAAGTAGAACGCCTGCCCGCTTTCACAACCGGCAGAGACGCCGCAACAAACGAACAACTAACTCACCGCAGTGAAGACTGGTTCCGCTCGCTATACACAAACAACCTCACGGTACGCCGTCCAGCGAGCGACTGATCTTCACACACCACAGTAGCGTATAGATATAATGGAATTAAATTTACATTGATCTACATAAATAAAATGTTTATTTTCACAGGGTGCATTTTAAGGAGGATAAAACTATTCGTACAGCAACATAAAATTAGTTTTGTTTATGGAAATACAGACAAAAAATAACAGGTATTTCTTCCTAGTATTTTGTATGCAAACCTCTTCAATGAGTTACTTCTCTCAGTTGATTGGGCTTTGAATGCACAAGTTTTCTAATTATTTCTGCACCAATATTATACATTCTGTCACAGGTAGCTGTTTTAATTGCAGTTTTCTGGATATGTGCTCTTTTCCAGCTCATTCCATAGGAGCTCAATGGGAGGTGTTTTTAGTGTGTGTGGAGTATTATAGCAACCACAAAGGGACGGACAATTTCTGCAGTATGTTTGAGATCGTTATCCTGCTGGAAGTTGCAATTGTCACCTAAATGCAACCCTTCTGCAAATTTCCTTTCAATATGTCAAGGTGTGTATATCTGTCCATAGTTCCCTCAATAAATACTAATTCCCCTGCACCATAACATCACCACCTCCATGTTTAACAGTTGCACATTTTGAATATTCAATGCTGTACTCGACCTTCTCCACACTCGCATTCGGCCATCACTAGTGAATATGTTATATTTACTTTCGTCTCAAGATAAAACTCTGTTCCCGAATGCATTATCCTATCCTGTATATTCCTTAGCATACACTAACCTGCTCTTCTGATTTTTCTTGCTGATGTGTGGCTTCTTTCTGGGCTCCTGGAATGGAGTCGTCTTAGTGCTTTAGGTGTGTTTCTCATTTTCTTCACATTTTCATCATTTACTCCCTAGCAACCCACTCTTTGTTTATTTATTAGTGTGTATGCTTTTTACTCTCTCTAGCCCCGTATGTACAATGTACATAGGGATAGAGAAGTATTGTATTCCACCCAAAAATTCGATACCGATATTTCACCGGAAATACATGTTTTAGGACCTCCTGTATCCAAAAAAATCTGATGTGTACCATTCACTTGGTATTTAAGTTTAGTATCTTTCAGGGATGCGACACGTTTTGAGAAAAATCCCCCCACCCCAAACTACCCTTTACATGGAAAATTTTTCGAAAATTTTGATTTTCTTAAAAATGGCTCTAACGATTTTGATTAAAATACTATAAATTAATGATATTTACCTGACAAATAAAATGTATATTTTGAATTTTCTGGGAATAGCTTCTAAAGAACTGTTTATTCTGGATGAATTTTGCTTAAATTGGCATAACTAGTAAACCGTAAGAGATAGACAAAAACTTACTATACAGAATATGTAGGGCTTGTTAAAATGCACAAGTTATGTCATATACAGTTTTTTCGTGGAGCTTACCATTTTCGTGGTATTCATTGTTATTAGTTTCATTTGTGAAGTACTTATACTTTTCTCAGACGGGAGTGTCCGTTTTTCCTTTGTTCTACTCCTGGCGAAGAAAAGAAGCGATGTGTAATGACAATCGCATAACGACAGATTTTAAAACATTTGACTATTGGTTTAGCCTAGTGTATTCCCTTATTTTCTTCCTACTTATATGGAACTAAGTAATAATAACATTGTGCTAATGAGTACCAGGATTAGCAAGGTGCAGAAAGAAGAATAATCTTATGTAAGAAGTTTGTAGAACAACTAGAGAAAGTCATGTGAATGTAACACATCAGATTTTTTTAAAATGTTCAGTAACACCCTGCACTTCTTCCTACGGTGCATGCTATTTCAGAATATGAGTTTTGTCTGTTTATGTAGTGAAACAATGCCTCTCTAAAGACGTGTGACCCATTTGGATCTTCTGTAGTTACACGACTAGCAGGCAGGCTGTGGGCGATCAGGCAACTATTTGTCCTGTGTTTACCATCGCTGCACGAATACTTACGTCCTGAGGGGAAACATTTCTTTAAATGTAATGCTAGTGATTAAGAATGCCAAAGGTATATTTGATGTTCATATGTGTGACATATGTTTACGTTTTTATTTTCTCTACACGTACTATGTGCATAGTGTATAGAGAAGGTATTGCATTCCACCCAAAAATTCCAGACCGAGATTTCACCGGAAATATATGTTTTAGGGTCCCCTATATAAAAAAAAACGTTTTCAGAAAAAGGTCCGTTTATCTGTGTGTCTTTGAACATGATAACTCAAAAACAAAAAAATCCGTAAAATACCAAAGTTGATATTTAAGTTAACTATCTTCCAGAGATGCGACACGAAGATTTTGAGAAAAATCCCCCCACCAATTTGGCATAACTGCTAAACCGTAAGAGATGGACAAAAACTTACAACACAAAAAATGTAGACTGCTTTAAAACACACAATGTATCTTATATATATATTTTTTTTTTCGTGGAGTTGATCGTTTTTTAGATAATCCTTATTTTTGTTTTCAGCTTTAAAAACATACTTTTCTTGTACAGGAATTTAACAATTCCTGTCCATACAAACAAAGGAACTTCAGTCATATAGCAACCAGCTTTTGACTATCACCTTAACCCATTTAACCCTTATTTCGCTTCTATTAACAAGGAAGCAAGTAGTAAGACTATTTCTGCTAATTTTTTCTCGATTAGCATGAAGGAAATAGAAGCATAAGCTTTTTAACAATAATTTGTTACAGAGATGTAGAGAAAATCATGTGAATGTAACACATCAGATTTTTAAGAAATGGTTCTAACGATTTCGATTAAAATACCATTTTCATGACAAAGGAAATGTCTACATGTCTTGAATTTCTGTGAAGAGCTTCTCATTCCGGATGGATGACTTTTTTGTAACGGTAAACCGTAAAATAGACAGACACTTACTTGAAATATGTGTAACGTTACACACACACACAATTTTTTTGTCGAGGAGTGACAATTTCCGAGATATTCCTTGTTATTGGTTTCAGTTTTACCAACTCCTATCTATGCAAAGAAACGAATTTTAATCACATAGCGACAGATTTTAAAAGATTTGACTATCTTTAGTCTGTGCATTCCCTTATTTTCCTTCTACTCACAAAGAGACAAGAAATAAGACCTTTTCTGGTAATTCTGCTACTTTATCGCGTTTAGCCTGAAGTAGATAGAAGAATAAAAGTTTTAAACATAATTTGTAACAAAGATATACAAAAGGTCATTGAAAGGAACAAATCAGATGTTTACGTTGTCTACACGCGCTAATTACATAGTGTATAGAGGAGACACAGCATTCCACCCAAAAATTCAATACCGAGATTTCACCGGAAATTGACCTTTTAGGCCCCCCTGTGTATAAAAAAAGCATTTTTAGCCAAAGGTACGTGAGTGTATGCATGTCCATGCGTCTGTGAACACGATAACTCAAAATCGAAAAGCCGGTAAAAACCAAACTGGGTATATAAATTTACTATCTTCTAAGGACGGGACAGTAAAATATTGTTGAAAATCCCCGCACCCAAACTACTCTTTACATAGAAAATTTTTGATTTTGAGTTTCTGAAAAATAGAGATGTTTTCGCGACAAATAAAATGTATATCATGAATTTTCTGGGAATAATATATGAAGACATCTTTATTCGGGATAAACTTTGCCGGATTTTGCATAACTAAGTAAACCGTAAGAGATAGACAAAAATATACAGCACAAAATATGTAGACCTCGTTGAAACACACAATTTATGTCCGATACATTTTTTTTTTTTTTTTTTTTTTTTTTTTTTTGTAGAGTTGACCATTTTTGAGATATTGCTTGTTATTGGTTGCTGTACTTTGTTTTATACTTAGTTTGTAATGGAATCGATAGATGGACAGCCTTTTGATAACGCTTCTGCGTTCTTGGTGTGGAGTTGTCTGGCTCCAGTTTAGCACGGCATCTTTCATAAAAAGCTGTCGCCATATTTCTTCAGTTTTGAGGTGTTGTGCCTGTTGACGTGCAGTGGCAGCTGTAGGTTATCATCGAGCCGGCAACAAGGTAGCATACAGGCTAGCCTAGATGGCGCTGATTTAAATATTCCTCATATTCTTCTTGTTATTTGAAAGCAATCTCTTCCATTAGATACTTTATCATCGTGTCGCTACTAGATGTTGTGTTGCAATTATTGGTGTCTAACGTTTTGCTCAACACGTTTACATCTCTTCGGTGTGACGCCACACATTAATTCAATAGCATGTGAGTGTATGTTAATGCTGACAAAGTAGGTTTACACTGAATGTTGTCAGTAGTGTACTGGTGTTCAAACTTTTCATTTGTTAAAGATAATTAATTGTTTTTTCACACAAGCCATGTGCAGGACAAGAGTAGAATTGGTAGAGTGAAGCTGAAAATGTAATACTATAGCCGGGTTTTTTGAACTCCGGATCTCCCAGTCTTTAACCGGTTGCTCTGACCACTAATCTACCAAAGCAACGTGCTGACACTCAACTGTCGCGCATGTTTCCCAGTTAACCACAAATTATTTTGAAATGGAATAACCCAATAGCAACTTACACTGGAGTAAGTTCTTTACCGTGTGGTTAGAGCACCGCTTCTCACCTAGACGGCCCGGGTTCGATCCCAAGCGACCATATGTGAGATTTGTGGTGGACAAAGCGGCCCAGGTTCTCCGGTTTCCCCCGCCATCACATTCCACCGGTACTCCATCTTCATTTCATGTATCATCAGTGTCACCGCGAGAGGTGCCTTAAGTAGTAAAAGCGGGCGTTAAACCTTAAGAGGCATTTTAGATCCCGAGCGTCTTAGTTTACTATCAGGTCAGTCAATGTTAATCGTTTTGTTCACCCAGAGGTCGAATAGGTAGAGTCTGACTGAAATACAATATCTTAGCCGGGATATGCACCACGGATCCCCTGCTCTCTAACCAGTTACTCTAACCACAGAGCTACCATGAACTTGATTTCTTATTTTTAAATCTTGGTTCTTCAATCACTCACAATCAATCACATGATAGTTAAGATCATGAACTGCCCTGTGTGGGTATTATATACATATTTTACGAGTTCTGCGACCAGAACGTGGTGAACTTCATGCTTAAGTCTAGAATCTTCTAAGATTGGACACTAAGACTTTAAGAAAATCCTTCCATCTTAACCTAACACTTTACAAGTAACATTATCGTTATTTTTTAACTACATATACAGCTTGTTTATAATTTCCCTTCTGTGTAGCCATCTCTAACTTGATGATCATATCGCGGGCTTTGACTCGTGAAACAACTCAAATATTCACTGTATGGGTTGATCGTTTTATATCATTAAATACACACACACACACACACACACACACACATTCACTCTCGCATGCATACTTCCAGACTTTGAGGGCGATAGGGAATACTGTTGGTTAAACAAAAATTCCCTGGCCCTTCCGGGAATCAATCCCGGGACCTCCGGGTGAGAGAGCTCTCTGAAAGTCGACCACTGAGGCAGGCTATCTACAGAATTTTATTAAAATACAATGTGTTTAAGATATTTGCATTACAAGTAACCATACATTCCCTCAATGTAATGAAATGCGTTGGCGTGTTATTTATGGACGCCCTTTAACTGCTCTGGTTCTCAGCGCTCCACTCTATACTGGGCGTGAAAGACCTCTTAGTTTTTCTCACAGACCTCTCTATGAGGCTTGAGGTTCTTTTAAGTGCCGACACGGGACCCACGGCTTTACTTCCCTTCCGAAGGAAGCAATGCTAAGGAGTTTTACGCCCGAAAAAATCCATTGTTCTCCGCCGGGTTTGAACCCGCGACCTTGAGTATATGAAGTTAGCACTACACCACGGAGGGTGACTGCATTGCCTCGGAATAGCCTGTGAATTTCTCATTATTCTCAATGACTATTGTATGTATTATTGAAATTATATAACTGATAGAGATATTTCTTTTTTATTCGTTTGAATTTTCAAATATCTACACCTTTTAAAAGTGTTAAGTCACTGTTCTTTTTTTCTCATTTTCATGCAAAGCGAAGATAATTTTAAAGCCATAATATAGCGACCCGCTCTTAAAAAGTTGACCATCGCTCAAATTACTATATCTATTTCCCTTGTATGTACAATGAAAAATGTAATAAAATAATTTCATCATATGTCTATATCAATTAACATGAACTAAATAAATGAATAACTTTGTTTGAAAAATAAAGTAAACAATGGGTAAGAAGATATTTTTAGAAACTGGTCCTTGTTTTTGTGTGTGAGTATCTGATGTGTTCCATTCTCATGACTATTGTGTAAAAGCTATTCTTGTAATAACTTATTCTTCTATCTACTTTACGGCAATCAGATAAACGTTAGCAGAATGACTTAGCTCCTTATAAGTAGAATGTAAATAAGGGAATACACTAGGTTAACTAGTAAAATGTTTTAAAAGCTGTAGCAATGTGATTAAAATTCGTTTCTTTTTGCATGGCCAGGAATAAAATAAAAGAAACAAGAATGTCAAATTCCCGTATGACAAAAGTTAAGGTACATTTTACAGAAATTGTGTGTTTAACGAGCTATATATTTTTTGTGCTGTACATTAATGTAGTATACCGGAGAAGATTCCGTACGTCAGACCCCGGGAGTAGAGGATGAGATGAGAGCCGCAACCAGACTGCGGCAGGGAGCCATTGTGGAGAGTCCCTAACAGTTCTGAAGCAGTTCTTCATCTCGACGCGGTGAGTGCTAGGAGCTCGCGATACCAGCGCCATCTGCTGCTCATCCAAAGCGCAATCGTCACCAATAAGAAGTGTGATACCAACACTTACAGCCTGAAGAAGAGACCAGAGGAATGAAATGGAGGTACAGAGAACTTGGGAGAATGAACAGTCCTACCCCAGCATTCGTCTAGTGACCAGGTAAAAGCCATGGGTCAGATCCCACGACCTCCTGAATGCCAGTCCCAGATGAAGTGCCTAAAGCACTTGGTTGTGTAGGTAGTAAGGCTTTTTGTGCGTCTTACAGTTTATCAGTTATACAAGGTCATGCAGAATAAAGAGGTCTTCATAGGTTACTTCCAAAAATATACATTTTATCTGTCAAGTAAATATATTTATATATGGTACTTTAAACAAAATTATAACAATTTTGGACAAAATAAAACATTTTGAAAATTCTGCTACCTACATGGTAATTTTGGTGGGGATTATTTCATAAAACTCTTTGTGTCGCATCCTTTGAAGATGCTGAACTTATTTATCAAGTTTGGTATTTTACTGAATTTTTTATTTTGAGCAATCGTGTTCACGGACACACACACACACAGACTCACACTTAATGTAAACAGAATCGTTTTGTTCATACTATTTATTGTTTGTGGCATTATTTTGTATATTTTACCTCTACCACCGTGTAATACCCACCTGCAGAGGAATAAATACCTTTTTCTCAAAATGCCTCTTTCTTCTTTTTTTTTTTTTTTTTTTTTTTTTTTTTTTTTTTTTTTTTTTTGATATGTGGAACTCCAAACTATGTATTTCCAGTGAAATCTCTATATTGCATTTTTTGTGGAATGCAATACCTACTGCTAAGTATAGAAAGTAAAAACAAAATGAGCAATAAATACTTACTTGGTATTTAGGTTCAACATTGCCCAATGATATGATACGAGGCTTCTCAACAACTACTCTTTACATGAAACACGGGGTGGTGAAATCTTCAAAATGTTGTAGTTTCTCAAAATGCTTCCAACAACTTTGAATAAAATATAATACAATACTTGTAAACACTAAAGATAAGAACCTGGCTAGAAGCCCGAGAAGATTTTGAATTAACACGTCGCCAGGAAAGCTATAGTTCTTATTTTACTAAAGATAAGTTTCTTAGCTTTAAGAGACCAGAAAACGAGAATTTCCGCTGACTTCGCTTAAATTCGTTATATAACATTTTTAAAAGCATAAACACATATTTTGTCTCCCATGAGTACGTACTGGAGAAAGTAAATGTACAATCATTGCATTTTAAAAATTAAACTCGTATAAAATATCAAGTAATTGAGATCATTTCCAGAAAACACAAATACTTCATCAAACTATTAAGCATGAAACTCGAAGTTTTCTGGTAGATTATATTTGTGACAATATTGTGACAATATTAAGGCCACAAGCCATAACATATAAGGTTTTTATTTTATAATGTTATTATTAACTTGAAATTTGTTTGTTTAAATAGCCTGAAGCACATATTTAAGTGTTACTTTTTGTGTGAATTGTTTTTGCTAGATTGTTTTGTGTTATTAATAAATTAGTAAGACATGTGTTGATTCCAGTGCAAAAAGTTTAAATAGAAGAGTGGAGACGTGACCAACAATCGCGCCAGTGGCAGAAAGAGAGGGAAACACTGATATGTAGGTGCATTGCTAAAAGAGACGTTACACAGAGAGAGATAACATTGATGACAGCTGTAAAGAAAAAGGAGCTTCGATTCTGCTTAACAAGGAGGGAGTGAAAGAAGCGTTATAACTTAATTCTGTGTATCAGCAAGGTTTACAATAAATTCAGAAATAATAACAATATTTATATATGGTAGTTGAAGCTAAGTACAGAACGCGTGTTGTATACCACTAACCTGAGAAGAGAGAAGAGTCTACGTGGTAGAAATATAAAACAAATTAAGAAAATAAAATACACACGAACCAACAAAAACGTTACAATATTAAGGCCACAAAACCCAAGATAACACGTTTTTATTTTGTAATTTTATTAATAAGTAGAAATTTATTTGAGCTAAATAAAAGCTTAAAACATACATTTAACTGTTAATTTGTGTGTGAATTGTTATTGCTGAATTGTTTTACTTGTGTTATTGATATACTTGGAAGACGTGTTCATTCTAATGCAGAAAGGTTTAAGTAAAGGAGGTTGTGACCAACAATTGCAACAATGATAGAAAGAGATGGAAACAGTTATACGTGTGTGTTGCTAAAACTTACATACGTTACACGGCCTTGGGATGAACTCATGGCAACATAAATATTTGTTTATAATTGCTGTAAAGAAAAAGGAACATCGATTTAGCTTAACAACGAAACAAGAAGGAGTAAAAATGCTGTATTCGTGTGATAAATAAGTGTTATAACTTGACTCTGTGTATTTATGTATCTGCAATTATTTACCATAAATTCAAAAGAATATTAACAATATATATTTATGGTAGTTAAAACAAAAATACTGAACGTGTCTCGTGTACCACAAACTTGAAAAGAGAGAAGAGTGTACATGGTAGCAGTATAAAAAATTAAGAACATTAAATACACAGGAATTGGCATATTCGTTGCATATTGCATATATTTATTTCATAAAAATCATTGTTACCATTATCAATCACATGTATGGTAGATTCGTGTACCATGCTCTCCAAAATGTTCCATACAATTGGTTAAAAACTTGTAGACTCCATGGGAACATTTGAGATTAGTGCATTAGAAAAACAAGTATTTGATGCCTGCAATTGACCTAACAGTATTTTACGTTCCTTCCAACCGAACTTGTGAGCAGTTGCTTCACTACGTCATAAATGGAATAGTTACACAACTTGCTGGAGCAAGATTTTATCTCAGGGTCCATCACGTTCCTAAGAAACACTTTGCCTCTTCACGAACTGATTCACATTTCGTTTCTATTGTTACACACACCAAATAAAAATATTAAGAAGAAGAAGAAGTTAAGGTTTTATCGTTAAAACAATTGCACATTTTGTAATATCACTTTATTCGTACTACCACTACATTTCATGAGTTATTCATATTAAAATTATGTTTCTATTGATTCATTTAGTCAGAAAAACAGTCAGGACAAATAGTAGCACAGTTTATTATTTGTCAGGTTTCTGGATGCAAGGCTTGTTTAGGTTTAGTCAAACCGTATTATTTCCGTTCGGTAAAGTGAAGCACATTATAAAAAACTATTTGAAATTAGATATATTATTTTCCAATATATAAGACAAGAAGTCAAATCGGAATAACTACTCCTTATGCATATTTCCGATAATGCGTTATGAAAGAAGCATATCAGAAAAATTAAATTTACTTTTATTTATGGACGTCCTTTAACTGCTGTGGTTCCCATTCTACCTAGCCCCTGAAGACATGTCTCTTCTGGATGAATTTTGTGGAATGTTGCATAACTGCTAAACCGTAAAAGTTACACAAAAATTTACCACACAAAAAATGTTCGTTAAAACACACAGTGTATGTTATATACATTATTTTTGTGGATTTTTTTAATATTCCTTGTTATTGCTTTCAGCTTTAAAACACGTATACTTTTCTCAAACGGGAATTTTTCATCTCCTGTCCATTAAGTCACATAACAACCAGATTTTGACTATCACTTTAACCTATGGTACTCACTTATTTCCCAAGCAATAAGACGTTTATGCTAATTTTTTTCTCGATTAGCATTCTTCTTCTTCTTCTTCTGGCTCTACAGCCCTTGGTGAGCTTTGGCCTCCTGCACAATCCTGCTCCACATATCTCTATCTTCTGCTTTACTTTTCCACCCTCTGATTCCAGTTTTTCTTAGGTCTTCCATCACATCATCTAACCATCTTGTTTTTGGTCTTCCTTTTTTTCTTCTAGCGTACAGTCTTCCTTTCAATATTCTTTTTGGCATTCTATCTTCTGTCATTCTCTCTATGTATCCTAGCCATCTTATTCTTTGTGCCTTTATAAATTTCACAATATTTTGCTGCTTAATTAGTTCTTCTATCTCATAATTATATCTTATTCTCCATTGGTCTTTATCCTTTACAGGTCCAAAGATTCGTCTAAGTATTTTCCGTTCAAATCTTCGTAGTATTTCTTCATCTACATTGTTTAGGGTCCAGGTTTCTGCAGAATACGTTACTATTGGTCTTATTAGTGTTTTATAGATCTTGTATTTTGTCCCTGTACTAATAAGCCTATTTTTAATAGATTTAAATTTGCATAATAGGCTGCATTTCCACCTTGAATTCTTTCTTTTATACACTCGTTTAAATTGTTATCATTATTTACAAGCGCTCCTAAATATCCAAATTTGGATACCCCTTCAAATGTTTTGTCTCCAACTACTAGATTTTCAATTATTCTTTTGCTTTTGTCTGCTGTCATTTTCAGGTATTTAGTTTTTTTTTTCATTTACTTCTAATCCTATTTCTTTAGACCTTCTTTCTAATTCTTCATAAACTTCAACTAACATTTTTCTATCTCTTGCCACAATCAATATGTCATCTGCATATGCACATATCTGACTAGACTTAAAAAATATTGTTCCTTTAGTATTTATTTTTTCTACTGCTCTGTGCAGGGCTAGGTTGAATAGAGTCTTCGATAATCCATCACATTGTCTTACTCCTGTGTTATAATCAAAATCCGGACTTAATTTATTCATTACTTTCACTTTGGCTTTTGTATTTTCCATTGTCATTTTTATTAGTCTTATTATTTTCGGTTGCACTTTAAAACATTGTAAGGTGTTATAGAGAACTTCTCTGTCAATTGAGTCAAATGCAAACTTAAAGTCAATAAACAGAAAGCATAAATCTATGCCATGCTCATAGAATTTTTCCATTATTTGTCGTATTACAAATATCTGGTCTATCGTACTCTTGTCACTTCTAAATCCACATTGATACTCGCCTAATACATTTTCCGCATATTTTTTCACTCTATTATTTAAAATACTTGAAAATATTTTATATGCTACATTTAGCAATGTAATTCCCCTATAATTATGGCATTGATATTTATTACCCTTTTTATATATTGGGCATATTATGCCTGTCTTCCAGCTTTCAGGCATCTGTTCCTTCCTCCATATTTCTAATATTAACTTATGTATTGCTTTCATAATTTCATTCCCACCATATTTAATTAGCTCAGCGATTATGTCATCTTCTCCTGGTGCTTTATTATTCTTTAGGCTCTGTATTGCTATTTTAACATCCCAAATATCCGGTTCTTCTTCTTCTTCTTGTTCCATTTTTTGTTCATTTCCATTTTCATTCTCTCCTTGTTCCTGATTATTTATTGATTGTCGTTTATTTAACAATTCCTTGTAGTACTCAGCTCATCTTTCCAGTATATCTTTATCTTCTCCAAGAACATTACCTTCCTTGCTTAGACATTCTTTCATTTTATTCTGTTTCCCTTGTTTCATTTGCTTTAATGCCATATAGAATTTCTTTATCTCACTCTGTTGAATCAGCGTTTCTATTTCTTGGGTTTGCATTTTCCAATATTCTCTTTTCTTTTTCTTACATATGCTATTAGCGTCTCTTCTTCTTTGACGGTATTCTTCATAGTTATTTCTAGTTTCTTTCTGGAGAATTTTTTTCCTAGCCATGTTCTTTTTTTCTATAGCTTGCTCACACTCTTTATCATACCATTCTATGTTTCTTTCCATTTTCTTTTCACCTATACTTATTTTTGCTACCTCTTTTACTGTCTCCTTTATTACCTCCCATTGTTCTTCTACACCTTCTTCTGTTCCTTTTTCATTTAATTTTCTGCTCATTAACTTTTGATATTTCTTTTTTTCTTCTTTATCTTTTATTTTTTCTCTATCCCATCGTATATGTTTGTTCTCTTGAACTCTCTCCATCTTCTTTATTTTTATTCTCATTCTCACTTTAACCAAAAAGTGATCTGAATCACAATTTGGGCCTCTACAACTTCTTACATCTATAATTGATGATGTATGTCTTGCTTTAATTAGCACATGATCAATTTGATTTACTATATCTGAGCCTGGCATTTTCCACGTTCCTTTATGTATTTCTTTGTGAGGGAAGCAGGTACTTTTAATAATCATATTATTTCTAACTGCGAATTGTCCAAGTAGATTACCATTTTCATTACTTATTTGATGTAGTGAATGTTTCCCTGCCACTCCATTTAAATAGTCTTCTTTCCCCACTTGGGCATTAAAATCTCCTAGTATCACCAACGTATCATAAGTTCCTACTGAATTACATGTATTTTCTAAGCTTTCGTAAAACTCTTCCTTTTTATCTCATCTTTCTCTTCTGTAGGTGCATATATAGATAATATAGTTATATTTCTGAATTTACCTTTAAGGCGTATTTTACAGATTCGTTCACTAATTGATTTAAATTCTATTAGGTTCTTTTTGATTTCCTTTGAGATAATAAATCCTGTACCATTAAGTCCAGCTTTTTTAGGTCCACTATATAATACCGTGTATTCTTTCTTATCTATTCTACCTTCCCCTGCCCATCTTATTTCTTGGAGCGCCACCACATCTAATTTATATTTTAATACTTCATTTGCTATTTCTTTCATTTTCCCAGGTTTCAGCATTGTCCTTACGTTCCAGGTCGCCAACATTAAATCATTCCGAGGCTTTTTTGCAGGTTTCGTAACAATAGCTTTTTTACAAGATTAGGTTGTTAACCTAATGCTTAACCCCCAACCTGGAGGACCAGGCTTCCTTATTTATGTCCCCAGGAAGCAGGGTGGTCCGGTTATACCCCCGAACACTGGGTAGCTCAGGCACCTCGGGGGCGCTACTCCCCGTACTCACCAAGGTGAGCCCCTGAGAAGTCTCGATTAGCATTAAGTAAATAAAAGAATAGGCTTTTTAACAATAACTTATTGTAAAGATGTAGAGAAAGTCGCGTGAATGGAACACATCAGATTTTTTATATTTACTCATAATCTTAATTTTCATTCACACGGGTCTAACGGCTTTCCTTCGCTTCAGAAGGAAGCCATGCTAAGGATTTTACGCCCATCGGATTTGAACCCGCGACCATGGGAACTAGAGGCCAGCATGTTGCCCCTAGACCATGAAGAACGACTAAACCGTATCAGAGATGAACTTTTTAGATATACAGCTGAGTCTATATATGTCTAGCAAAGCTTTTTGAAATGCCATTATAAAGATGTGATTCAAATTCGTGCGTTTAGTATAAACATGAAAACATTGTAATTTATGTAATAGTTATATTTTTTAAGTTTGAGTGTGTGTGTGTCTGTCAATAGTAAAACTCTAATGTATTCCATTCACTTGACTTTCTCTGTATCTTTGTAACAAGTTATTGTTGAAAAATATATTCCTCTATCAACTTAGTGCAAATCGATAAAACATTAACAAAGAAAAGGTCATGTTACTGGTTTGTATGTAAGTAGAAGGGAAATAAGGGTGTACACTGGGCTAAAGCAATAGTCAAATGTTTCAAAACCGGTTGCTATGTGATTGAAATCCGCTTTTTTTTTTGTTTGTTTGATTATTTTTTGTTTTTTTTTTATTTACTTGGCAAGGAGTTGAGAAATTCCGGCATGAGACAAGTTTTTTTAAGCGTTTTAAAATTGAAACCAATAACAGGAAATATCTCGAAATGTGACTTTTCCACGAAAAAATGCGCATAACATACGTACATTGTGTTTTAATGAGATCTCATTTTGTATGGTATAAGTCTTTGTCTATCTATACGGTTTAACATGTATACAAAATTCAGAAAACTTCATTCAGAATGAAGAAATCTTCACAGATTATTCCGTGGCCGAGTGGTTAGATCACTCGCCTCTTACCTAGGTGGCGCGGGTTCGCTCCCAGGCGGCGCATGTGGAATTCGGGGTGGATAAAGCGCACAGGGGCGGGTTTTCTCTGGGTTCTCAGGTTTCCCCAGACATCGCACTCTGCAGGTGCTCCATCTTCATCAGTGTCATCGCCTGCGGTGCCTATTTAGTAAAAGCAGGCGTTAAACACAATAATTAAAGAGGATATTCCCAGAATGTTCCAAATATACATCTTATTTGTTATGTAAATAGCTTTAATATACGACATATTAATCAAAATAGATGTACGCATTTTTGAGAAAATAAAAATATTCCAATTTTTACGTTCTCTACACGCACTATGTACATAATGTATAGAGAAGGTATTGCATTCCATCCAAAAATTCGATACCGAGATTTCACCGGAAATACATGATTTGGGTTCCCCTGAATCAAAAAAAAAAAAAGCATTTTTACAAAAAGGTCCGTGCGTGTGTCTGTAGACAGCATAGCTCAAAAACAAAAAGACCGTTGAAAACCAAACTTGGTATTTAAGTTTGGTTTCTTCCAAGGATGCGATTTGAAGGTTTCAAGAAACTCTTCCACTCCCAACTACCCTTTACATGGAACATTATTCGAAAATTTTGATTTTCTGAAAAATGGCTTAAACGATTTTGATTAAAATATCGTATATTAAAGATATTTACTAATATGTATAACTTGCATTTTCTGGGAATAGCCTCTAAAGACTACTTTACTCTGGATTAATTTTACGGAATTTTGCATAGCTGCTAAACCGTATCAGATACACAAAAACTTAGCACACAAAAAATGTAGAGCACATTAAAACGCACCGTTTATGTTATATACATTTTTATGGTGGAGTTGATCGTTTTTGAGGTATTCTTGTTTATGGTTTCAGCTTTAAAGGCATACTTCTCTCATACAGGGATTTGTCAACTTCTGTCCTTACAAAGGAACTTCAGTCACATAGCAACCAGCTTTTGACTATCACTTTAACCTATGGTACTCCCTTATTTCGCATCTACTTACAAGGAAGCAAGTAATATGGCTATTTCTGCTAATTTATTACTGATTAGCCTGAAGTAAATAGAAATATAAGCTTTTTAACAATAATTTGTTGTTGAGATGTAGAGAAAGTCATGTGAATGGAACGTATCAGTTTTTTTCATCTAAAGGGCAATTTGGGATTGGAGAATTTTTTTCAAAAGCTTGGTGTCGCATCCTTGAATTGAGTTTTTGTGTTCACTGACACACGGATACAGGGGCACACACACACACACAAGCACACGTTCACACGGTGTTTTTTCTAAAATTTATTTTGAATACGGGGGACCGTAAACCGTGTATTTTTGTGGAAATCTTTACGTCGAAGTTTTGAGTGCAACCTTTTCTATCTACTCTATGTATAGTACGTGTAGAGAAACAAAAAATCTGATGTGTTCCATTCACATGACTTTTTCTAAATATGTGTAACAAATTGTTATTAAAAACTTATTCTTCTATTTACTTCCTGCTAATGGAAGAAAACATTAGTGGAAATGGTCTTATCACTTGCTTGTAAGTAGGAGGGAAAACGCTGGACTAAAATATTGTGATTGGAATTCGTGTGCTTGCATTTCCAGGAGTTGACCAAGAAAAGGTTCAAGTGTTTTAAAACTGAAACCAATAACAAGGAATATCTCAAAAATGGTCAACCCAAATCTATGACATAAATTACATATTTTAACGAGATCTACGCTTTTGTATAGTAAGTTTCTGTATATCTCTTACGGTTTACCAATTATGCAAAATCCAGCAAAAATCATCCGGAATAAAGAGATATTGAGAGGCTATACCCAGAAAATTCAATATGCATTTTATTTGTCATATAAATATCTTTAATAGGTATGTTAATTAAATCATTAGCACATTTTTTGAGAAAATAAAAATGTTCGAAATTTATTCTATGTAAATTGTACTTTTGGGGCGAGGGGATTTTCCTCAAAATTTTCGTGTCGGGTCTTTATTAGTGCTAAACTTAATACCAAGTGTTGTCCTTTACCGAGCTTTATTTTTTGAGTTATCGTGTTTACAATCTCACACACACACACACTCTCTCTCTCTCTCTCTCTCTCTCTCTCTCTCTCTCTCTTACAGATTATGAGACCAAACAGTTGAATATCCTGTAGGTTCCTATCTGGAAACTCTTGTACTAATGGGTTTAGCTGAAGCTTTTCTCCTAGAATAACTGTTAAAATAAACATCTTAGTACGGAAATTGATGTAACTGTTCAGTTTTATATGGTTTAACTGTCGCTGTTCAGTTGTTGAAGCTAATGAACTTTTGTCTGCTGGACGAGACCTTGAATGCTAGGCGAGATGCTAATCTTGGAGACTACCAGAGGATAGGGCGGGTCCGTGCCGCTCAGATTCACACAAAAGCACGTGTAATTTCGATTGTTTAATTTCGATTGGTATCTCTTATTTCCGGCTCGGGTTGCGCATCTCAGTTCTGGGACCTTGAGAATGTTGTAATGCACTACTTAAAAATCATGTTCAAGGAATTTCTTTCTTTAGATAGAGATGTATTTAGACATAAAGATATATTTTGACCTCAGAAGTGGTAAAACTTTGGCACGTATGCATCAGAAAGTTTGAAGGATACAACCGCAATGATATTTCCTGAATGCCATGCTTCTTGTGGGAGTCACGATAGTATTTATTATTGTAACAATTGTTTTGTTGTTATTTAATGATTTAGCAGTAGTAGTATCTATCATTAAGCTTACAATAATACAATATTTGCGTCACAGTGACCCTATATGCTGCTTAAAAATACTTGAATTTAGAATAATACCTACATATCTATCTTTAAAACATAGGAAATACACACACACATCTCGGTAACGAATTTTTTGGTGCATTAAAATACCTTCTCTATACACTATGTACATAGCATGTAAAGAGCTCTTTTTTTTTTTTTTTTTTTTTTTTGATAGTGTTTAACGCCCGCTTTTGCAACTTGTGGCACCGCAGACGATGACACTGGTGATACATGGAATGAGGATGGAGGACCGGTGGAATGCATTGGCGGGAGAAACCGGAGAACCCGGAGAAACCCCACCACAAATCTCACATGCGGTCGCTTGGGATCGAACTCGGGCCGTCTAGCTGAGAGTCGAGTGGTCTAACCACTTGGCCACGGCGCGACCACACGTATAGAGAAAGTAAAAAGGGAATACACTAGTGTAAAGCTGGTTGCTATGTGATTGAAGTTTCTTTGCTTGTAAGGTCAGGGGTCGACAAATTCCCTTATGTGAAAAGGAATGTCTCAAAAAACGGTCAACTCCACGAAAAAGTATATGAAATAAATTATGTGCTTCAACAAACTCGATATTTTTGTTATACAAGTTTTTGTCTATCTCTTACGGTTTCACAGTTATGCAAAATTCCGTAAAATTCATTCAAAATAAAGATATCTTCAGAGGCTATTCCCAGAAAACTCAAGATAGACATTTTATTTGTCATGTAAATATCTTTGATATACGGTATTTTAATCAAAATCATAACTAAAATAACTAATTTCGAAAAGTTTTCCATTTAAAGGGTAGTTGAAGGTTCTTGAAAATATTCGTGTCACATCGTTGGAAGATACTGAACTTAAAGTTTGGTATTTAACTGACTTTTAGTTTCTGACACACACGGGCATTTTTCTAAAAAAGCTTTCTTTGGATATATGGGGCCTCAAAACATGTATTTCCGGTAAAATCTTGGTTTGGAATTTTTGGGTGCAACCTTCTCTATACACTATGTGCATACATGGTACATGTGGAGAAAGTAAAAAGCAGTTTTACATGAATTAATCTCTGTGAGCACCATAAAGTGTTAGTGGAATATTCAGTTAACCTAATGGCATAAATGAATGCTTTTACAAGATGGCGCAATGGAATGAAACTAGATTAGCTTACAGAACTGCTGAGGATATTCGGCAATGTTATTATGAAACAAAAGCAGTTTTACATAAAATAGCCCTCTGTGAATGTTCATAAATCTTAGTGTGCTATTCACTTAACCCAAAGACCCACTATAAAGTCACCTACACAAGATGGTGCAATGGAATAAAAGAGGTTAGGTTACAGGGCTGCTATTTGCAAATGTTGTTATTACACACATAACTGTTGTACATGAAATACCTTTATGCAACTACCCAGTATATTTTGGTGAAATATTTATTCTACCTAAAGAGCCACTGTGTCATTTACACATATGGGATTAAAGGTTACAGGGCTGCAGATGTTTTGTCAGTACAACTATACGACACAAAACTGTTTTACAAGAAATATTTCTGTACCACTAACCTGTGTTTGGTAATGTTGCCACAGAGGCCGACGTGTCATGGCGAGTACCGCTAAATTTGCAAATTAAACTTGCTAAAAGTCTAATATGCCTATCAATGTGGCTTTTAAGTGCACGAAAGTTGTTACATGGCTTCCGGTTACGTATTCTGGGGTGATTTATTCTATTGGCGGATGTTTATTGCTGCGAGAGTTTGTCAGCTGTAAACACAGAGAACCTTCCCATTGTTGCGGACCAAGAAATGTTGGATAATGATGCAATGCTGAATGAAAATTGGGATTTAAAAGGTTTACAGAATTACAAGCAAAATTCCTTTCGGGTTTGTACTTTGCGTCTAGTATTATAAATTTGTGTAATGTTTATTTACTACTTCGTGGTGATTGTTTACTGCTTCGCGGTGGTTATTTTTCTGCATTTTCTATGAATTTCTCGCGTATGTTTTATTTGTGTATTATGTGCTCTTTTCTATTGCCGTAATATATACATTTCGCAACTTCTTCTGCATTTGCCACAGCCACAACGGTTTTCATGCTCAAGAGTTGGTACGTGATATTGCGCAATAATAGCGTCAGCCATTATACGTCGACCTCTACCGATTAGTTATACAGGTTACAGGGCTGCTAAATGTAAATGGCGTGTTATTTATGGACGCTGTTTAACTACTGTGGTTCTCAGCGTCCCATTCTAAACTGGGCGTGAGAGACCGCTTAAGTTTGCTCAGAGGCCTCTCTATCAGGTTTGAGGTTCTTTTATGTGCCGTAAATCTATGACACGGGACCCACGGCCGGAAACCACGCTGAGGATTTTTACACCCGAAAAAAACAATCGTCCTCCGCCGGCTTTGAACCCGCGACCTTGGGTATATGAAGTTAGCATTACGCCACGGAGGGCGACACATGACTGCTGAGCTAATTTTCCAATATCTTTATAAAACATCAAACGGTTTTAGTTAAAATAATTCTCTGTAACTATCCATAATCTTATGGTGTAATAGTTACTTAACCGAAAGAGGTTCTATTATAGTTTAACAAAATAGGGCTGCTGAGGTTATTTCCCAATGGTGTTATCAAACACACTGTGTTTTTCATTAATTAATGGTAACTATCATATGCTGTTAGTGCAATATTTAAACCTATAGAGCCCTTATGTTTGATAAACCGAAGGTTGGTAGGAACGGGACCAGATCACAAACTGGCCGCGGTGACTAGGCCTTCCACGGGTTGTAGGCGACCCGGAAAGCAGCGGGGAAGAATTCTGGTCGGGAATGAGCCTGGGTATCCCGTGAGAGGGAATGTTCCGAGACACTTATACAATTATAAGAGTTGCCAATGCCATGAAAACAACGCAATTTAAAAATGTCTCACTGTAACTACCTATTCCGTGTTAATGTATCATTTGCTTAACCTGCATAGTATGGGATAACGGAATGAAAATAGGTTATGTGACATGACCGCTGAGGTTATTCCCCAAGGCCGTTTTAAAATAAATACATGTCTGTAATTACCCATAAGGTGTTAGTGCACCGTTTACTTAACCTAAAATGCCACTGTGACATTAAACAAGATTTCTGAGGCCTTCTGCTAATATTATTGGTGGGGGGAGAAACATTGTTAGTATAAAAAACAGCTCTCTATGGTGTTAGTGCAATATTTACTTACTCCAATTAGCCACTCTGTGATAGTTAAACTAGAAGCTAAGAAGTCCATGTAACAACTGCAAAATTACGATATAGAGCTTGCCAACATTAATATAACACTCAAAGGAGTTTGGTTATATGAAATTCCTCTCAATAACTGCAAGAGCCACTAAAACAGTTATACAGAGACTGAGACGGTTACAGCTCTATGGAAGCCAAAGTATTCAGGCTGCTAGCTTATTTGTCAAGATTACAAAAACAGTTATACAGAGACTGAGGCGGTTACATCTCTATGGAAGCCAAAGTATTCAGGCTGCTAGCTTATTTGTCAAGATTACAAAAACAGTTATACAGAGACTGAGACGGTTACAGCTCTATGGAAGCCAAAGTATTCGGGCTGCTAGCTTATTTGTCAAGATTACAAAAACAGCTATACAGAGACTGAGACGGTTACATCTCTATGGAAGCCAAAGTATTCAGGCTGCTAGCTTATTTGTCAAGATTACAAAAACAGTTATACAGAGACTGAGACGGTTACAGCTCTATGGAAGCCAAAGTATTCAGGCTGCTAGCTTATTTGTCAAGATTACAAAAACAGCTATACAGAGACTGAGACGGTTACAGCTCTATGGAAGCCAAAGTATTCAGGCTGCTAGCTTATTTGTCAAGATTACAAAAACAGTTATACAGAGACTGAGGCGGTTACAGCTCTATGGAAGCCAAAGTATTCAGGCTGCTAGCTTATTTGTCAAGGTTACAAAAACGGCTATACAGAGACTGAGACGGTTACAGCTCTATGGAAGCCAAAGTATTCAGGCTGCTAGCTTATTTGTCAAGGTTACAAAAACAGTTATACAGAGACTGAGGCGGTTACAGCTCTATGGAAGCCAAAGTATTCAGGCTGCTAGCTTATTTGTCAAGATTACAAAAACAGTTATACAGAGACTGAGGCGGTTACAGCTCTATGGAGGCCAAAGTATTCAGGCTGCTAGCTTATTTGTCAAGGTTACAAAAACAGTTATACAGAGACTGAGACGGTTACAGCTCTATGGAAGCCAAAGTATTCGGGCTGCTAGCTTATTTGTCAAGGTTACAAAAACGGTTATACAGAGACTGAGACGGTTACAGCTCTATGGAAGCCAAAGTGTTCAAGCTGTTAGCTTATTTGTCAAGATTACAAAAACAGTTATACAGAGACTGAGGCGGTTACAGCTCTATGGAAGCCAAAGTATTCAGGCTGCTGGCTTATTTGTCAAGGTTACAAAAACGGTTATACAGAGACTGAGACGGTTACAGCTCTATGGAAGCCAAAGTATTCAGGCTGCTAGCTTATTTGTCAAGGTTACAAAAACAGTTATACAGAGACTGAGACGGTTACAGTTCTATGGAAGCCAAAGTGTTCAAGCTGTTAGCTTATTTGTCAAGGTTACAAAAACAGTTATACAGAGACTGAGACGGTTACAGCTCTATGGAAGAAAAAGTATTCAGGCTGCTAGCTTATTTGTCAAGATTACAAAAACAGTTATACAGAGACTGAGACGGTTACAGCTCTATGGAAGAAAAAGTATTCAGGCTGCTAGCTTATTTGTCAAGATTACAAAAACAGTTATACAGAGACTGAGACGGTTACAGCTCTATGGAAGCCAAAGTATTCAGGCTGCTAGCTTATTTGTCAAGGTTACAAAAACAGCTATACAGAGACTGAGACGGTTACAGCTCTATGGAAGCCAAAGTATTCAGGCTCCTAGCTTATTTGTCAAGGTTACAAAAACAGTTATACAGAGACTGAGATGGTTACAGCTCTATGGAAGCCAAAGTATTCAGGCTGCTAGCTTATTTGTCAAGGTTACAAAAACAGTTATACAGAGACTGAGATGGTTACAGCTCTATGGAAGCCAAAGTATTCAGGCTGCTAGCTTATTTGTCAAGAACACAGATTCACAGATATCGAAATGATTTGCACATCTGTATGAATTATTATTGTTTATTACAGAAGTCTTGTTAGGACTGAAGTTCTCTCTTTTAATGCCCTGGTTCATTTGCCTTGTCTCTTCTTCATCGTTACAAATTTGAACACAGAGACTCTATTTTACCTATTGTAATGTTCCGCATGATTGATAGTATATAATTAATGTATACCATACCTAGATCATATTTACACCTGTGCACAACAGATACATTAAAATACACTCTTGAAATATTAACTTGTAATATTAATGGTAATAAATGAAAACCAATTACATTCTAACATACAAACGTAACTACCGCCCTGTCACCTACACCGATAGTGATGCATGATATTTTCCCATCTTATGATAATAGACAAGGAAATATTGCGATTTATAACTAACGAGGAATAAGAAGCCAGTAATTCACTTAGAGATATACTTCAGCTGTACAGCATCACTGTCTCTCTCGGACCCTTGCTCTCATACGTAAAATTCAAAGAATAATACAAAACAAATATTTTAAAGTCAAACTATCTAAAAGACTGTGCTTTCCGTGAATAAACTAAGAAATGAAAGATCCAACAACACGCAAATTTGCAATAACTGAACGTTTCAACTCTCACGGTGACAAATTGATTCTTCGGTACTATATAAGAACCGCTTGAAGCTGCCCGCATCACTTGGATGGGTGACCACTAAGTCCATGAGAAACTAATGATGTCTCTGCCAAATGACAACGCCCTCTCTAGTTAGAGGGTTGAACACAACTAATAACTAATGACTTCGCCAGACAGGGCAGCAGTAGTTGTAAAAATATAAGTAGCTTAGAATATATACCAAATTGAAATATCTAAATGACTATGTCCTTATGTTACAGGGCTGCAGACATACGAAATGTACCAACGACTTTACCCGAAAGGGCAGAAAATGTTATACTGACTACGTCCTTTTGTTACAGGGCTGCAGATATACGAAATGTACCAACGACTTTTCCCGACAGGGCAGAAAATGTTATACTGACTATGTCCTTTTGTTACAGGGCTGCAGATATATACACACACAATATGTACTTATTCCTCACCACAAATCTTCCAAGGGCGCAATCAGGGCTCCGGTCATGTTTGCGTCCTGGCCCTCACTCTCTCCTGGCTATGGCCTTTGGCTAGCCATAACACCCGCTCCTTGAATCCGCAGGTGCAACAAGCGGTACTGCAGCATTCCTACACCCGAATTCTCTCCGGTGGAGTGGTTTTTTAGTGGGTATTGCCAGTTTAGGGCGACCCCCACACTTGGCAGAGCTATCCCCTCTGTCGCCTGTAGATTGGGTTTTTCCACTCCACTCGGAAAAAAAAAAAAAAAAAAAACCCGCATGGTAACACAAGAAGGCGATTTGAATTAACATGACGACGTACACTAATGCTACGAAGACAATAGATACTTCAAGAAAATTCCCAACCACAAGTACTCTTTCTATGGGGGAAATAAAATAGAAAAGTATTTTCTCAAAAAGATGGCTAAGGATTTTGATTAAAATACAGTATATTAAAGATATTTACATATGACAAATAAAATGTATATTTCTGTAATGATCTCTGAGTCTTCTTCGTTCCGATTGAGTTTTGTACAACTGGTAAAACGTAAAAAATAGACAAAAGCTTACCTTGCAAAAAAAAAATATAGATTTTGTTGATACACACATGTCATTATCGTCCTCTGTGCTGTAACGGTTACCACACTAACTTCATATACCCAAGGTCAAGGGTTCAAACTCGGCGGAGAACGATGTATTTTTCGGGTAAAAAAAGTCTTAGCATGGCTTCTGTCGGAAGGGAAGTAAAGCCGATGGCCCCATGTCGTAGATTTGCGGCACGTAAAAGAACCTCAAGCCTGATTGAGAGGCCTCTGAGCAAAATTAAGCGGTCTTTCACGCCCAATTTAGAATGGGACCCTAAGAACCACAGTAGTTAAAGAGCGTCCATAAATAACACGTCATTTATTTTTACAATGCCATTTCTTTCGTTTTGCTGCTAACCTAAAAAGAGAACCGAAGTTGAATCAATAGCAACCACCTTTTAGAATATTTAATTAACGCTTTAGTCTAGTGTATTCCCTTATTTCCGTTCTAGTAATAAGACAATTTCTGCTAATATTTATCTCTATTAGCATAAAGTAGATGGAAGAATAATGTTTTGTAAGAATAGTTCGTTACAGAACAGGTAGAGAAAGTTATGTAAATGTAACACATAAGATATTTTTTTTAAATTTAAGATACGGCAAGAGAAGTTAGTCGCCATGGAGAACGGAACAGAAGGATGTTGCACATAAGCGAGGCCTCCGTTATTCTAAAGTGTCACAGCACTGGAGATATATTTTATATGTATTGCTAAATTTGTAGTTAATTCTTTCTTACTATTATATATATTTCTTCTTTATTACTTTCTCTACACGCACTATGCGCATAGTGTATAGAGAAGGTATTGCACTCCACCCAAAAATTCGATATCGAGATTTCACCGCAAATATATGTTTTAGGGTCCCTTATACAATATTTATATTATATTTATATTTTAGGGTCCGTGTGTGTGTGTGTGTGTGTGTCAGTGTGTCTGTGAACACGATAACTCAAAAACGAAAAGTCGGTATAATACCAAACTTGGTATTTAATTTTAGTATCCTCCAAGGATGCGACACGAAGGTTTTGAGAAAAATCCTCCCACCCCAAACTACCCTTTACATGGAACTTTTTTCGAAATTTTTGATTTATCTTAAAACTGGCTCTAACGATTTTAATTAAAATATCGTATATAAAAGATATTTACCTGACAAATAAAATGTATATCTTGAATATTCTGGGAATAGCCTCCTAAGACTACTTTATTTTGGATCAATTTTACGGAAGTTTGAATAACTGCTAAACCGTAAGAGATGGACAAAAATTTACTCATAAAACATGTGGAGCACTTTAAAACACACAATTTATGTTACCTATATACTTTTTATACGAGGAGTTGATCGTTTTTAAGACATTTCTTGGTTTTAGTTTCAGCTTTGAAAATCATACTGGAATTTGTCAACTCATATCCATACAAACAAAGGAACTTCAGTCACATAGCAACCAGCTCACTTTAACCTATGGTACTCCCTTATTTCTCTACTTACTAGGAAACAAGTAATAAGATTGTTTCGGCTAATTTGTTTCTCAATTAGCATGAAGTACATAGATGCATAAGCTTTTTAATAACAATTTGTTGCAGAGATGTAGAGAAAGTCATGTGAAAGGAACACATCAGATTTTTACTTTCTCTACATGTAAAATGTACATAATGTATAGAGAAGGTCTTTCATTCCACCTAAAAATTCGATACCGAAATTTCACCGGAAATAGACGCTTTAGGATCCCCTGTATCCAAAATAACAATTTTTAGAAAAAATGCGATTATGTGTTCCCGTAAACACAATAACTCAAAATCAAAAAGTCAGTAAAATAAACTTGGTATATAAGAAAGGACACGAAGATTTTGAAGAAAATTCCCCCATCCCAAACCACCCTTTACATGGAAAAATTTTCAAAAATTTTGATTTTCTCAAAAATCTGATGCCTTTCACTACATCGTTTTTACAAGTTATTGTTAAAAGCAATGTTCTTCTATCTACTTGAAGATAATTGAGATGAACATTAGCAAACACTGTCCTAATTACTTGCTTCCTTGTAAGTAGAAGGGAACACACTAGGCTAAAACGATAGTCAAATCTCTTAAAAGCTGGTTGCCATGTGGCTGAATTCCGTTTCTATGCAGGGCTAGGACCTTACAACTTTCTGAGTGAGAAAAGTTTAAGCATATTAAATCTGAAACAAATAACATCGAATATCTCCGAAATGGTTGATTTAACGAAAAAAACACATACTACATATATAGTGTGTTTTAGCGTGATCTACATCTTTTGTGTAGCACCTTTTTTCTGTCTCTTACGGTTTACCGGCTACACAAAACTCATTCAGTACAAAGTGGTATTTAGAAGCTAATCCCAGAAAATTCAAGTTATACATTTTATTTGCCATATAAATATCTTGAATTTATGGCACTTTAATCAAAATCGTTAGAGCCATTTTTGAGAATATCAAAGTTTTCGATTTTTTTTCTATATAAAGGGTAGTTTGTGGTGGGAGGATTTTTCTCAAAATCTTCGTGTCGCATCCCTGAAAGATACTAAACATAAATACCAAGTTTAGTACTACAGCGACTTTTCGTTTTTGCAGCATGCACTCACACACAAATACACACACACACACACACACACACACACACACACACGGACCTTTTAAAAATGCTTTTTTGGAATCAGGGGGACATAAAACATGTATTTCCGGTGAAATCTCGGTATCGAATTTTTGGGTGGAATGCAATACTTTCTCTATACACTATGTACATAGTAGGTGTAGAGAAAGTAAAAAAAATCTAATGTGTTCCATTCACATGACTTTCTCTACATCTCTACAACAAATTATTGTTAAAAAGCTCTTACTTCGATTTACTTCACGCTAATCGAGAAAAAAATCAGCAGAAATAGTCCTATTACTTCCTTCCTTGTAAGTAGGAGGGAAATGAGGGAGTAGCATTGAAATTAAAACGAAAATAATTTGGTAACCTGGAACGGAAGGTCATGTCCTTAAAACAAAAATCTGATGTATTCTATTCATATGACTTTCTCTGCATCTCTGCAACAAATTATCGTTAAAAAGCTTATGCTTCTATTTACTTCATGCTAATCGAGTAAAAAGTAGAAGCGAAATAAGGGAGGAGCATAGGTTAATGTGATAGTCAAAAGCTGGTTGTTATGTGACTGAAGTTCCTTTGTTTGTATGGACAGCAGTTGACAAATTCCTGTATGAGAGCAGTATAAGTTTTTTAAAGCTGAAACCATTAACAAGGAATATCTCAAAAACGATCAACTCCACGAAATATATATATGACATAAATCGTATGTTTTATCGTGATCTACACTTTTTTTAGTAAGTTTTTTCTATCTCTTACGATTTACCGGCTACACAAAATTCACACAGACATACACACACACACACACACACACACAGATACGCACATAGACAGACACACATACGGACATTTTTCTAAAAAAAAATTTTGGATTCAAGGGGTCTCAAAACATGTATTTTCGGTGAAATCTCGGTATTGAATTTTTTGGTGCAATACAATACCGTCTCTATACACTATGTACATAATAGGTGTAGAGAAACTAACAAACATATTTAGTCCCAGTGGACAGCATAGCTCAAAAACCAAATGCCTGTTAAATACCAAACCTGGTATCTAGCTTTAGTATCTTCCAAAGATGTAATACCAAGATTTTTAACAAAACCCCCCACCCCAACTACCCTTTACATGGAAAAATTTCGAAATGTTTTATTTTGTCAGAAATAGCTGAAATGATTTTGATTAAAATATCGTATATTAAAGATATTTACCTGACAAATAAAATGTGTATCTTCAATTTTCTGGGAATAGCCTCCGTTATTTCGCTTCTACTTACAAGGAACCAAGTAATAAGACTATTTCTGATAGTTTTTACATTCTCTATACGTACTATGTACATAGTGTATAGAGAAGGTATTGTAATGCACCCAAAAATTCGAATCCGAAATTTCTCCGGAAATATATGTTTTGAGACCCCCTGAATTAAAAAAAAGCATTTCTAGAAAAATGTCCGTGTGTGTCTGTCTGTGTGTATGTGTGTGTGTGTGTCTGTGGGCAGCATGGCTCAAAAACGAAGAGACCGTTAAATACTAAACTTGGTATTTAAGTTTGGTATCGTTCAAGGATGCGACACGAATATTTTCATAAAAATCCCCCCACCCCAAGTACCCTTTTCATGGAAACATTTTTGAAACATTTTTTCTTAAAAATGGCTATAACGATTTTGATAAAAATATCGTATATTAAAGACATTTCCTGACAAATAAAATGTATATCTTGAATTTTCTGGGAATAGTTTCTAAAGACTACTTTATCCTGGATGAATTTTACGGAATTTTGCATAACTGTTAAACTGTAAGAGATGGACGAAAATTTAAAACACACAAAATGTAGAGCACCTTAAAAAACACAATTTATGTCATATAATTTTTTTTCGTGGAGTTGATTATTTTTATGATATTCCTTGTTTTTGCACTCAGCTTTGAAAAACATATTTTCTCATACCGGAATTTGTCAACTCCTGTCCATACAAACAATGGAACTTATGTCACATAGCAACCAGCTTTTGACTATCACTTTAACCTATAGTTGTCTCTTATTTCGCTTCTACTTACAAGAAAGCAAGTAATAAGACTATTTCAGCTAATTTTTCTTGATTAGAATGAAGTAAATAGAAGCACAGGCTTTCTAACAATAATTTCTTGTAGATATGTAGAGAAAGTCATGTGAATGGAACACATCAGATTTTTACCATACATTTGCACTTAAATAGGCTATATTTTAACGAAAAAGTTTATTTATTAATTGCGTGTATTATTTATAATTATTTTTCAAATTTTAAAACTTTACAATTTTCAATAATGTTTCAGGAGCTTTATTACAAAAATCTCACATTTCCTTCTAATCAACAGAAGTATTGTATTTTTCATGAATCAACAGTAAAATTATTGCCTATGTACCTTCTAAAAGTTAAGCTGAAATAGTTGCTGAGTTAAATGGGTCAAATTTAACATTGGCAAGGCATTTTAACTTCTTTAAATTTGTGAGATATTTTAATGACCGATGCTATAATTTATAGTTCATAATTGTTCATTTACTGACTTATATTATAAATCAAACACATATTCTTTTTAAGAAGTAACTAAAGTTTCTGAAATGTGATAGTAAATATTTATTTCTAGATTAAAAGCACCACCTGACAGAAATAACCAAAAATCTGGTGGGTTACATGCATATGACTTTCTCTACATCGCTGTAAAATTATTTTTTTATTGATGTTGTTAAAATGTATATTCTTCTGTCTACTTTATGATAATCGAGATAAACATCAGCAGAAATCGCTTAAACACATCCTTCCTTGAAAGTAGGAGGAAAATAAGTGAGTACACTAGGCTAAAACGGTAGTCAAATCTTTAAAAGCTGGTTGGCATGTGGTTGAAGTCCGTTTATATGCAGAGACAGGAGTTTACAACTTTCCGTGTGAGAAAAATTTAAGTATTTTAAATCTGAAACAAACAACCAGAAATATCTCTAAAATGGTCAGTTCCACGAAAAAAACCTATATGACATAATTTGTGTGTATTAAGGTGATCTACACTTTCTGTGGAGTACGTTTTTGTCAATCTCTTACAGTTTATCAGTTACGCAAAATTCAGCAAAGTTCATTCAGATTAAAGAGGTCTTTAGAAGCTATTCCCAGAAAATTCAAGATATACATGTTATTTGCCTTGTAAATACCTTTAATGAAAATCGTTAGAGCCACTTTTGAGAAAATAAAAAGATTTCGAAATTTTTTCCATGTAAGGGGAAGTTTAGGCTTGTGAGATTTGTCTCAAAATCTTCGTGTCGCATTCCTGGAAGATAGTAAACTTAAATACCGCCTTTTTGTTTTTGAGTTATCGTGTTCACAGACACACGAACACAAGTACAGACATACATACACGGACCTTTTTCTGAAAATACTTTTTTTTGAATACAGGGAACCCTAAAACGTATATTCCCGGTGAAATCATGGTATCGAATTTTTGCAATATATCTTCTCTTTACACTATTTACATAGTAGTGTAGAGAAATTAATTATAGAACATTTTAAATAAGAAGTCTTAGAGAACAATAGTTACACACATTGTTAGACTTTGATTTAGTCAAGTTTCATCGAATTATTAATTCTTGTAAAGCGCGACGTGTCGCATGTCTTAGCGACTGTTTGGAAGGAAGAAGCGTGCATTAAAACCCTTTACTAGAGAATTTAATCAACGTAAGTGCATTTTGTAAAATAAGATTAAAAAATACATTCAAAGACAAACAAGGAAGGAGAGAGCGCGCGAGACAGACAGACAGAGAGAGAGAGAGAGAGAGAGAGAGAGAGAGAGAGAGAGAGAGAGAGATTTCTCATTACATTCTGAAGAAGTAGTTGGCCATATCGGCTAATATTGATGCGCACAATCTGTGTATTACTATCACCTGGTGCAGTAAAGAGTAACCAAGTAGGTCAAGGTCAATTTCCCATGTTAAGGTGCAAAGGGATTACTAGGTTACTGCTTACGAAAGTATGTAATTATAGGTTAAATTATTTTTACTTTCTCTACATGTACTATGTAGGTATTCTAATGCACCCAAACATTCCATACCGAGATTTCACCAGAAATACATGTTTTGGGTCCCCCTGAATAACAAAAAATGGAAAAAGGTGCGTGTGTATGTTGGGTGTGTGTGTGTGTCTTAAGACAGCATAGCTCAAAAACGAAAAGAGCGTTAAATACCAAACTTGGTATTTAAGTTCCAAGAATGCGACACGAAGATTTTCAAGAAGATCCCAACGCCCCAAACTACCCTTTACATGGAAAAAATTCGAAAATTTGAATTTTTTAAAAAATGGCTATAGCCATTTTCATTAAAGTCTCTTATATTTAAGATATTTACATGCCAAATAAAATATTTACTTTGAATATTCTGGGAATAGCTTCTGAAGCCCTCTTTATTCTGGATGATTTTTATTGAATTTTGCGTAACTGGTAAGCCGTAAGAGATAAGCTAAAAGTTACTGCACGAAAAATGTAGATCACGATAAAACACACACTTTATTTCATACACATTTTTCTTGGAGTTGATCGTTTATGAGATATTCTCTGTTACTAGTTTCTGCTTTAAAAACGAATACTTTTCTCATACAGGAATTTGTCAACTCCTGTCCATACAAACAAAGGAACTTCAGTCACATAGCAACCAGCTTTTGACTATCACTTTAACCTATGGTACTCCCTTATTTCGCTTCTCCTTACAAGGAAGCAAGTAATAAACCTATTTCTGCTAATTTTTCTCGATTAGCATAAAGTAAACTGAAGCACAAGTTTTTTAACTATAATTTGTTGCAGAGATGTAGAGAAAGTCGTGTGAATAAAACACATAAGATTTTTTAAATGTGTAGGGTGAAAATTTTCATGAAGTTGCTCCCAAACAATATATGAATAGGTCACCATTATATTTTATTTTAAAAAGCAGTGCGTTATATCAAACTTAAATTAAGATTTAATGTGACCAGAGCGTACCATGCGAAGCTGAAGTCGGAATTTTGAGATCAGCGCATAAAATATACATGTATGGCACACAATATTAAGAAAACACTATCAACACCAAATTATTCACCCATTATTTTATAATAATAATAATAATAATAATAATAATAATAATAATAAATAAGTGCAGTTGGACATTGGGCACAATTAAGTAAAGGAGAACAAACTACTTTATCGGTATCAAATTAATAATATAGACCATCCAAAATGCCGGCGGGGCTACATCAGAAATTATCAAACATTGCCTTTAAAATATTTGGAAAGAGGTGACGAAAATAGATATAACGTCGTGAAAAAAGTAAAAGGATGTCTATGCGATATATACAGACAGGAAATAGAATCTTGAATGTAGAATACATCGGTATTGGAGCTACAAAACGAAACAAAAATTGGGTGGGGTAAAGAGAGAGATTTGAGCACAGCACTGCTCTGGTTAGGTAATACTTGATAACGCTGCGGGGATCTGGAAGACTGGACGCATATTATTGCCGGAAGTATTTTTAGCTTCAAACAGACGGAGGACAGCGTTCTGGCACTTGATTCAACAAGGGGCTGCTGAAAAAAATGCCTCCCAATTTTTTATTCTGCTTGCAATATCGGTGAAGGTAACACATGTCATGCATGTTACTTGGTCATCCTTCCCGCTTGACTAAACCAAGTTATAACTCTCTGGCGCTAGAGGGCTCCGATCTGTCGAGTTTCTAACTGAGAAAACGTACCTCCAATTGAAATGCAAAGCTGTCAAAGCTGTGTACGGTGACGAGTGCATCGACATCGACGAGTGCGTCGCTGCAACATCTGCAAGAATCTAACGCCTTGGGTTCACTGTCATCAATCACCCTCCGTGCAGTCCCGACTTGGCCCATCTGTTTCCTAGGCTTAAAGAACAGCTGATACTGATGAAGCTGTCCAAGTAGAGGTGAGGATATGGCTCCGTCAAACATTCTACAGTGACGGTATACACAAACCGGTCTCTGTGTTCGCCGCCAGGGTGATTTATATTGAGAATAAATATGTAGAAATAAGAATAAAGATGTAGAATGGCAATACAGTTTGTTTTATTCCAAATGTTTTAAGGGTGCGCTCCATCACATGACTTTCTCTACATCTCTACTACAAATTATTGTTAAAAAGCTCATGCTAATCGTGAAAAAAAATTAGCAGAAATAGGCTTATTATTTGCTTCCTTGTAAATAGAAACGAAATAAGGTTATACCATAGGTAAAAGTGATAGTCAACAGCTGATTGCTATGAGATTGAAGTTCCTTTGTTTGCATGGACAGGAGTTGACAAATTACTGTATGAGAAAAGTATAAGTTTTTTAAAGAAATCAAAAACAAGGAATATCTCGTAAAACGACTAATCCCACGAAAAAAAAATGTATATGCCATAAATTGTGTGATTGATGCTCTACATTTTTGTGTCCTAAGTTTTTGTCCAACTCTTACGGTTTAGCAGTTGTGCAAAATTCCGTAAAATTCATCCAGAATAAAGTAGTCTTCAGAGGCTATTCCCAGAAAATTCAAGATATACATTTTATTTGTCTGGTAAATATCTTTAATATACGACATTTTAATCAAAATCGTTACAACCATTTTTAAGAAAATCAAACATTTCTAAAAAAGTGCCATGTAAAGGGTAGTTCGGGGATTTTCTTGAAAATAATGCACACAAAAATTCGATGTCCTTCCCTATCCCTATCTCTTACGGTTTATCAGTTATGTAAAATTGAACAAAATACATTTAGAATAAAGAGGTATTTAGAGGCTATTACAGAAAATTCAAGATATACATTTTATCTGCTATATAAATATCTTTAACATAAGCCAATTTAATCAAAATCGATAGAGTCATTTTTGAGAAAATCAACATTTTCAAATTTTTTTACCTGTAAAGGGTAGTTATGGGTGGGGGAGTTTTTCTCAAAATTTTTGTGTCGCTTCCCTGGAAGATACTAAACTTAAATAGCAAGTTTGGTATTTTATGGACTTTTCGTTTTTGAGTTATTGTGTTCACAGACACACTGGCACATGGATACACACACACACACACACACACACACACACACACACACACACACACACACGGAGCTTCTCACGAAAACACTTTTTTTGGAACATCTATTTCCGGTGAAATCTCGGTGTAGAATTTTTGGTGGAATGCATTATCTTCTCTATATACTATGTATCTAGTACGTGTAGAGGTAGCAAAAATCACTGCCAGTATGCAGTAATAAATGCGTTTCTCCATCAATATTATACGGCAGGTTGTTACTGAGGGACAGACCCCGGGCACCGCTGCTTGTCTCTGAGTGATGGAGCACTAGAAGAATCAGTAACAACAAAAACATTTCGTAATGTGGACGAAACGATCAAGACATGAAGGTGAAGCGCCGTGCAAATGCCAACCAGTTCTGATTTATTTCTTTGTACGCATCTCCTTTCTTGGCAAACAAAAAGTTCTCATAAGAAAGCAATAAATCTACGCAAGTGTAAGAAAGGCTTGAGTAATGCAATTTTGTTTCGGCTTACAAATCTGCATATATCTAGGCTCTGATGTTGCAGCATCCTTCATGCTATAGGCATGTTGCAAACATATGTACAATTTTACTATTACAACAGTAAACAAACAAATCATGTTAATATCTCCATCAGTTAAAGTGCTACACAACTTAAATCATCTGTTACAAGCAGCTGCTCATTCTTGCAGACTCTAGGAGGATGAGAGTCACCCTCGTTAATAAAAAAGTGCCCACTTCCAGCCGGGTATCAAATTCGGAACCTCTGGATTTAGAGTTTTTTTTGTAGTGTTTAACGCCTGCTTCTACTACTTGTGGCACCGCAGGCGATGTCACTGGTGATGCATGAAATGAAGATGGAGAACCGGTGGAAAGCGATGGCGGGGGAAACCAGAGAACCCGGGGATTTCCCTGTCCCTACGTCGCTTTTTTCACCACAAATCCCATATGCGGTCGCTTGGGATCGAACCAGGGCCTTCTAGGCCAGGGTCGAATGGTTTAGAGGTTAGCATACTAACAGAGAAAGAATAATTTATTATTTTATTCCAGGTAGCGTTAGCGTTGCCGTTTCTAGTTCCGTTAAATGTTATATTTAATATGCTAGCTCACATCAGCTGGTGTTCAAACAATTGGTGTTCATTCGCATTCAGCAGCGTTTACATTTCAGTTCGTATTACCTTTTTACTTTCTCTATACGCACTATGTACATAGTGTATAGAGAAGGTATTGCACTCCACCCAAAAATTCGATAGAGATTTCACCGGAAATATATGTTTTAGGGTCTCCAATATCCAAAAAAAGAATTTTCACAAAAAGGTCCGTGTGTGTGTGTGTGTGTCCATGGGTCCGTGTGTACGTGTGTCCCTGTGTCTGTGTCCGTGTGTCTGTGAACACGATAACTCAAAACGAAAAGTCGGTAAAATACCAAACTTGGTATTTAAGTTTAGTATATTCCAGGGATGCGACACGAAGATTTTGAGAAAAATCCCCCCACCCCCAACTACCCTTTACATGGAACTTTTTTCGAAAATTTAGATTTTCTCAAAACTGGCTCTAACGATTTTGATTAAAATTTCGTATATTAAAGATATTTACCTGACAAATGAAATGTATATCTTGAATTTTCTGGGAATAGCCTCTGAAGAGTAGTTTATTCTGGATGAATTTTACTGAATTTTAAATAACTGCTAAACGTAAGAGATGGACAAAAACTTACCACACAACAAATGTAGAGCACATTAAAACACACAATTTATTTTATATACTTTTTTTCGTGGAGTTCGTCGTTTTTGAGACATTCCTTATTTTTGGTTTCTGCTATGAAAAAGTATACTTTTCTCGTACAGGAACTTGTCAACTCCTATCCATATAAACAAAGGAACTTCATTGACATAGCAACCATCTTTTGACTATCACTTTAACGTATGGTACTCACTTATTTCGCTTCTACTTATAAGGAAGCAAGTAATAAGACTGTTTCTGCTATTTTTTTCTGATTCTATTTTAAAGTAAATAGAAGTATAAGCTTTTTAAGAATAATTTGTTGCAGGGATATAGAGAAAGTCATGTGAATGATATACATCACTGAAGGCCAAATCTAGCAAATAAGGTGGATGCCTGTAGTAATTCGAACCTCTATTTCACAATTTGCGCCATCGAAACTGCGCAGGTCTGTTTGTCTTGGTGGAAGAATATCTTTATCTTTGCCAGATGGTGTTTTGTCTTGATTTATTCGATGTAATAACGATGCATAATACTCTCCATTTAAAGTCCTTCCTTGTGCCAGTAATCAATGTACATGATACCGCTTACATTCCAAAAAACCTAGGCCATCAGCTTGTCTGCAAAAAGGTCCGTGTGTGTATGTGCCAGTGGACAGCATAGCTCAAAAACGAAAAGTCGGTTAAATACTTTTGAGTTGAGTATCTTCCAAGGATGCGATACAAGAAAATCACTCCACCCCCAACTACCCTTTACGTGGAACATTTTTACAAAATTTTGTTTTTCTTAAAAATGGCTCTAACGATTTTGATTAAAATACTGTATATTAAAGACATTCACATCACAAAAGATATATATATATATATATGTTGAATGTTCTAAGAATAGAGTTCTTTATTCTGTAAGAGTCTTGCAGAATTTTTTATAATGGTTAAATCTTAAGAGAAACTACACAAAACATGTAGATATCGTTATAACACATAATTTATGCCATATACATGTCTTTTTGAAGACCTGACCATTTTGGAGACATTTATTGTTATAGGTTTCATTTTAAACAAATTATTTTTTTCAAACGGGACCATGCAAATCGAACCGAACCTCAATTGTTTCGCATAGCGACCAGCTTTTAAAATATTTTTCTATCAGTTTAGCCTAGTTTATTAGCTCACTTCCCTTCTACTTACAAGGACACAAGTAATAAGATCATTTTTGCTAATTTTTATCTCTATTAACAAGACGTAGATAAAAAAATATTCTTTTGTAAGAAAAATTTATTTGCGGAGCAGCTAGAGAAGCTTATGTGCGAGGAACACATCAGATGGTTTTTTTTTTTTTTTTAGCTTAATGTCCTTTAATCTGGTTGAATATACCGGACGATCAACGAAATTATTGAAATGCTGAAAGGATGCTCAAATGATCTCGGGGTCCATGGAGCTTAAAGTTACTCGACATTCGTCTTCTCAGGATAAGGGAAAACCCCGAAAAAAGCCTTATCCGGATAATTCATTCTAAGCGAGATTCTAGCACTTCTGAGGAGGGCTACTAAAGCTTTTTAAATATGTAAAACAAGCCACTGGATATTAGCGTGTATAGCGTACTTCATATTTCAATGTTTTTGCTCTGCTCTGGTTCCGAAATTGAGCGAAACCTACCTACTGAAGATTACGGAGTTCGAGCGCCCAAGAAAAGGTGCGTCCCTAGTATACAAGGTGGAGTCCTACAAAGATCGCTGTTTCAGCTTCTTGGGATTGCTCTCTAATGGTGCGCGGATGTTCGAGCGCCTAGTATACAAGGTGGAGTCCTACAAGGATCGCTGTTTCAGCTTCTTGGGATTGCTCTCTAATGGTGCGCGGATGTTCGACGAAAAGTGTTAGGGACTTCTGTGCGTCTGTTTACCTAGGACCACCTACGCTCCTTCACCTCATCCCTTCCTTGCGGGGAAGTTAGCCACTTTGAACCACAATAGTGTTGCGTGCGAGCGAGATCTGGTAGCCTCGTGGTGAGTCTAGGTGTTGCTGCAGTGTACCTACCCTGGTAAGGGTTTAACACAGGAATGAGGTGAAGTGTAAGGTTTGGTATTTGAGGTTTCAGGTGATGATGTTAAGGAGGTAGCGCTAGATTTGGTTCCTCGGACGGTTGCATTTTTCAGGAGCAGCATCCTTTTCTGCTCCGCTGGTGTTTAATTTGTGAAAATTGTTTTCGTTGGGCAACTTTGATTGGCCATTCCCAATGGGAGAGGGGAGTACTTAGTTCAGCTATTTTGCTGTTGGCTGGTTTGAAGCCGTTGTTACCGGGGGTACCCGCAAGCCATGCGGGGAAACTGAACCTGCCTGTATCGGCGTTCAGTGGGTAAGTACTCCCCCAGCGATCTGACAAGTGCGTTCTCATGTTCGCCCAATTTGGCGTAAGAGTTTTGAGCCCGGCGCCTAATAACATCTTTCACATATGGGAGGCCGGAAATGGCGTATTTTTATTTATGGACGCTCTTTAACTGCAATGGTTCTCAGCGTCCCATTCTATACTGGGCGTGAAAGACCGCTTAATTTTGCTCAGAGGCCTCTCTATCAGGCTTGAGGTTCTTTTACGTGCCGTAAATCTACGACACGGGACCAACGGCTTTACTTCCCTTCCGAAGGAAGCCATGCTAAAAATCCATCGCCGGGTTTGAACCCGCGACCTTGGGTATATGAAGTTAGTATGGTAACCATTACACCACGGAGGGCGACAAGGGGAGGGCGGAAGCTTCATGTAATAGCCTCAAAGGGAAACGGCGACATACAAAATATATGGACCGGAGTCCTCTATTCTGTACCCACTGTAACCAGAGAACCCAGGAGTCTGCTACCATACTCCACACTTCGCAGGCGTAGAGCATTAGGGGGGCGAGGTGTCCTCCTCCGTTACAATGTACTACATCCTACAAAGTTAGGTAATGGAATAAAGGGAAGTTATGTTATAAGCTGCTGAGGTTATCTCTAAGTTAGGTAATAAGAAACAGTTTTCATTAATAACTCTCTATAATTATATTAGGGGTTAGTGCAACATTTACTTAACCACAGTATTAGTTATACAACATGAGGTTACAGATCTGCTGATGATTCTTGCCAGTGATGTTATGTAACGTAAAACTTGTATTGTTAACTTATTCTCTGCGAGTACCCATAAGCTATTAATACTATATTTACTTAACCTGTGATAATTATACAAAATCGGGTTACAGATCTGCTGATGTTTCTTGCCAGTGATGTTATCAAACGTAACATTTATATTGTTCAATTATTCTGTGCCAGTACCCATAAGGTATTAATACTATATTTACTTAACCTAGTGTACCACTGTGATGATCAATGAGAAGGGCTTATACAGCTGCTGAGGTTATTTGCCACAAAACTGTTTTACATAAACTTACCGTTTACAAGTACCAATAATTGTTAATCAATATCTCTTTAACCCACAAACTCACTGGGATAGGTACACAAGATGGAGCAATAGAATGGAGGGAAGTGAGGTTACGAGCTCTTGAAGTCAATATTATTATGAAACATAGGTGGTTTACGAACAGCATAGTATTTATAATTTACGTAGTTAACAGCAGAAATCTACTTTAAATCTATGTATTCATTAATTATTTATACACTTGGTAAAGGTTCCACAGGACGCCCAGATTAAAAATGTTGAAATTACTAACCTGAGCAATAAAAATTCACATGGAACGTGTCTTGTAATATATGTGATCAAATTGAGTTGCTGTGTCCCACTCACTCGCCCTAATTAAGATATTTTCTTATATAAAAAAATCGTTGCAGAATGTAAACAACATACTCCATTTTGTAATTTTTACGAACGCACAACTATACTGCCAACCATTTTTGCATGAAATCCGCTAGTCTTCGGTTCTATTAAGCATATGTTGCTCGTTTGCTTAGGCGAAACCACAGAAAATGCCTACAAATTAACTACAAAAGATAATAATAAATTAATTTACACACTAACCTAAACCTAACGCAATAGAGAGAATGCTGCTTTCGTTCGTATGCTTTAGAGAAAGCAGTGGCAGTTACTAACAGAAAATTCACGAAAATCAGTTTATTTACATACACACACTAACATATAGCTATGCGAGCGCACGCGAGCATGCTTGATAAATGCAGTGGAAATTACTAAACTCAAATTACATGAAAACTAGTTTATATACAAACACTAATCTCGAGCTAACCTAGAAATTAATAAAAACAAATTACCCGAAAATCAAATTTACTTGCACACACACAAACACTTACTTAGGGCTAACCGAACACTGTAATACAAACAGTGGAAACTACTAAAACAATCAGTTTATTTACACACACACTAACCTAGAGCTAACCAAGTGCACTCTGTAACTATCCATGAGTTGCTAGGGAGTATTCACTTAATCTAAATAGCTGTGTAGAGTTTATGTAATTATGTTACGAGCTTTCCAAAAGGCGCACAAAGCAGTTTTATATGAAACACCTTTCGATAACTACATTTGCGCATTAAACAAGAGACACTATAGAAAGTTACACAACAATTTAGAAGATCATAGATGTATGAAGGTTATATCTTACGTTCGCTTGCGTATTTGTCAAAGTAACAAACACAAACAGTTCACAGAAACCCAAATTATTAACACATAGGTATGAATTTTAATATTCTGGCTAATCAAAGAATTCCTGTCGGACTGAAGTTCGCCCTTCTAATGAACCTGCTTCAATTCGTTATCTCAACTTCATCTTTGGAAATATGAGCACACATTTCTACCGATTGTAATTTCACACAATTAACAGCATACCACTTTTATACCATACCTAGGTCATATTTACACTTGTCTATCACAAATGTATAAACTTTCCTTCTTGAAAGATTAATCAAATAAAAACTAATTCATATTCTCCCGTGCATATTCAATGGAAATCTAACATCTATATTTTCTTCTACCATATTGCTTACATGGATAGTAATGCCGTAATTTCTCAGGCCATGACTTCCAGCCGATGTTGATAGTTATACATTTCATAAATATAGATAACGAAATGTTGCGATTTGTAACTAGCGAGGAAGAAGAAATGAGTAGATTACTCAGAGATATGCTTCAGCAGTAGGCATAGAGCATCACTGTCTTTCTCAGACCCTCGATTTTACACATAAAATACAGCGAATAGTACAAATGCAAAAAGTATTCTTTTCAAACTGTTCAAAACTCAATGTTTTCCATAACTAGACTAAAAAATATGATGTGTACCATTCACATGACTTTCTCCATATCCCAGCAAGAAATAATTCTTAAAAAGCTTATACTTCTATTTACTTTATGCTAATCAGAAAAAAATAGCAGAAATAGTCTAATAACTCACTTCCTTGTAAGTAGAAGCGAAATAAGGGACAACCGTAGGTTAAAGTGATAGTCAAAAGCTGGTTGCTATGTCAATGAAGTTTCTTTGTCTATATGGATAGGAGTTGACAAGTTCCAGTATGTGAAAAGTATAGGTTTTTCGTAGCAGAAACCAAAAATAAGGAATGTCACAAAAACGACGAACTCCACGAAAATATGTATATGACATAAATTGTGTGTTTTAATGTGTTCTACATTTTTTGTGTAGTAAGTTTTTGTCCATCTCTTATGGTTTAGCAGTTATTCAAAATTTAGTAAAATTCATCCAGAATAAACTACTCTTCAGAGGCTATTCCCAGAAAATTCAAGATATACATTTCATTTGCCAGGTAAATATGTTTAATATCCGAAATTTTAATCAAAATCGTTAGAGCCAATTTTGAGAAAATCAAAATTTTCGAAAAAAGTTCCATGTAAAGGGTAGTTGGGGTTGGGTGGATTTTTCTCAAAATATTCGTGTCGCATCCCTGGAAGATACTAAACTTAAATACAAAGTTTGGTATTTTACCGACTTTTTGTTTTTGAGTTATCGTGTTCACAGACACACGGACACACACGGACCTTTTTGTGAAAATGCTTTTTTTGGATATTGGGGACTCTAAAAAACATATTTCCGGTGAAATCTCGGTATCGAATTTTTGGGTGGAGTGCAATACTTTATCTATACACTATGTACATAGTGCGTGTATTGAAAGTAAAAAACAGAGATACAGTAAGACGTAAATTTGCAAGAACTGAAAATTGTAATCTCTCGCGGTACAAATTGTTTTCCTCAGTTTGTATATAATACTGGCTCGTGGAGAGGTCCTAAGCTACACACAAGAAGGCGTAACCAATGAGGGGCACCAGCGAGCATTACCACCGAACCACATATCCTATCCTCTCTGACACCATCTTCCCGTCCACCACTCACATCTCGCATTGCTCGAACCTCGCCGTACCCTACTGGTAACTAGGACTTCTCTTTCATGCAAAATATCAATGTATAAAAAGTCCTAAATACATTAATGATATATGTCAAGATTTCACCGGAAATTTGATAAGACCTGAGAAAAGCATTTTTGGAAAAAAACGTGTGTCAAAACCAAACATTTTTACTTTTTCTATACATATTATGTACATAGTGTATAAAAATTCGATACCGAAATTTCACCGCAAATATATGTTTTGAAACCCCCTGAATCCAAAAAAAAAGCATTTTTATAAAAATGGCCGTGCGTGTATCTGTCTGTCTGTGTGTGTCCGTGGGCAGCACAGCTCAAAAATGAAAGGACCGTTAAAAACCAAACTTGGTATTTTTGTTTGGTATCTTCCAAGGATGCAAGACGAAGATTTTCAATAAAGTCCCGTCACCCCAAAATACCCTTTACATGGAAAAATTTGCGAAAATTTTAATTTTCTTAAAAATGGCTCCAACGATTTTGATTAAAATCGTATATTTAAGATATTTAATTGCCAAATAAAATGTATATCTTGACTTTTTTTGGGAATAGTCCCTGAAGACTACTTTACTCTGGATGAATTTTACGAATTTTCAATTACTCCTATACCTTAAGAGATGGACAAAACCTTTCCACACAGAAAATGTAGGGCACGTTAAAGTACACAATTTATGTTGTATACATTTTTTTCGTGGAGTTGACTTTTTTTTTAAGATATTCCTTGTTTTTAGCTTCAGCTTTGAAAAACTTGTACTTTTCTTACATAGAAATTTGTTAACTCCTGTCCATACAAACAAAGGAAATTCAGTCACATAGCAACTAGCTTTTGACTATCACTTTAACCTAAGGCACTTCGTTATTTCGCTACGACTTATAAGGAAGCAAGTAATGAGACTATTTCTGATGTTTTCTAAATTAGCATGAAGTAAATAGAAGCCTAAGCTTTTTAACAATAATTTGTTGCAGAAATATAGAGAAAGTCATTTGAATGGCACACATCAGATTTTTTATTACACATTCACTCTCTGACCCACACTTCCAGACCCTAGGAAGGATGGCAATAATCCTGGATAAAGACACATTTCCAATTCCAGCTGAGAATCGACCCCGGGGTTTCTGGATTTAGCATACTAGCAGTTTCTACTTTTGAGATAATGGCGCGGACAGTCACTGTGTTGTGGTTGTGGGGTAACAAGGCTTTCTCTGTGAAAATGAGTAAATGAATAATATAAAATAAGAAACCACGTATTTGATATTCATAAACGAAATGAGAGGATAAAGTGGCCGGGTTCAAACCCAGGGTCCCGCTTGTGGGGTTTGTGGTGTATGAAGCGGTTCGGGCTCTCCCCTTTCCCCCGCCATCCATTCAGCCAATTGCTCCATAGTCATTTATAGCTCATCCATTCATATCACCCTTCCTGACTTTTCTCTGATCCAGGACCTCTGCTCTTTACCTCTGACTCCTGTACTGATTTGTAAGTTCTGGGCGGGGGGGGGGGGAGGTAAATCCTATATACGAGGGAAAAGGAGGAGAAAGAAAGAAAGGAAGGAAGGAGGTAAATAGGAATTTAAAGCATTTAAATAAATAAATATAAATGTATATAAACAAATGAATATAAAAATGCATGTTAAGGATGATTGTCATTGTAAATAATAGAGTTATGGAGCAGACTACACGTTTAAATGTTGGGAGCTTGGACTGTGTAAAGTGTCTATAGCGTGTAAACTAGTGACAATGCGCGAAATAATTTGACTGTTCTAGTCAGAGGAAGTAGCTTTATACCAGGCTGGCCAAACCCAGGTTTATACAAGGGAGACCAAACCTAGGTTTATACAAGGCAGGCCAAACCTAGGTTTATACAAGGCAGGCCAACCCAGGTATATACAAGGGAGACCAAACCTAGGTTTATACAAGGCAGGCCAAACCTAGGTTTATACAAGGCAGGCCAACCCAGGTATATACAAGGGAGACCAAACCTAGGTTTATACAAGGCAGACCAAACCTAGGTTTATACAAGGGAGACCAAACCTAGGTTTATACAAGGCAGACCAAACCCAGGTATATACAAGGGAGACCAAACCTAGGTTTATACAAGGCAGACCAAACCTAGGTTTATACAAGGCTGGCCAAACCCAGGTATATACAAGGGAGACCAAACCTAGGTTTATACAAGGCAGGCCAAACACAGGTATATACAAGGGAGACCAAACCCAGGTTTATACAAGGGAGACCAAACCTAGGTTTATACAAGGCAGGCCAAACCCAGGTATATACAAGGGAGACCAAACCTAGGTTTATACAAGGCAGACCAAACCAAGATTTATACAAGGCTGGCCAAACCAAGGTTTATACAAGGCACACCAAACCAAGGTTTATACAAGGCTGGCCAAACCAAGGTTTATACGAGGCAGACCAAACCAAGATTTATACAAGGTTGACCAAACCTAGGTTTATACAAGGCAGACGAAACCAAGGTTTATACAAGGCTGGCCAAACCAAGGTTTATACAAGGCAGACCAAACCAAGATTTATACAAGGTTGACCAAACCCAGGTTTATACAAGGCAGACGAAACCAAGGTTTATACAAGGCTGGCCTAACCAAGATTTATACAATACAGACCAAACCAAGGTTTATACAAGGTTGGCAAACCAAGGTTTATACAAGGCAGACCAAACCTAGGTTTATACAAGGCTGCCCAAACCGGGGTTTATACAAGGCAGACCAAACCAAGGTTTATACAAGGCAGACCAAACCAAAGTTTATACAAGGCTGGCCAAACCAAGGTTTATACAAGGCAAACCAAACCAAAGTTTATACAAGGCAGACCAAACCAAGGTTTATACAAGGCTGGCCAAACCAAAGTTTATACAAGGCTGGCCAAACAAAGGTTTATACAAGGCAGACCAAACCAAGGTTTATACAAGGCAGACCAAACTAAGGTTTATACAAGGCAGACCAAACCAAGGTTTATACAAGGCTGGCCAAACCAAGGTTTATACAAGAAAGACCAAACCAAGGTTTATACAAGGCTGGCCAAAGCAGGGTTTATACAAGGCAGACCAAACCAAGGTTTATACAAGACTGGCCAAATCAAGGTTTATACAAGGCAGACCAAACCAAGGTTTATACAAGGCAGACCAAACCAAGGTTAATACAAGGCTGACCAAACCACGGTTTATACAAGGCAGACCAAAAAAGGTTTAAATGTTGGGAGTTTGGACTGTGTAAAGTGCCTATAGTGTGTGAACTAGTGACAATGCGCGAAATAATTTGACTGTTCTAGTCAGAGGAAGTAGCTTTATACCAGGCTGGCCAAACCCAGGTTTATACAAGGCAAACCGAACCGAGGTTTAAATGTTGGGAGCTTGGACTGTGTAAAGTGTCTATAGTGTGTAAACTAGTGACAATGCGCGAAATAATTTGACTGTTCTAGTCAGAGGAAGTAGCTTTATACAAGGCTGGCCAAACCAGGGTTTATACAAGGCTGGCCAAACCCTGGTTTATACAAGGGAGACCAAACCTAGGTTTATACAAGGCAGACCAAACCAAGGTTTATACAAGGCTGCTGGTCAAACCACGGTTTTTACAAGGCAGACCAAACCAAGGTTTATACAAGGCAGGCCAAACCTAGCTTTATACAAGGCAGACCTAACCTATGTTTATACAAGGCAGACGAAACCAAGGTTTATACAAGGGAGACCAAACCAAGGTTTATACAAGGCAGACCAAAACTAAGTTTATACAAGGCTGGCCAAACCCAGGTATATACAAGGGAGACCAAACCCAGGTTTATACAAGGGAGACCAAACCTAGGTTTATACAAGGCAGGCCAAACCCAGGTATATACAAGGGAGACCAAACTTAGGTTTATACAAGGCAGACCAAACCAAGATTTATACAATACAGACCAAACCAAGGTTTATACAAGGTTGGCAAACCAAGGTTTATACAAGGCAGACCAAACCAAGGTTTAAACAAGGCGGACCTAACCAAGGTTTATGCAATACAGACCAAACCAAGGTTTATACAAGGCAGACCAAACCAAGGTTTATACAAGGCAGACCAAACCAAGATTTATACAAGGTTGACCAAACCCAGGTTTATACAAGGCAGACCAAACCAAGGTTTATACAAGGCTGGCCAAACCAAGATTTATACAATACAGACCAAACCAAGGTTTATACAAGGTTGGCAAACCAAGGTTTATACAAGGCAGACCAAACCAAGGTTTAAACAAGGCAGACCAAACCAAGGTTTATGCAATACAGACCAAACCAAGGTTTATACAAGAAAGACCAAACCAAGGTTTATACAAGGCAGACCAAACCAAGGTTTATACAAGAAAGACCAAACCAAGGTTTATACAAGGCAGACCAAACCAAGGTTTATACAAGAAAGACCAAACCAAGGTTTATACAAGGCAGACCAAACCAAGGTTTATTCAAGGCAGACCAAATCTAGGTTTATACAAGGCACACTAAACCAAGGTTTATACAAGGCAGACCAAACCAAGGTTTATACAAGGTAGACCAAACCAGTAAGAACGCAGTCAAGCAATACAAAAGATATTAAAATAGTCACAAGTGAAAAGTATCACGTTTTATCATTGACAACTGCCCCATCAATTAAAAAGAAAGAATTCAGGTAACTTAATATAATACATTAATATTTAATGTAAAATTGCGAGAAAAATATCTGATATTTTCAGAGAAAGTAAAAATATAATTATTTATGGTATTTGTTTTATTTATTCAAAGACAACCACATAAATTTAAAAAAGATGAGACGTATTCGTTCGTCTAGCTACATGCTAATCTCTTACGATTTACCAGTTATACAAAATTTATCCAGAACAAAGATGTCTTCAGAGGCTATTTCCAAAAAATTCAAGGTATACATTTTATTTGTTATGTAAATATCTTTGATATAAGAGATTTTAATCAAAATCATTGCAGCCATTTTTGACAAAATGAAAATTTTCGGAAACTTTTCCACGCAGAGGGTACTTAGGTTGTGGTGATTTTCTTGGAAATCTTCGTGTGGTATCCTTGGAAGATACTTAAGTTAAATAAAGTGTGGTATTTAACAGACTTTTCGTATTTGACTGCTCCCCACACACAGACAGACAGACAGACACACACACATGGACATGCTTCTAACAGTGTTTTTTGTTTTTTTTTGTTTTTGTTTCAGTGAGTTCACAAAACATATACTTCCGGTGAAATGTCGGTATTGAATTTTTGAGTACAAACAATACCTTCTCTATACACCAAACATAACATGTGTAGAGAAAGTACAAAGAAAAATTTAATTAAATGGAAAACAACTATTGTAACTGCCGTAGGATGGTATTTTTAAGAAATAAATGCTGATTTAAAAGAGTTTAACATCTATGTCCGTATGTTTAATGAATACTTCCACTGTTCCAATAAAAAGGAAAGTTGAACAAACATTGTGGGTTACAGGTGACTGAAAGCGTGAATGTTACCTAAAATATGAAGAACTGCAAGTGGTGGATTTCCTTAAGACCTTCCTATTCACTGGAAGAAGGCACGTGTTTAGTTTCGAAACGGCCACAGAACAGAATTGACGCACCTGGATGAATACAGATGGCAGATTCAAGGTCTGTAGGTCGTAGAGTTCACAAAATGGCTGAGCTTTAGTATGTAGATCAACAAAAGAGAGAGGAAAGACAACAATGTACATGCTTACGAAACAGCTGGAGAAAACTTTGACCTCGGCTTGACAATACTTTCCGGAGAGAACATAATACTTCCTTTCCAATTGTCCACCCACAACAAGAGTGTTAATGTATAGATTAGGGCCCAGAGAATCAAGACCCTGAAGAACATTCATATCCTTGTTTCGTCCTTGCTTGTTCGGTTACTGATGCAATAAAACAGAGCTTACTAATGCATCTCAAACTATCTTCCTATGATTGCAGCTTTACAATATACTCTCACTGCTTCGTTGTTATACTATTTTATAGAAAAGAATATTTTAACTACAAGCACGTCAAAATAATTTTGGATTTTAAACACTTTAAGCGGATCGAAATACCTTATCTTACCAGTTAAACATTGACTCAGTGACTATATATCATAATGAACTACATTTTTCAAGTTATATCTATCAATACCTGATGTGTTCCATTCACATGACTTTCTCTACATCTCTGTTACAAAATATTGTTAAAAAGTATGCTTCTATTTACTTCACGCTAATCGAGAAAAAATTAGCATAAATAGTGTTATTACTTGCTTCATTGTAAGTAGAAGCGAAATAAGGGAGTACCATAAGTTAAAGTGATAGTAAAAAGGAGGTTGTAAAGTGACTGAAGTTCTTCTGTTTGTATGGACAGGAGTTGACAAATTCGTGTATGAGAAAAGTACCTATAAGTTTTTCAAAGCTGAAGCCAAAAACAAGGAATATCTCAAAACCGATCTACTCCACGAAAAAATAATTATATTACATAAATTCTGTGTTTTGACGTGCTCTACATTTTTGTGTGTTAAGTTTTTGTACATCTGTCATGGTTTAGTAGTTATGCAAAATGTCGTAAAATTGATCCTGAATAAAGTAAGCTTCAGAGACTATTCCCAGAAAATTAAAGATATACGTTTTATTTGTCACGTACATTTCTTTAATATAGGATGTTTTAATCAAAATCGTTAGAGCCATTTTTAAGAAAATAAAAATGTTCGAAAAATGTTCCATGTAAAGTATAGTTGGGGGTGGGGGGATTTTCTGGAAAATCTTCGTGTTGCATCCTTGGAAGACATCAAATTTAAATACCAAGTTTGGTATTCAGCGGTCTTTTCGTTCTTGAGCTATGCTGTCTAAGACACACATACACACACACAAACACGGACCTTTTTCTGAAAATGCTTTTTTAGTTTCAGGGTGACCCAAAACATGTATTTCCGGTGAAAGCTCAATATCGAATTTTTGGGTGCAATACAATACCTTCACTATACTCTACGTGCATAGTACGTGTAGAGAAAGTAAAATCTGATGTGTTCCATTCACATGACTCTCTCGGCAATAAATTATTCTTGTAACTCTTTTATGATAATCGAGATAAGCATTAACAGAAATTGTCTGAATTACTTGCTTGCTGTTAAGTAGAAGGGAGCACATTAGGCTAAGCTGATAGCTAACCCTTTAAAAGCTGGTTGCCATGTGCTTCAACTCCGATTCTATGCAGTGCCAGGAGTTTCCTTCTTTGCGTGTGAGAACATGTTTTAAGTATTTGAAACCTGAAACCAACTACAAGGAGGACCTCGGAAATGCTCAATTCAGAACAAAGAGGTCTTTACAGGCATTCCCAGAAAATCCAACATATACATTTTATTTGTAATATACATTTTTAATACACGGTGTTTTAATCAAAATCGTTAGAGCCATTTTAAGAAAATCAAAATTTAAGATTTTTTTTTTCAAAATCTTCTTGTTGCATCCTTGGAAGATACTGAATTTAAACATCAAGTTTAGTATTTTAATGGCTTTTCGTTTTTGAGATATGGTACCCCCCCCCCCACACACACACACACACACACAGGGAACTTTTTCTGAAAATATTTTTCTCGGACTCAGGGGACCCCAAAACATATATTTCCGGTGAAATCTCTGAATCGAATTTTTGGATGTCATACCTTCGCTATGCACTTTTTACTTCGCACATGCGGACTAGAGAAAGTAAAAAAAAAAACAAAAAAAAACGGTGGTTCGGGATACAACTGTTTTTTAGCTCTAAGCTAATTTGTTCCTCTTTTCAACCTTTAATTCCGATTCCGAAATGAATTGCCAGTTAAGGGACGTTAAACGTGCCAAACTGCGCTAAAGGGTGCTATATATATTATAAATGTTTTCTAACTGCTTAATAAGGTAAACATAAGAATCCAGGCGCTAATACTTGAAGTCCGTACAGCTTGGATAGGTAGAGTGCAAAGCCACATCCCGGTCTTTGCATTGCATTTGTCGGTATCTAATTGCTGTCCCAGGCTCGGCAGGTGTGGAAATACAATTAACTTAGGGTTAGTTTACCTGATATTTAGTTGGTTAAACTATGAATTCTGGGTCTAAAGTACTTGCAAAATTGTAAGTGGCCATTGGGGTTGTCATCTCAAAGCAATCTGAGATCACCTTGGGATTTACCGGGAAACATGCGAGTCAGTTGAGAAATTCAATGCCACGTCGGCATGTTGCCATGGTAGCTAAATGGTCAGAGCAATTGGCTTATGACCGGGAGGTCCATGGTGTATATCCCGGCTATGACGTTCCAATTTTATTTTCTAAGCACGTTCTATATACATAGTGTATAGAGAAGGTATTGTAATACATCCAAAAATTCCATACCGAGATTTCACCGGAAATACGCGTTTTAAGGTTCCCTGTATCCAAAAAGACATTTTAGAAAAAGGTTCGCGTGTGTCCGTGTGTCTATGAATACGATAACTCTAAAATACCATACTTGGGGTATAAGTTTAGTATCTTCCAGGGATCCGACACGAAGATTTTGAGAAAAATTCCCCAACCCCAAACTTCCCTTTACTTAGAAAAGTTTTCGAAAATTTTGATTTTCTCAAAAATGGCTCCAACGATTTTGATTAGAATACCGTATATTAAAGATATTTACCTGACAAATACAATTTATATCTTGAATTTTCTGGGAATAGCCTCTGAAGACACTTATTCTGAATGAATTTTGCTGAATTTTGCGTAGTTGGTAAATCACACAAAGAATATGGATCAAGTTAAAACACACAATTTGTATCATATATTTTTTTTTCGTGGAATTGGCCATTTCTGAGATATTCCTTATTATTTTGTTTCGGATTTAAAATACTTTAACTTTTCTCACGCACTAAGGTTTATACTGCTGGCCCTATATGGAAACGGATTTCAACCACATGGCAACCAGCTTTTAAAATATTTGACTATCGTGTTAGTCTCGTACATTTCCTTACATCCCTCCTACTTACAAGGAAGCAAGTAATTGGGACAATCGCTGCCAATGTTTATCTCGATTACCATATATTTAATAGAAGAATAAGCTTTTTAACAATAATTTGTCACAGCGATGTAGAGAAAGTCATGTGAATGGATCACATCAGATATATATACACACATACAGGCTGTTTCAAAAACAAACATAGCGGTTGATTAGCCTACACTTTAAATTGTCCGAAACTTGATGTCGCAACCTTCAAACTCTTCTATTTAAAGTTTTATGTGTGTTTAAAAATTGCACACATTTGGGATTAGGCAGCGAAGAACAACGGTTGTCATACGCCACGTAGACAACCTCAGAACCTGTTATACGAAACACGTAAGAAAACCCATATGCTACGTTTTCCATTACTCAGGTGACCTGTGCCGCGCCGAGGTATCTATCAAACCACGCCTACACCACGCGACTGGGACCTTCACTACCAACCGGCATTTCTCTTGGAGTGGGCCAGGCACGAGCCATTTGGGTATGTACGATTGCCTAATTCATTGCGATTTTATGGCAGGTTTTTTTATAAATTTATAGATGAAAATTATATTTATCACGTAGACCAACAAGGTCCACGTCTTCGTTTGGTGTCATTTTGAATGTGAAAATATACTCGTGTATATATATATATATTCCGGTTTCCATATAATCACTCGCGCATATAGTCGTCAAAGAACGGTAATTAAATATATATATATATATATATATATATATATAAACAAAACACTTGTAGTGTTTTTCTCTGAGATTATATTAAAAATGTGAAGGAATACTTCCGTTAGGCGAGTGTGCACAAACATGTTCCCATGGTGGCTCAGCGAAGAGAAACCTGCACGGAAAATCAAAGATCAATGTGACATTAATTCTTTCAAGTCTGATATAGTTTTAGTAATATTCTTTTCAAAGTTTCGTTCTAGTCTTAGCATTCTTAGATACAGAAACACAAAACTCTCATGTCATACATTTTCTTTGACAGAACTGTTTAAAGCAATCTAAAAAATCATCCAGAATAACCTAGCCTTCAGGAGCTATACCCAGAAAAGTCAATATATACATTTTATTTGTCAGGAAATATCTTTAATGTATGATATTTTAATGATAATCGTTAGTCATTTTGAGGAAACCAAAATTTTCGAAAGAAGTTCCATGAAAGTGTAGTTTGGGTGTGGGGGGATTTTTCTAAAAATATTGGTGTCGCATCCGTGGAAGATACTAAACTTAAATACCACGTTTGGTATTTAACGGTCTCTTCGTTTTTAAGCTATGCTGTCCACAGACACACACAGACCGATGCATACACACACAGAGCTTTTTCCAAAAATACTTTTATTGGATTCAGGGGGACCCAAAATATGCATTTCCGGTGAAATCTCGATGTGGGATTTTTGGGTGCATTGGAATACCTTCTCTATACACTGTGTACATAGTACGTGTAGAGAAAGTAATAAAAGAAACAACAAAATGGTATACTACATTTTCTTTAACAGAACTATTTAAATCAATCTTTATTAATCTCAGTTTTTACATAAACACAAACAGACGAAGTTTGGAATAGTTATAATGCAGCCAAGAGTTGTACTAGAGTATTGTCTATTTGGAGACGTGGATGAACACGTTTCAACGCTTAAACTGAAAATTGTTTAAGTTTTCGAATGTTCACATGCCACTTTCATATCTCTGTGGTGCTCTGATATAGTTAATATTCATGCATGTGCATAAGAATGCATGTAATCATGTGCATATTTCTGCCGCACTCAGCCTATACAAAGGGTTTTAAATTAGGAATAGAGAAGGTAAAAACTATTTGGGATGTACTGAAAATTCACATGGTTGTCTCCATTTTTACTTTCTCTACACGTACCATGTGCATAGTGTATAGAGAAGATATTGTATTGCGCCCAAAAATTTAAACCCGAGATTTCGACGGAAATACATGTTTTGGGACCTTCTGAATCTAAAAAATAAGCATTTTTGGAAAAAGTACCCGTGTGTGTGTGTGCGTGTGCCTGTGAACAGCATAGCTCAAAAACGAAAGGAATTGTTAAACACCAAACTTGGTCTTTAAGTTTGGTATCTTCCAAGGATGCGACACAAAGATTTTCAAGAAAATCCCCCTACCCCAAACTTCCCTTCACATGGAAAAAAAATTCGAAAATTTTTATCTTCTCAAAAATGGCTCTAACGATTTTGATTAAAATATATTACATTTAAGATATCTATATAAAATAATATGTATATCTTGAATTTTCTGGGAATAGCCTCTAAGTCCTATTTATTCTGGAAGATTTTTATTGAATTTTGCATAACTGGTAAACCGTAACAGATAGACAAAAAACTTAGTATAGAAATGTAGATCACGATAAAAAACACAATTTATGTCATACACATTTTTTTTTTCTCGTGGAATTGGCCGTTTTCGAGACATTCCTTGTTATTGATTTCAGTTTTAAAATACATAAAACTTTTCTCATACGGGAACTTGTGGCCACTTAAAGAAACGGATTTCAATCCCATAGCAACCACATTTTAAAAACACTTGACTATCGGTTTATCCTAGAGTATTCCCTTATTTCTCTGCTACTTATAAAGGAACTGAGTAATTATACTGTTTCTGCTAATGTTTTAGCATTAAATAGAGAGAAGAATAAGCTTATTAACAATAATGAGTACAGAGATTTAGCGAAAGTCATGTGAATGGAGCAGATCAGGTGTTTTTTGTTTGAATTATCGGTACAAATTGAGATTCGTTTTAAAGTGCACTGTACAGCAAGTTACACCTGCAGCGTATTACAACAATGCCTTATCACAAATATGAACGTGTGAACGCTATTTCAAATATATAATAAAATCACACACACTGTAATGTGTACTACAAATAAAGTATTTGTGTGCTATTTTGGGAAGCAGAGGAATGTATCACTTGGTTACCTTGTTAACCATCCGTGTTAAATCAGAGCTGCAATTGTGTTTAAACTGATTCCGAGGTTAATGACCTGACCAACTGCAACCCGCGCTCAATTACTGGAGGCATGAGTGGCATAAGTGTGACACAAACTCAGTCAGCACTAGGGTTGCCAGAGGTAGTCCCGGCAGTAAATGGGGACACAAATTGTTAAACAGATATTTACTTTCTCTACACGTACTATGTACATAGTGTATAGGTATTCCATACCGAGATTTCACCGGAAATGCACGTTTTCAGACTCCCTGAATCCAAAGAAAAGTCTTTTTAGAAAAATGTCCATCTGCATCTGTGTGTGTGTCTATGGGCAGTATAGCTCAAAAACGAAAATACCATTAAATACCAAACTTGGTATTTAAGTTCGGTACCTTCCAAGGATGCGACACAAAGATGTTCAAGAAAATCCCCCCTCCCCCAACTACCCTTTTCATGGAAACATTTTGAAACTTCCGATTTTCTAAAAAATGTCTCTAACGATTTTAATGACAAATAAAATGTATATCTTCAATTTTCTGGGAATAGCCTCTGATGAGATGTTTATTCTGAATGAATTTTGTCGAATTTTGCATAACTTATAAACCATAAAAGACAGAGAAGAACTTACCTAAAAAAAAAGTGTAGATCTCGTTAAAACACACAATTTATCTTATATAATTTGTTTTCGTGGAGTTTTTGAGATATTCCATATTATTAGTTTCAGCTTTAACTTTTCTCATACAGGAATTTGTCAACTCGTGTCCATACAAACAAAGGAACTTCAGTCACATAGCAACGAGCTTTTGACTATCACTTTAACCTATGGTACTCCCTTATTTTGCTTTTACCTACAAGGAAGCAAGTAATAAGACTATTTCTGCTAAATTTTTTCTGGGTTTATTTGAAGTAAACAGAAGCATAAACTTTTTAACAATAATTTGTTGCAGAGAAAGTCATGTGAATTGAGCACATCAGATTTGTTTGTATTGTTACGTCACAATGTCACAGTTTTTACTAACATAATCAAATTAAAATAAGAACTGAAGCTTTCCTGGCGACGTGTTAATTCAAACTCTTCTCGGGCTTCTAGCCAGGTAAAAACTTGGCTTGACACCAACGTTTCGAAGAAGTGCAGCTTCCTCGTCTTCAGGGTGAACTGCTCACCAGCTACTGCTACGGCGGTGGCGACGATGTTATTACTACTACTATATAACTATTCTGAATTATGAAGGAGGCAGGCTGTCCTCTCAGGATCCGAGTGTTGCAATAATTGGCGGTGAACTGCCAACTGACAAGTGACAACGAACGAGCTGTGTTTCTTTAATAATGGTAACCGAATACTACACACGCAACAATGAAAAGTTGTCAGAGTAAGAAAGTAATATAGCGTTTTGTTACGATTGGAAATTAACATTCGAACCAAATTATTCATGAGTAAGGTGTACATTAAAGTCGTATACCCGGAGAATTCATTGCAAACCCGGCTCGAGATCTGGCAACCCTAATAGCATTACAGGGGTATAAAGCAAGTAAAGACTTCCAGACCAATAAACGGAATCATTACACGAATAAATATTCTGTAAGATATATTCATGATGCGCAGTAAATCATAAGACATCTCTTGAAATTAAGGATAACTTATATCAAACTGTTTTTGAATTTTTGGTGGTACTCCATCTCTAGCGACCTTGTGGCTTTACTCATCCCATTAAGATCCAATTCTCAGAAAAATATTATTGCATTTTCATGTTGTTTGTAATAACTTAGTTTTAAACGCCATTGTTGTTACTACTTCTGTATTACAACTATATTACTATGTCACTGGGCGAAAATCATAGCATATTTGCGGTTCCTACCATTTCATTCCGTAAGGATAGCTTGCCCCAATGCTGAGTTGTGTTAATATTGCAAGTGAGTCGTGAGTAACTTGCTGATCTTTGACATGTACCCTAGCTAGAACAACCTGTATTCGCCTACACTTCAAAATATTACAACAGCGTGATCACCTTCGAGAAAGTTATACATTTTAAATATTTAGAACTCATACAGTGCATACAATATGATATGCTCAGTATTTTGCTTGTGGTTATAGCAATAAGATTGGTTTTTTCTTTCTGTGTAAAAAAAAGCAGGGAAGGTATGGTATTCCACTCGCACTTCACCGGAAATACACGTTTTAAGCCTGTGTGAATAAAAGAATGGAGGGTGAAAAAGTACCAACATTTTTAATATATGCATCTGTACATATGTCTTTGATAATGGAATCACTCAAAAGCGAACAGTCAGTTAAACACCAAAGTGGGTATTTAAGTTGAAGAAGATCTAAAGATGGGAAGATTTTTAATACTCCATGCCAACCTACACTTTACTGTAATAATTTTCTCAAAATGATGCTAACAAGTGAGAATATTTATGAAACCGGTGTTTATTTAAATGTGAACAAAGTTGATAAAACGTGTGCAGCATTAATTCAGGACACGTGAAATGTACGTCAGAGAAGGTCAACAATGATCGTCTGTGAGTGCGCTTGCACTTATAATGTGAAGCAGAGATAACACCGGAAACTCTGGACCAAGAGATAACAATGTCTATGAGCTGATTTAATTTAAAACCAGAAAATGCTCACAAGGAAATAACTTGTGAAAACAAATGTAACTAATACATTGTAGAGTGCTCCCTAAAATTAATAGAAGTGTGGAAACAAGCAATCACGGAAAACATCATAAAACATTCCGTAGCCATTTTTCGAAATCATTTATATGGTTTGAATAGAACCTAAAATATATTATGGTTTATAAACCACTTTATTTTTGTAGTTTTGTTTTCTCTTTTATTGTTATAGCTTTTATTGTTGCACATAATTTACAATCTGCTACAATTTGTTCTCATAGCTTAATGTTATATAACTATTATAACGTATGATAAAATATTTGTTTTCGTTATACTCACTTATAACATTTTTTGTTAAAAGCCTCCAAATGTATATTGTTCTGTGTCACTTGGCAAACTCATTTATGAGTCAGACTAATAAAAAAAAAAAAAGATTAATTGTTACGTTACTTAAAATTATTGATAAATGTATATAACGTATAAATGGAGCTAGAAAACAAAACGCGACCAATTGCTTTCTAAAGTGTTGATGACGGGTAACGTTTTACTTTCTCTGCACGCACTATGTGCATAGTGTGTAGAAAAGGTATTGCACTCCACCCAAAAATTTGATACCGAGATTTCACCGGAAATATATGTTTTAGGGTGCCATATATCCAAAAGAAAAAAGCATTTTCACAAAAAGGTCCATGTGTGTGTGTGTGTGTGTCCGTGTGCCCGTGTGTCTGTGAACACGATAACTCAAAAACGAAAAGTCGGTAAAATACCAAACTTGGTATTTAAGTTAGGTATCTTCCAGGGATGCGACACGAAGATTTTGAGAAAAATCCCCACACCCCAAACTACCCTTTACATGGAACTTTTTTCGAAAATTTTGATTTTCGCAAAATGGCTCTAACGATTTTGATTAAAATATCATATATTAAAGTTATTTACCTGACAATATCTTGAATTTTCTGGGAATAGTCTCTGGAGATTACTTTATTCTGTACGAATTTTATGGAATTTTGCATAACTGCTAAATCGTAATACTTAGAAAAAACTTATTACTCAAGAAATGTAGAGCACGTTAAAACACACAATTTAAGTTATATAATTTTTTTCGTGGAGTTAATCGTTTTTGAGATATTCATTGTTTTTGGTTTCAGCTTTAAAAAACATACTTTACTCATTCAGGGATTTGTCAATTCCTGTCCATACAAACAAAGGAACTTCAGTCACACAGCAACCAGCTTTTGACTATCACTTTAACCTATGTTACTCCCTTATTTCGCTTCTGCTTACAAGGAAGCAAGTAATAAGACTATTTCTGCTGATTGTTTCTCGATTATCATGATGTAAATAGAAGCATAAACTTTTTAATAATAATTTGCTGCAGAGATGTAGAGGAAGTCATGTGAATGGAACACATCAGAATTTTTGTTGTTGAAATTGCTTATTGTTTGATTTTTATGTTTTTGGATAGAAGAAATAGTATGAATGTTTTTACTATAGAACTGAATCACATACAGGAGATTTCCTAGATCCTGTAGCTCCAGATATGTGTATGGAGGTTCATTGTTTATTTGTTCATCGTATATTTTAAAGGTAAGAACAATTCTTAAATTTTATTCTCGTCCCGTCTAATGAACCTAACGAATAAAAGGCAGAACACTTAATACCATAAATGGTGTGATATAATCAATTAATATGCACATAGAATTGTCATTTTATTTTCAGCTTGCGCAAATAGAGACGTACTACCAACATCTCTACTGTGTAAGTGGGCAATCTTCCCTATAAAATACCTTCCTACAATAGACATAGCCTTTTTCTAGCATTCCTAGCGAATGTACGATATTCGGAAATTATGAGGATTAATGAATATTTCTACCCTGTTAAAGGTTAAAACTTGTACGATAGCATTCTATTTTACCTTCTCTACTAGTACATAATACACAGGTAAAAAAGGCATTGCACTCTACTCTAATATTCTATACCAAAATTTCACAGTAAATAGACATTTAGGGTCCCCTGTGTCCAAAAAGAAGCATTTTAGAAAAAAGTCCGTGTGTATATGAACACGACAACTTAAAAACGTCTTCCAAGAATACGCAGACATTGACGAAAATCATCCGACCCAAAACCGTCCTTTACATAGAAAAAAAATCGAAAATGTGTGTTCTCAAAAATGGCTGTAACGATTTTGATTAAAATATTTATTTAAAGATATTTGCACGACAAATAAAATTTATAGGTAAGTTGAATTTTCTGGAAATAGCTTCTGAAGATTTCTTCATACTGGATTACATTTTCATAAATGGTAAACCGTAAGAGATAAACAAAAACGTGTACAGAAAAATATCCAATTTATATTATATACAGCTATTCCTGAGAGCCATTGTATTGTAAGTCACATTTTATTGATTTTACAGGAGAAGGAAAATACCACACAATTAATAAAACAGCATTATTTTCAAGGTCTAGTTTTTTATTTATTGCTTCAAAATTTATTATCATGATGCATTTTACCTTATTGTACCAAGTGGTGTACTATAACAACAATTTTTTTTAGCAAGATATAAAATTAAATAAATATTAATATAAAATTGTACTTAAGATGTATGGTTCCAAGCTTTAAACATATTTTAGGGGTTTAAGATTATCAAATATAATATGGAATAAAAAAACTCAATAATATTGAATAATCTTTCCACATGCATATTATTAATATTGTTGAAGCAATTATGCCAGTATGAAGCTAAAAATATGTGTATAGCTCTTAAACAAGATTTTGGAAAAATTCTATCCTAAATAACAGTAAATTCAATGTTCTTACTCAGGAAAATCAGGCATGTCATTCTGATATGGTAGGTAATCTGTGTATTCTTCTGGAATTCACTGTTCTTACTCAGGAAAATCAGGCACGTCATTCTGATATGGTAGGGCTTTTATGTAATCTGTGTATTCTTCTGGAATTCACTGTTCTTACTCAGGAAAATCAGGCACGTCATTCTGATATGGTAGGGCTTTTATGTAATCTGTGTATTCTTCTGGAATTCACTGTTCTTACTCAGGAAAATCAGGCACGTCATTCTGATATGGTAGGCCTTTTATGTAATCTGTGTATTCTTCTGGAATTCACTGTTCTTACTCAGGAAAATCAGGCACGTCATTCTGATATGGTAGGCCTTTTATGTAATCTGTGTATTCTTCTGGAATTCACTGTTCTTACTCAGGAAAATCAGGCACGTCATTCTGATATGGTAGGCCTTTTATGTAATCTGTGTATTCTTCTGGAATTCACTGTTCTTACTCAGGAAAATCAGGCACGTCATTCTGATATGGTAGGGCTTTTATGTAATCTGTGTATTCTTCTGGAATTCACTGTTCTTACTCAGGAAAATCAGGCATGTCATTCTGATATGGTAGGTAATCTGTGTATTCTTCTGGAATTCACTGTTCTTACTCAGGAAAATCAGGCATGTCATTCTGATATGGTAGGTAATCTGTGTATTCTTCTGGAATTCACTGTTCTTGCTCAGGAAAATCAGGCACGTCATTCTGATATGGTAGGTAATCTGTGTATTCTTCTGGAATTCACTGTTCTTGCTCAGGAAAATCAGGCACGTCATTCTGATATGGTAGGTAATCTGTGTATTCTTCTGGAATTCACTGTTCTTACTCAGGAAAATCAGGCATGTCATTCTGATATGGTAGGGCTTTTATGTAATCTGTGTATTCTTCTGGAATTCACTGTTCTTACTCAGGAAAATCAGGCATGTCATTCTGATATGGTAGGACTTTTATGTAATCTGTGTATTCTTCTGGAATTCAATGTTCTTACTCAGGAAAATCAGGCATGTCATTCTGATATGGTAGGTAATCTGTGTATTCTTCTGGAATTCACTGTTCTTACTCAGGAAAATCAGGCATGTCATTCTGATATGGTAGGGCTTTTATGTAATCTGTGTATTCTTCTGGAATTCACTGTTCTTACTCAGGAAAATCAGGCATGTCATTCTGATATGGTAGGTAATCTGTGTATTCTTCTGGAATTCACTGTTCTTACTCAGGAAGATCAGGCATGTCATTCTGATATGGTAGGTAATCTGTGTATTCTTCTGGAATTCTCTGTTCTTACTCAGGAAGATCAGGCATGTCATTCTGATATGGTAGGTAATCTGTGTATTCTTCTGGAATTCACTGTTCTTACTCAGGAAGATCAGGCATGTCATTCTGATATGGTAGGTAATCTGTGTATTCTTCTGGAATTCTCTGTTCTTACTCAGGAAGATCAGGCATGTCATTCTGATATGGTAGGTAATCTGTGTATTCTTCTGGAATTCACTGTTCTTACTCAGGAAGATCAGGCATGTCATTCTGATATGGTAGGTAATCTGTGTATTCTTCTGGAATTCTCTGTTCTTACTCAGGAAGATCAGGCATGTCATTCTGATATGGTAGGTAATCTGTGTATTCTTCTGGAATTCACTGTTCTTACTCAGGAAGATCAGGCATGTCATTCTGATATGGTAGGTAATCTGTGTATTCTTCTGGAATTCACTGTTCTTACTCAGGAAGATCAGGCATGTCATTCTGATATGGTAGGTAATCTGTGTATTCTTCTGGAATTCTCTGTTCTTACTCAGGAAGATCAGGCATGTCATTCTGATATGGTAGGTAATCTGTGTATTCTTCTGGAATTCAATGTTCTTACTCAGGAAGATCAGGCATGTCATTCTGATATGGTAGGTAATCTGTGTATTCTTCTGGGATTCACTGTAATACTTTAAGAATGCCGTGATATTTTGCTTTGGATGTTATGGGCCTCTTTCGATCTCTGATGAGTGGTATGTTTAAAGGTAAGTGAAGCTGAAATCGTTTGTTCCTTCGAATATCAACTATGTGAAATTTACCCTCATCAAACGCTGTTTTATAATAAACTATGTTCTCCTTTCGCACTTGAAGTTGTACAATTTTAGAAAACTGAACATCTTCACTAGTTAAATCCGGCTTACAATTGGAGAGTTGATATTGTCAATAAAGCTGCTGAAGTTTTTAAAATCCTCAGAGCATTAATGTTTTTCCACTTTGTTTAATAAGCTCTATCCAATCGTTACAGGTGAAAATGTTCTGCGTATTTAATTTATTTTTCTTCCTCTCTATTAGGCTGTAAATACTATCAAGCTCCATGTGTGAGTGACCTTTAAGCAAAAATGTATGATTTATCTCTTTCAGATTTTCTCCTGTAGCCAACAACATGATTTCCATTTTGACAACAGTTGTCTGACCAAACTGTCAAGTTTTCCACTTTCTTTTCAATTACTTCCTTTGCTGCCCATTTAAAAAACCATGAGGTCATCTCATTTCCGCTCGGACCTTCTTTGCGTTCCTCATACATCTGGCAGAAAGAGATCTTAGAAACTGGCTCCTGTATTGTACGGTATAATTCCTCAAATAAAAACTCTGAGAATTAGTGAGCAATGATGTTAGAAGACATCCAGTTGGATTGTGTGATTGGGGGAACTTTGTTTTTTCCCCCTCTACATGTTCATTGGAATTAGTAAGAAAGCATGCAGATGTGTCACCTTGTAAGATGTCACACACAGTTGGTCGCTGCTACGAAGTTTGGCATTTTCAAGTACTGAGAACATCGTTTATGATATGCAGCTTTTGTATGTTAAATTATATCTTACCTTCCTGAAATTTCTCGTTAGTGGTGAGTGGATTTTCAATACCTTCAGTAGCATTAACTATTTCTAGTGTCACTTTGTGCATTACAATTAATCAGCTCTAAAATAAAAATTTCAAAGTACAAACAGCTGTTTAATTGTTTTATTTGTAAGCACATATTTAGAAACTATTATGATTATAACTTAAATATAATATTGTTAATGTCACGAGTCATTTGTAAGTCTTTAGTGACTCATTCACAAATCTGAAGTGACGACAGAATTTATCTGTAGCATTGGAAATCAGGAGTAGTATTTCAAAAGTGAAGTGATTCATGACAAGCATACAATGCTCTGATCGCATCAGGGTATTGAAGAAGGTGGAATAGGAAGTGGTAAAGAGATTTCAATAAACATTGGAGTCAGAGTGAAATAATAATTTGCATAGCTTTTAATAGAGCAACTTGAACAAGCTTCCTGCTCTGCTAGCCATGTCACACTATGATTGATATTGTTGATTTCATAGCCAATAAATGAAGATAAGATTCATCGATGTAGGCATTGAATGAACCAAAATGTTTTATGTAGACTAACAATAATCATAGAAGTATTGACGTTAGAGCCAGCAAATCATAAGTCCTTTTCAGATACTTTGGTATTAAAGAGTGAAGGGACTTACAATCATATGGTTCTCAATATCTCACCTTCTATCAAAAATCCAACATATATAATAGTATGCGTCTAAAGAGAATTGCTTTTTTTTTTTATCGATAATGGTGTCAAAATCTCGATTTTCCATTTCTTGGACTTAAGATAGTATGACTCTCAGGTACAGACATTGTTTGTGAAGTTTACCATTTCCGAGATATTCCTTGTTATTCTTTGAGTTTTAAAATATTTTAAACTTTTCTCATACCGACATTTATCAGGTTCTTGGTGTGCAACAATAAAAAAAAAATAAAAAAAAACCACGAATTTCAATCAACAGCTTTCGGCAAACAACTTTTAAAAGATAGAATACAAATGTTTGTTATAGCGATGTAGAGAGAGTCATGTGAATGGAACACATCAGATTTTTTACTTGTTCTGTCTTTTGTAATTAATCAAATCGTAGAACAATCATCAGAAATCCATTGCTAGAGACTTGATTTCAAAAATGATTTGCTTCCTTCCCTAGGCTTTTTATAGTACCGTATAACATTTCCCAAAATGCATCTCTCTTATTAACTAGTTCTTCATTTTTGTAATCTAAATATCTTTCTATCTCTCAGCTTTTTCACTTTCTCTACACATACTATGTACATAATGTATAGAGAAGGTATTGCATTCCACCCAAAACTTAGATACCCAGATTTCACCGGTAATATACGTTTTAGGGTCCCCTGTGTAAAAAAAAAAACACATTTTTTGGAAAAAGATCCATGTGTGTGTGTCCGTGTGTCTGTGAACACGATAACTCAAAATCGAAAAGTCGGTAAAATGCCAAACTTGGTATTTAAGTTTGGTATCTTCCAGGGTTGCGACACGAAGCTTTTGAAAAACATCCCCCCACCGCAAACTACCCTTTACCTGGAAAAAATTTCGAAAATTTTGATTTTCTCAGAAATGGCTGTAACGATTTTGATCAAATTGCCATATATATATGACAAATAAAATGTACATCTTGAATTTTCTCTAAACACCTCTTTATTCTGAATGAATTTTGCGTAACTGGTAAACCGTAAGAGATAGACAGAAACTTACTAACATGAATGCAGATCTCGTTAATACACACAATTTATGTCATTACGTTTTTTTTTTGTGGTATTGACCATTTCTGAAATATTTGAAGTTATTTATTTCCGATTTAAAATACTTAAACTTTTCTCACACTTTTCTCGTAGCCCTGCATAAAAACGGATTTCAACCACATGGCAACCACCTTTTAAGGATTTGATTCACGTTATCCTAGTGTATTCCCTTATTTTCCTCCTACTTATAAGAAAACAATTAATTAAGTAACGTTCTGCTAATGTTAATCTCTATTATCATATAATATACAGAAGAATATGGTTCTTAACAATAATGTATTTCAGTGATGTAGAGAAAGTCATGTGAATGGAAAACATCAGATTCTTTCTTTGATTTTACATTGTAATAGCCGTTCTTTACTTTTTCGTGGCTACTAATATAACAAACTTTTATTATGCATGAAATAGCTTTAATGGTAACTTTTCCAAAAGCTGTATGATTCTTTAGCAGTGCAATTAATGATAGACATAAAATAATAAAATCACATATATAAAATGCTTTTTATTAATAATACTGTATACAAAAATATGTTGTGTGTCAGAAAACTATAAATATAGTTACAAGGATGGAAAACATTCTAAAGAATATAACGTATTTACAACGTGTTGCACAATTTTACTTGCTTTATACTCTAATTTATTTTGGCAAATTAAAGTTCTTTAAAATTCACTTCAGTTTGCATTACATCAAGGCGTTTTAGATACTGTGATGGAAAGTTATAACTTGGTATACATATTAACACAAATGTTAAAGATAGTATAAAGGACTAACAAGTAGTGTAAAGAATTAGGTGGAACCTTTTTAATGGAAAAAAGTCTCAGAATTCCAAGACAAGCAATATCAGGAGCTATAGAGTTGCCAGAAGAGTCTAAATGAAACAACAAGCAGTTATACGTTATAATTATGTATTTTGTAATTTAGCAAAGAAAAATCTTCGTTTATGACAAGCATGCACTTATATGTGTTTACTGTTTACTGTTTTATGAATATCGTTAATAAATATTTTATGAGTATTTCTGTTTGAAAACTTGAGTGATTGAATATGTACATAAGATAGCCTATTCGTCAGTCATGATAAGGTACAGAATGAATGATTGATAAATGAATGAAATGGCACTCTACTTTCTGTATCCGGTATGGTCGTAAGATGAAGACGTTGCACTTCCTCCATGATGCTGAGAACCTCCATAACCTCCGTTGTTGAACGTAGCGCTGGTGTACGGAGAAGGAGTACCGTAGCTTGGACTTGGGGAAGCGTATCCATTAGATGGAGCTCCGTATCCGGCAGATGGAGCTCCGTATCCGGCAGATGGAGCTCCGTATCCGGCAGCTGGAGATCCGTATCCGGCAGATGGAGCTCCGTATCCGGCAGATGGAGCTCCGTATCCGCTATTTGGAGCAGAGCCGTAATTGGCGGGTCCTGAGGGATAGCGAGCTTCTCCCTCATACCTGACTTGCGCTCTGAAACCATTCTTCCAGTCTGCGACATAGGAGACGATCTGAGTGCGGCCGTCAGGAAGTTGTACCCGATACTCTCCGGTGATGGTGTTGCCGTCACTGGTCTCGTGACGATTGTAGTCATTGCCTGTAGCATAGTCCCGCACTGCATACCCAAACTGGTATGATTTGGGCTAAAATAATACAAATATCAAGGCCAATGCAACTAGATATACTATTTAAATTCAAGATTAATTCTACATTCACAATGAAATGCATGCAAAAGTAACATAAGTGCAAACGCAGGAGACAACTTTCACAATGTAGTCGTAAGCGCAACGCAAGAAGTTGGCTCGGGTTTCTAGTCTCATAATGTACCGCCAGTTTCAAATACACTAATATATCTAACCAACAATATTGTATCAGAAAATTAACTTAATCTTTTATAATAAATACATAAGTTATAAAATTACACACACAAATGACGGGTCAGTAACGTTTTAAACTGACCGGAATATTGAAAATTGTACAAATGTGGAGACTACAGAAAGTTATAAAGCTGCACTTTTAATTCAATGTGCATTATCTCTTTGCGCCTTACGAATTGTGAGAGATGCTGGGTACATTTATTAAATTAAAGCACAGAATCAGCAGTTTAAAACTGGCGCGCCACACCTAATTAAAGATCGGCATGTATGTCCAGAGAGCGCTGTAAAAACTCGCTTTGCGACCGTCTGATATTTCACAGAGACACTACATAGAGGAAAAAAGCAAAATTAACCATCTTTGCACGCAACACAAGGATAAATTTTGCAGTTTTCATTGCGTTGCGTCTTGCGTGTTTCTACGTGAATGCTTATATTAAATAACATGAGTCCAAACTCTTACGCTTACTTTACGTCTGCGCTTGCATCTCATTTTGGATGTAGCTTAAATGTGTGTGCGTGTGCTTGATTATTTTTACAGAAATTCTAATGTATCCCCTGCCCACGGTGTTTCTCATACTCACATTCACTTTTTAAAAGAGCAAAAACTATTATAGGGGCATATAAAATTACAATGAAGAAGGGTTTTGACAGTCCACTCTAAAAGTATGTTCTTCCCTTTCTTTTTAACCTCCCCGTATGGAGGACTCACGTCCCCAAGGACTTGTAAACCAGCACTAGGGGTCAGATGTCAGTTGAGGAACAAGTATGGATTAGAGAGAGTAGTCAGGATGGGTGATCAGTCCAATGCCTTGTATGAACGTGAGGAAGTAGATGATATATAAGTTAGACGAAATGGTTGATAGGAAAATTGATGTTGGAGCAATTGAGGGAAACTGGAAGATTCGGAGAAAATGCGCGCAGGTGTCGCTTCGTCCATCACAAATCCTACTGAAGTCACCTGGACCCTCTGCCACGCCGCTGCCATATTAGTATCACATATTCAGTCATCTACCAAAAGCTACTCGAGCTTGGGTAACAGCAAGCTTTTGAGTGACGGGGATCTGACTTTAGTATGCATTACAGCTCAACACTGAGGGTAATCTATCGTCACCTCTGAATGAGATGGTATACGTTCACCCATTGGGTATTGGCTATCACGTTCTCCCTCCAGACGGGCTATCATGTTTGTGGTTGAGTTGGTACGCGTGAGTTGGAACAGAAAACTAAGACTTATTCTGTCCATATCTGTGAGGTGCGGTATTCGGAGGAAATAGTTCTAGTCAAATGTTACAGAAATGCATATACAAGTTATTAGGGAATTCTCTCTACAGACTTCTGCTACTTTCACTAATGCTGATTAAACAGCAACCAATGTCCAGGTACTTTGAGGTTTTCAAGTAAAGACACATTTTTTATTTAAAAGTCATGATTTTGTTTGCTTAGTTCTTATATGTCATTTAAAATTCTTTTGAATGCTGGTATAGGATGAAGAGAGTATTATTTGTGAATCTCTAAGTTCGTCAGTTATATATAATGCAACTTAAAGAATTTATATGTAAAAGTTAAAGTATTTTTATGAATTATATAACGAAACACTTGGAATGCATTTTTAAAAGCGTTCCAGTAAAGTTATTTGGTTTTCCTAGTTGCTCTAAAGAGCTTTTAAAAATTCTTGTAATACTAAGATATTATACAAGGGCTTGATGAAAAGTAATGAGAACTATAGTTTTTCTCTGAAATGAGTAACTGACAGAGTTACTTATAGCTTCACACCCCTGATATTTATGACTTTTTGCCAAAGGTTCGAAAGGCGTCGTATACCGTCTGCACGTCTATTTCTGTTGATGTCCCGTTTTGACCGCCCTGTAGCATGGATAATGTCATCTTTTGTTATTGTACCGGATCCTTCGAAGTGGTTCTTTCACTTTGGCAAAAAGATCATAATCACAGGGACTCATATCGGGTGAATACAGTGGATGTTCCAAAATCTCCCATTGTCAGCGGTGCAAGAGATCATAACATCAGCAGCAGTGATGTGACATCTTGCATTGTCATGCAAACTGTTCCATAAAATGTCGCCCGAGCGCTGGACGAATGTAGTGTTGTAGGAACGGTTCTCCTCGTCCAAAGAGTACTGTGAAAATGATATTTATTGTGACGTATGACATTGATGGGGTGATACTGCATCACGCTATATCACCAAGGGTGGCAACAGTCCCAGTGACTACGATCTCTCTGCCAAAGTGAAAGAACCACTGCGAGGGATCCGGTACGACCAGAGATGACATTATCCCTGTTATAGGGCGGTCAATACGATATATCAACAAAAATAGACGCGCAGATGGTATACGACGCCTTCCGAGCATATGGCAAAAGGTCATAAATAACGGGGGCGATTATATTGAAGGTTTGTAACCATGAGTACTTCTGTCAATGAAGTCATTTCAGAGAAACAAAGTTCTCATTACTTTTCATCCAGGCCTTGTATATGCAGTTTTAATGACCAACCATTATTACTTGTATTACTTTGTTAAATTACCATATCATTCCTACTTTTATGCGTAATTAAATAAGCAATTTAGAATAATTACTACTTATATATTCAAAATACAATGTATGTAAACGTCTTAATATACTTACATTACCATTATCAATAATAAACACAGATTGATAGATTCAGAAGTGAAAACTTAAGTCCTTAAACGTACCTGAACAAAACCGTTGTATAATTCGCATAACCAAGTAGAAAGAAAGGAATTGATGTATATGTTAGGTTTAACATTTCAGTAGTACAAACAGAAAATCTACAAACGAAATTCGGAATTAAAACACGCGCAAATGGCTATACATTTTGAAAATCAGGTGATACTATGTGTATTTTGTTGAGAAGAAAAATCAGTCTTCACCGAAAAGTTGATATTTATTTCAGTCTTTAGTCCCTCTTTTACAGCCTATAATTACATAGGCTGTGATGGAATTGAAGCAGTATATACACCAAATGAAGATGTGGACCTTGTTGGTCATACCGCACGTGATACGTGAATATAATTTTCAGCTCTAAATTCGGCACATACAAAAACTGCCATAACATCACCATGGATTAGGCAGTCGTACATAACCAATGGCACGTGCCTGGCCCCTCCAAGAGAGACGCCGGTTGGTAGCGAAGGTTCCAGTTGCCTGGTGTAAGCGTGATTTGATAGACACGCCAGCGCGGGGCAGGTCACCTTAGTACTGGAAAACGTAGCATGTGGCTGTGGCGTTGTTCCTTCGCTGACTAATCCCAAATGTGTGCGATTTTTAAACACACATAAAACTTTAAATAGAACAGTTTGAAAGTTGCGACATCAAATTTCGGACAAGTCAAAGTGTCAGCTAATCGATTGCTAACTTCGTTTGGTGTCGTTTTGAAAAATGCTGTATAGCTTTATTTGGCATGACTGACAAACTCAACGACTGTAAAGCACAGTTCTATGTTTAGATCTGAAACACCCTAACACATTATTGAAAATAGCTGTAAAAGCTTAATTAAGTGATTAAGTAAGGAAAATAGCAGTGATGTTATAGAAGGAGAAAGTTACAAACGAAATAGTTATTTTCAAGCACTGGTACAACGGCATTTAGTTGTTAAAAGCTCTTTGTTATTCATTTCATGTGACAAACTCAAATATTGCAGATTTGTGTTTTAAACGGTTTAAAATAGTAAAAAAGGCTGTAAACCATATTTTAAAAAGCCATGTTCCTACTGTGTATTTCTTGAGTAAGGAAGGTTTATTTTAGCCCAAAGTCTGCAGCAAACGTTAAATTTGAAAGCTTTCACGAGATTAGTTACTGCAGGCTTGAATGTGTATTCATCTCCTTATCGTGTGTAAGTACCTGCTCATCATAGCTGCCGTGGGAGCCGTATCCCCCATTGTTGTATCCGTTATTGTTGTAACTTGCTCCATTCGGAACACCATACGAGTCACCATAACCTGTCAGGTCGCCGGCATGGACTGCAACCAGCAACAGGAGGAGTACTGCAACCTAGAAACACACGTCACAAATAACAAATATACTTCTTAACAGAAAGTAGTAATACGTTTAACTTTCTCCACACATAGTGTATAGAGAAGGTATTGTAATGCACCCAAAAATTCCATACCCAGATTTCACCGGAAATGTATGTTTTGGATCCAAAAACGCATTTTTGGAAAAGGGCCCGTGTGTCTGTGGAAAGCATATCTCAAAAATGAAAAGACAGTTAAATACCAAACTTGGTAATAAAGTTAGGTATTTTCCAAGGATGCGACAACGAAGATTTTCAAGATAATCCCCCAACACCAAACTACCTTTTACATGGAACTTTTTCGAAGATTTTGATTTTCTCAAAAATGGTTCTAACGATTTTGAGTAAAATTTCGTATATTAAAGATATTTTCCTGACAAATAAAATGTATATTTGAATTTTGTGGAAATAGCCTCTGAATACTACTTTATTCTGGATGAATTTTACGGAATTTTGCATAACTGCTAAACCGTAAGAGACGGACAAAAACTTGCCACATAAAAAGTGTAGAGCACATTAAAACACATAATTTGTCATATACATTTTTTCGTATAGTTGATCGCTTTTTAGATATTCCTTGTTTTTGGTTTCAGCTTTGAAAAACTTACTTTTCTCATACAGGAATTTGTAAACTTCTGTCCATACAAACAAAGGAACTTCAGTCACATCACTTTAACCTGATTTCCCTTCTACTTACAATGAATCAAGTAATAAGACTATTTGTGCTATTTTTCTCCATTAGGCTGAAGTAAATAGAAGCATAAGCTTTTTAACAATAATTTGTTGTAGAGAAAGTGATACGAATGGAACACATCAGATTTTTTTATCGTACAGATACTTGTAATAGACACCGTTGCTACGCAGAAACGACACAAGAAAACTGGGACTTTAAATCAAAGTGATAATTATTAGCGCAACGGGTGGGATAAAGTAAACAAAATTCCCTCGTTGCTCAGGTAACGAGAGGGATAAAGTAAATAAATGGAAAATGTTGTTGTATCTAAGTCTTCGAACACTTTTAATGCTGATTTTAACACAGAATATTTGCTCCACAGAGTAGAAGACTTGAAAGAAAATTAAAATAAGCAGGAATCACTTCTTCATTAAAGCCCTGAACATTTCTTCGTATCTGGCAATCCTGCAATTGCTGAAACTCTTTTTCGCATAATTGCCGTGAAGTCGACGGTAACAAAGCCTCAACTGCTTCATTCAATATATCATTTGGAACCGATATATTAACGTTCTCATTGGAAGCTTAATCAATCTGAAACTAGCAGCAATAAAAACAACATTAGCATTCATACATAGCCTGCCATAAGAACGCCTTATTCCTTATTTAATTTATTACTATCTGTTGTAAAATCATTAATTAAATATTTGTCATGTATTTATTTATCGTATCCCCTTCGGGTCGCGTTTTAAATTGTTCTACTCATGGATAAACTGCTAATGCGAAGCATAGTTTGCATTGGAGAGATTTTCTTGAAAAACAGTGTTGCGGTTTTGGATTTAGGGATCCCCCAAAACTTGCTCTTCCTGCGACTTGAATATCATTTTGTGTAGAATACTATACTTCCTGTATGTAATTTAGGTAAGGGTTGGATAAAGTAAACCTAGAAAACAACCCACTTCTTTATTGCAGATATCTTGATTGTTACAACAGGTGCTATAGATCATAACACTCGCACAATGTACTGCGGACACAATATTGTAAGTTAAATTGGCTAACGAAACTAGAATATGGAAAATTAGCGACTGCTAGTATAAAAAGAAGGAAAAAAATCTGATGTGTTCCGTTCACATGACTTTCTCTATATCTCTGCAACAGATTGTTAAAAAAAAAAAACTTGCGCTTCTATTGACTTCCTGCTAATGGAAAAAAAGGTAGCAGAAATAGTCTTATTACTTGCTTTCTTGTAAGTAGAAGCAAAATAAGGGAGTATATTGATTAAAGTGATAGTCAAAAGTTGGTTGCTATGTGACTGAAGTTCCTTTGTTTGTATGGACTGAAGTTGACAAATTGCTGTATGAGAAAAATATGTTTTTTAAACCAAAAACAACGAGTATCCAAAAATCGATCAACTCTTCGAAAAAATGTATATAAGATAAATTGTGTGTTTTAAGGTGCTCTACATTGTTTGTGTTGTAAGTTTTTGTCCATTTCTTATGGTTTAGCAGTTTTGCGAAATTCCGTAAAATTCCTCCAGAATAAAGTAGTCTGCAGAGGCTATTCCCAGAAAATTCATAGTATGCATTTTATTTGTCAGGTAAATATCTTTGATATATGAAATTTTAATCAAAATCGTTAGAGCCATTTTGGAAAAAATCAACATTTTCGAAAAAAATTCCATGTAAAGGGTAGTTTGGGGTGGGGGAATTTTTATCAAAATCTGCGTGTCCCAACCCCGGAAGATACTAAACTTAAATACCAACTTTGGTATATTACCGACTTTTCGTTTTTGAGTTATCGTTTTCACAGATACACGGACACAGGGACACACGGATACACACTCACACGGACCTTTTTCTGAAAATGCTTTTTTTGGATACAGGTGATCCTAAAACATATATTTCCGGTGAAATCTCGACATTGAATTTTTGGGTGCATTACAATATCTTCTCTGTCCACTATGTACATAGTACACGTAGAGAAAGTAAAAATTAGAAAGACAATACCCATTAAAAGAAGTCACTATGAAAAATGATCCAATTTTGACCAATTTGAAGCAATATGTTTGAAATTCTGGGAAATTCGGTGCCAAAAAAAAAAAAAAAAAACAACAACAACATTGGAATAATTTACGTGCTTTTCAAGTAGCTACATATTTTGTAGAAGAAGTTTTCGTTTATCTCTTATGGTTTATTCGTTAAAGAAAATTATAGAAAGTTAATTAAAAAAGAAAGAAGATTTCATAGGCTATTATGAGTATTTAAGAACGTAAGCATTCGCATTTTAATCAAAATTATTATTAATTTTGAGAAAATATATATTTAATAAAGGTGTACAATGTAAAGGCCAGGAGATTTTTATAAAAATCTTGGCGCAGTATCTTGGAAAGATACTGAAAGTTTAGTATTTATCCGAGATTTTTTTTTTTTTGGGTTAATGCTCTACACACACACGCACACACACATATATAGGTATCCTCTTACAAAAATCCTTTTCATTTCTTTCCCTACACGTAATATGCACATAGAGTATAGAGAAGATATTGTATTACACCCAAAAATTGCATACAGAGTTTTCACCGGAATACAAAGAAAGCATCTTTGGAAAAAGGTCCGTGTTTCTGCGGACAGCATAGCTCAAAAACGAAAAGTCTGTTAAATACAGCTCAGTATCTTCCAATGACGCAACACGAAGATTAAAAAAAAAATCCCCCACCCCAACTACCCTTTAAATGGAAACATTTTCGAAAATTTCGATTTTCTCAAAAATGGCTGTAACAATTTTGTATTCAAGATATTTACCTGACAAATAAAATAATATCTTGAGTTTGGGGAATAACCTCTAAAGACCTCTTTATTCTGGATGATTTTTATTGAATTTTGCATAACTGATAAACCGTAAGAGATAGACAAAACTTACCTAACAGAAAATGTCGAGTACGTTAAAACACACAATTTACGTTATATACATTTTTTTCGTGGAGTTGATCGTTTTTGGTTTCAGCTTTAAAAAACTTATACTTTTCCCCTACAGGAATTTGTCAACTGCTGACCATACAAACCAAGGAACTTCAGTCACATAGCAACCAGCTTTTGACTATCACTTTAACCTATGGTACTCCCTTATTTCTCTTCTTCTTACAAGGAAGCAAGTAATACGACATGAAGTCGAACTTCCTCTAACTGCTAATACAGAAACTAAACGGATACTTGCTCAAAGTCTAGTTATTGGTGATATGATTGGGATCACACGAGACTCACCTGAAGGTATTCCATGGCGACGTGGGGATTTGCTTGCTCTGCTGGAAGATCTGGTGTAGAAAAGGAGATCCCATTACTTTTTATACTGACTTAACGAGGCAGAATTTCCCTCGCTGTGTCCCCTCCCTCTCTCTAAAGAGGAGAGCATTCCTTCCTATTGTTTACGTCGGAAACTTAACGGTGTAACAAAGAGAAGACGAATGTGAGGGGGAAAGAGAGAGTGCAACTTTAAGATTCACAGAAAAACTATTAATAATATGTTTATCTCGACCATCTCAGTTTACCATTAGCTTTAATGCGTAACAAAACATGCTTACGTCATTTGTAGTTAGGCGCTGTATAACATCACTTCTTTTCTGCTTTATTGCTTTATTTGAAATCTCTTACTACTATTGCTCCAAATGCAGAAATTAGTTTTATTTTTATTAGTATCTGTGTCAATCTTTGCTTTCTCTCTCTCTGTGTGTGTGTGTGTGTGTGTGTGTCTTAGCTCAGAAACGAAAAAACCATTATATACCAAAATTGGTATTTAGATTTGGTATCTTCCAAGGATGCCGCATGAAGGTTTTCAAGAAAATCCTCCCACCCCATACTACCGTTTACATGGGAAAATTTTAGAAAATTGTGATTTTCTAATATTTTCTTTTTTAATACCTCTTTATTCCGGATGCTTTTTACTGAATTTTGCATAACTGGTAAACCGCAAGAGATAGACAAAAACGCCCTGCTCAAAATATGTATATTCTCGTCAAAACATAGTTTATGTCCTTTACGATCTTGTTGTGCAGATAACCGTTTCCGAGATATTCCTTGTTATCAGTTTCAATTGTAAAGTACTTATACTTTTCTCAGACAGGAAGTGTCCGTTTTCTTGACGAAGCAAAGAAGCGATTTGCAATGACAATCGCATAACGACAACTTTTAAAATATTTGACTATCACTTTAGTGTTACATGTCAGAGTTTTTTACATAAAATACAGACATACACACATTTAGGGACAGCGATGCCCGAGGCGGGACTCGAACCCACGATCTCCTGCACAGCAAAGCTAGGCAAGTGGAGCAGTCTTGTTGAGTACACCATCACAAGTATTGCTTGCGTTATCTAATCTGGCACAATACATTTTCATAAACTAAATAATTTAAGTTATTATATACAATTATAATTCCTAATAATAATTGCAAAGTTCGGCCAATGAATACATTAAAATGTGGTAAAGTGGAGATTTCGAAAGTCCCGTTTTATCCGGGATATTTTCATTCTCACTTTTGAATAAATGCCTCTATGCAGTCCGGCTGAATACTCAACAATAATAACTGATGTAGATGATGATAATAAAAATAAATATTATTTACACTTGGTTGTATATAAAGCAGAATTTCAAAAGTGTATCTCTAAGTGTAGGTTTAAGATTCCATTTTGCATGACATTGCGAGAGGGAAAAATCTGATGTGTTCCATTCACATGACTTCCTCTACACCGCTGTAACACATTATTATTAAAAACATATTTTTCTGTCTACTTTACTATAATCGAGATAATATTAGCAGAAAGTGTCTTAATTACTTGCTTCCCTGTAAGTAGAAGGAAAATAATGGAATACACTAGGCTAAAGTGATAATCAACTTTTTTAAAATCTAGTTGCTTTGTGCTTGAATTCCTGTTCTATGGAGAGCCAAGAGTTTACAACTTTTCGTGTGGGAACAAATTTTAAGTATTTTGAATCTGAAAAAAATAAGAAGGAATATCTCAGAAATGGACAATTCCACGAGAAAAAAAAAACGTATATGACATAAATTGTTTTGTTTTATGTAGTAAGTTGTTGTCTATCTCTTACGGTTTACCAGTTACGCAAAAATCAGCAAAACTCATCCGGAATAAAGAGGTCTTCAGAGGCTATCCCAAGAAAATTCAAAATATACATTTTGTGTGCCGCATAGGTGTCTTTAATATACGGTATTGTAATCAAAATCCTTAGTGCAATTTTTGAGAAAATAAAAATTTTGGAATATTTTTGCATGTAAAGCGTAGTTTGGGGGTGGGGGATTTGATTCAAAATCTTCTTGTCGCATCCTTAGAAGATAATGAACTTAAATACCAAGTTTGGTATTTAAAGCACTTTTCGTTTTTGAGCTATGCTGTCCACAGACACACACACACACACGGACATTTTTCTAGAAATGTTTTATTTTGGATTCAGGAGGTACCAAAACTTGTATTTCTGGTGAAATCTGGGTATCAAATTCTTGGGTGCATTAAAATACTTTCTCTATACATCATGTACATAGTACGTGTAGAGAAAGAAATATACTATGATGACGCATTGAAAATTCCAAGTAGTTATCATTATTTGGGAATGAGAAATAGGTTTTAACATATTTTCATTTTTCTTAGTAGTGATACAAAGTCATGTAAGATATTTAGATTGACAGCTTACTCACAGAAAAGTCAAGATATGTCATTTTTATTCACGCAAATAGTTTAAATATAATTATGAAATAAAATATATCGACAATTTTGAATTAAAGGATGGTTTGTAAACATTCATTTCAAATTGTTCAGAGACTCTAAGTTCACACAGCTCTTTGTAATGTAAGGCGTGTAGGCCTCACATTCATCAGGTCTGCAGATCGAGTCTCGGTTAGGATGAGTTCCTCAAATAAAGCTTTTCCCTTATGTTGAGATGACGAATGTCCGGTATCTAGTTACTTTCTCTACACGTACTATGTATATAGTGAACAATATAGCTCAAAAACGAAAAGACCGTTAAATACCAAACTTGGAATTAAAGTTCAGTATCTTCAAGCATGCACACGAAGATTTTCAAAAAATCCCCCCAACCCAACTACCCTCTACATGGAAAAAAGTTCGAAAATATTGATTTTCTCAAAATGATTCTAACGATTTTGATTAAAATCTCTTATATTTAAGATGTTTACATGACAAATAAAATGTATATCTTGAAACTTCTGGGAATAGCTTCTGAAGGCATGTTTATTCTGGTTACATTTTTCGGAGTTTTCCATAGCTGGTAAACCGTAAGAGAGAGACGAAAGCTTACCACACAAAAATATAGAGCTCGTAAAGACACACATGTATGTTACATGTATTTCTTTCGTGAGGTTTACCATTTTTGAGATATTCCGTGTTATTAGTTTCAGCTTTAAAAACCTTATACCTTTCTCACACAGCAATTTGTTAACTCCTGTCCATACAAACAAAGGAACTTCAGTCACATAGAAACCAGCTTTTGACTATCACTTTAACCTATGATACTCCCTATTTCGCTTCTACTTTTAAGGCAGCAAACCGTAAACCGTAAGAGATAGACAAAGACTTACTTAACAGAAAATGTCGAGTACATTTAAACACATAATTTATGTTATACACATTTTTTTTCGTGGAGTTGGTCGTTTTTGAGATATTCCTTGTTTTTGGTTTCAGCTTTAAAGTACTTATACCTTTCTCATACGGGAATTTGTCAACTCTGTGCATACAAACAAAGGAACTTCAGTCACATAGCAACCACCTTTTGACTATCACTTTAACTTATGCTTCTCCCTTATTTTGCTTCTACTTACAAGGAAGCAAGTAATAAGACACTTTCTCCTAATTTTTTCTTAATAAGCATTAATTAAATAGAAGAATAAGCTTTTTCAATATCTATTGTAGATATGTAGAGAAAGTCATGTGAGTGGCACAAATTAGATAGTTTTAAAAGGATTAAGAATAACAATGGTTTGAACTAAAAATATTTTAATGAAACTTCTTTTGAAAATATATTTTTGTTGGAATCTAACAATGGAGTGAAGGAAAGTAAATTAATTTCTAAGCCTATTCATGCACCTTAAAACGATAAATATTTCATTACCAATAAAGCATGAAGCTGCGTAGGACATCGTTTTACTAATTTGATTCATCGTTCGATATGATTAACAGGGTTAAGGACGAAAAAAAAAACATTATTTAGTTTAGAACTGGTGTACCCTAGTGCGCGTGTTTTGACGAAATGTTGATATAGTTTGTTTAGATTAAACAGAATATTGCCTTGTAGTGATTTCTAACATATATGTTCACTTAGTTATTCATTTTGCAAACAGTATAATGTGTTGTTTTACAGATGTATATATTAGTATAATTGTTCAGTGCAATATATAAACAAAGATAGCTGTTACCATAACTGTGTAGCTACTATCACATGGTCATAGGATATTACATTGAAATGGTGTCATTGTCGTAACCACTATATTTAATGAATATGAAAGCAAAATAACAAAATTTGTCTCCTATAATATACACGGATATTTGAAAAACAATTAAACATTTGTGGTATTCTGCAAAACTGTTTGGTATAGTGGTTATATTAAAGATGCGAATCTAGGATCATATTAATCAGTATCGATATCAGTCGACAATCAAACAGAAGGTGACTGACGTTTGGTATTGGATCAGCAAATAGAAATTAAGCATAGCTTTGGCTATTTTGGCGTGTTCAAGATATGATCCATATCTTACGAGTTTTGCCTATACTATTGCACAAACTATTTTTTTTACTTCCCCTACACGTACTATGTACATAGTGTATAGAGAAGCTATTTTATTGCTTCAATACTGAGATTTCACCGGAAATATTTGTTTTGGGTCCCCCTGAATCCAAAAAGTTCATTTTGAGAAAAAGATCCGTGTGCGAGTGTCTATGGCCAGCATACGGCAAAAACGAAAAGAGGGGTTGGTATCTTCCAAGGATGCGACATGAAGATTTTCAAGAAAATCCCCCCAATTCGCGGCGACAATTGACATCGATTCCTAAAAGTGTCTACAAAAAATGTTTTGATGATAGGATTATTCGTTGGCATAAATGTATAATTTCAGAAGGGGCCTACTTTGAAGGTGATAAAATAAAATTGGATGAAGAATACATTTTTTGTGTTTTATTGGCGAATTCCCGGAACTTTCTTGACACAGTAGTAATTTTCTCAGACAGGAAGTGTCTGTTTTCCTTTTTCTACTCCAGGCCAAGCAAAGAAGTGATTTGTAATGACAATCGCATAACGGCAGCTTTTAAAACATTTGACTATCACTTTAGCATAGCACATTCCTGCAGTTCCCTTCTACGTATAAGGAACTAAGTAATAAGAACATTCTGCTAATGTTTATCTCGATTAGCATTGAATAGAAAAAAAATCTTTTGCAAGGAGCTTGTAGAGCAGCTAGAGAAAGATATGTGAGTGCACCACGTCAGATTTTTTATATTTATGTATTTTGATGTTTCTAAAGGCAATTTTGAATTCAAGAAAGACAGTAGATGAATTATTGTATACTAAATCAGGGAAGATCAAATTCATATATAGGCTATTTATGCTTTATCACAAAAAATGTGGTAGATGCTGAGACACAAAATCGCATGTGAGTCGGCAGAAAATAATAAAACAATGTTAAGTAGCATTTATCGTGGTAAAATAAGGCAAGGAACACCAAAACTGCCTTACCAACAGAACAGGTTGACAAAGCATCGCACTTCTCATAAAACCTCTACACCATGATGTCGCTATAAATTAGAGCCCCCTAAATAAAAATGTTTCTAGCAAAAGGTTACACGTGTATGTGTCTCAGAGCAATATATGTGAAAATCGAAAACGCTGTACACCACACATGATATTTAAGTTGAGTACTTTTCAAAGATGTGACACGAGTGCTAAAGAAAATTTCCCCATCTCCAAATACTCTTATAGGACTATTTTTGAAACTTTTAATTTCAACAAAAATTTCTCTAACGATGTTGTATAAAATATCACACGATAAAAATATTTAAAGAAAAATAAAATCCATATCTTGAATCTTTTGGGAATAAGTTGCTAAATTGGGAAGTAAATTTTATAATCTTACATAACTGTAAACGTTAAGGATGAAAGCGTACTATACAAAAATATATTTCTCTTTAAAAATACAATTTATTTGAAATAACTTTGTAGTTGCATCAGAAATTTCGAGATATCCCTCATTAGTGTTTCGAACTCTTCAATACTTAAGGGTTTGCTTTTAGAGTCATATCAAGTTTTAGTTGTTTCTCAGGAAGTTATGGAAGGTCAGCGTATTATAACGTTCCAGTTCTAAAACATATCACTATCTCTATTACTTTCTCTATGTGTATAGTGAAGGTATTTGATACCGAGATTTCACCGGAAATATACGTTTTGGGACCCTCTGAAGTAAAAAAAAAACATTTTTAGAAAAATGTCCGTGTGTGTCTGTGGGCAGCTCAAAAACGAAAAGTCCGTTAAACATCAAATTCTGTATTTAAGTTCAGTATACGACACGAAGATTTTCAAGAAAATCCCCCTATCCTCAACTACCCTTTACCTGGAAATGTTTTGGAAAATTTTGATTTTCTCAAAAATGGCTGTTAACTATTTGACTGAAATTTTGTATATTAAAGATAATTACATGAAAAATAAAATTTATATATTGAATTTTCTGGGAATAACCTCTGAAGACATTTTTATTCGGGATAAATTTTGCGGAAATTTGTACAACTAGTAAATCATAATAGATAGGCAAAAGCCTCACCTAATAGAAAATATAGATATCATTAAAACACACAATTTAAGTTATATCCAGTTTTTTTTCGTGGGGTGGACCGTTTTTGAGATATTCCTTGTTATTGGTTTTGCTTTGAAAAACGTATATTTTCTCATACAGGAATTTGTCAACTCCTGTCCATACAAACAAAGGAACTTTAGCCAAATAGCAACCAGATTTTGACTATCACTTTAACCTATGGTACTCCCTTATTTCACTTCTATTTACAAGGAAGCAAATAATAGGACTATTTCTCCTAATTTTTATGTCGATTAGCCTGAAGTAAACAGAAGAATAGTGAAATGTTTACAGCTATTTGCGGAAAACTATCTCATTTAAATTAAGTACATAGGGAAATAAACTTTCGTAAAAGTAATTTGTATAGTCACTAGTAAGTATTAAGCAATACTGGGTAGAGAAAGTCATGTGAATTAAGCGCATCTGAATTTTAACCATAGCTTATATAATTATGAAATTATGACAAAGCATGGGAACATATTCCTTGAGAGAATTTACAATTACCAATGTAAGATGTAAGCAGCTTTGCATCACATCCTCTGGTAATGTCTACTTGATGACTTGTTATTTGCTTCAAGATTGCAGTTATAGAACTACAGTTGCAGCCCAAACAAGCCTGTGCTATTACTTGCGCATGTCCTCCTGTAATCAACCGACTGATTCCTGTGCTGCATAAACATCCCAGTTTACAAGTTGAAAAGAAATGAAGCAAAATTAGTGTCAACGTTTTAAGGAATGATTTGCGTTTGTCTCACAGTATTGGATGGGTGATTTTGTGTTTTCTTAAGGTATCGTTCTCGCAATGATAACTTGTTTCCAGCCTAACCTGAGTCAAAGTGCTATCTATTTGGATGCTATAAATTTAAAAAAATAATCTGATGTGTTACATTCACATGACTTTCTCCACATCTCTCCGACAGTTATTATTAAAAAGCTTATGCCTCTATTTACTTCATGCCTACTGAGAAAACAGTAGAAACGAAATAAGGGAGTACCATAGGTTAAAGTGACAGTCATAAGCTGGTTGCTATGTGACTGAAGTTTCTTTGTTTGCATGGACACGAGTTGACAAATTCCTGTATAAGAAAAGTATAAGTTTTTCAAAGCTGAAAACAATAACAAGGAATATCTCAAAAAACGATCAACTCTACGAAAAAATGTATAGTACAAAATTGTGTATTTTTTCTTCGTGATCTCTTACGGTTTAGCAGTTATACAAAATACCGTAAATTTCATCCATCCAGAATAAAGTAGTGTTCAGAAGAAAATTCAAGATGTACATTTTATTTATGAGGTAAATATCTTTAATATACGATATTTTAATAAAAATCGTTAGAGCCGATTTGAGAAAATCAAAACTTTCGAAAAAATTTCCATGTAAAGGGTAGTTGGGTGTGGGGAGATTTTCTTGAAAATCTTCGTGTCGCATCCCTGGAAGATACTAAATTTAATACCAATTTATGCTGTCCACAAGCACACACACATACACAGGGATCTTTTTCCAAAACTGTTTTTTTTTTTGGATTCAGGGGACTCAAAAATGTATTTCCTGTGAAATCTCTGTACCGAACTTTTGGATGCAATGCAATACCTCCTCTATACACTATGTACATAGTACGTGTAGAGAAAGCAAAAAAGAGAATCTAGCATTTACTTTTGTAAAGAATGTTGGCAATTGTAATGAAGAAGAATAAAAATGGCTTAAAATGTCTTCGATGCTTGTGGCCTTTGGATCGAAAATGAGCCTGGAGTTCATTGGTTAAGTATGAGTTTAGGAAAAACTTTAAGCAATTTAGCATTTATGGATAATGGATACTTACCACCAGTCAAGTGGGTAACTCAGTGAATTTGCTAAGAGAAGCAAGCTACTTCTATAGTTTTGCAAGAGGTAAACACTTGGCAGCAGTGTCCTGTGTAGAGAACAGAAAGACATCTAACACGCAGGCCATCGACTCCTTCTCTTTTGATTATGGACAGAAGCATTTTCTTATGTAACAGGATTCAGTCGGAGGGGACTCGGCACCAAAATTAGCTCATTGTACTTATGGGGAGGAAGGGGTGAGGTGAGAAGGTACACCGGGTGGCCTAAACCAGAAGCGTTGGCACATCTATGATAGGGTCCTTGCAGTTTCCAGATGAAGTACCCCGGCAGTCAGATACACCCCCTCCCCACATAGGGTCCAACGCCCCTGCCAGGAGCGATCCAAGCAGTCTGCAGGGGCAGGACATAGTTCATTTTAGCATCTATTTTCACCTATTGAAAAAAGATGTGTGGAATGCAATACCTTCTCTATACACTATGTACATAGTGCATGTAGAGAAAGAATTAGACATATCAATGTTTCTTAGGGAACCTGTAAATGAATTATAAACTTATATTTAGCTGGTTTAGAAAGCAGCAAACCAAACTTAGACCACATTTAAATGTTATAACTGCTACAACATTGTCTATAATGAGCAGAAATTGCTGTGAGTAAGCTATCCAGCAGTTATATTACCCAAAAATCGCTCAGTCGGAAGTGCTAAGACACGCAGACGACCCAGGTAGGGAGTAATTAGCGCTCAAGGATAACCAAAATAATTTATTACTGGCAAGACATGTACGCTAACCCCAACTTGCGCTCCCTTGCATTCTAGAATCCAAATCTTCCGCCACACGCTTGGCTACTCGCAGCGACGCTAACCCTCGCCGTATTTGTGGGTCTGACACCCCCCTAGGGCTTTCAAAGCAATGTCTAGGTCTCAGAAGCCTGTCGGGAAGCCTTGCGGCAATAACACAGGGGTACCGGGTGCGGTTTAGGGCTGGTGTGAAGATGTGGGTTCCCCAGCTCAAAATGTTGTTGGCATGGAATCTTTCTCAGGTGTGGAAAGACACAAGTGATTTTCTTCACTTCCAGATCATTATTGAACTCATTGCCTTGCTCGGCCTTTCTGCCGTCGAACACACGCGTTCCTCCTAAATGTTCCCCGTTTCAACAACGCTTTACACGACCAAGTTTGTCATTCCTTATTACTTTTGACTGTCTGTTGGTGCATCAAATAAACGCTGTTTCTATCGTGGCAGCATGTAGCCTGTTCATTTCACCAAAGGACGCGAAATATCACATCTTACATCCGCGAAAGCTCCATGCCAAGTGGGAAAAGTGTCGCTCCACCAGCAAGAAAATTTTTTCAGTTTTCCTTTGTGATATTCACTCTCGGACAGTGTAACCTCACTCAATGTCCTTCCCTTAACGGTACTGTCCTACCTGGTCACCTGTCAGCTCGTGACAACTGTTTGTCCTTGTTATGATCACTCTTGGACAGTGTAACCTCACTCAATGTCCTTCCCTTAACAGTACTATCCTACCTGGTCACTTTTCAGCTCGTGACAACTGTTTGTCCTTGTTATGATCACTCTTGGACAGTGTAACCTCACTCAATGTCCTTCCCTTAACGGTACTGTCCTACCTGGTCACCTGTCAGCTCGTGGCAACTGTTTGTTCTTGTTATGATCACTCTTGGACAGTGTAACCTCACTCAATGTCCTTCCCTTAACGGTACTGTCCTACCTGGTCACCTGTCAGCTCGTGACAACTGTTTGTCCTTGTTATGATCACTCTTGGACAGTGTAACCTCACTCAATGTCCTTCCCTTAACGGTACTATCATACCTGGTCACTTGTCAGCTCTTGACAACTGTTTGTCCTTGTTATGATCACTCTTGGACAGTGTAACCTCACTCAATGTCCTTCCCTTAACGGTACTGTCCTACCTGGTCACCTGTCAGCTCGTGACAACTGTTTGTCCTTGTTATGATCACTCTTGGACAGTGTAACCTCACTCAATGTCCTTCCCTTAACGGTACTATCCTACCTGGTCAGCTCGTGACAACTGTTTGTCCTTGTTATGTTCACTCTCGGACAGTGTAACCTCACTCAATGTCCCGCCCTTAATGGTACTATCCTACCTGGTCACTTTTCAGCTTGTGACAACTGTTTGTCCTCGCCTTCTTAGACGTGTTTTGCAATATTCCTTCCCTTGCCATTTTCAATGTATATTTGTCCCCTCTTAGTATAATTTGCATTAGATTGGCTATAATCTGTATCTCCCTTTTAGATAACCTTTAACCTCGTGACACCACATGTACTGTTTCAGCCTACGGCACGAAACCACAGAATGGAGAACCTATTACGAGGGGTCGGCACGTAGCCAGGCGTGAACATGAGGAAATGTAAGCAAAACTGATGATTGGAAATGGAAGAATTGACGACTGCTATGGCGTGCAAGATGTTGAAGAAGTCCTATGTTCAACAACCAGCAAGCTGTCCGGGAAAAGAGGCTACGTCATGGTATTTCTGCCCGCCGAAGTTACTGAGCAAAGTGAAGTTGAATACAGTAACAAAGAGACTGGATCCATTATAATGTGATTCTTGTATCCGTTACTCGCAATACATTTCTGCTCATGAATTACATGACATTACAAAACTATTATGGTATGCGAAAAAGTATGAATGTGTTTATTTCTGATAGTAAACATTTCGACCGAAAGAAAGGAAAAGAGTCTGATGTGTTCCATTCATATGACTTTCTCAAATCGCTGTAAAATTTATTGTTAAAAAGCATACTCTCTTATCTACTTTACGATAATGGACATAAAAATTGGCAGAAATTGTCTTAATTACTCGCTTCCTTGTAAGTAGAAGGAAAATAAGGGAATACACTAGGGTAAAACGATAGTCAAATCTTTTAAAAGCCGGTTGCCGTGTGGTTGAAATCCGTTTCTACGCAGGGCCAGGAATTTACAATTTTCCATGTGAGAAAAGTCTGAAATAAATAACAAGGAATATTTCAGAAATGGGCGATTGAACGAAAAAAACATATATAACATAAATTATGTGTTTTATAGTGATCTACAGTTTTTGTTTAGTAAGTTTTTGTCTATGTTTTACGGTTTACCAATTATGGAAAATTCAGCATAATTCACTCAGAATAACGAGCTATTTAGAGGTTATTCACAGAAAATTCAAAATATAAACTTTTTTACATATAAATATCTTTAATAAACGGCATTTTAAACAAAATTGTTAGAGCCATTTTTGAGAAAATCAAAAGGGGTGTTTGGGGTGGGGATTTCTCTCAAAATCTTCGTGTCGCATCCTTGAAAGAAACTAAACCGATTTTCCTTTTGGATTATCGTGTTCACAGACACACGGACATACACACACGCACACGAACCTCTTTCTGAAAATTCAGGGGACTCTAAACGTCTATTTACGGTGAAATCTCGGTATAGAATTTTTGGGTGGAATGCAATGACTTTCTATGAGTTCACTATGTACATAGTACGGGTAGAGAAAGTAAAGAACTGTCGGCAAGCAATAATAGATAATTTCAAGCTAGTCCATTTAGCTGACACTATACATACAACATTTCGAAAATAGGAAACACCACGAATTGTGTAAATTAATGATCACTGCTTTTTCTGTTGTAAGTTTTACTCGAACTTCTGAAATTTATACATAATTTAATTACCTATAAGTCATTCGCCGACTACTGACCTGAAATTCAGGAAAAAACATACTATTCGTGTTAACGTGTTAGGAATAGTACACAATAATCCTAATCATTAACAATAATCCTAAGTCCTAACAGGACTCAGAAAATCAAAAGAACAATTATTCTTCCATCTAAGACGTACTTATGTTGGAAGGATTCTCTAGAAAGTCCTCTTGTGAGATCCTCATAAAATGCGAACTCAAATATCTAAGTCGTGTTTTTATTTGATTTAAGAGCTTTTTAAAGACCCAAAGACCTATAAAAACACTCAAACGGACTCTTTGTGAATGTTTTATTGGTGCATGTATACTGAAATTCATAACTGCTGTCAGCATACACTATTTTCTTAACTTACGAGAGGTAATTAGTAAATAAGGGAAAATGTATAGTTGAAAAAACACTATAATTACACAAAATATCTCAAAAATCTATAATGGGGCAAACATTTTTCTTTTAATACATTGAGAATTTAAATGAGAGGCATTTTTTCAGTAAAGTGCTGACTAATTATATAAAAGTCATTCAGAACGGTGAGGGCTTCTGAAGTCTCACAAAAGCTCACATACAGATATTTTCTTATGTATTTTAAATATTTTTCATTTTAATCAAAAACATTGCAACTGTTTTTCAAAAAATTAAACAACGAAATAAATCCATGTAAACGTTAGTTGAATGTTGAAGAATTTTCCTGAAAATGTTCGTGTCTCATCATTCAAGAGTAGAAAACCTTAATACAAAGTTTGGTGCCTATCTCTGCATAGTGCGTGGTACGCAGGCAGAGCCGGTATTGCATTCCACCCAGAAATCGATACCGAGATTTCACTTAACAAACATGCTTTATGGGTTTTTAGAAAAAGGGTCCGTGTATGTGTGTGTGTGTGAGTGTCCGTGTGTCTGTGAACTCGATAACTCAGAATCGAAAAGTCGGTAAAATACCAAACTTGGTAATTAAGTTTAGTATCTTCCAGGGATACGTCGCAAAGGTTTTTAGAAAAAAATCTCCCATTTCAAACTACACTTTACATGGACAAATTTTCGAAAATTTTGAATTTTTGAAATGGTACTAACGATTTTGATTAAATTATCATGTATTAAATACATTTAGCTGTCAAACAAAATGTTTATCTTGACTTTTCTGGGAATAGCCTCTAAATACCTCTTTATTCTGAATGTTTATGTTGAATTTTCTGGGAATAGCCTCTAAAGACCTCTTTATTCTGAATGTTTATCTTGAATTTTCTGGGAATAGCCTCTAAAGACCTCTTTATTCTGAATGTTTATCTTGACTTTTCTGGGAATAGCCTCTAAAGACCTCTTTATTCTGAATGTTTATCTTGACTTTTCTGGGAATAGCCTCTAAAGACCTCTTTATTCTGAATGTTTATCTTGACTTTTCTGGGAATAGCCTCTAAAGACCTCTTTATTCTGAATGTTTATCTTGACTTTTCTGGGAATAGCCTCTAAAGACCTCTTTATTCTGAATGTTTATCTTGACTTTTCTGGGAATAGCCTCTAAAGACCTCTTTATTCTGAATGTTTATCTTGACTTTTCTGGGAATAGCCTCTAAAGACCTCTTTATTCTGAATGTTTATCTTGACTTTTCTGGGAATAGCCTCTAAAGACCTCTTTATTCTGAATGTTTATCTTGACTTTTCTGGGAATAGCCTCTAAACACCTCTTTATTCTGAATGTTTATCTTGACTTTTCTGGGAATAGCCTCTAAAGACCTCTTTATTCTGAATGTTTATCTTGACTTTTCTGGGAATAGCCTCTAAAGACCTCTTTATTCTGAATGTTTATGTTGACTTTTCTGGGAATAGCCTCTAAAGACCTCTTTATTCTGAATGTTTATCTTGACTTTTCTGGGAATAGCCTCTAAAGACCTCTTTATTCTGAATGTTTATGTTGACTTTTCTGGGAATAGCCTCTAAAGACCTCTTTATTCTAAATGTTTATCTTGACTTTTCTGGGAATAGCCTCTAAACACCTCTTTATTCTGAATGTTTATCTTGACTTTTCTGGGAATAGCCTCTAAAGACCTCTTTATTCTGAATGTTTATCTTGACTTTTCTGGGAATAGCCTCTAAAGACCTCTTTATTCTGAATGTTTATCTTGACTTTTCTGGGAATAGCCTCTAAACACCTCTTTATTCTGAATGTTTATGTTGACTTTTCTGGGAATAGCCTCTAAAGACCTCTTTATTCTGAATGTTTATCTTGACTTTTATGGGAATAGCCTCTAAACACCTCTTTATTCTGAATGTTTATCTTGACTTTTCTGGGAATAGCCTCTAAAGACCTCTTTATTCTGAATGTTTATCTTGACTTTTCTGGGAATAGCCTCTAAAGACCTCTTTATTCTGAATGTTTATCTTGACTTTTCTGGGAATAGCCTCTAAAGACCTCTTTATTCTGAATGTTTATCTTGACTTTTCTGGGAATAGCCTCTAAAGACCTCTTTATTCTGAATGTTTATCTTGACTTTTCTGGGAATAGCCTCTAAAGACCTCTTTATTCTGAATGTTTATCTTGACTTTTCTGGGAATAGCCTCTAAAGACCTCTTTATTCTGAATGTTTATCTTGACTTTTCTGGGAATAGCCTCTAAAGACCTCTTTATTCTGAATGTTTATCTTGACTTTTCTGGGAATAGCCTCTAAAGACCTCTTTATTCTGAATGTTTATCTTGACTTTTCTGGGAATAGCCTCTAAAGACCTCTTTATTCTGAATGTTTATCTCGACTTTTCTGGGAATAGCCTCTAAAGACCTCTTTATTCTGAATGTTTATCTTGACTTTTCTGGGAATAGCCTCTAAAGACCTCTTTATTCTGAATGTTTATGTTGACTTTTCTGGGAATAGCCTCTAAAGACCTCTTTATTCTGAATGTTTATCTCGACTTTTCTGGGAATAGCCTCTAAAGACCTCTTTATTCTGAATGTTTATCTTGACTTTTCTGGGAATAGCCTCTAAAGACCTCTTTATTCTGAATGTTTATCTTGACTTTTCTGGGAATAGCCTCTAAAGACCTCTTTATTCTGAATGTTTATCTTGACTTTTCTGGGAATAGCCTCTAAAGACCTCTTTATTCTGAATGTTTATCTTGACTTTTCTGGGAATAGCCTCTAAAGACCTCTTTATTCTGAATGTTTATCTTGACTTTTCTGGGAATAGCCTCTAAAGACCTCTTTATTCTGAATGTTTATGTTGACTTTTCTGGGAATAGCCTCTAAAGACCTCTTTATTCTGAATGTTTATCTTGACTTTTCTGGGAATAGCCTCTAAAGACCTCTTTATTCTGAATGTTTATCTTGACTTTTCTGGGAATAGCCTCTAAAGACCTCTTTATTCTGAATGTTTATCTTGACTTTTCTGGGAATAGCCTCTAAAGACCTCTTTATTCTGAATGAATTGGTAAATTGTAAGAGTCAGACAAATACAACGCAGAAAATGTAGATCTCGTTATAACACACAATTTATGTCATATATATTTTTTTTCGTGGAACTGACCATTTTCGAGATATTCCTTGTTATGGTTTCAGTATTAAATTACTTTTCGTATTCGGGAATTTCTCAACTCCTGGCAATGTAAGAAGCAGGTTTTAATACATGTATTGTTAGTCAAGAAAGCTTGTTCAGAGAATTTCTAAGTATTGACCATCTATTACATATCGATCCATAAGTGTGTTTCTTATTACTGATAGAATTATATAACCTATTGAACTCCCTTAAAAATAACAATACATTAAAATTAATATCCCTCTAAATATAAGCTTTTCATTAAATTCATATTCATATTATCCATGATATCTATTATGCACCTAATTCTTGACTTTTTGGGTGAAATTTAAAGCTTTTCCTTCATACTATTTTGATAAAGTAAAAACTCTGATGTGTTTCATTCACATGACTTTCTCTACATCTCTGTAACAAATTATTGTTAAAAAGCTTATTCATCCATCTACTTCGTACTAATCGAGATAAACATTAGCAGAAAACCTTTCTTGTAAAAAGAAGGGAAATAACGAAATAGACTAGGCTAAAACGATAGTCCAATCTTTTAAAAGCTGGTTTGCATTAGATGAAATCCGTTTCTTTGCATTGTCAGCAGTTGAGAAGCTCCCTATGTGAAAAGTTTTAAGTAATTTAAAGCTGAAACGAACAACAAGGATTATCTCAAAAATAGAACTCCACGAAAAAAATGTATATGACATAAATTGTGTGTTGTAACGTGATCTACATTTTTTGATTTGTAAGTTTTTTTCTATCTCTTACGGTTTACTAGTTATGCGAAATTCCTCCAGAATGAAGAGGTCTTCAGAGGCTATTCCCAGAAAATTCAAGATTTGCATTTTATTTACCACCTACATTTCTTTGATATTCATATTTGTGTTGGAAATGTCTTTAATATGTGGTATTTAAATCAAAATCGTGAAGCCATTTATGAGAAAATCAAAAATTTCGAACATTTTTCCATGTAAAGAGTAATTTGGGGGGGGGGGGGGGTTTAGAATGTTTCTCAAAACGTTCGTGTCGCATCCCTGAACGGATACTAAACTTATATAGCAAGTTTTCGTTTTTGAGTTTTCACGACGACACACACGGACCGTTTTCTAAAAATGCTTTTTACTTTCCCTACTCGTACTATGTACATATTGTATAGAGAAAGTATTGTATTTCACCCAAAAATTCTAAACCAAGATTTCACCGGAAGTACATGTTTTGAGACTCCCTGAATCCAAAAAAGCATTTTTATAAAAATGTCCGTGTCTGTGTGTGTGATTGTGTGTGTATCCTGTGGGCAGGATAGCTCAAAAACGAAAATACCGTTAGAAACCAAATTTGGCATTTAGGTTTGATATCTTCCAAGGATGCGACACGAAGAATATCAAGAAAACCCCCCCACCTGCAACATGGAACTTTTTCCGAAAATTTTGATTTTACTCAAAAATGACTAACGTTTTTGATTAAAATATCGTATATTAAAGATAGGTATTTACTTAGGCACTTGTATCTTGAATTTTCTGGGAATTGCCTCTGAAGACTACTTTATTCTGAATGAGTTTTACGGAATTTTGCATAACCGAAAGAGATGGACTAAAACACTTACACGTTAAAACACACAATTTATGTTATATAATTTTTTCGCGGAGTTGATCGTTTTTGAGATATTCCTTGTTTTTGGTTTCAGCTTTAAAAACATACCTTTGTCATACAGGAGTGTCTCAACTCGGGTCCATACAACAAAGGAACTTCAGTCACATAGCAACCAGCTTTTGACTATCACTTTAACCTATGGTACTCCCTTATTTCGCTTCTACTTACAAGGAAGCAAGTAATAAGATTATGTCTGCTAATTTGTTGTCTATTAGCATGAAGTAAATGGAAGCATAAGCTTTCTAAGAACAATTTGTTACAGAGATGTAGAGAAAGTCATGTGAATGGAACACATCATTTTGGAAGTGCCATATAAGGTATATAATGACAAGTTTGAACATTTTGCTGCTCAGGTCCGTGTTGACCAATGTTAAATGATTGCATGGCCATAAGTGTACACGTGAAAGTATAGCAGATAAGGAAATGTTAGGGATACATAAACTTGTGGGTGATATTGCAGCAGGTGGCGCCCGTCCACTGCAATTAGCAGCACAGTTTGAACAGAAGATGCTTTCTTGTGAAGCAGCCTGAATGTTATTATTGAACTTTCTCTACTCAGTATGTATCATTGCAGGATGAGGTAATTGTATGACTGCGAGCTTCTGAAGCGTGTCCATGTTCAGATCTAGAGCAGGTCCGTCACTATTACGTAACAAAATTATGGGCTCGGTGGATGCTCAACTCCTAATGGCTGAAACCTTATTTACATACATGGTTGGTTACAGAACCGCAGAAAACGCCCTACTTCCGGGATTTGGTCCAAACCAGTGACGTAACACCAGTTTTTTGCTTTCTCTACACGTATACAGAAGGTATACCATTCCACCAAAAATTCGATACCGACATTTTCCGAAAATACACGTTTTGGGTCTCCCTGAAACAAAAAAGGAATTTTTAGAAAAGGTCCTTTTGTGTGTGTGTGTGTGCAAACAGCGATTTGTGGTGTACAAAGCGGCGCAGGGGTGGGTTTTCTCCAGGTTCTCTGGTTTCCCCCGCCATCGCATTCCACCGGTGCTCCATCTTCATTCCATGTATAACCAGTGTCATCGCCTGCGGTGCTTTGGTAGTGATAGGGGGCGTTAAGCACTATCAAAAATATCTGTGAACAGTATAGCTCAAAAACACCAAGATTGTTAAATACGTATTTAAGTTTTGTTTCTTTCCAAGCATGCGACACGAAGATTTTCAAGAAAATCCCCCACCCCCAACTTCCCTTCAGCCTACATTTTTACTTTCTAAAAAATGACTCCAACGATTATTGTATATTTAAGATATTTATCTGAAAAATAAAAGCTGTATCCTGTATTTTCTGGGAATGGCCTCTGAAGACTACTTATTTTGGATTAATTTTACGGAATTTTGTGTAACTGCTAAACTGTAAGAGATGGACAAAAACTTACTTAACAGAAAAGGCGAGCTCATTAAAACACAAACTTTATGTTATAAGCATTTTTTTCCTGGAGTTGAGAGTTTTTAAGATATTCCTTGTTATTGGTTTCAGTGTTAACCTTTTCAGTGCTATAGTCGAGATAAACTTGAATCGCTGTAAAACATTCCAGCCGTGCTTAAACGGCTTAGAATTTCATATTCTCCTGCAACAGTTTCTAAAGCAATAATATCGTTCAACTCCCACGGACAGTTTACACAAATTCCGAGTAATATATAAAAACTGCAAGTCATATGCTCCGAGTCCAGCTGCACTCTACCGCCAAAACAGCCGGAAATATGCAATTGGTGGGGTGTGGGGTTTAGGATGGGGAGGGCAAAGGTTAAGTAATCGGTGGTAGGGCAGGCCTTGATGATGACGAGGCAGGTAGAAACCTGTTTTGTAATTTTTTAAACATATTACTTAATATACATACTTTTTTAGCTATTGCGTTTTCAGCTTAAAATACACAAAATTATGGCTAAATGTTCGGATTTTTACATAGCCATTTTTTCTTTTTCACCATACTGTCCCTTAAGTTAGCAAGGAAGTGTTTCTCGCGTAAAAATCTTGTGCGTTCCATTCACATGACTTAAAGCTTATGCTTCTATTTCATGCTAAACGAGTAAAAAATTAACAGAAATTGTCTTATTATTTGCTTCCTTGTAAGTAGAAGCGAAATAAAGGAGTACCATAGTTTAAAGTGATAGTCAAAAGCTGATTGCTATGTGACTGAAGTTCCTTTGTTTGTATGGACAGGAGTTGACAAATTCCTGTATGAGAAAAGTATGAGTTTTTCAAAGCTGAAACTAAAAAGAAGGAATAACTCAAAAACGAGCAACTCTACGAAAAAACTGTATATTACATTAATTGTGTATTTTAATGTGCTCTACATTTTTTGTGTGGTAAGAATTTGTCCGTCTCTTACAGTTTAGCAGTTATGTAAAATTCCATAAAATTTATCCACAATAAAGTAGCCTTTAGAAACTATACCCAGAAAATTCAAGATATACATTTTATTTAGCAAGTAAATATCTTAAATATAAGAGGTTTTAATCAAAATCGTTAGAACCATTTTTAAGAAAATCAAAATTTTCGATTTTTTTTCCATGTAAAGGGTAGTTGGTGGGGGGGGGGTAGGGATTTTCTTGAAAATCTTCGTGTCGCATCCTTGGAAGATGCCAAACTTAAATACCAAGTATGGTTTTTAACGGTCTTTTCGTTTTTGAGCTATACTTCCCACAGACACACATACACTTACATACACACAGACAGACAGACACACACACGGACTTTTTTTTTTCTAGAAATGTTTTTTTTTTATTCAGGGGTCTCAAAACATATATTTGCGGTGAAATCTCGGTATGGGATTTTTGGTTGCATTACAATACCTTCTCTATACACTATGTACATAGTAAGTATAGAGAAAGTAAAAATATGTTAGCAGTGAAAAGGTTAAAATACTTAAACATTTTGCAAACGGGAACTAACAAATCCTGGTCATACATAAAAACAGATCTCAATCCCATAGCAACCAGCGCTTAAAGGATTTGATACCGTTTTAGCCCAGTGTATTCCCTTATTTGCCTTCTACTTAAAAGGAAGTAAGTAAAAGGGCCATTTCTGCTAATGTTTATCTCGATTTGCATGAAGTATAAGCTTTTTAACAACAATAATTTGTTACAGAGACACAGAGAAAGCCATGTGAATGGAACACATCAGATTTATTTTCCATTCAATGCAATAAAATATGTATGAGTATAAACAAAAATTATGATGTGTTCCGGTGAGATAACTCTTCTATCTGTTCTGAAAACATTCGAGGGTCGTTTTTTTCAACCTCAGATAAGCCGTAAGTAAAAGACAAGTTCAAAGAAAACAATTATTTTATTACTAAAAGTTGTGTACACTTATGGTTACTTCGTACTTTACGATGTTTGCGGAGAGTCATTCAAAACAAACGAAGAGGAATGCTGACTTCAGGAATTGTGTTGATCCATGACAACGCTCGTCCACACAACCCATCAGCTCCTTGAACAATTTCAATGGGACATTTTCGATCATCCGCCGTACGGTCCTGAACTGGTACCCAGCGACTTTCACCTTTTCCCTGAACTGTAGACTTGGCTAGGAGGGCAGCACTTTCAAACCAACGAAGATCTTCAAAACTACGTCAATGCTCATTTGAAATCATTGGCGGCAACAGGTATGATAAATGTCTCAATCTTTTCGGTGATTATGTTGAAAAGTAACCATAATTATAAAAAACTTTTAGTAATGAAATAATTGTTTTATTTATGATTTAATTTTAATTGGTTTTTTATTTATAGCCTATCGGAGGTTGAAAAAAAAGGCCCTCGTGGTATTCTGATACAAGCTTATTATTCTTTTATATAGATCATACTAATCGAGTTAAATATAGCTGAAACTGTCTAATTACTTGCCTTCTTGTAAGCAGAAAAGAAATAACGGAATATGCCAGGCTAACGCAATACGAGTTTTGACGAGATATGCATATTCTGTGCAGCAAGTTTTTGTCTAACTCTTACCGTTCAGCAGTTAAGCAAACTTCGGCAAAATTCGTCCAGAATAAAGAGGTTTTCAGAGGCTATTCCCAGAAAATTCAAGATATACATTTTGTTTGGGATGAAAATATCTTTAATATGCGGGATTTTAATCAAAATTGCTAGAGACATTTTTTAGAAAATCAAAATTATTGAAAATCTTTCCATATAAAGGGTGGTTAGGGGCGGGGGGGATTTTCTTGAAAATCTTCGTGTCGCATCCTTGGAAGATACCACACTGAAATACCAAGTTTGGTATTTAATGATATTTTGGTTTTTGAGCTATGCTGTCCACAGACACACACAGACACACACACATACACACACACATGCACACACAGGACCGTTTTCTAAAAATGTTTTTTTTTCAGATGGACCCAAAACATGTATTTCCAGTGAAATCTCAGTATTGAATTTTTGGGTGCAATACAATAACTTCTCTGTACAATATGTGCATAGTACGTGTAGAGAAAGTAAATTATAAGAGCGAGATATTTGCATATATTGAAGATTTTGAAGCTGCAAAACACTTTGATAAGCAAGAGTTGCAACTATAGATTCTGTCTTGAACAGAGAAGATTTTCCCAAACCCTTGTGTGTAAACAGATAGTAAACGTTTGCGTTAGAAACAAAAGCCAAGCCGTCAAAACAAATTAGATGGCAAGTTCCACGCTTTTACTTCCGCTGTTATTGTTATTTAACGAAGCAAGATATACATTACGTTTCCTAAGGAAATTACTTATTTTTGGAAGCTCTGGGAGCGGATCAAATTAACAGTTTGTGCAAATGGAGGAAATATGTTGGCACTTTCAGTTTCTGCTCATTTACATACGGAAAATATACTGTTTCTCGCTTCCTCCTGTAAACACTGCAAGAGAATGTATTCCACTAGGCAATTTGCTGCCATACCATAGTACTGTATTTAAGATGACACTTCAGTGAAATTTCGCTAAAAATTGTGAAAAATTCGAATCTTATTTTCTTTCATAATAAAATGACGTGAATTCTAAAATTTAAGAAAATATATCCTTTTTCGCATGTGGCGTATTTTGACTACCACTTAGCCGAAGCTATAGATGGTTACTTGCATGATTTTAAACAGGCACTCCCAACTTTAAACCTTATTTTCTCTCAAACTGTTTTCCAACACGTTCCATACTCAAAATGTTCCTACGATGCAATTTTTCAAAATGTTAGTACTGCTTTTCAAAAGCTCATTAAAGAAAATTATCATATTAACTTTTCAAAACAATGCTCCAATTTTGCTAAATAAATGATTAAATTTATAAAAATCGAGCGTTTTGGGAGTATCAAAAATAATAATTTTCACCACTAAATAGGGATAATATATAAAAATATGTCATGACGGATGTATTTTTAAACTCATTTTATGCAAACTTGGATTTTTGTAAGTATTTTTAAAATGCATAACGTAGTTCATTTTTATTAGAACAATGATTTTGGACAGTAAAAAATATTATTTAGAAATCTGATGTGTTCCATTCACATGACTTTCGCTATATCTCTGCAACAAATTATTGTTAAAATGCTTATGCTTCTATTTACTTCATGCTAATCGAGAAAAATTCAGCAGAAATATTCCTACTACTTGCTTCCTTGTAAGTAGAAGCAAAATAAAGGAATACATTGGTTAAAGTGATAGTCAAAAGTTGGTTGCTATGTGGCTGAAGTTCTTTTGTTTGCATGGACTGGAATTGTTAAATTCCTGTATGAGAAAAGTATGTTTTTTAAAGCTGAAAACAAAAAAACAAGGAGGATCTCAAAAACGATCAACTCCACGAAAAAAATATATAAGATAATTGTGGTTTTAAAGTGCTCTACATTTTTCATGCTGTAGGTTTTTATCTATCTTTTACGGTTCAGCAGTTATGCAAAATTCCGTAAAATTCATTCACAATAAAGTGGTCTTCAGAGGCTATTCCCAGAAAATTCAAGGTATACATTTTATTTGTCAGGTAAATATCTTTAATATACGAAATTTTAATCAAAATCGTTAGAGCCATTTTTGAGAAAATCAAAATCTTGGAAAAAAGCTCCATGTAATGGATAGTTTGGGAGGGGGGATTTTTCTCAAAATCTTCGTGTCGTGTCGTGTCGTGTCGATAACTCAAAAACGAAAAGTCGGTAAATACCAAACTTGGTATTTAAGTTTAGTATCTTCCAGGGTTGTGATTCGAAGATTTTGAGAAATATCTCCCACCCCAAAGTACCCTTTATGTGGAAAATATTTCGTAAATTTTGATTTTCTCAAAAATGGCAGTAACGATTTTGAGTAAAATGCAGTATATTAAATATATGTACCTATACAACAAATAAAATGTACATCTTGAATTTTCTGGGAATAGCCTGTAAAGACCTGTTTATTTTGATGAATTTTGCGTAACTGGTAAACCTTAAGAGATAGACAAAAACTTACTATACAAAAAATGTATATCTTGCTAAAATACACCACTTATGTCATATACTTTTTTTCCTGGAGCTAACCGTTTTCGAGCTATTCCTTGTTATTGGTTTCAATTGTAAAGTACTTATACTTTACTCAGACGAAAGTGTCCGCTTTTCTTTTGTTCTACTCTTGACCAAGCAAAGAAGCGATTTGCATTGACAATCGCATAATGACAGCTTTTAAAACATTTGACTATCACTTTAACATAGCTCATTCCTTTGGTTCCCTTCTACTTATAAGGAACTAAGTAATAAGAACATTCTGCTAATGTTTATCTCAATTAGCATTGTGTAGAAAGATGAAGACTTTACGTAAGAAGTTTGTAGAGCTGCTAGAGAAAGTCATGTGAGTGTAACACATCAGATTTTTTATATTCGGTTGCGAATTTCCTTGTTTGCTTAAAAATATAAATGCTGCTAGAATTCTTAGAAATTTCACAGCGCCTATTTCTATTCTTTATTCTTTATTCGCAGTCCATCTGCTCTTTTGTGATCCATTTAATGGCGCCTTTAACAGCTTATATCACATTGGTAAGTTTGGTTTTCAAATGAACTGCTCGAGGCAACTGTGTTCATTTGTTTACTGCTTGTATCAAATATCGGGTTATTTGCCTTACATTCACACTCTGGGGTATAATTTTGGACACATGATATTTAATATATATACAAGGTAGTCAATAAATAACATTTTAATGCAGTCTCTGACATACCCAAATAGTATGAATAACGTCAAGACTAATCTACCAGAACATTATGTGATTTACGGAATGCACCTGAATGTATGGAAGATAACTATCGATTGATGGAGAATATAAAATTAATATCGCAACTTTTGTTGTAGTCGATTATAAAGATTAAATGGTGAAACAAAAATATCTGATGCGTTCCATCTCCGTGTCCTTCTAATCATCTCTGCAATAAATGACTATTAAAAAGCTTAATCTTCTATTTACTTAATGCTAATGGAAAACAGTTAGTAGAAATAGCCTTATTACCTGCTTCCTTGTAAGTAGAAGCGAAATAAGGGAGTAGCATAGGTTAGAGTGATAGTTAAACGCTGGTTGCTATGTGACTGAAGTTCCTTTGTTTGAATGGACAGGAGTTGACAAATTCCTGCATGAGAAAATTATGTTTTTTCAAGTTGAAACTTATAACAAGGAATATCTAAAATACGATCAACTCCAGGAAAAAAAAAATGTATGTAACATAAATTGTGTATTTTAACCAGCTCTACATTTTCTGTTAAGTATTTGTGTATCTCTTACTGTTTACCAGATATGTGAAATTGCGCAAAATTTATCCAGAATGAGGTAGTCTTCAGAGGCTATTCCCACAATATTGAAGATATACATTTTATTTGTCAGGTAAATATCTTTAATATGCGTTATTTTAATCAAAGTCTTTAGAGCCATTTTTGAGAAAATATACATTTTCAAAAAAGTTCCATGTGAAGGGTAGTTTGTTGTGAGGGGAGGGGGGGTTCTTGAAAATCTTCGTGTTGCATCCTTAGAGGATTCCAAACGATGTTTGGTATTTAATAGTTTTTTTCGTTTTTGAGCTATGCTGTCCACACACACACACACACACACGGAACTTTTTCTAAAAATGCTTTTTCGGACTCAGGGGACCCCAAAACATATATTTCCGGTGAACTTTCGACATCAAATTTTTGGGCGGGATACAATATCTTCTCTATCCCTATGTATATTTGGGGCCAGAGAAAGTATAAACTGTATGTAAGTACATTACTGATAATTTGCAAGAGTAGGTGGTGCGTAGTCAACACGCAGAACTATTGACAATTAAACAAACATTAATTATAGTTCTTTCTTTGTATCTTTTTTAAATTGTTATCACAGAAGACTAATTATTGCTATAGAAATAGGTTCACTATGATTACCTTAAGAATTATTCCTTAAGGATAACATAATAAAGAAAATAATAAATACTAGAATTCAGCCCGAATTATATTTACCATATCGTTTTAATTAAAATTTTTGTGAAACACTTCCAATAATATGAGTTATTCTGGAGAAACTGTAAATTTCCTCTGGGTAGAAATATAGTTGGATAATTTGAATTTCTTTTGTGATTCTTCCTTCTTACAGCAGCAAATTATTACACTATGCAGATAGCGAAGCGCTTAACTCAGTTACCATAAAGACACATGAAGTCCCTTTATAGTGTTTTAACTCGCAATTATTATTCCAACTTTACTGGAGAACGATTTTACGTTCAAATCCACTAGGTATTTATAAATCTATTTTCCTTGGAAATTAAAGCAGGAAGCTAAAATTAAAAGGACCCGGCGTCAAAGTATATATTCATTGAGAGTGCAGAAAATTAGGATGGAAAGAGTGTGTCTCTGATAGTAGCGTATATTGTAATGTGTTGAAAATGAAATAAAAATAATATATCATTAGAAAAAATAATCATTGAAGCTGTGAACGTCATATGTAAGTTGGAGAATGAATATGTGCTGTTTTACTTTCTCTACACGTACTATGTAAGTAGTGTATAGATAAGGTATTCCATTTTACCCAAAAATTTGATACCGAGATTTCACCGGAAATATGCGTTTTAGGGTTCCCTGTATTCAAAAAAAGCATTTTTAAAAAAAGGTCCATTTGTGTCATGGTTTTCGTGTGTCCATGGGTCTCTGACCAAGATAACTTAAAAACGAAAAATCGGTAAGATACCAAATTTGGTATTTAAGTTTGTATCCACCAAGGATGCTACATGAAGATTTTGAGAAAACCCACCCCACCCCAAACTACAGTTTACATGGAAATAATTTAAACATTTTGGTTTTCTCAAAAATGGCTTTAATGAGTTTAATTAATATACCGTATACTAAAGATATTTACATGGCAAATAAAATATATATCTTTAACTTTTTTGGAGTCTCCTCTATATACTCCTTTAGTTTGCATGAATTTTGCTCAGTTTTGCATAACTGGTAAACCGTAACTGAAGACAAAAACTTGCTACACAAATAATATGCATTTCGTTAAAGCACACAATCTATGTCATACATGTTTGTTTATTTTTTCGTGGAATTGACCATTTTGCGAACTTAAAATGTATTTATTTCAGATTTAAAATACTCTCACACTTTTATTCTGGCCTTATAAGGAAACGGACTACAACCACATGGCAAGCAGCCTTTAAACATTTGACTGTCACTTTAGCCTGTGTTTTCCTTCTCCTTACAAGGAAGCAAGTAATTAAGACAACATTGCTGATATCTGTTGCCATATAGCATTGACAAGAATAAGCTTTTTAACAAGAATGTGTTACAGTAATGTACAGAAAGTCATGTGAATGGAATACGTCACATTTTTACTTTCTCTACACGTACTATGTACATTGTGTATAGAGAAGGTATTGCACTCCACCAAATAATTCGATACCGAGATATCAACGGAAATGTATGTTTTAGGGTACCCTTTATTCAAAAAAGTATTTTCAGAAAAAGGTCCGTGCGTATGTGTGTGTGTCCGTGTGTCCGTGAACACGATAACTCAAAAACGAAAATAAGGTAAAATACCAAACTTGGTATTTAAATTTAGTTATCTTCCAGGCATGCGACACGAAGATTTTGAGAAAAATTGCCCCCCCCTCTCCATCACAAACTACGCTTAACATGGAAGTTTTTTAGAACATTTTTATTTTCTAAAAAATGGCTCTAGCGATTTTGATTAAAACATCGTATATTAAATATATTTATTTACCCGTCAAATAAATGTATATCTTGAATTTTCTGGGAATAGCCTTTGAAAACTACTTTATTTTGGGTAAATTTTACGGAATTTTACATAACTGCTAAACCGTAAGACGTGGACAAAAACTTACCACTCAAAAAAATGTAGAGCTCATTAAAACATATACGATTTATGTTACATAAATTTTTTTGTGGAGTTTTTTACATATCCCTTGTTTTTAGTTTCAACTTTAAAAAGATTTACCTTTCTCATACAAGATTTTGTCCATACAAACAAAGGAACTTCAGTCTCTTAGCAACCAACTTTTGACTATCACTTTAACCTACGGTACTCCCTTATTTTGCTTCTACTTACAAGGAAGCAAGTAATAAAGCTATTTCTACTAATTTTTTCTCGATTAGCATGAAATAAATAAAAGCATAAGCTTTTTAACAATAATGTGTTACAGTAATGAAGAGAAAATCATGTGAATGGAGCACATCAGGTTTTTATTTCAGTTCAGATGAACATCATTGGGGTCTCACTTTCCCAAGATGAACATCCCGCTCCGGTCAAGTATTTAGGTCGGACGTCTTATGACGTTACTTCAGTGGCAGGTTACTTTATTTTACAGATATGTAACTAATAATTCCATGGCACGAAAGCTCACAAGGAACCCTGGTCTTCCTCCCGGCCGCTGCGCCCCCACCTCAGCCCGTGACAGACGTTTTGCAGGGTGAGACGTGGTCAGCGCCTCGAATCCCTCCCGGTCGGTTAATGCGGTCCTCTTGACCTGGAGCCGCTACTTCTCCATCAAGTAACTCCTCAGGGACCTCACGAGGCTGAGTGTACTCTGGTCCTCTTGACCTGGAGCCGCATCAAGTAGCTCCTCAGGGACCTCACGAGGCTGAGTGTACTCTGGTCCTCATGACCTGGAGCCGCTAATTCTCCATCAAGTAGCTCCTCAGGGACCTCACGAGGCTGAGTGTACTCTGGTCCTCTTAACCTGGAGCCGCTAATTCTCCATCAAGTAACTCCTCAGGGACCTCACGAGGCTGAGTGTACTCTGGTCCTCTTAACCTGGAGCCGCTAATTCTCCATCAAGTAGCTCCTCAGGGACCTCACGAGGCTGAGTGTACTCTGGTCCTCTTGACCTGGAGCTGCTAATTCTCCATCAAGTAGCTCCTCAGGGACCTCACGAGGCTGAATGTACTCTGGTCCTCTTGACCTGGAGCCGCATCAAGTAGCTCCTCAGGGACCTCACGAGGCTGACTGTACTCTGGTCCTCATGACCTGGAGCCGCTAATTCTCCATCAAGTAGCTCCTCAGGGACCTCACGAGGCTGAGTGTACTGTGGTCCTCTTGACCTGGAGCCGCTAATTCTCCATCAAGTAGCTCCTCAGGGACCTCACGAGGCTGAGTGTACTCTGGTCCTCTTGACCTGGAGCCGCATCAAGTAGCTCCTCAGGGACCTCACGAGGCTGACTGTACTCTGGTCCTCTTGACCTGGAGCCGCATCAAGTAGCTCCTCAGGGACCTCACGAGGCTGAGTGTACTCTGGTCCTCATGACCTGGAGCCGCTAATTCCCCATCAAGTAGCTCCTCAGGGACCTCACGAGGCTGAGTGTACTCTGGTCCAGGTCTCCAGGCGGGAGAAAACCCCGACGCCGGAACTGGGAATCGAACCCACTTGGCAAGCAGCCGCCTTAAGGAGACGACCTTAACAGACATGCAGTCCATCTTTAAATTAAAGCAGAATTATAGCAATATGCTCTCTTTATACATTCCTTTGGAAGTAAACAAAGGGTACCATCTGGAGAAGTTGTGATCATATTTAAATGCATTTTCCACATTTATTTGCTCTAACTGTAATTTGTGCAGTCGCTAAGGCAATAGATTTGGTTTTTTATATGCTTAATAATTAAACTTATCAAAGCAAAATAAAAAAGAAAAAATCTGATGTGTTCCATTCACATGACTTTCTCTGCAACAAATTATTGTTAAAAAGTTTATGCTTATATTTGCTTCATGCTAATCGAGAAAAAATTAGCAGAAATAGTCTTATTACTTGCTTCCTTGTAAGCAAAAGCAAAATAAGCGAGCACTAGAAGTTAAAGTGATAGTCATTTTTGAGAAAATAAACATTTTCGGATAAAGTTCCATGTAAAGGTTAGTTGGTTAAGGGAGATTTTCTTGAAAATCTTTGTGTCGCATCCTTAGAGCATACCAAACCCTTTTCGTTTTTGAGCTAAGCTGTCCACAGACACACAGACACACACATACACACTCACACACGGACCTTTTCCAAAAAAATGGGTTTTTTTTATTCAGGGGACCCAAAACATGTATTTGGGGTGTACTCTCGGTATGGACTTTTTGGGTGCAGTGCAATACCTTCTCTATATACTATGTGCATATTACATGTAGAGAAAGTAAAAAAAAAATACTTCATGCATAATCCAAATGCTGGACGTAAAACTTTACATTACTATGCCATATTGTGAAAGTGCCTTGCTGTTTTTGAATGTGACAAAGCGCTCACTGGGCTATCTAATATATTACAAAAAAATCTGATCTGGTCCATTGAAAACGAAAAGTTAGTAAATACCAAACTTGGTATTTAAGTTCAGTATCTTCCAAGGATGCGACACGAAGATTTTCAAGAAAATTCTACCACCTGAACTACTCTTTACTTGGAAAAAAATTCCAAAATTTTGGTTTTCTCAAAAATTTCTCCAACGAAATTAATTAAAACATTGCATATTATAGATATTTATATGACAAAACAATTAATATCTGAATTTTTATGGGAATAGTTTCTGAAAACCTGTTTATTCTGGATGAATTTTGCATAACTGTAAAACCGTAAGAGATGGACAAAAACTTACTTCACAAAAATATAGAACTTCTTAAAACATGTAAATTAAGATAAATTCATTTTTATCGTAGAATTTACCGTTTTTGACACATTGCTTGTTATTGATTTCTGCTATAAAAAACTTATACTTTTCTCATACAGGAATTTGTTATCTCCTGTCCATACAAACAAAGGAACTTCAGTCACATAGCAACCAGCTTTTGACTATCACTTTAACATATGGTACTCCCTTATTTCGCTTCTACTTACAAGGGAGCAAGTAATTTTTTCTCGATTAACATGAATTAAACAGAAGCATACGTCTTTTAATAATAATTGTTGCAGAGATGTAGAGAAAGTCATGTGAATGGAACACATCAGATTTATTTATCTTCATCAAAGTTTTTCTTCAGCTATTGACAGCACTGCCATCCCGCTCATGTTAGAGTTTCGAAATAATGCAAGTTGTATTTGGAAAGTTAGGTTACACTGTTTTTTTAAATGCTATGTTTGAAAGCTCTTTCTGAAAAAGTAAGATTGTTTATACAAATGCCCCGTTATCTGGGAAACTAATTGACACTAAGTGCTGACATTTTTACTTCTCATTTACATTTAAATAGACTTAATTTTAATGAAAAGCTTTTTATGCAAAGGCATTACTTATTTTTTTAAAATGTAAAAATCATCGTTTTTCAATAAAATTTTAAGAGCTTTATTTAAACAAACATACCTTTCCTTATAATGAACAGAATTATTCTTTTTTCTTTAAACAGCAGTAAAGGTTTTGCTGAGTATACCTTGAACAATGTAGATCACTATGTTAAATAGTTGCCGAGGTAACAGGTCAAACCTCAACATTGGCAAGATAGGACATTTCGACTATCGTTAAGTAAAACTTTCATCTGCAACCTCTGGATAAATAAACTGATGAAAATGTTCATTAAAAACCGTCAACTGTTTATCTTTAACGTTAATATTTAGAATACCGACACACATTCATACTTGCAGACTGTGCTGAGAATAGGGAAACATTTCCAACCCCCAGAAGGAATCGAACCCGGTACCGCTCGCATGTAAATAGGTGCTCTGCCAACTGAGGTTAGAGACCAGCCTTTATTTCGTTTTTGATTTAGGTAGTGAGAATTGAAGAAGTCTGTCTGTAGACCTCTGGGGAGCATATGAACGCAGACTTTAATTTCCTTGCAGCTCTTTCCTGAAACTTGCGTCCCTTTCTTAACCGTGCTGTGTCATGTGATCTCCTTGTTGATCCAATCGAAATCCGTTTCAGCTGTACTACCATCACATGTGCGATCCTGGGTTCAAACCCAGGACGATGGGCTTTTTTCGGGCGTAAGATCCTTAGAATAGCTTCCTTCGGAAGGGAAGCAAAGCCGTTGGTCCCGTGTCGTAGATTTACGGCACGTAAAAGAACCTCAAGCCTGATAGAGAGGCCTCTGAGCAAAATTAAGCGGTCTTTCACGCCCAGTATAGAATGGGACGCTGAGAACCACAGCAGTTAAAGAACCTCAAGCCTGATAGAGAGGCATTTGAGCAAAATTAAGCGGTCTTTCACGCCCAGTATAGAATGGGACGCTGAGAACCACAGCAGTTAAAGAACCTCAAGCCTGATAGAGAGGCCTCGGAGCAAAATTAAGCGGCCTTTCACGCCCAGTATAGAATGGGATGCTGAGAACCACAGCAGTTAAAGAACCTCAAGCCTGATAGAGAGGCATTTGAGCAAAATTAAGCGATCTTTCACGCCCAGTATAGAATGGGACGCTGAGAACCACAGCAGTTAAAGAACCTCAAGCCTGATAGAGAGGCCTCTGAGCAAAATTAAGCGGCCTTTCACGTCCAGCATAGAATGGGACGCTGAGAACCACAGCAGTTAAAGAACCTCAAACCTGATAGAGAGGCATTTGAGCAAAATTAGGCGGCCTTTCACGCCCAGTATAGAATGGGACGCTGAGAACCACAGGAGTTAAAGAACCTCAAGCCTGATAGAGAGGCATTTGAGCAAAATTAAGCGGTCTTTCACGCCCAGTATAGAATGGGACGCTGAGAACCACAGCAGTTAAAAAACCTCAAGCCTGATAGAGAGGCATTTGAGCAAAATTAGGCGGTCTTTAACGCCCAATTTAGAATGGGACGCTGAGAACCACAGCAGTTAAAGAACCTCAAGACTGATAGAGAGGCCTCTGAGCAAAATTAGGCGGTCTTTCACGCCCAATTTAGAATGGGACGCTGAGAACCACAGCAGTTAAAGAACCTCAAGCCTGATAGAGAGGCATTTGAGCAAAATTAGGCGGTCTTTCACGCCCAATTTAGAATGGGACGCTGAGAACCAGAGCAGTTAAAGAACGTCCATAAATAACACGCCATTTACATTTACATGTCCGATCCATTTCCATGTGCTATATTTCACTTGTTTCCCAATTTCTTGCTGGTTAGTTATTTGAAATACTTCTTGGTCTCCATATTCTCATGATTATTCTCAGATATCTGTTATTAAACATTTTTAATTTCTTATAAATTGAGCTAGTAACGTTCCATATAATATGACAGATTTCACAATTGTATTAAATATTCTAACTTTCAATTTTAAGAATATGTATTTGTTTTGATTTCCATAGGGAGGATAGCTGTGCAAAAGCAGATTTTGCTTTTCTAATTCTAGCATTAATATGTTCATCTGAATCTCTTAGATATAACACCACCCGAAGAGGAGAGTTCCCTGAGCTCTTCAATGTGCAGTGCGTCTGTTTAAATGGAAGCGAGACATTCGCTTTGTGTTGGCAGGTTTTAAATAAATCCCCAGAATCATTGCTAAAGCAGGTTTTAGTGTTATTCTCTATACCTTCGTACATTTGTAAACGAACAAGTGTGTTAGTTTCCCTGAAATTAAAATGAAAATAATGTTGTAACCTTGAAGGGAAGATCCTGCCGTTAAAATAAAGCTGAAGGTCTTGGACACAACGCCCTTCTACACGTAGCAGGATGTTTAACTGCTAACAATATGAACTCATTTTTTTCGGCAGATGCACGTGTTAACAAGAATGCGAACAACAAAAGGTGCAATATATCCATCTCATAAAGAAACAACTGACTGATGAAATGCAACTATTTACTCTGTCGTTTTTATGCTAGGGGCTGAGCAAGCAGGAATTTGTTACTTCTGGGGCCGGGCAATGAAATGGGCCCCGCGGGAGATTTGCTGTCTCTGCTGGGCGCCTCTGCTCCTCACAGGATTAATAGCGGCGGCCCATCGTCGTAACGACCCCATCAATCCCGGATGACAGATTCCACTCATCACACAGCTTTAATTGCACACCATAATAATATGCTTTCATCTACCTTTTATATTTATGTCTATAAAGATAATAAAGGTTGGAACAACACACCGATTTTCTGTGTTGTGTGCACTGCTAAGTGTTCTATAAAGATGGGAGATGTGGCGGTAACCTAATATAGGAGCACCGGGTTCGTATCCCGCGTGCAGGTTTTGGATATTAAGGAATGGTGTGGAGATGTGGGTGTCCTAGCTCAGGATTTTGTTGACATGGAACCTTTCTCAGCTGTGGTAAGACACAAGGGATTTTCTTGAGTTCCAGGTTGTTATTGAACACATTTATTCATTTTGTTCGGTCTTTTCTGCCGTCGAATACACACGCATTCCTCCGAAAGTTACCACTTTTAAACTACGCTTTACCGACCGCGCCTTTCATTACTTATTACTTTTAACCATCTGCTGGTGGATCAAATAAACAGTTTCTATTACGGCCGTATGTAGCCCGTTCATTTCTACCGCTATCACGTCTTACCACTGTGCATCCTCCAAAGCTAGTGAATTCGAACATACTAAACACATACGTAGCCCCATCGGATCACCAAGGACTCAAATATCACATCTTACCTCCATGGATGTTCCACGTCTAGTGCAAAAGTGTCGCTCGACCAGCAAGAGAATTGTTTCTGTTTTCCTTGTTATGTTCACTCTCGGACAGTGTAACCTCACTCAATGTCCTTCCCTTAACGGTACTATCCTATCTGGTCACTTGTCAGCTCGTGACAACTGTTTGTCCTTGTTATGTTCACTCTCGGACAGTGTAACCTCACTCAATGTCCTTCCCTTAACGGTACTATCCTATCTGGTCACTTTTCAGCACGTGATAACTGTTTGTCCTTGTTATGCTCACTCTCGGACAGTGTAACCTCACTCAATGTCCTTCCCTTAACGGTACTATCCTACCTGGATCAGCTCGTGACAACTGTTTGTCCTTGTTATGTTCACTCTCGGACAGTGTAACCTCACTCAATGTCCTTCCCTTAACGGTACTATCATACCTGGTCACTTGTCAGCTCGTGACAACTGTTTGTCCTTGTTATGTTCACTCTCGGGCAGTGTAACCTCACTCAATGTCCTGTCCTTAACAGTACTATCATACCTGGTCCCTTGTCAGCTCGTGACAACTGTTTGTCCTTGTTATGTTCACTCTCGGACAGTGTAACCTCACTCAATGTCCTTCCCTTAACGGTACTATCCTACCTGGTCAGCTCGTGACAACTGTTTGTCCTTGTTATGTTCACTCTCGGACAGTGTAACCTCACTCAATGTCCTTCCCTTAACGGTACTATCCTACCTGGTCCCTTGTCAGCTCGTGACAACTGTTTGTCCTTGTTATGTTCACTCTCGGACAGTGTAACCTCACTCAATGTCCTTCCCTTAACGGTACTATCCTACCTGGTCCCTTGTCAGCTCGTGACAACTGTTTGTCCTTGTTATGTTCACTCTCGGACAATGTAACCTCACTCAATGTCCTTCCCTTAACAGTACTATCATACCTGGTCCCTTGTCAGCTCGTGACAACTGTTTGTCCTTGTTATGTTCACTCTCGGACAATGTAACCTCACTCAATGTCCTTCCCTTAACGGTACTATCCTACCTGGGTGAGCTCGTGACAACTGTTTGTCCTTGATGTGTTCACTCTCGGACAGTGTAATCTCACTCAATGTCCTTCCCTTAACGGTACTATCCTACCTGGTCCCTTGTCAGCTCGTGACAACTGTTTGTCCTTGTTATGTTCACTCTCGGACAGTGTAACCTCACTCAATGTCCTTCCCTTAACGGTACTATCCTATCTGGTCACTTTTCAGCACGTGATAACTGTTTGTCCTTGTTATGCTCACTCTCGGACAGTGTAACCTCACTCAATGTCCTTCCCTTAACGGTACTATCCTACCTGGATCAGCTCGTGACAACTGTTTGTCCTTGTTATGTTCACTCTCGGACAGTGTAACCTCACTCAATGTCCTTCCCTTAACGGTACTATCCTACCTGGGTCAGCTCGTGACAAATGCTTCTCCTTGTTATGCTCACTCTCGGACAGTGTAACCTCACTCAATGTCCTTCCCTTAACGGTACTATCCTACCTGGGTCAGCTCGTGTCAACTGTTTGTCCTTGTTATGCTCACTCTCGGACAGTGTAACCTCAATGAATGTCCTTCCCTTTACGGTACTATCCTACCTGGTCACTTGTCAGCTCGTGACAACTGCTGGTTCTTGTTATGTTCACTCTCGGACAGTGTAACCTCACTCAATGTCCTTCCCTTAACGGTACTATCCTACCTCGTCACTTGTCAGCTCGTGACAACTGTTTGTGCTTGTTATGTTCACTCTCGGACAGTGTAACCTCACTCAGTGTCCTTCCCTTAACGGTACTATCCTACCTGGTCACTTGTCAGCTCGTGACCATTGTTTGTCCTTGTTATGTTCACTCTCGGACAGTGTAACCTCACTCAATGTCCTTCCCTTAACGGTACTATCCTACCTGGGTCAGCTCGTGACAACTGTTTGTTCTTGTTATGTTCACTCTCGGACAGTGTAACCTCACTCAATATCCTTCCCTTAACGGTACTATCCTACCTGATCACTTGTCAGCTCGTGTCAACTGTTTGTCCTTGTTATGTTCAATCTCGGACAATGTAACCTCACTCAATGTCCTGCCCTTAACGGTACTATCCTACCTGGGTCAGCTCGTGACAACTGTTTGTCCTTGTTAAGTTCACTCTCGGACACTGTAACCTCACTCAATGTCCTGCCCTTAACGGTACTATCCTACCTGGGTCAGCTCTTGACAACTGTTTGTCCTTGTTATGTTCACTCTCGGACACTGTAACCTCACTCAATGTCCTTCTCTTAACGGTACTATCCTACCTGGGTCAGCTCGTGACAACTGTTTGTCCTTGTTAAGTTCACTCTCGGACACTGTAACCTCACTCAATGTCCTTCCCTTAACGGTACTATCCTACCTGGGTCAGCTCGTGACAACTGTTTGTCCTTGTTAAGTTCACTCTCGGACACTGTAACCTCACTCAATGTCCTTCTCTTAACGGTACTATCCTATCTGGGTCGGCTCGTGACAACTGTTTGTCCTTGTTATGTTCACTCTTGGACAGTGTAACCTCACTCAATGTCCTGCCCTTAACGGTACTATCCTACCTGGTCACTTGTCAGCTCGTGACAACTGTTTGTTCTTGTTATATTCACTCTCGGACAGTGTAGCCTCACTCAATGTCCTTCCCTTAACGCTACTATCCTACCTGGGTCAGCTCGTGACAACTGTTTGTCCTTGTTATGTTCACTCTTGGACAGTGTAACCTCACTCAATGTCCTGCTCTTAACGGTATTATCATACCTGGTCACTTGTCAGCTCGTGACAACTGTTTGTCCTTGTTATGTTCACTCTTGGACAGTGTAACCTCACTCAATGTCCTGCCCTTAACGGTACTATCCTACCTGGTCACTTGTCAGCTCGTGACAACTGTTTGTCCTTGTTATGTTCACTCTCGGGCAGTGTAACCTCACCCAACGTCCTTCCCTTAACGGTTCTATCCTACCTGGTCAGCTCATGACAACTGTTTGTCCTTGATGTGTTCACTCTCGGACAGTGTAATCTCACTCAATGTCCTTCCCTTAACGGTACTATCCTACCTGGTCACTTGTCAGCTCATGACAACTGTTTGTCCTTGTTATGTTCACTCTCGGGCAGTGTAACCTCACTCAATGTCCTTCCCTTAACGGTACTATCCTACCTGGTCACTTGTCAGCTCATGATAACTGTTTGTCCTTGTTATGTTCACTCTTGGACAGTGTAACCTCACTCAATGTCCTTCCCTTAACGGTACTATCCTACCTGGGTCAGCTCGTGACAACTGTTTGTTCTTGTTATGTTCACTCTCGGACAGTGTAACCTCACTCAATGTCCTTCCCTTAACGGTACTATCCTACCTGGGTCAGCTCGTGACAACTGTTTGTCCTTGTTATGTTCACTCTCGGACAGTGTAACCTCACTCAATGTCCTTCCCTTAACGGTATTATCATACCTGGTCACTTGTCAGCTCTTGACAACTGTTTGTCCTTGTTATGTTCACTCTCGGACAGTGTAACCTCACTCAATGTCCTTCCCTTAACGGTATTATCATACCTGGTCACTTGTCAGCTCTTGACAACTGTTTGTTCTTGTTATGTTCACTCTCGGACAGTGTAACCTCACTCAATGTCCTTCCCTTAACGGTACTATCCTACCTGGGGCACTTGTCAGCTCGTGACAACTGTTTGTCCTTGTTATGTTCACTCTCGGGCAGTGTAACCTCACTCAATGTCCTTCCCTTAACGGTATTATCATACCTGGTCACTTGTCAGCTCTTGACAACTGTTTGTCCTTGTTATGTTCACTCTCGGACAGTGTAACCTCACTCAATGTCCTTCCCTTAACGGTACTATCCTACCTGGTCACTTGTCAGCTCGTGACCATTGTTTGTCCTTGTTATGTTCACTCTCGGGCAGTGTAACCTCACTCAATGTCCTGCCCTTAACGGTACTGTCCTACCTGGTCACTTGTCAGCTCGTGACAACTGTTTGTCCTTGTTATGTTCACTCTCGGGCAGTGTAACCTCACTCAATGTCCTGCCCTTAACGGTACTGTCATACCTGGTCACTTGTCAGCTCGTGACAACTGTTTGTCCTTGTTATGTTCACTCTTGGACAGTGTAACCTCACTCAATGTCCTGCCCTTAACGGTACTATCCTACCTGGTCCCTTGTCAGCTCGTGACAACTGTTTGTCCTTGTTATGTTCACTCTCGGACAGTGTAACCTCACTCAATGTCCTTCCCTTAACGGTACTATCCTACCTGGTCCCTTGTCAGCTCGTGACAACTGTTTGTCCTTGTTATGCTCACTCTTGGACAGTGTAACCTCACTCAATGTCCTGCCCTTAACGGTACTATCCTACCTGGTCACTTGTCAGCTCGTGACAACTGTTTGTCCTTGTTATGTTCACTCTTGGACAGTGTAACCTCACTCAATGTCCTGCCCTTAACGGTACTATCCTACCTGGTCACTTGTCAGCTCATGACAACTCAGTTACTTAGACGTGTTTTACAATATTTTCAATGAACATTTTTCGCTTCTTAGTATGACTTATATTATATTGGATATCATTTATATCTCTCTTTTGGATAAGACTCGACATATACTGTCTCAGAGCTCAGACCTTCAGATGATCGAGAAATCCAGCTATTGAACGAAAAATACTGGATACATATACAAAATAATACACAACAAGATAAACATTTACGGAAATCATTCACAACAATTACATTAGAATAAAATGACCATAAGACAATATCCCTGTCCCCATGTTACTCAACAAAGTGCTAGTAATTAATTTAATCAAGTTTACGAATGATATCACCCTACCTTAGGCACTAGATAATATCGGTACATTTGCGCATCTTACCATGTTTAAAGCAATGCTATCTAGTTGGGCCTGCTGACTTTTCCAAGGGTACAAAATCTGATGTGCTTCATTCACATGACTTTCTCTACATCTCTGTAACAAATTATTGTTAGAAATAGTCTTATTACTTGTTTCCTTGTAAGTAGAAGCGAAATAAGGAAGTACCATAGATTAAAGTGACAGTCAAAAGCTGGTTGCTATGTGACTGAAGTTTCTTTGTTTGTATGGACAGCAATTGACAAATTCCTGTATGAGAAAAGTATAAGTTTTTCCAAGCTGAAACAAAAAACGAGGAATAGCTCAAAAAGATCTACTGCACGAAAAAATGTATATAACATAAATTGTGTATTTTAATTTGCTCTAAATTTTTGTATTGTAAGTTTTTGTCTAACTTTTAGGGTTTAGCAGTTATGCACCATTCAATAAAATTCATCCAGAATAAGGTAGTCTTAAGAGGTTATTTCCATGAAATTCAAGATATAAATTTTATTTAGAGGTAAATATCTTTAATATACGATATTTTAATCAAAATCGTTAGAACCATTTTTGAGAAAATCAAAATTTTCGAAAAAACTTCCATGTAAAGGGTAGTTGCGGGTGGGGGGAATTTTCTCAAAATCCTCTTGCCGCATCCCTGGAAGGTACTGAACTTAAATACCAAGTTTGGTATTTTAACAAATTTTTGTTTTTGAGTTATCCTGCTCACAGACACACACAGACACACAGACACACACAGACACACACAGTCACACACAGACACACACAGACACACACAGACACACACAGACACACACAGTCACACACAGACACACACAGACACAAACAGACACACACACGGACCTTTTTGTGAAAACGTTTTTTTTGGATAAAGGAAGTCCTAAAATATATATTTCCGGTGAAATCTTGGTACGGAATTTTGGGTGCAATACAATACCTTCTCTAGTACGTGTAGAGAAAGTAAAACAACACACTATGGCATCTATTGTAGTGAGTACAGAACCAATATTAGAGGATATCTTGTTTGGTGCCTGTAGAATATATTTATTTAACTCTTAAATTAATATGGACACTATATATTAATTATTTTAATTTTAATTAGGTAAAATTAAATAAGCGTCCTTCCCCCAAAACAATTTTTGTCCAAAATTCAAACTTTTAAAAACAAAATAAAACATTGTTGGAAATTGTTAAATGCATGTGCTGAAGCAACTACAAGTGGCGAAGTGACAGACATGCGCTTCCTGCTCGGTGTTGAGCTTGGCAAGGTGTCCTAGATCCAACCCATCTCCCGGTCTCTCTTCAATCCTGGACCATCTTCACTTTCTAGATTAACTTCCTGAATCATCTTCCTGCTCGGTGTTGAGCTTGGCAAGGTGTCCTAGATCCAACCCATCTCCCGGTCTCTCTTCAATCCTGGACCATCTTCACATTCTAGATTAGCTTCCTGAATCATCTTCCTGCTCGGTGTTGAGCTTGGCAAGGTGTCCTAGATCCAACCCATCTCCCGGTCTCTCTTCAATCCTGGACCATCTTCACTTTCTAGATTAACTTCCTGAATCATCTTCCTGCTCGGTGTTGAGCTTGGCAAGCTGTCCTAGATCCAACCCATCTCCCGGTCTCTCTTCAATCCTGGACCATCTTCACATTCTAGATTAACTTCCTGAATCATCTTCCTGCTCGGTGTTGAGCTTGGCAAGGTGTCCTAGATCCAACCCATCTCCCGGTCTCTCTTCAATCCTGGACCATCTTCACATTCTAGATTAGCTTCCTGAATCATCTTCCTGCTCGGTGTTGAGCTTGGCAAGGTGTCCTAGATCCAACCCATCTCCCGGTGTCTCTTCAATCCTGGACCATCTTCACTTTCTAGATTAACTTCCTGAATCATCTTCCTGCTCGGTGTTGAGCTTGGCAAGCTGTCCTAGATCCAACCCATCTCCCGGTCTCTCTTCAATCCTGGACCATCTTCACATTCTAGATTAACTTCCTGAATCATCTTCCAGCACACCTGCCATCAATGAATCTGCTTTAACAAATGACAACCGCATTAGGTCAGCAACTGACTCTTCTGTGGCAAAATGTAAAACATTATTTTTAGTGTTAGATAAAGCTCAAATGATGCTGAATACGCTAATGTAAAGCTTCTAGGAATGGTTTTAGACACACAACTAATCTGAACTTCACATGCTGAAATGGTCTGTAAAAAGTTATCCAAAGTTGCGTATTTAGTAAGAATCATTTACAAGGTACCTTGTAGCTATCTAAAGCAAATATATTTCGCTTTGTTAGAAAGAGTTTTTAGTTTCCTATAGATTACAACTATGTGCACAAGAAATTAAATCAATTTAAACTGAACATACATAAAATACCAGAAATATTGATATATTACATGTTCCGTTCACTAGACTGAAGGAAGTTAAAGATTGTCACTTGGTAACCAGCATTATGAGCTTCCAGAGAGATCTGAATGTAAGACAGTTCAAGGCTAAAGCAAAAAAATGGACAATGTATTTTACAATTTTGATGAACTTCCTAATACTGATATATGACTGACTTAATATCTTACTTTACCTATATATTATTTTGGCCATATCTATTGTACTAATTTAACTAATGACTGAACAAATAAATACACATAAATACTAAATCTATTTCAACTTCTAAATGTTCAAGGTAAGCACCATCTTTTTTTGAGGAATTACACCCAGTTCCAAAACTGAAAACCGCCATAAGTAATTCTGGGAGGAAGAATAATTGACAGCTTCAGTAAAGAAAAGCGAGCCACTAGAGGACGAATAGAGCCAAAACGAAGACCTAAAACAAGAAAATCTCGTTTGTTACGTCAATCATTATGATGACAATGATGATCATGTTCCCTAAGGTTCAGTTCTTTTTGAGCAACCGGCTAGAGACCGGGAGATCCGTGGTTCATATCCCGGCTATGGCATTGAATTTTTCCGTCTGACTGTACCTATCCAACTTCTGTCCTACACATGGTTTGTGTGAGAAAAACAATTAAACCAATACCAAAATATAAATGATTTTGATTTAAACAATTTGACAATTTGTAATTAAATATATATATATATATTTAATTACAAATTGTCAAATAGTTTAAATCAAAATCATTTATGTTAGTTTTGAGAGATCAAACATAAACGAAAATATTTCCATATTTTTTTACTTCTGTTTTTTTGTTTACCTTTTTTGGGGGGGAGGGACGTAAAAGGAGAGAGGAAAATCCAGTAGAAAATACAGGAAAGTTGAAAGGTGTTCTATTATAACGAGTGTAGCAAACTGATTACTTAAAATAACAATGTCTTAGATTTGATTCACTCAGCAGTTCACCTGATTTGCATTGTTCCGAGGTGTAAAAAGTTGTTTCTGTATAGAGACTTACAATGTTTTCCTTGTGTAGTGTCATTTGGTTTGATGTCACTGTTTTAATCATAAGTGTGTGATAAATGAAACATCTGTAAGTGTTAACACAAAGACACAAGTTGTTTCTACGAGGGCTGTTTTTGTTTTCAACCTGCGGTAAACTATAAATAAAAGACAAATTCATAGAAAACAATTGTTTTATTACTAAAAGTTTTGTACATTTTGGTTACTTTTCAACATAGTCACCGAAAAGATTGAGACATTTATCGTACCTGTGCACAAGCTTTGCAATACCCGCTTCAAAAAATGTTGCCGCCAGTGATATGCAATGACGTTGTTTTGAAGATCTTCGTACTTTACGACATTTGCGGAGGGCCATTCAAAACAAACGAAGAGGAATGCTGACTTCAGGTATTGTGTTGATTCATGACAACGCTCGTCCACACAACCCATCGGCTCCTTGAACAATTTCAATGGGACATTTTCGATTATCCGCCGTACAGTCCTGATCTGGCACCCAGCGACTTTCACCTTTTCCCTGAACTGAAGACGTGGCTAGGAGGGCAGCACTTTCAAACCAACGAAGATCTTCAAAACAACGTCAATGCTCATTTGAAATCATTGGCGGTAACATTTTTTGAAGCGGGTGTTAGAAAGCTTGTGCACAGGTGCGATAAATGTCTCAATATTTTCGGTGATTATGTTGAAAAGTAACCATAAGTGTACAAAACGCTTAGTAATAAAATAATTGTTTTCTATGAACTTGTCTTTTATTTATAGCCTATCGGAGGTTGAAGAAAAAACGGCCCTCGTAATTGTTATTAAAACGGTCATCTGTCTTCCCAGCAACTGTGCCAACATTACACAAAATACTATTGCCACACAAGCAAACTGCAGGACAAATAGGGCCCAAAATACTTAGCACGCTGTAAGTCGTGTTGCAATATGTTCATGTGGAAATAATTTGTGATCTTGCAGTTTACCGGAAACATTCCAATAACTTGGTGAATTTTATGTTGTTCTTCTTTGTTGCCATAATACCATGATGGTTAGAGCAACCGGACGGGGAACCGTGGTTCAAATCTTGGTTATGACGTAGGATTCTTTTTACTTTCTCTACACGTACTATGTACTTTGTGTACAGAGAACATATTGTATTGTACTCAAAAAGTCGATACCGACATTTCACCGAATTTTGGGACCCCCCTGAATATTAAAAAAGAATTTTTAGAAAAAGGTCCGTGTGTGTCAGTGAACAACACCGCTCAAAAACGAAAATACCGTTAAATACCAAACTTGGTATTTCAGTGTGGTTGGTATCTTCCAAAAATGCGACACGGAGATTTTCAAGAAAATCCCCCCGCTCCAAACTACCCCTTATGTGGAATATTTTTTGAATTTTTTAATTTTCTCAAAAATGGCTCTAACGATTTTGATTAAAATAGCTTATATATAAGATATTTTTTATAACAAACGAAATATGGGCATATCTTGAATCTTCTGGGAATAGCCTCTGAAAACTTCTTCATTCTGCATGCTTTTTATATAACTGGTAAACCGTAAGAGATATACAAAAACGTATTCATCAAAAAATCTAGATCTTATTAAAAGACACAGTTTATGCCATATACATTTTTTTGCAGCGTTAACCGTTTTCGAGATATTCCGGATTTTTTGTTTCAATTTTAAGTCAGTTACAATTTTCTCAAAGGGAAAGACATCCTTTTTTCGTTTGTTTATTCCTGGCAAGCAAAGTGATTGGAATTTCAATTGTTTCACATAGCGACCGGCTTATAAAGGACGAGACTATCGTTTTAGCCTGTGCATTTTCTTATTCCCCTTTCACTTACAAGGAAACTGGTAATAAGACAAATTCTGCTTATATATTCTTGGTTATCGGGATGTAGATAACAGATTAATGTTTTAAATAAAAGGTTTGTTTACCGAACAGCTACAGGACATCATGTGAATGGAACGCTTATGATTCCCCCCCCCTACTTACACGAGACCAAGTAATAAGGCCAATTTCTGTTAATGTTTAGCTCGAGCTTAATGAAGTAGGTAATAGATTAATGTTTTGAATAAAAGGTTTGTTTACCGAACAGCTAGAGGACATCTAGTGAATGGAACGCTTATGATCCCCCCCCCCTACTTACACGAGACCAAGTAATAAGGCCAATTTCTGTTAATGTTTATAGTATAATGAAGTAGGTAACAGATTAATGTTTTGAATAAAAGGTTTGTTTACCGAACAGCTACAGGACATCATGTGAATGGAACGCTTATGATCCCCCCCCCCTACTTACACGAGACCAAGTAATAAGGCCAATTTCTGTTAATGTTTATAGTATAATGAAGTAGGTAACAGATTAATGTTTTGAATAAAAGGTTTGTTTACCGAACAGCTACAGGACATCATGTGAATGGAACGCTTATGATTCCCCCCCCCTACTTACACGAGACCAAATAATAAGGCCAATTTCTGTTAATGTTTATAGTATAATGAAGTAGGTAACAGATTAATGTTTTGAATAAAAGGTTTGTTTACCGAACAGCTAGAGGACATCATGTGAATGGAACGCTTATGATCCCCCCCCCCTACTTACACGAGACCAAGTAATAAGGCCAATTTCTGTTAATGTTTATAGTATAATGAAGTAGGTAACAGATTAATGTTTTGAATAAAAGGTTTGTTTACCGAACAGCTACAGGACATCATGTGAATGGAACGCTTATGATTCCCCCCCTACTTACACGAACAGCTAGAGGACATCATGTGAATGGAACGCTTATGATCCCCCCCCCCTACTTACACGAGACCAAGTAATAAGGCCAATTTCTGTTAATGTTTATAGTATAATGAAGTAGGTAACAGATTAATGTTTTGAATAAAAGGTTTGTTTACCGAACAGCTACAGGACATCATGTGAATGGAACGCTTATGATTCCCCCCCCCCTACTTACACGAGACCAAATAATAAGGCCAATTTCTGTTAATGTTTATAGTATAATGAAGTAGGTAACAGATTAATGTTTTGAATAAAAGGTTTGTTTACCGAACAGCTAGAGGACATCATGTGAATGGAACGCTTATGATTCCCCCCCTACTTACACGAACAGCTAGAGGACATCATGTGAATGGAACGCTTATGATTCCCCCCCCCCCTACTTACACGAACAGCTAGAGGACATCATGTGAATGGAACGCCTATAATCCCCCCCCCCCTACTTACACGAGACCAAGTAATAAGGCCAATTTCTGTTAATGTTTATCTCGAGCTTAATGAAGTAGGTAACAGATTAATGTTTTGAATAAAAGGTTTCTTTACCGAACAGCTAGAGGACATCATGTGAATGGAACGCTTATGATCCCCCCCCCCCTACTTACACGAGACCAAGTAATAAGGCCAATTTCTGTTAATGTTTAGTTCGAGCTTAATGAAGTAGGTAATAGATTAATGTTTTGAATAAAAGGTTTCTTTGCCGAACAGCTAGAGGACATCTAGTGAATGGAACGCTTATGATTCCCCCCAACCTACTTACACGAGACCAAGTAATAAGGCCAATTTCTGTTAATGTTTATGTCGAGTATAATGAAGTAGATAGAAGAATAACCTTTTTAACAACAATTTGTTACAGAGATGTAGAAAAAGTCACGTGAATCGATTTTTACTTTCTCTAGCCTGTATATGCAATGTACATTGTGGATAGAGAAGGTATTGTATTCCATCCAAAAATTCAATACCTAGATTTCACAGGGAATGTATGTTTTCAGGTACCTTGTGTCCGAAAACAGCATTTTCAGAAAAAATTTCGTATGTGTGTGTGTGTGTGTGTGGACAGCATAGCTCAAAAACGAAAAGTCCGGTAAATACCAAATTTAGTATTTATGTTTTGTATCTCCCAATGATGCGACACGAAGATTTTCAAGAAAATCCCCCACCCCGACTACCCTTTACATGGCAATATTTTTGAACATTTTTGTTTTCTCAAAAATGGCTGCAATAATTTTGATTAAAATATTATCTATTAATAATATTTACATCACAAATATTATGTATATCTTGAATTTTCTGGGAATATCCTCTGAAGACCTCTTTCTTCTCGATGAATTTTGCATAACTTGTAAATCGTAAGAGATAGACAAAAACTTAGACCACAGAAAAATGAAGATTTCCTTAAAACTCATAATTTATACCATTAGAGCTTTTTTGTAAAACTGGCCGTTTTTGAGATATTACTTGTTCTAGGTTTCAGTTTTAAAATACTTAAACTTTTCTCAAACAGGTGCCGCCCTCCGTGGTTTGATGGTTACCAAGCTAGTATCATATATCCAAGGTCACGGGTTCAAACCCGGCGGAGGACGAGAGACTTTTTCGGGCGTAAAAATACTTAGCATGGCTTTCTTCGCAAGTGAAATAAAGTCATTCGTCCCGTATCACAGATTTACCGCACGAAAAAGAACCTGAAGCCTGATAAAGAGGCCTCTGAGCAAAATTAAGCAGTCTTTCACACCCAGTATAGAATCGGAAGCTGAAGAGCGTCCATAGATAAAATTCCATTTCCATTTCAAACGGGACCATGCAAAGAGAAAGGAATGCCAAATATTTCACATATCGACGAGCTTTTAAAGCATTTGACTATCACTTTAGGTTAATATATCCCATTATATTCCTTCTACTTAAAAGGGAGCAAGTAATAACACCAAATATGCTAATATTTATCTCGATGCTGTAGATAATTGAATAATATTTTGTGAGAATAGTTGGTGCTTGGAAAATATATTTGAGTTGCACACATCAGATTTTTCTGTACCTATCCATCAGGCTAAATGTTTGTTATATTACTTTCTCTACACGTACTATGTACACAGTGTGTAGAGAAGGTATTATAATGCACCCAAAAATCCAATATCGAGATTTCACCAGAAATACATGTTTTGGGTCCCCCTGAATACAAAAAAAGCACTTTCAGAAAAAGGTCCGTGTATGTGTGTGCGTGTGTGTGTCTGTGTGAGTGTCTGTGTGTCAGTGGACAGCATAGCCCAAAAACGAAGAGACCGTTGAATACCAAACTTGGTATTTAAGTTTGGTATCTTCCAAGGATACAACACAAAGATTTCACAAAAAATCTCCCCACCCCCAACTACATGGAAATTTTTTGGAAAATTGTGATTTTCTTAAAAATGGCTCTAATAAAGATTTTGATTAAAATATCGTATATAAAATATTTACCTGACAAATAAAATATACATCTTGAATTTTCTGGGAATGGCCTCTGAAGACTACTTTATTCTGGATCAATTTTACGGAATTTTGCATAACTAATTAACCGTAAGAGATGGACAAAAGCTTACCACACAAAAATGCAGAGCACGTTAAAACACACAATTTATGTAATATAAATTTTTTTGGTGGAGTTGATCGTTTTTTTAGATATTCTTTGCTTTTGGTTTCAGCTTTGTAAAACATCATTTTCTCATACAAACAAAGGAACTTCAGTTACATAGCAACCAGCTTTTGACTATCACTTTAACCTATGGTACTCCTGTGTTTCGCTTCTGCTTACAGGAAGCAAGTAATAAGGCTATTTCTGCTATTTTTTTCTCGATTAGCATGAAGTAAATAGAAGCATCAGCTTTTTAACAATAATTTGTTACAGAGATGTGGAGAAAGTCATGTGAATAGAACACATCAGATATTTTTTAATGCTTAATGCAATTCTTTCTGAACGGGGTGTTAAAAATGACTCTAATAAATAGATATAAAATACGTTATGAAACAGTGAATTTCCTCCGGATGTATTCTGTTAGATCCGCTCTCCTTGGCAATTGCACAGTAACCTCTGCTATGTATTCAATTAACAGAGAATTCATTTAGCACAATGCCATTTTTGTTGAATTTCGTGCCTTGCACTTTTTGTTTTTCTCATCGCCAGTGGATTAGTTTAACTTGTTCTTGTATTCCTTTCATATCCATGACCAATGAAAAGCAGAGGAGTCATTTTTCGGATGCTTTGTTCTTTTCTGCCTTTCAGTAGAACTCATAATGAAAGGGTTATAATATAGATACAGCTTTAACGTCCGTCTATATGTTTTGTACCTACGCCTAGCGAGTGTATAAAGATTCATTTTACTTTCTTTACACGTAATATGTACATAGTGTATAGAGGAAGTATTGTATTCCACCCAAAAATTCGATACCGAGATTTTACCGGAAATACATATTTTAGGACCCCTTGAATCCAAAAAACGCATTTTCAGAAAAAGATGTGTGTGTATGTGTATGTGATTTGGACAGCATAGCTAAAAAGTGAAAAGACCGTTAAAAACCAAACTTGGTGTCTTCCAAGAATACGATACCAAGATTTTAAAGAAAATCCCCCCACCCCAACTACCTTTACATGGAAAAAATTTCGAAAATTTTGATTTTTTAAAAAATACCTCTAACGATTTTGATTAAGAATCCCAGATATTAAAGCCATTTATATCACAAATAAAATGTACGAGGGCCGTTCAGAAAGTAGCCTCCGGTTGATTGCAAGAAATTCACCAATTCAAATAAAAATATTTTAATATATACATCTTACAACTACATCTTTGCACTATTTTTCTACATAGTTTCCATAACGATTGAGGCACTTATCGTATCTGTTCACAAGCTTTGAAATTCCTTCTGCATAAAAATCACCCGCTTGTGCCTGGAGCCAGCCTGTGACCGCATCTTTGAGCTCTTCGTCGTCATCAAACCGCTGGGACCCGAGCCATTTCTTCATATGCATGAAGAGGTGATAATCGCTTGGCGCCAGATCTGGGCTGTAAGGTGGATGGTTGACAACGTCCCAGTTGAAGGACTCAAGAAGGGCTGTTGTTCTGCGAGCAGAGTGAGGACGGGCGTTATCGTGCAAAAACACGATACCGGAAGTCAGCATACCACGGCGTTTGTTCTGTATAACCCGTCGTAATTGTTTTAGTGTTTCGCAGTACACATCTTGATTAATGGTCGTCCCACGTTCCATGAATTCAACCAACAACACCCCTTTTGCATCCCAAAACACCGTTGCCATCAATTTTCGGGCAGAAAAATCTTGCCGGGCTTTTATTGGTTTGGTAGGCGAATTTGAATGTGCCCACATCTTTGATTGTTCTTTTGCCTCAGGGTTCACGTACTTAATCCAGGTTTCGTCCCCGGTCACGATTCTGTTTAACAATGGTTCACCTTCGGCCTCATAACGTAACAGAAAGTCTAATGCAGAGGCCATTCTTTGAGTTTTGTGGTGGTCGGTAAGAATTTTGGGCACCCATCGTGCACAGAACTTACGGTAACCCAATCTTGCTGTCACTATCTCGTACAAGAGAGTCTTAGAAATCTGTGGAAAATCAGTAGACAACTCCGACATTGTGAAACGTCGGTTTTCATGAACTTTTGCATCAACTGTCTGAACGAGTTCGTCCGTGACCAATGATGGTCTACCACTCCTCTCTTCATCATGAACGTTTTCTCGTCCACTTTTAAATAAACGTACCCATTCACGGACCACTCCTTCACTCGTAACTCTTGGTCCGTACACGGCACAAAGCTCACGATGAATAGCTGCTGCAGAATATCCTTTGGCTGTAAAAAACCTTATAACAGCACGCACTTCACATTTGGCGAGGTTTTCTATTGCAGTACACATTTCAAACGGCCACAAACACCAAACTAGCGCAGGTACGACTTTCACTCGACCACGGCTTGATGCCGACTGACCTGCTGAGTGCGTGAATGCACAGATGGCGTCGCTACTCCCCCCACTACCCGCACTGTGACAGATCGGAGGCTACTTTCTGAACGGCCCTCGTATATCTTGAATTTTCTGGGAATAGCTTCTAAAGACCTTTTTATTCTGGATGAATTTTTCCTTATTGTGCTTAACTGCTAAACCATAAGAGATAGACAAAAGCTTACCACACGGAAAATGTAGATCTCGTCAAAACACATAATTTATGTCATATACATTTTTGTTGTGGAGTTAACCTTTTCCGAGATATTCCTTGTTATTGGTTTCAATTGTGAAGCACTTATACTTTTCTCCGACAGGAAGTGTCTGCTTTTCTTTTGTTCTACTCCTGGCCAAGGAAAGAAATGATTTGCAATAACAATCGCAAAACGAAACGTTTTAAAACATTTGACTATTTGTTTAGCTAGTGTATTCGCTTATTTAGCCTGTTGCTCTACCACTGAGCTACCATGGCAACATACCGGTATATTCAATTACTCAAGTGACTCGCATGTTTCGTGGTAAACAACAACTTGCATGTTTCTCTAGCAACCGGCTAGAGACCGGAAGATCCATGGTTCTAATCCTGGCTATGACATTGAATTTTTCAGTCTGACTCTACCAATCCAACTCCTGTCCTACACACGGCTTGTGTGAAAAACAATTAAATCAATAATAAGTTAATTTAGTTAAAGCCTTTCGTTGAAAAGAGGAAATTAACTGAAAAAGTCAACCTTGAACAAGGGGAAAGGAACTGGTTTATTGCTTAGCATTAGACATAGAGGAAAAGAGGAAATTAACGGAAAAAGTCAACCTTGAACAAGGGGAAAGGAACTGGTTTATTGCGTAGCATTAGACATAGAGGAAAAGAGGAAATTAACGGAAAAAGTCAACCTTGAACAAGGGGAAAGGAACTGGTTTATTGCTTAGCATTAGACATAGAGGAAAAGAGGAAATTAACGGAAAAAGTCAACCTTGAACAAGGGGAAAGGAACTGGTTTATTGCTTAGCATTAGACATAGAGGAAAAGGCAATACTGACAAACTTTCTCCTCTAATTATGCCGAAGGAGAGTGATGCTATATTCTGAAAGATTATAAGTTCAGGTTCTGCAGTTTTAAGTACAAAAGCAATTCCATGTAATGTAGCTTCTTTTGTTATTCTAAGCAGATAATATGATAGGTACCTGGACGAGATACATGTTTTGAGGGATGTGTACGGCCAATATTTTCCTGAAACATTAACTCTGGGAAACTTCACTAGATTCTTCCTCCCCGCAGCGCATCTGTAATCGGAAAAGTCATGTTGTACTTAACGGGGATCGATATTGGATTTTCATAAATTTCCATGTCTTAATTGCATATGAACATTTCGAATCTAATGTTTTACTTGGTATAACTTTCGTAGATATATGCTAATTGTAAATAGTTTTAAAATAGTAATGAAAATAACCGCGTGTAGGAGGTTTCTAGAACATTTTAATACACTCACTTGGTAAAACATATGTAAATATTACTATTACAGCAGAGATATTTTTTCTTATTTTGATCGGAAAGTTTTACTTTAGCTATTGGCATCCCACTCATATTTCATTCATGTAAAAGATTCGAAATACTGCAAAGTTATTTTTGGAAACTTAGGTTACATTTTTTTTAAAAAAAAATTATGCTTGAAAACACTTTCTGAAGGAATAAACTTTTCTATACAGATGCCTCACTATCTCAGAAACTAATTGACACTAAGGGCTGACATTTGTACCACAATTTTGCACTTAAATACACTTTTTGTAATGTATTTATTTAAGGTTACTTTATAACAACAAAGGTCATTAGTGACCACAATATTCTTACATATCAAGATCAATATATACAAAATCTAATACAAATATATTACAACTGTAGTCATAGACTTAACTATTTGAACTTTGGTAACAGTAAATGTGACATCTCCATTACGTTGATAGCTTTTCTGCATCCTTCGGTGGTGTTAAAGATGGAATACAGATCACTCTCGAGGCTTAAGTTGCTTGTGTCGTTCAGTAAAGTCGAGGAGGATAAGCTGAGATGTTGATACGAATTCTCGGGCTGAACAAGGATCTTTGGTTGTTTTCTTCATCAGATAACATGGCTGAGGTTGAAGTGGCCGATGCGCAACGTGGTGAGTAGAACTTTTTGTTTTCTTCGGAATTTAAGGTGTGATGTTGCCGGTTCTGTAATAGATTTCCTAACCAGTTGCAGTTTTGAGGGCGTAGATTTCCACTGTTTGACCCAGTGGTCCTCGATATGACTTTTAAACATCTTTTTTACATCCTGAAGTGTACCACTTAATCCAGGTTCAATTTGTTGCAGCCCCGTAGCATATTTAGCTGCCACATCTGCCTTTTCATTTCCGGCAATGCCTTTTTGTGATGGAAGCCAAACCAATGAAATTTGGTAGTGATAATATAACCGTTCTTGATTGGGTGGATTCTTAGAGGATCTGTTAGCAATAGCAGCAAGTGTTGACGTGGAGTCAGAGAGGATCACAAGTGGTGGCTTTATATTCCAATTGCCGTGAGGACTTCAGAAGTAACCTGGTAACCGATAAGACTGAGGAGACATGGCGCATCCAGATTTGGAGTCTCGTTTAGATCCATCGCTGTACGCTTTGTGGTGGAGCAAAGAGATCGTTGGCAGGATTACTGATCCGGGAATTTTGAATAATTTGGTATTTGTGACATCTCCAAATCAATGTATGGGGTATAAATAGACTTTATTTTAACGAAAAAGTTTTTATGTTTTTCGATTAGTTATTTTTTAACAATTTAAAAATTATGATTTTTCAAGAAAATTTTAAGATCTTTATTAACAAATTCGTCTTTTTAATGAACAGAAGTATTTTATTTTTATCAATGAACAGTAAAGGTTTTGCCGAATATATGTAGCTCATTATCTGAAATAATTGTTGAGATAATGAGACAAACTTTAACATTGGCAAGATAGGACATTTTGACTACCCTTAAATAAAACGGAAAACAAGTGAATGTGTTTAGGCTTGTTTACAAAAGATGTTAAGAATCCCCTCCCCACAGTACGTTTGCATAGTTACATGCAGTATCACGGGCTATAATTTTTTCATGCAAGCGGCCCCAAGGATTTCACTGGAGAGCCGCCATTCCACACAGTCCCAAGAGCGCACAATATATGTTACACACAATCTTAACCTAATGGTCTCAGGGAATCAATCAGTAACAGTTAATGTGGTTATATCATTTGCGTTTAGTTGCTGTTTAGGTGCTAACTCCTGCAGGAACCTAATCGAAACAGTTTATCTTGCTGACTAACGTGTACCGTCGAGCGTCAAGGAAAGTGCAATATTTCGGTTACCTCTACTGTTTTTCTGTATTAACATGTTGGCGACAATTTCTTATTATCTGTACTGCACACCAGTCGTGGGTGAATTGGTTTGATTTTATGTCCGACACATTGCCCTATGAACAATGGTCAGGTCTAGATGATCAGCGAAAGAGCAGGGGAACGGGAATCTTCCATCTGAGTGATTGGAAGCATGTTTTGGCAGTTCATGGCAGAGTCTGTCTCGTATTGGTTTGGTGCCTAAGTCTGGCAGTCAAGAATTAACCGATGAACATGTGTCCGGCTCAGGAGCGAAGACAAAGGGGAACAATAAAGTAAATAGTAAGGGAGTGTTAGAACCAGTAAGAAGTGGGAACTGAGGCGGTTAAGAACTACAGTGGTCCCCCCCCCCCCCAGGGCTGCACGTTACACGTGAGGCTCGCGGCGCTCTAAGGCAGAATGACGCCTAAAGGTAACTCCTACTGTACTAATTTACATTAGCCTTACCTGAAATCACAATACATGTTGAAATTGATGACCTTCATCGCGAATACATTCCTTGTGTCTCGGAGAACAGTTCTGGTTCACTCCAAGTTCATCTTGACTGATTGCCTGTATTTCTCTCGTCAGTTCTTGTGACATGTGCGGGTTGGATGCGTACACTTTGTTCTTTAACGTTCCCCACAAAGAAAAATCCCATGGAGAAAGGTCAGGGAAACCAGATGGCCACAATCATATTGCTCATGAAGTTGGGGTTTGGTGTGCAGTAAGTGCGCGTACACTTTGTTCTTTAACGTTCGCCATAAAGAAAAATCACACGGAGAAAGGTCAGGGAAACCAGATGGCCACAATCATATTGCTCATGAAGTTGGGGTTTGGTGTGCAGTAAGTGCGCGTACACTTTGTTCTTTAACGTTCGCCATAAAGAAAAATCACACGGAGAAAGGTCAGGGCACCAGATGGCTACAATCCCATGGAGAAAGGTCAGGGAAACCAGATGGCTACAACCATATTGCTCATGAAGTTGGGGTTTGGTGTGCAGTAAGTGCGAGTACAATTATTGGCCACAACAGTTGATTCACACGTTTTCAGTAAATTCCATTTTAAATAATCTTTTTCCGCAAATAACAAGAGATGAACGATTCTGTGGGTGGTTTCAGCAGGATGCAGCTACTGCTACGAATTCTGTGCCAGAATTGCGAAGTGGGTATGGTGACACATTAATTAGTCGAGACTTGAAGGACATCAAGACGAGAGAAATACAGGCAATCAGTCAAGATGAACTTGGAGTGAACCAGAACTGTTTTCCGAGATACAGGGAATGAATTCACGATGAAGGTCATCAATTTCAACATGTATTGTGATTTCAGGTAAGGCTAACGTAAATTAGTGCAGTAGAAGTTACCTATAGGCGTCATTCTGGCGGAGAGCGCGCCGGCCCTCACGTGTAACGGTACAGTCGCGGGGCGGTCCGGTCTGGCTATGGGCCGACCCCTCGTAACAGGTTCTCCATTCAGTGGTTTCGTGTCGTTGGGTCCCCAACAGGTTGGCTGACCCCTTGGCATAAGCTTGTAAGTACTAGGGGGATGTCAGTATTACATATATGGGGAGGGTAAGCAGATTAAGAAAGGAACCGATAAACCAGGGAAAAAAAACATCCATACTTAAGTTTTGGTACCTTATTTCAACGGTTTTTGCTACATAGTTGCATTCATATTTTCAGGATTTTAGAACAAAATTCTGTGCTCTAGGTGTTAAAATGAATAGTCTTTGTATCTAAGAAGTGCAGTTCATATCCAAAAGTCTGGTCTGTTCCTCTCAAAGACTTTCTTAGCTGCTCTTCAAACTTCTTACAAAAGAGTCTTCTTCTTTTCACACAATGCTAATCCAGATAAACATTAGCAGAATGTTCTTATTACTTAGTTCCTTATAAGTAGAAGGAAACTAAAGGAATTTGCTATGTTAAAGTGATAGTCAAATGTTTTAAAAGCTGTCGATTTAGCTTTTTTGCATTTATTGCCTCATGCTTTATTTAAAGATTTATTATTTATATTTTGACGAGATCTACATTTGTTGTGCAGTAAGTTTTTGTCTATCTCTTATAGTTTAGCAGTTAAGCAAAATTCGGCAAAATTCATCCTTTAGAAGCTATTCCCAGAAAATTCAAGCTATAGATTTTATTTGGGATGTAACAAAAACTTCATGGCAGGACAGCTCACAAGAAACCCTGGCCTACCGCCCAGCCGCTGCGTCCCCCCATCTCGGTCCAGAACAGATGTCATGGATGGAGTGCAGTATTGGAGGGTGAGACGTGGTCAGCACGACGAACCCCCCGGCTGGTTAATGCGGTCCCCAAGACATAGATCCACTACTTCTCTATCAAGTAGCTCCTCAATTGGCCCCCCAGGGACCTCAAGAGGCTGAGTGCACCCCGGTCCAGCTCTCCCAGCGGAGGAAAAATGCCCACCCCAGTACCGGGGCCCACCCCAGTACCGGGAATCGAACCCAGGTCTCCCGCTAAGCAGACATCTTTTTTGGGATGTAAATATCTTTAATATACAGTATTTTAATCAAAATCGTTAAAGACATTTTTCAGAAAGTCACAATTTTTTAAAATGTTTCTATGAAATGGGTATTTTTTTTTTAATCCTCGTCTCGAATCCTTGGAAGATAGTAAAACTAAATACCAAGTTTGGTATTTAACGGTCTTTTCATTTTTGAGCTGTACTGTCCACAGAAACACATGCGGGCCTTTTTCTAAAAATACTTTTTTTGGACTCGGGGGACCCTAAACATATATTTCCGGTGAAATTTCGACTTCGAATTTTTGGGTGGAATGCAATAGATACCTTCTCTATCCACTGTGTACACAGAGCACAAATAGTAATAGACATCGAATTTCTGATTGTGTGTAGGGGCTTTATAGGGCGTGTCTTCTGATATCCACTGGCCGCTGTAATTGGAGAAGGTTGTAGCTTACTGCTGTAGTACACGATACCTAACCTCACTTCCAGTTGAGGTAGGTCAGTATTCCTATTAGCGAATGAGTTGACAAACCCAGCATAGACATGCTCTATTGGTTCCATATAGAACAAGGTGACAGTATCAGCCAGTAACATGACGTAATGAAGTACCCTACAAACAGTAAGGAATGCGGTGTACGGAACAAGACAGTGCTGATTTCTTTTTGTGCCTTTTGTACATTGTACATGCGGGCTAGAGAAAGTAAAAGGTCAGTTAAGGCTTTTATAGGTTAATAGTCTTGAGGTTATCCCAAATACTGAACATGTAAGGAGGTTAGTCATACAAACACAGCGCTCTTCTGCAGTCCGTGGTGTTGGGGTTATTTTATTGCTTCAAGTTGGTAAGGGAAACAATTATGTTCCTGAAATAAAAGAAAGTTGCTCCAAATGGAAATGACAGTGCTCTAGAAGCAAGAAACACTCTAACCATAAACATGCGCTTCTACCAACTTTTTGTTTCACGGAACCTTGAAACGAGCAGAGGTGTAGCTAATTTCAGTAAAATGTCTAATTCTGAATCGCCAGTTTCTCTTGTCACAGGGCGCCACTTGAGAAGATTACAACATGCGCTGTGCTTTTCTTTCTCCTTATTGTTTCTTTGTTTTTCCCAGCGGTGTGTATTATATAAGAGCGTTAAGTCTGCGCTATTTGTTAATGAATCGTAAGAAAGTGGAGTGTTGCAATGCACAGTAATTATTGTTGTGGGAATGTGCGGGTTGTCGTTACCCCAACTTCCGACATGAAGTAACAATGTAGCTTCTTTACTCAAGTTCCTTCTCACACATCGTCAATTTCTATGAGTACTCGATTAATTGTTTTTTCACACAAGCCGTGTATAGGGCAGGAGTTGGATAGGTAGAGCCAGACTGAAAAATTCAATGCCATAGCCGGGACTTGAACCACGGATCTCCCGGTCTCTGGTCGTGTGTAGGACAGGAGTTGGAGAGGTAGAGCCAGACTGAAAAATTCAATGCCATAGCCGGGATTTGAACCACGGATCTCCCGGTCTCTAGCCGTGTGTAGGACAGAAGTTGGATTAGCTAGAGCCAGACTGAAAAATTCAATGCCATAGTCGGGATTTGAACCACGGATCTCCCGGTCTCTAGCCGTGTGTAGGACAGGAGTTGGAGAGGTAGAGCCAGACTGAAAAATTCAATGCCATAGCCGGGATTTGAACCACGGATCTCCCGGTCTCTAGCCGTGTGTAGGACAGGAGTTGGAGAGGTAGAGCCAGACTGAAAAATTCAATGTCATAGCCGGGATTTGAACCACGGATCTCCCGGTCACTAGCCGTGTGTAGGACAGGAGTTGGAGAGGTAGAGCCAGACTGAAAAATTCAATGTCATAGCCGGGATTTGAACCACGGATCTCCCGGTCACTAGCCGTGTGTAGGACAGGAGTTGGAGAGGTAGAGCCAGACTGAAAAATTCAATGTCATAGCCGGGATTTGAACCACGGATCTCCTGGTCACTAGCCGTGTGTAGGACAGGAGTTGGAGGGGTAGAGCCAGACTGAAAAATTCAATGTCATAGCCGGGATTTGAACCACGGATCTCCCGGTCTCTAGCCGTGTGTAGGACAGAAGTTGGATAGCTAGAGCCAGACTGAAAAATTCAATGCCATAGTCGGGATTTGAACCACGGATCTCCCGGTCTCTGGCCGTGTGTAGGACAGCAGTTGGATAGGTAGAGTCAGACTGAAAAATTCAATGCCATAGTCGGGATTTGAACCACGGATCACCCGTCTCTAGCCGGTTGTTCTACCACTGAGCTACCATGGCAACATGCCGGCATAGCATTGAATTTCTCAACTAACTCGCATGTTTCCCGGTAAACCACAAGGTGATCTCAAACTATTTTGAGATGACAACCCCAATGGCGACTTACAAAGTTGTAAGTACTTTAAGTCCCAGGATTCATAGTATAGCCAACTATTGTGGTCAATTGTGTAGCAATAGTCTTGTTTTTGCTTCCTTGTAAGTAGAAGCGAAATAAGGGAGTACCATAGGTTAAAGTGATAGACAAAAGCTGGTTGCTATGTGACTGAAGTTCCTTGTTTGTATGGACAGGAGTTGACAAATTCCTGCATGAGAAAAGTATACGTTTTTCAAAGCTGAAACCAAAAAGAAGGAATATCTCAAAAACCATCAACTCCAAGAAAAAATGTATAGGACATAAATTGTGAGTTTTAACGTGCTCTACATTTTTGTGTGGTAAGATCTTGTACGTTTTGTCCATCTATTAGCAGTTATGTAAAATTTCTTAAAATGCATCAGAGGCTATTCCCAGAAAATTCAAGATATACATTTTATTTGTCAAGTAAATATCTTCAATATACGACATTTTAATCAACATCGTTAGAGCCATTTATGAGACAAAGACAATTTTCGAAAAAAGTTGCATGTAAAGGGTAGCAAGGGATAGGGGGATTTTCTTGAAAATCTTCGTGTCGTACCTTGGAAGATACCAAACTGAAATACCAAGTAAGGTATTTAACGATCTTTACGATTTTGAGCTATGCTGCCCACAGACACACACACACACACACAGACCGATACACACACACTCACAAACACAGGTAGATACACACACGGACATTTTTCTGAAAATGTTTTTTTTTTGGGGGGGGGGATTCAGGGGGACCCAAAACATGTATTTCCGGTGAAATCTAGGTATTGAATTTTTGGGTGCATTGCAATATCTTCTCTATACACTATGTACATAGTACGTGTGAGAAACTAAAAGGAGGATTTATTTATTACTTTCTCTACACGTACTATGTACGTAGTGTATAGAGAAGGTATTGCTCTTTAACAAAAAATTCGAGCAAGATTTCACAGAAATATGTTTTAGGGTCCCCCTGAATTAAAAAAAAACATTTTCAGAAAAAGGTCTGTGTGTGTGTGTGTGTGTGTGTGTGAGTGTCTGTGTGTCTATGTATGTATGTATGTATGTATGTATGTATGTATGTATGTATGTATGTATGTATGTATGTATGTGTGTATGTATGTGTGTGTGTATGTATGCATGTGTGTGTGAGTCTGTGTGTGTATGTATGTGTGTGTGTGTGTGTGAGTCTGTGAACACGATACCTAACGCGACAGCGAAAAGTCGGTATTAAGCTTTGTATCTTCCAGTGATACGACACGAAGATTTTGAGAAATCCCCCAAACCCAACTATGCTTTAGATGGAAAAAATTTCAAAACTTTTGATTTTCTCAAAAATGGCTCTAACGACTTTGATTAAAATATCGTATATTAAGGATATTTACCTGACAAATAAAATGTATATTTTGAACTTTCTGGGAATAGCCTCTGAAGACTGCTTTATTCTGGATGAATTTTGCGGAATTTTGCATAACTGCTAAACCGTAAGAGACTTACCACACAAAAAATGTAGAGCACATTATAACGCACAATTTATGTTATGTACTTGTGGTATTCATGAGAAAATTAGAGTTGAGCACTAAATGTGCTAATAAGTAGTGTTTAGTATAAATAATATTGCAATATAAAATGACATGTCTTGTACATATTTCTTAAAGAAGAAGTAAGAAGGAAAGTTTGGATAAAGAATATTTGTACTAGAGGTATGCTCAAAACATTGCCTCTAAAGGTAAACATTTGGGGGCTTGTGGTTGAAAGCAATTATCTGGAATTTCCCAGAGCTTATCTAATCCTAAGAATGTTCCCATAAAACCTCCTGGCGAGTATTACCTCAAACTTATGTTTGAAATTTCCTTTTAGTTTCTTACGTAATTTGGATTTGATTATGTTCTGCCAATAAATCTGTTTATGGTTTCTTACATTCTGTTATAAATTTTTGGGGCCCTAAGCCGTAAAGAGTAGCTCAATGGCGAGTCGCAAAGCGTAGCCGAGGGATGTTTTTTATAATTAAACAAGTGGAGTGGGCACTGTCGAAGGCCGTGTTGCGGAGTGACGACAGGGCATAGCCATGGCATCCGTGAAGCTAATGTCCCAATGATCCCAAGAATATGTCAGTTCCTCGGAAATTAAACGGAGTTCAAATATAGACATTTTCATATTTTAAAAATCTTCAAATCCAGGTAGCGTGAGCAACTTTTACCATAGAGGGAGAGATTCAATTTTCAGAAATATTTCAAAGCTAGTATTTACTAAGTGATACTACCATTTTGATTTTGTAAGAAAAGGGTGCAAGAAAAGGGTGGATCCAACTAGATTCCTTAAAATTACACCTGCATATTCTTAAACTTTTATTAATGTAAAATACTCAGTTTGGAAATAAACATAACAACTATATGATTCTTTTTCTTCATATGACATATGACATTTATTTGTGATTTAAAACAATATTTTTGAGTCAATTGCAATGGATTCCTTTGAAATACCTCTTATTCTATCCACAAGTCACATCTCAATGCTGTAATGTACTGCGTCTCTATTCAATTAAACCTATGACACAGCTACGTCAAATTCTACAACGACCTCTGTGTAGAAAAAGCTGCGATGATTTGCGGAAGAGAAATGAAACCACAAACTCTGGAAGTGGCTGCGTTGCTAGGAACCAATCTGCCCTCGCCCTCTCCGGGAGCAGTAATGAATAACATTCAAAGCTCACTCTGTTGTAGTACCAAGATAGGAGCGACGTATACGAAGGTGGTCTGAAAAGTTTCGGACCTCAACATGAAGATGGCAGCACTCGTAAATAAAAGCTAGTGAATTTCATTATTCATCTGTTGACAGTTACTCCCCAAAGTTTCAGTCATTTTTGGACGCTCAGTTGTTATGTAACAGTCGTTTGAGTGTTTTTATAAAAATGGACAAAATCGAGTATTGAGCTGTCGTTAAACAGTTGTTATTGAAAGGCAATACGCCTGCGCAAAGCAGAGATGAGTTGGATTCTGGGTATGGGCACTCTGAACCATCATTTACCACAGTGAAATTTTGGGCAGCTGAATTTAAACGTGGCCGTAGGAGCTTGGGAGACGATGAACGTTCGGGACGTCGAAAAACTACAACTACCGACGAAACCATCGCCAAGGTTCACCAAATGGTGCTAGACGACCGCCGAATTAAAGTGAGAGAGATAGCAGAGGCTATGAACATGTCAGAAGAACGTGTTTGTCACATATTAAATCAACATTTAGACATTAGAAAGCTGTCCGCGCGTTGGGTGTCGTGTTTGGTCATGTTTGACCAAAAACGTGTTCAAATAAACATTTCCAACTTGGCGCAGTTTAGGCGCAATAAATCCGAGTTTTGCCGCCCATTAATTACTGTAGATGAAACTTGGATACACCATTATACGCCCAAAACAAAAATACAGTCCAAACAGTGGACTGCAAAGGGGGAACCGGCTCCAAAAAACGCAAAAACTGTTTTTACGGCTGGGAAAGTGATGGCGACTGTTTTTTGGGATACTCATAGAGTTATTTTAATTGATTATCTTGAAAAAGGAAAAACCATTACAGGAGCATACTGCGCATCATTACTTAACAAGCTGAAAGCAGAACTTGCGGGAAAAGAAAATCCTGTTTCACCAAGACACCTCAGCGGTTGCAATAGCGAAAATCCACGAATTGCGGTTTGAACTGCCTGACCATCCGCCTTACTCACCAGATCTGGCCCCAAGCGACTTCTTTTTGTTCCCTCATCTGAAAATTGCGCTCGGAGGACAGAGATTTTCGTCAAATGAAGAGGCAATCACAATTATTTTGCAGAGAAAAACGTCGAGTACTGTTTGGATGCGTTACAGAGATAAAAGCATTGCTGGGAGAAGTGTGTAGAGTTACAAGGAGACTATGTTGAAAAATAAAAAAAAGAAAACTGAAAAAATGTCTTGTATATTTATTAGGTCAGAAACTTTTCAGACCGCCCTCGTTAATAGTATTTACATAGGAATATTCTGCTCGGAACAATTAAGTATGAACACCTGCCACTAGAGGGACCCGCCTCGTCATATTAACTATGTAGTTCTGCACTATAGCAATAGTACATACGTTCGCTTCATCAAGATGACATCAGAGTCACTAATTGTGCGGCAAGACACGCAACCCAGTACTGTTTTTTGAGATTTCTGTAACGAGATCTGACACTCATGTTTTCTACACACAATAATTAGGTCCATATTATTTCCAAAATTAGCAGAGTTAAGTAGTAACACTTTAGAACTGATCTATTAAGAGAAATGACTGAAGCTAGCGACAGTCACATTGACTGAGCAGTGACGTTTAAAACACGTCATTAGAAACGAAGACATCAATCTCAGCCAAAGAAAACTTCGACTGTATATTAATACTGTTTGAAATAAACTGAAACCTAAACGAAGAATTACATAACTCTTGGTCAATGAAGCAGATGTCACATGACAATGGGATATGTATAAGATTGGATCACCTGAACATATACCAAAGAGCAGAACAGTATAGAGAAATCTGATGTGTTCCATTCACATGACTTTCTCTACGTCTCTGTAACAAATTATTGTTAAAAAGCATATTTTTCTAATTTATGATACTCAAGATAAACATTAGCAGAAATTCTGTTATTTACTTGCTTCCTTGTAAGTAGAAGGAAAATAAGGCAATACACTAGGTTAAAACGATAGTCAAATCTTTTAAAAGCTGGTTGCCATGTGGTCGAAACTCGTTTCTATGCAGGGCCAGTAGTTTACAACTTTCCGTGTGAGAAAAATATTTTAAATCTGAAACAAATAACAATTATCAATTCAAAAAAAAAAAAAAAAAAAACAAAAAAAAAAAAAAAAACAAACAACGTATATGACATAAGCTGTGTGTTTTAACGTGCTCTATATTTTCTGTCATAAATTTTTTGTCTATCTGTTACGGTTTGCCAGTTATACACAATTCCGTAAAATTCATCCAGATTAAAGTAGTCTTTAGAGGCTATTCCCAAAAAATTCAAGATGTACATTTTAGTTGCCATGTAAATATCTTTAATATAAAACATTATAATCAAAATCGTTACAGGCATTTTTATATAAAATAGATGTTTTCGAAAGCTTTTTCCATATAAAGGATAGTTGGGTGTGTCGCATCCTTGAAAGATACTGAACTTAAATAACAAGTTTGGTATTTATCGGACTTTTCGTTTTTGAGCTATGCTGTCCAAAAGCACACACACGGACCTTTTTCTAAAAATGCTTTTTTGGATTCTGGAGGACCCTAAACATGTATTTCCGGTGAAATCTCGGTATGAAACTTTTGGGTGCAATACAATACCTTCTCTATACACTATGTACTAGTACGTGTAGAGAAAGCGAAACGAAGAGCAAGGAATTAAAGAGCACGTTATTTATATGCTGCATTTTCTTGTTCATGAATGCGCACATTTGGGAGCAGGTAATTCAGCTGTTGACGGTGATGACATTAAGAGACGGTGGCGCTCTGGGCGGTAAATTGGCTCGTTGTGACGTGCATCAGCTGACAGTTCCATTGTATCCCGCTAGGCGCGCTATCTGTCAATTTGATTACCACTTCATTACTACGCTCCTGCAGTGACATCCGTCTTCCTGGCAAGGTCGTGCAGCTTCTTAAAACAGCTTTAGGTAATGCTATGTCATCATAGAGAAATAGAATAAGCTATTTTCTTTCATCTCATAATCCTCGTGTTACATTTACATGACTTTCTCTGTCCATTTTCAACAAATTATTCTTAAAAATCTTCTTCTTTACTCTACTTCACTTGATCGAGATAAAATTTCGAGAAGTGCTATTTCCTTGTAGACACAATGGTTTTGAAATTCCGCACTCTCTGTTGATTAGGAGACGGAAAAAGAAATAACAATTTCAGAACATTATTAGATATTTAAAACTAACGAGAAGTAATAGCTCGGAAGTAGTTAAATCCAGCAAAAACGAGGTTTATATTTTTTGTAGTAAGTCTCTGTCCGTCTCTTAAGGTTCACTACTTTTGCGAAAGTCATTCATCAGCAGCAATTCCCAGGACATTCAAGATATATGTTTTATTTGTCACGAAAAACTCACAAATACACGTGATATTTTAATCGTAATGTCATTTTTAAGAACATCAGAATTTTCGGAAACTTCCCTATGATAGTGATTTGAGGTGCGGAGATTATCTTGAAGACCTTCACATCCTTGAGAGAGTTAAACCTAATATCAAGTTTGGTATTTAATTGACTCCTCGTTTTTGAGTTATGTTGTTCATAGTCTCTCTCTCTCTCTCTCTCTCACACACACACACAACACACCCGCACGCGTGTAGACAATTTTCTAAAAATGAAATGTTACTCTCTCTCTGTACTAACTATATACATTGTGTAAAGAGAAGGTACTGTATTGCACCCAAAAATTCGATACTGAGATTTCACTGGAAGCATGTGTTTTGGGTCCACCTGAATCCAAAACAAAAACCATGACTGTGAGTGTGTGTCTGTGAACATCACAGCTCAAAAACGAAGACACCGTTAAATAACAAACTTGGTATTTAAGTTAAGGTTACGACACAAAGATTTTCAAGAAAATCCCCGCACTCCCAGCTACCCTTTACATGGAACAAATTTCGAATTTTTTTTATTTTATCAAAAATGGCTATAACGATTTTGGTTAAAAATTCTTACATTTAAGATATTTACATGACAAAGGAAATGTATAACCTGAATTTTCTGGGAATAGCTTCTCAAGACTTTTATTCTGGACGATTTTTATTGAATTTTGCATAACCAGTAAACCGTAAGATATAGACAAAAACTTCTTAAACGAAACACGTAGATCTTGATAAAATACACAGTTCATGTCATACACATATTTTTCGTGGAGTTTGCCGTTTTCGAGATATTCGTTGATATTGGTTTCAGTTTTAAAATACTTCAACTTTTCGCAACGGGAACTTGTCAACTCTTGGCTACGCAAAGAAACGGATTTCAATTCCACAGCAACCACATTTTAAAACATTTGACTGTCGGTTTAGTCTAGTGTATTCCCTTCTTTCCCTTCTTCTTATAAAGGAGGTTTATAAGAAACGGATAGAAGAATAAGCTTATTAACAATAATTTGTTACAGTGTTGTGGAGAAAGTCATGTGAACACATTAGATATTTTACTTCACGGGATCTGAAAACTTGCGTTTACTGTGGGTCTCTGGAATATTTTGTGGAATGCAATATCTTTTCGACCGATAACGTACTCGGCTGAGAAGGTAAAAATAAAGATACACGGTTTCTCCGGAGGCGTGTGGAAGAGTTCGCTGTTGAGTATGTGTAAAACTAAGGTTAAAAGTCATTATAATCACCACTGAGAAAGTAATGTGGTTGTTACATTGTTATGGGAGAGACTGCACCTGTTGCTTATTATGGTGTTTAAATCGCTAAAAGCTAGTTTGTGCATTAGGCGCTCATATATTATGATAGGACAACAATACAAAGTTACACTCTCGTTACAAATAATAACTTCTGAACAGAAGAAGCAGAATGTATCTTACAAATCTGATGTGTTGCATTCACATGACTTTCTCTGCATCACTGTAACAAATGATTGTTAAAAAGCATATTCTTCTGTCTACTTTATGATAATCGAGATAAACATTAGCAGAAATTGCATTAATTACTTGCTTCCTTGTAAGTAGAAGGGAATGAGAGAGTACACTAGGATAAGGCGATAGTCAACTCTTTTAAGAACCAGTTGCCACGTGGATGAAATCTGTTTCTATGCAGGGCCAGAAGTTTATAACTTTCCATATGAAAAAAGTTTAGGAATTTAAAATCCGAAACAAATAATAAGGAATATTTCGAAATGGGCAAATCAACGAAAAAACCCATGTAACATAAACTGTGTCTTTTAACGTGATCTATATTTTTGTATAGTAAAGTTTTGTCTGTCTCTTACGGTTTATCGGTTACGCAAAATCAGCACAATTTATTCAGAATAAGGAGGTCTTTAGACACTGTTCTCAGAAAATTCAAAATATATATTTTATTTGTCATATAAATAACTTTAATATACGGCATTTTAATTAAAATCGTCAGAGCCATTTTTATGAAAACCAAAATTGTTGACATTTTTTCATGCAACGGTTAGTTTGGGGTGGAGAAATTCTTGAAAATCTTCGTTCACATCCCTGGAAGATAGTAAACTTAAAAACCAAGTTTGGTATTTTACAGACTTTTGTTTTTGAGCTATCGTGTTCAGACACACACACATTTTTCTGAAAATACTTTTTTTTTTGCATACAGGGAACCCTAAAACGTCTATTTCCGGTGGAATCTCGGTATCGGATTTTTAGGTGTACATGGTACGTGTAGAGAAAGTAAAAGCTGCATAACAAGTACCATGATTCACAAAATACTCTATTTGGGAGAAGGTTGTATTTACAGCATATCTGGACAAATGTATCTCCACGATTATTGGTTTACAATATTACTAACTTGCATTTTCTCGTTTTCCTTTGATAATTTTAAGATTTCCAACATTGCTGAATTAATGTAATTGCATTAAAAAACATTAGTTGTTGATATGGATAATATCTTCACCGTAATCATTTCTAAAAAGAAGTTTGAATAAAAATACAAAATACCATAAACAAATTTACAGTTGAAACGTGGGGCAAACATGCTCTAGTGGCTGCTCCATAGAACAACAATGTATCGAAACTTAATTCTTTGTGTTGTGGTAATAATACAAGGCGTCTTTTTAAGAATAGTTACTGATTATTACTAAATGAAACAATTGCCTTTGATGAAGGTTTTATTTATTCACTTTAAATAATTATTAGCGTGTGTTCAAAAATTTACTTTTTTTGCAATTCATCACCATCATCATGCATAACTGTGGTTTACAGCAGGCGTCACCAACTGGTTGCCTTTTAAATGAAGCAGAGAGAGAGAGAGAGAGAGAGAGAGAGAGAGAGAGAGAGAGAGAGAGAGAGAGAGAGAGAGAGAGAGAGAGAGAGAGAGAGAGAGCTCCTGCGAATTCTGTACACTGCGTGACCAACTGCGCGGAATGCGAGAATAAATAATTCCTTCGGTGCTGTGACAGTGTTCAACATTTTGGGTTTGAAATATGTGATCCTGTTTCATAGGTTAATATACCTATTTTGCGTTTCTGATTGGTAGAACAATTTTTTCTCTGTAATGAATTCTATTGCATTATCATTTATATTTCGGATATGAACATTTGCATATTTTCATGGGCAGAGTGGAAATGGTAGCCGTAACACAAACCATTGCAAACCATAATACAATTACTATTATAGAACTTAAAAGATATCAAGGTCCTACTTATTATTATTATTATTATTATTATTGCGTACAAATATCTTCATGTTTTGTTGTTATTACCAGTGAGAACTCACCCATGAATAAGTCCCTAGAGACAACATTTATAATACATGAATGATGTTTATTTAAACATGAATAATGTTGATAAAATGCATGCAGAAATAACGTATAAGTTAATTCAGCACATGTGACATGTAAGTACATAAGAGAAGGTCAACAATGATCGTCTAGTTAGCAGTGTTTCCCAACCTTTTGAAGTTCACGGCACCCTTGGGAATAACATTAAACACCAGGGGCACCCTTCCTTGAATTAAAAGAAAATTAAGCTTAATATGTTAATTTATTGAAATATTATATAATAATAACGTACACCATAACATAATACAGTAAACTTTACTACAATCACTGAGTAAAAATACATCAATAAATTTTGTTCGATTAATGATTAATGTGAAACTTGTGATTGATGCTTAGAGCACAGATATGTGATGTCGGGTCTTACAGTTGACAGTGAAACACGCAAATCATCCTCAAGGTTATTCAGTCTATTTCTTGCTTTGCATTTTATTGTCACCATAGCAGAGAAGGCTTGCTCGCATAGATAGGATGTTGAAAAGGGCAAAAGTGAGTTAATTGCTTTCTTCATTAGGTTAGGGTACTCCTCTCTCCGTTGAAGCCAAAAACTAGCCACCGACGCCTCACTCTTGGTGAACTTACCTTTGAGTGTGGAATCAGCGCAAAGATCAATAAATTCATCTCGTTCGCAAGCAGTGAAATCTATTTCCTCTGCACTGTCTACGAAATCAAATGGTGAGACAAACCAGTCGAGATTCGTAGTGGAAATAGTTGGAAAGTACGCATCTATTGCATCTTGCAATCTTGATAAGTGATCACAAATGCGGTCTTTCAGTTTACCCAGATCTTTATCTCCTGCCACATTAAGAAGAGATGGAAGGTTCGACAAATCTCCTTTTTGAACTGCAGACTTCCAAGAACTAAGTTTTCTTTTAGATTTTCATTTTATTGGTTGAGGAGATTATTGTTTCATGTCGACCCTGCATCGAAACATTCAGTTCATTCAGCTTATGAAAAATATCTGCCAGATACGACAGTTCAAAACACCAAGAATCACTTAGTAAGAGCTCATGAAATGTGTCTTGATTTTCATACTTAAAAAAAGTTTTCAGCTGTTCTTTAAGTTCGAGAAACCGGTTCAATACACGACCCCGCGACCACCTTACTTCTGTGTGACGTAACAAAGACGTATGAGCTGCATCCGTTGCGCGACATAACTGTTCAAAAATTCTGCACTTTAAAGGTCGAGACTTCATATAGTTCACCATTTTCACAACTTGGTTAAACACTTCAGCAAAATCTTCATTACACGCTTTCACGACTAATGCCTCTCTATGCAGAAAACAGTGAGTTATAATAATGGCTGGATTTTCATTGAGAGCTCTGGCAGCAAAACCTTTAATTTTCCCAGACATAGATGGTGCACAATCTGTACATATATCACAACAGTCTTTCCATGAAAGATCATGGCCATTGAGATAGGAATTAATAGAAACGAAAATATCATGGCCTTGGTCGTAGTCTCCAGCGGTCTACAGAACAGAAACTGTTCACTAATATCTTTTTCATCAATATATCGGATAAAACCAAGGAGTTGCGGTTTGTCACCAATATCGAGACTCTCATCTACTTGCAAACAAATGTTCTATAAGTTTTTATTTTCTCCGTGACTTGTTCGTTGATATTGCATGACATTTCAGATATCCTGCGGCTGATTGTGTTGTTGGACAGAGGAACTTTCGAAATTTGATTAGCTGCTCCTTCGCCAAGTATTGTTGAAACTATAACTTGACATGCAGGGCCAATGATTTCCTCTCCAAGAGTATGAGGTTTCATTTTTTAGCTATCAGTTCTGCTACTTTAAATGAGGCTTCAAGAGCAGTATCACCTATGGTCATTCTCTTTACCATTCGCACAGCTGTTTTCTTCTCCCCTTCTAATATATGTGAAAAATACATTACACTTTTCTGTGACACACTAGGATGCTTTGTTGTAAGATGCCGCTTCAGTTTGCTAGGTACCATGGCCTCGTTGCTAAGTGTTTCGCCACAAACTAAACACACAGGGATAGGGTTTTCCTCGTTGTTATTCCACTTAAATCCATAAGTAACTGTCCTGGTATGTTCTTTTCTTTCGTTTGTCTTCTTTATGTGGTGAATTCGACGGTCCGGGAGAAACTGTAAGATTTGGCTTCTTAAAGCAAGCAGTATGAGCCGCCTGTTCACTTTCACTGTCCTGGCGTTTACGTTTAACAATGAACTTATCCATAGCTAAACACTGTGAATCAACGCGAGGAAGACAACTGAAAGCGCCAAGCGGCGTACACTTTTATATATTCATCTGTCGAAGTCTCGGGAATGTTCGTGAGGAAGCGAGTAGTCTCGGGAATGCTCGGCAGGGTATAGCTGTAATGCCATCTGTGGGATACTAGTATAACTGAATTATTGAAATGAATCGACCACTATCACCATCTGCCGTGCATGAGAGTAATTGATTTGACTTATTTTATTTCAAGACCTACAAGACTTAAGGCTTCAGTAGAAGGTATTTTTTGCTTTGTTTATCTCAATATCTCGCGGCACACCTTAGCCAATCACACGGCACCCTAGGGTGCCGGGGCACACCGGTTGGGAACCGTTGGTCTAGTGAATGCGCTTAAACTTAAAGTTAGTGCAAGGGAACGATTGTTGTGAACAATGTCTAAAGAGCCGATTTAATTTAGAATGCTCCCAAACAAAAGACTTGTGAAAACAAATGTAATTAGTACATTGTAGAGTGCAACATTTGATGTATATAGAATGTGTAAATGGAGCTAGAAAACAAAATGTGATCATTTGTTTTGTCAAGCGTTGCATGATGGGTACTTTAGAGTAGGAGCTGGCGTGGTACGAGTTGCGCACTTAGACACGCAGCAGCGACGCGTGAACTTCTTTATTTATTTATTTTATATGTAGCTTAACGTCCTTTAACCTGGTTGGTCATAACGGACGGTGAATGCAATTGGTGAAATGATCTCGGGGTCCATGGAGCTTGAAGTTACTCGACATGCGTCTTCTCAGTATAGGGGAAAACCCCCAAAGAACCTTATCCAGGTAACTCACCCTAACCTTGAATATCAGGCAGACTTGTACAATTGCTTGTAATTGGCACATGAGACTAGGTTTAATATTCAGAATATACACAAGTATGCCGTTATTTCAGTATCAAATAGCAATTGTTTCAGCGTGCTCCGAGACACAAAACAAGAAACTGTCAAGAGGAATTAGGTTACCAAAAGCTTTAACTTAATCGTGAAGTAATGTAACACGTGGTTAGCCAAAAGCGCACACGTGCAATCATCACAACGGACATTGAATACTTTCACAACTTACAAGTGCGGTTACTTTTTTTAATACACTTGTTCCTGCTTTTCACAGTTGAAAATGAAATGTCTCACGTTTCACTTTAATATTCTTACTGAAGACAATACATGTTTCAAGGCTTATTGTAGGTGCGATCATGTCCAGAAACCTTGTTTATCTGTGGATAAACGTGCCGTAGACTCCGCAACAACTACTAACATTAATACAGTTGTTTATTTATTATTTACAACATATATAGATGGAGCTGCGGTATCTGCAACGAATCTCGCACTATCTGTAAAGGAATATTTTTATCTCCTGGAATTAAAAGTTGCAGGCTGGAGTTTTCAAATCTTTCTTTATGTGCATTTGTCCATTTGAATATTGAGTTTTACGGAGAGGAAAAGAAATGGAAGATTCATAAATTGCTTGCTTTTGGGTTTGATTTCCTTAATCTTACTTCGGAAGAAATGACCTCGAGTCTCTAAATGTATTTGTGCGTGAAACAAAGGATCAAGAATTCCTTCAGACAAAAACTGTAACATTTAAAAGTGTTGTATATTCTCTTTGGCCGGGTAGTTATCCATTTAAGCTAGAAGTTCTCGTATATTACTTAAATAATTATTAAAAAAAGTCTGCCGAAATCTTTGTTTTTATCTGCTTTCCAGTTTTACTTTCTCTACGCGTACTGTTTACATAGTGGGTGGAGAAGGTATAGCATTCCACCCAAAAATTCGATACCGAGGTTTCACCGGATATACACGTTTTAGGGTCCCCTGAACCAAAAAAAAGCAGTGTGTCAGTGTGCTTATGTGTTATGTGTCTGTGAACACGATAACTCAAAAACGAAAAGTCGGTAAAACACCAAACTTGGCATTTAAGTTTAGTATTTTCCAAGCGACACGAAGGTTTTGAAAATCCCCCCTCCAAACTAACCTTTACATGGAAAAAGTTCGAAAATTTTGATTTTCTCAAAAATTGCTTTAAAAATTTCGATTAAAATACCGTATATTAAAGACATTTACACGGCAAATAAAACGTAATTTTTAGTTTTCTGGAAATAGCCTCTGAAGACCTGTTTATTCTAATGAATTGTGCTGGATTTTGCATAACTAATAAACCATTCAAAATGATAAAAACTTACTACATAAAAGATGTTTCTCGTTAAAACACATAATTTTTTTTTCGTAGAGCTGGCCATTTTTGAGATATTGCTTGTTATTTTTTTCAGTTTTAAAAAACTTAAAACTTTTCACATACGGGAATTTGTGAACTTTTGGCAATGTATAGAAACGGATTTCATCCGCATGACGAGCTTTTAATGTCCTTTTAGCCTAGTGTATTCCCTTTTAACTTTCTCTACACGTTCTATATATATAGTGTATAGAAAATCCTTACTGAGATTTCACCGGAAATATTTGTTTTAGGGTCCGCTGTAACAAAAAAACAACAAAACAAACAACACATTTTCAGGAAAAAGTCCGTGTGTGTCCGTGTATCCGTGTGTCTGTGAACACGGCAACTCAAAAACGAAAAGTCGGTAAAATATCAAATTGGTATTTAAGTTTAGCGTCTTCCAGGGATGCGACACGAAGGTTTTGAGAAAAATCCCCCCACCCCAAACTACTCTTTACGTGGAACTTTTTTCGAAATTGTTGATTTACTCAAAAATGGTTCTAACGATTTTCATCAAACTATCGTATATTAAAGATATATCTCACAAATAAAATGTATATCTTGAATTTTCTGAGAATAGCCTCTGAAGACTACTTTATTCTGGATGAATTTAACGGAATTTTTCTTATCTGCTAAACCGTAAAAGATGGAAAAACCACATAAAAATGTAGAGCACTTTAAAACACACCATTTATGTTATATACTTTTTTTCGGGAGTTGATGGTTTTTTAAGATATTCTTTGTTTTTGGTTTCAGCTTTGAAAAACTTATACTTTTCTCACACAGGAATTTGTCAACTCCTGTCCATACAAACAAAGGAACTTCAGTCACATAGCACCCAGCTTTTGACTATCACTTTAACCTATGCTACTCCCTTATTTCGCTTCTACTTACAAGGAAGCAAGTTATAAGACTATTTCTGCTAATTTTTTCTCGATTAGCAGGAAGTAAAAAGAAGCCATTAGTTTTTTAAGAGTAATATCACATGTTATCCTGGCGGTGTACTCATGACGTCATTACACGCACTTTGTTTCAGTTTCCATCGCTTCCTAGAGAAGTAGAGAAAGTGTTGCATTTCAGCAAAAAATTCCAATCCGAAAGTTTACAGGATATCCAAATAGAGCATTTTAGAAAAAGATCCGCGTGCGTGTGTGCGTCTACTTGTGTCCGTGAACAAGATAGCTCAAAATAGAAAAGTCGGTAAAGTACCAAACCTGGTATATAGGTTTTCTACATTCCAATGATACGACACGGAGATTTTGAGGAAAATCTACCCCCCCAAGCTGCCCTTTACATGGAAAAAATTTCCAAATTTTTGATTTTGCCAAAAATGGCTCTAACGATTTTTATTAAAATGCCGTATATTAAGATATTTGAGTGACACAGAAAATACATATCTTGAATTTTCGAGAAGTCTTCCTTCCGTATGCTTCTTGCATAACTAACAAACCGTAAGACATAAACGAATATTTACTACACAAAAAATTAAGATCACCTTAAGACACAGAATGTATATCATATACATTTTTTCGTGGAGTTGATATTCTCTTGTTGTCGGTTCAGTTTTAAAATACTTAATCTTTTCTCATACAGGAATCCTGTCCATGCAAAGAAACACATTTTAGTCACATAGCAGCCAGTTTTTAAAAGTTTTAACACAATTTTAGCCCTGCGCCCTCTCGTATTTCCCTTCTACTTGCAAGGAAGCATATAATAAGACAGTTTCTGCTAACGTTTATCACGTTTAGCATGAATTATATAGAATAATAAGTTTTAACAATTAATTAATTACAAAGATGTAAAGAAAGCCATATAATTGGACCATATCGGATTTTTAAAATTATGATATATCATGAAGAGAGATGGTAGTAAATGAAGTACAGGGTATTATTACCAATCACTTTAATATATGATTTTTGAAAGAACATTTTTTATATTTTGATCAAAATAGTCATCCGAAATGAAGATACGCATTAGTCAACATAATGTACTATTTAAGCCATTCACAAAGAGAATGTTTAATACAAATGTTTCTTCCAATAATTTTACGTAAACATCCAGTTTTTACTTTCTCTACACTGTGTGTTATGCTTATGGGTCCCCTTGAACCCAAAAAAAGTATTTTTATAAAAAGGTCCATGTGGTCAGCAGTCAAAAGCGGAAAGACCATTAAATACCAAACTTAGTATTTAAGTTTAGTATCTTTCAGCGATACGACACGAAGATTTTGAGAACAATCTCGCCACCCCAAAATATCCTTTGCATAGAAAAAATTTGGAAAATTTTGACTTTCTCAAAAATAGCTCTAACGATGTTGATTAAAATACCTTATATTAAAAATATTTATATGATAAACTGAAAAAATTAGAAAATTTTGATTTTCTCAAAAATAGCTCTAACGACTTCGATTAAAATACCTAATGTTAAAGATATTTATAAGACAAATAAACTGTATATTTTGAATCTTCTGGGAATAGCTTCTAAAGACCTCTTTATTTTGGATCAATTTTACTGAATTTTGTATAAATGTAAACTTTGACAGATAGACAAAAACTTACAACAAAGAAACTGTAGCTCTTGTTAAAAACACTATTTATGTCATATGCTTTTTTTTCTGAAATTGTCTGTTCCTGAGACATTCCATGTTATTTGTTTCAGATTTAAAATACTTAAACTTTTCTCACACGGAAAGATGTGAACTCCTGGCACTGCATACAAACGGATTTCAACACATTTGACAAACACTTTCACGTTCTTTCTCTCCTACTGACAAGGAAACAAATAGGATAATTTCTGCTGATGTTTATCTCAATTATCATGTAGTGGATAGAAGAATATGTTTTTAACAATAATGTGTTACAGTGATGTAGAGAAAGTCATGTGAATGGAACATATCAGAGTTTAGCTTTTGCAGTCCTTGTAAACACGCAGTTGACGTCACCTCAGAACTTTTCGCAGCTTAAAGTTCTCCTACAGCCTCAGTCACTTATCTTGCTGAGGAGCAAAATTAAAGCTGCCTCAAGAATCATCAGCTTCTGTTTAGGACTTGCTGCCTCAATCATGTGACTAATTGTTTCCTTTCTGCCGCTTCAGCACGTGCCATGAAACAGTTAATGAGACACCAAGCAGGAAAAGGTCTATTCTAGCCCTAAACAAAGCCACCAGTGCAACGGGAATAAGCTAACGATAAACTCGCACCAGTGTTTGTCGCAAGCTGACCGGAAGTGTTAAAGTACCAGCGACTCTGATTGCACTAACTTAAAGCTACTCACTGAGATGATACCAACTGTCAAATACTGTTCTGATGTGACAATTCAGCTCAACTATTAAAGCGCCAATGTAATTTCCAAGATTAGGCAATTTCAACCAATCGTGATCTTCAACTGGAGCGATATTGTCGAAACATCTTATCGCACCTGACGTTCGTTTGTTTAATTTCCTGTCTCGGTTATAAGTTACAAGGTGACGATCCAGTCAGCTGTGACATGGCGGAAGGTTTGAAACGGTTTGGTCAGGCGACCGACCGCACAATGACTCGTTAATACGTACAAAAACCACACTAATATATTGCGAAAACAGTTCTTACAATTTTGCTTAGGAAGACGTCACAAGTTTTATGGACTGCCTCCGTGGTGCAGTGGTCTGCGAGCTGTCTGAATTTTTCTTCAACCAGAATAATTCCCTATCTGGAAGTATGTATGTGAGAGTGAATGTGTGTGTGTGTATGTTTAAGGAAATAAAACTATTAAACCCAACGTAAAGAACCTACAAACAACAAGTTGTTTCTAACACAAAGCCCCCGATATCACCTTGCATGTTACCGGGGGATATGTAAATGAAACAGTAAGAAAAAGAAGTTTTTATGTGGCACTCCAACGGAAGAAATAAATATACTTTTATAAGAGTGTGCAATCAAAATGAGAAAATTGAATGGGGATGACTACAGATATTCATGCACCCCGCCCCTGAATCCTTGTACTTGACAGTTGGGAGTTGAGTTGGTACACCCACAGAAAACAGATGAAACGCTTTACCCGTGTGACTTTCTGAACCAGTCATAAAGCAGCATTCGCAAGCCAGACGGCGGAAACGAAACTACATGCCGCACCGTTCCAACCGCGTGCTCAGTTTGTGAACTAACACGTGCTACGTATTATTTATATTTGTTGTTATTGTTGATGGTGTTGTTGGTGTTTCTTTGGTTTACTCATATATATTTATCTATATTTCATTACCTATATATTATACCATTTATACAAGATTTGAGGTGCGATATTGTCTCCAAAGCGACTCTGTACATCGAGTGATTCGCGAAGTGAAAAGGTAGCCAGGCATTGGAGCTATTGAGAAGGCTTCTTTGAAAGTGAGAAGGAGTACGTGAAAGTTAATGGGCATCTCTCTATTCCTGCAGATAAACCCGTGGAGTGAATTGCAGCAGCTGTTGGACTGAGCAAGGGGGTGTAGCTTCAAGACCGGGAAGATAAAATCCCTGAAACATCTGGAATACAGCAGGTATTTCTGTCGACGCCAGGCAGCCAACTTTCCAATTAGACGCCATACTTAGGCACATGTACGCCTGTTATAGTAGACAAGAGTATCCGACCATACAAAGAGGTTATGGTAGAGTGGCTGAACGAATGTGCCACTTGATAGCCAGGCATTGGAGCTATTGAGAAGGCTTCTTTGAAAGTGAGAAGGAGTACGTGAAAGTTAATGGGCATCTCTCTATTCCTGCAGATAAACCCGTGGAGTGAATTGCAGCAGCTGTTGGACTGAGCAAGGGGGTGAAGCTTCAAGACCGGGAAGATAAAATCCCTGACACATCTGGAATGCAGCAGGTATTTCTGTCGACGCCAGGCAGCCAGCTTTCCAATTAGACCCATACTTGGGCACATGTACGCCTGTTATAGTAGAAAGGAGTATCCGACCATACAAAGAGGTTATGGTAGAGTGGCTGAACGAAAGGAGTATCCGACCATACCAAGAGGTTATGGTAGAGTGGCTGAACGAAAGGAGTGTGCTGCAAATATGAACATGACCAAGCTGCTTTTATATTCCCTGGTGAAAGAAAACAAGCCGGTCACACCAACATGTTGCAGATGAAGTAGCCAGGGAACTTGGCCAGGAAGCGATTAGATTACCACCGTAATACTGTCATTGAACTAGCATGAAGGGATTAGATTACCACCGTAATACTGTCATTGAACTAGCATGACGCGATTAGATTACCACCGTAATACTGTCATTGAACTAGCATGGAGCGATTAGATTACCACCGTAATACTGTCATTGAACTGGCATGGAGCGATTAGATTACCACCGTAATACTGTCATTGAACTGGCATGGAGCGATTAGATTACCACCGTAATACTGTCATTGAACTGGCATGGAGCGATTAGATTACCACCGTAATACTGTCATTGAACTGGCATGGAGCGATTAGATTACCACCGTAATACTGTCATTGAACTAGCATGGAGCGATTAGCTTACCACTGTAATACTGTCATTGAACTAACATGAAGCGACATTAAGACTTACGTGAGGGAACATAATAAGACTTTCACAATTGCAGTGGTGGATAGACTTTTGCGGGAAGGTGTGGTGAGAGTGGACGCGCTTCATGGAAGAAGAAAGTAAATCATGATCACAAAATAATACGAGAAGCACAGGAATTAGAGGGAATCATCAGTGAATCTGAACCACTGATGATATGGCTTGGTGACGACAACGATGATGATGATGATGACAGTGATGCTTCCGAGAATGATGACGACGGAAACTTGGATGGAACTCTAAACCGGTGAGTGGAATTCACCAAGTTATATCTTTCTCTCATTGTAACAAGCTATTTTGCGTTAATTTCTTCTATTTGGTCGTAAATACCTACATACGTTGCTGTATCACTGTTATTTTCAATTGACATCAATAACAACGAATTAGTTTCATTATTCATCAGCATCCAATTACTACGTACACTGTTTATATTTGTCTTTATACACGATAGAAACCTTTGTAATCAGCTGCTGTTGTTGTTTACTAGTTACTCTGGCAACGCCGCTAAGGCAGCATAGCCAACCTTACCGAAACCACCCGAACTGTCAAGTGCAAGGATTCAGTGGCGGGGGTATAGCTGTTGATACGGTCGGCTATATCATAATTCAGGAGGCAGTGAAGAAAGAAAGAAAATAAAACATTCGGTGAATAAATATGGTCGAATGAGTCATCTACCATTTGAGAACTAATGTAAGTATTAAAATGATAAAATCTCCCATTCTATAAATTATAAACTATTAATAGTGTATTTCTGTAAATTGTGTTATCAAATAATATTACTTATGGAAATGTTCTCCTTAGTCTCAAAGACCATCTGCGGTAAATTTATCTTTCTGTACATCACCAGAACAGATGTTCAAACACAAACGGGAGCTTTTCTCAAATTAACTTCACTTCAAGTGGTTAAATGGTGCCATTTTGAATCTGTTCTTGAGAAGAGAACCCGGAATTGTAATACTTGCACCATAAAGTAGGCTTTATCCGGTGCCTTTAACGTTTATCAAGTACCGCAACGGAATTTAAATCATCTTTTTAAACATGTAAAATAAAGGTCTTCAACTTTTTAAAACATCTTCTTTCTTTGCTATTTGCATTTCAAATTCTCTTCTCTTCGTGCATTTTCTTTCATTAACCATCTCCAACATTTACGTAGAGTTTTCGCCTCATATTATATTCAGTATATATTACTGCTCAAGTATCGTCCACGTCTCGGTCTTTCCTTTCGGCGCAAAAACTTTGTTCAGAATTATTAGGTCTTGCTGTTTCCTTTAACATTTACCGCTACTGTCACACATTCCATAAATGTTTAACATGTGTTTTCTATAAGTGCCCCAGACATAGTCTAAATTAGACTGACGCCGTGGTCCAGTGGTCAGCGAGCTCACTTTTCACCCGGAGGCCACGGGTTCGATTCCCAGCTGGGGAGGATTTTACTTTAACCAGAATTATTCCCTATCCCCCACAAAGTCTGGAAGTATGTATGTGAGAGTGAATGTGTGTGTTTGAGGAAAATAAAACGATGTAAACTCAACGTAAAGAACTTACAGACAAGCCCCTATATGACCTTAAATGTTAAAGTGAGCATTAAAAAAAAAAAAAAAAAAAAAATCAGATGTGTTCCATTCACATGACTTTCTCTACACCTCTGCAACAAATTATTCTTAAAAATCTTATGCTTCCTTTTACTTTATGCTAATGGAGGAAAATTTAACGGGAATAGTCTTATTACTTGCTTCCTTGTAAGTAGGAGCGAAATAAGGGAGTACAATAGGTTAAAGTGATAGTCAAAAGCTGGTTGGTATGTGACTGAAGTTCCTTTGTTTCTTTGTTCCTTTGGAGTTGACAAATTCCTGTATGACAAAATATGTTTTTATAAAAGCTGAAAAAAAAAAGAAGAAATATTTTGAGAAAAATCCCCCACACCAAACTACCCCTTACATGGAACTTTTTTCGAAAGTTTTGCTTTTCTGAAAAATGACTCTTACTTATTTTGATTAAAATATCATTTATTAAAGATATTTACCTGAAAAATTAAAAGTATATCTTGACTTTTCTAGGAATAGCCTCTGAAGACTACTTTATTCAGGATGAATTTTACGGAATTTTGCATAATTGCTAAACCGTTAAGTGATGAACAAAAATTTACCACACAAAAAATGTAGATCACGTTAAAACACACAACTTATATTGTACACATTTTTTCGTGGAGTTGATCGTTTTCTTAGATATTCCTTGTTTGCGGTTTCAGTTTTAAAAAACTTATACTTTTCTTATACAGGAATTTGTCAACTCCTGTCCGCACAAGCAACTTCAGTCACATAGCAACCAGCTTTTGACTATCGCTTTTACCTATGGAAGTCCCTTATTTTGCTTCTACTTACAAGGAAGCAAGTAATAACACTATTTCTGCTAATGTTTTTCTCGATTAGCATGAAGTAAGTAGAAGCATAAGCTTTTTAACAATAATTTGTTACAGAGAAGTAGAGAAAGTCATGTGAATGGAATACATCAGATTTTTTAAATAACATACTTATCAGCCACTAGCTTTATTACTTTTCTTTCTGTGCAAGAGATCAATCAACTGCGAAACGTTATTGCTATATTTGTATAAATGATCTGCGACAAGTATTAAATATTGAAGCAAGTTAAACTTTTAAGTGTTACACAACATCTGTGTAATGTATTTCATTCACCATTTGAATATCTGTTCATTGAACCGTGTAACAGATGATCTTCAAAAAGTATTAAGTATTAAAAAAATACATGGGTGCATTTTTTAAAATGATTTCTTCTGTGACGTATTTCGTCACATGTTGCCCACTTGATTGTCTCTTCATAAAAGTGCCACTTTTTCCTGTTGAGGATATACAGACTCCTTTATGTAAAAATATCGTCCATTTCTGTTCGTTTTAAAACGTAACTCTAGATATGCAGATAGCATTATATAATACCTGACGTTATTTTGCATGCAGTGCAACAACGCCTGTCAGTATAGGCTAACTGTTTTGCTTCCACGTTTTCATACCTCAGTAAGGATCTACTGACCCAGGTAGTTACGGCATTCTCGAATCTAAATAAATACATGTGGCTTGTTTGTGCCACGTTTACTTAGAGATTCAAACGAACCTAAAACGTACTATTCATAATTAGTACAATTATTAGTCCGCAAAGAAGTAAATATTGATGTAATATTGTTAGCTACACTGTAATTAGTGCCCAGTATAAATCCCTGAACGTATACTCCTACAGGGTGATTAGTAACTCTAGGCTCATGAGGTAGTGTATAGCTCCGGTCGACTTTCTCTTCCCAGCTGTAAGGTCAGTCCTAGAGGTGTATATCTCTTAACTGTTACATAACTAACCGGTCTCATTGGCTCTTGCTACTGTATCACAAAGATCGACGTGGGTAAGTCGGCAACACTCGTACCCTGCAGACGATTTGCCAATTGGATCGGAGGGCAGAAAGAAGCTTCAGCATGCGCTAAACACACTCACCTCACGGGCCCAGGAAAACGATCTGAAAGTAACCCACAACAAAAGCAAACAAATGCTTTTCAGAAGAGGCGGTAGACACTCGTCCAAAGACGTACTTACCCTCCAAAATTCAAATATCTTGTAGTCACCCTCCAAACATGACTGACTTCCTTTAGCTCGCATGTCAACAGCGGCGATCAAAGCAATCTATAACAGCCCCAGAAAAGCTCAATAAAAGCAACAATGACCTCATTTAAAGCTGCCATAGCACCAATAGCGACCTACGGGATCAGTATAATCTGGGACAAACTAAAAATCAACGACTTCAAAACATTAGAGAAAGCCCACTTGGGTATCGTAGTGGTAGCGTGGCTGCCTCACATTCAAGTTACTCGGGTATGGTTTTTTTCGGGGCTTTCCCTTATCCTGAGAAGACGAATATCGAGTAACTTTAAACTCCATGGACCCCGAGATCATTTGAGCATCATTTCACCAATTTCATTCATCGTCCGATATGACCAACCAGGTTAAAGGACATTAAACTACCCGCCCCCCAAAAGCATTACAGAAAGTCAAAACCCGATACATGAAACGAGATTTGGGAATCAGGAACACAGCGCTATCAACACTGACATACATCTTGACGAGAGAAGTTATCAGATTGCAGATACTTCTGCCAAACACCGAAGCCTACGAGAGAACAAGACAAATGCTCATAAGAAAAACAACGCCATCTGGAATTATTTCTACGGAAGAATGGAAGCACGACCTTCGGCATGATACGCAGCACATGGATTCCATCATAAGCTCTGCCACAACAAGACATTCCAGCAGCCAAACGAAGAATGTGCAACAAACCGTGTGAAATATACCACACACAAAACTGCAAGAACACACAAATGACAATATAATTGCTAGCCCTAGAATAATGCTAATCATTTTCATTCTTTGCACATTGTGCGCACTCCCACTAATATTATTGGCTACTTACTATTATAGGCTATTGTACGGTACAAAATTACTTCTTATTTAGGGTGATCCTAATCAAAGAGCAAACACCCATCATAATATCTGCTTACAAGAAACACATTTTAAGAATGAGTATGTAGTAGGGTTGAGAAACTATACAGGTTAAAACAGAAACCTCAATAATGAAATTCACGTCACTGAGAATTGTAACTGTGGCGGTTTGGTTGGTAGCTTTGGAAGGGGAGGAGCAAGTTTGGTTGCCGGCTAGCTTAGGAAAGGGTTTTAGGATCTCAGGGTTGATTTTATGTTGGCTGGAACTTGTTCCTGAGTGTCCTTTACTGTCGCGCACTTGATACTTCACATAGCCGTCCAAATTCTGAGAATTTGTTTCAGGGCGGAGCCTCGCCAAAACCGTTCACAAATGAATTTAACAGTTTCACCTTTCCCGTCAGGCTAATCTCCCTCTTCCCACGTGACTGAAATTCCCTTACAGCGCGGACTTGTAAACTGTCGTTACGCCACGAGCTATAACCCGACGCGGGTCGATCACACGATGTGTCACGTCCAAGTAAGACGTGAACACCGTATTTTTCGGAGTTCCGGCGCCTAGACAAGAGTCAATTCACCGCCCATTTTCCACGATGGTCCTAGATTTTTGCTATTTCAGTTACTTTCACCGATTTTACTGGCTGAGAATATGTTGCATTTTTATATTTTGTCCCGTTTTCATTGGGTCTCAGAACATTAGACACCATGCTATGTTCTTACGACAATTAACACTTCAACATGCCTGATTACACATTCTGTGGTTGGTGGATCGTGAATATCGTCGGGGTATTTCCATTTATTGTCTGCAGCTCTGAGCTTCTAGGTTTTGAAATACCAGTCTCCATTATTTGCTACTGACTTATCCGGATCTTTCGCGCTGGACTCATGAGCTTCGTACTTTTAAGTGATTCTATTTCAACGGTCCCTTTTCCTTTTAACATATCTAGCTTTATTTAAGTAGTTTTGATTCTGTTTTGATTCTGATTGCATTCTATTTATTCTTCCCCCCCCCCCCCTTAAATTTCGTTTGTTGTGTTATTTTTCCTTCTTCTTTATGTGATTTGTTATATTTATTTTGTTTCTTTTCATATTTTATTATTAAGGTGCTCTTATTTATCAGTCGGGTTTTATCACTTCATAGCACAGGTAAAGAATAAATTGCCTCACAAAGATATAAAACTCAACACTAACTCAGAAGTACTAGCTGTAAGCAAATTGTACAAAGTTCCTAAACCGTTTATAATAGTGAGTGACTTTAACAATCACATCTTTTTATGTGGTTGCTAATCCACAAATCAGCGTGGTAAGTCAATTGAACTCTTTCTAGACCTAAAAAATCTACTAATACTAAATCAGCTAAACCCAAAGTTAAAGCCGGTCAAGTCATGTTTCAATTTTGCTCATTTCTCGCTAAGCGCGCCTCTCGCAGCCAGTACATGCAGTAGAACGCACATCTGGCAGGAGAGAGCTTGATCAGCGAGCGTACGAGAGTCTCGATTACTCGAAAGACTCGTTAATAGCAAGATGGTGATGTAATGCGCGGAAACTCGCATAATCAGTCCCGTAAGTTATATTATTTCATCTGTTTAAATTAGTTAAGATTTAAGTGGACTGCAAGGATAAGAATGACATTTAAATATAGCGCTAAGAAAAGAGTTAAAAACGAAATGTGGTATCTCTGAATATATGTGCATTGTCTCCATTTTTATTACAAATAAGTATGTACATATTTTATTACTCCTGCGATGTTTATGTTTGCAAGATGTATTTCGATTGTAATCTGAACATGTTTATTTGGGTAAAAGTAAAGCTATATACCAGGAACACAAAGTGTAGGTCTGTCATTAATGAGTAATATCGATGATTCAAACTGTTTGCTGTGAAAGCGTCTGGATATATGTACTGTTAAACAGTGTGTTATTGCTAGGGCCCGGAGTTTTAGCTTTTTATAAATACAGCTTCAGCCTTTTATTTTCTTCTATAAACCTCTTTAGGGTTTAAACATTCTCTTAGCATTTTAACAATGTTTCGTGCCCTTTTTTTTTAGGGTTTTAATCACTATTCCTACATTTAAGGAAATCAACGACACATACCTTGTATAACACAATACACATAAAACATGCTATTAATGTGCAGTGTAATTTAAGTCATTTCTTGCACAGTATAGTCCTGCTAGAACATTTAAAAAATCTTATCTATTCCATTCACATGACTTTCTCTACATCTCTACAGCAAACAATTGTTAAAAAGCTTACTCTTTTACTTACTTCATGCTAATCGAGAAAAAAAAATAGCAGAAATCATTGTATTACTTGTTTCCTTGTAAGTAGAAGGAAAATAAGGGAGTACTATAGGTTAAAGTGATAGTCAAGAACTGGTTGCTATGTGACTGAGGTTCCTTTGTTTGTATGGACAGGAATTGACAAACTCCCGTATGAGAAAAGTAAAGGTATTTTATACCTGAAACCAATAACAAGGAATATCCCCAAAACAATAAACTTCACAAAAATTTGTGTACAACATAAATTGTGTTTTAAGGAGCTCTACGTTTTCCTTCAAGTAAGTTTTTGTGTATCTCTTACGGTTTACAGGTTATGTAAAATTCCGCAAAATTCATCAAGGATAAAGCTATCTTCACAGGCTATTCCCATAGAAACCAAGACGACAAATACCTTTTATTTGTCATCCAAATATCTTAAGATACTTTTTAATTAAAATCGTTAGAGCCATTTTTGAGAAAATCAAAATTTTTAACAATTTTTCCATAGAAAGGGTAGTTGGGGGTATGAGGATTTTCTTGAAAATCTTCGTGTCACGGACACACACACACGCACACCCGCACACACACACACACACACATCGTTGAAATCTCGATATCGAATTTTTGGGTGGAGTGCAATTCCTTCTCTATACACTATACACATAGTACGTGTAGAGAAAGTAAAAAAAAATCAGCATGTATTTTAATAAACAGCACTCACATGAAACAGAATTCACATTTCAGCACAGCTGCTCTACTCAACCAGCCACATTTTCTGTTGTGTTTTAACATATTCCCATAGGCAGAAAAATATCTTGCTACATCGCAAGATGTCACTGGCTTATATTTCAGACTCGCAATTTCTATACCAAGATAAATATTATCCTGGGAAACTCCACTTGAACACTCAAAACAATACTAAAGCAATTGTTAAACAAGAATTTTAATTCAATTGAATGGAAGAAAATCATTGATACATATTCTACTGAGGTTAAAAAGAAACAAAAGACAAACAAACAATCAAAAGCTAAAGTTTAGCGAGTTTTAGATCTTTATGTCCTATTTAGCTCTCTATTCTAGATTGAATAAGATTCACACATTAGCAACCAAAAGGCTTGAAACACAAAAAAGCTTCGAAACTTTCTAATTTACTTATAAGTGAAAATATATGTCAAAACTTAAAGATCCGGGTCCTAGTTATTACGTAACCAGTTTATAATACGAGGCGTAGAACGGGTCTTCCCGTATTGCAACCAAAATATACAAATATAACCCTAGAGGAAGGAGAGAGGTCGGAAGACTGAGCAAACGTTGCAAAAATCAGATTTAACTTTATGAAGTCGGAACGGGCCATAGTGCTGAAACCGTGCAGCATTGGTTGTTGATGATATATTCATAACCGCGTGTACAAAATATATACTTAACAAAAGTTAAATCTTCCGAAATGTGAGCAAATTTGTATCCATAAATACATGGAAGATTCTTATAGTTAGACGTTTATTATTATACGGATTTTATAATCGTCTATCCTTGCACAGGAATGCATATTGCTGCTCAAAGGGGAAAGGGGGAGAAATTTGTGAGCAGGATCACGTCAACAGGGCTAGGTGCCCCTTTTCAGGGCTGGCTTATCTGTATCACTATTTATTTACTCGATTTAGCCTTCTGTTTTGCTCAATTTTTGTCCATACCCAGAAAACATTGTTAAATGTTAAATTAAATTTAACTGTTAACAGTATTACTCTCTACTTATAGCCAGTAGATGTGTTGAAATCTAATGAAATATTCTCATATTGGTTTGGTACGAATTTAAGTAAACAAAACTGTGTTAGTAGTTTCAGGGGAGTTGAAGTGTAAAACTAGTGTACATGCTGAATAAAATGATACAGGTTGTAACGTTATATTGAATCTTACATATTGTCTACAATCATAGATATTATTGTATAATACTCCAATTATCTATTATTATTATTATTATTATTATTATTATTATTATTATTATTATTAAACTTATTATTATGGCCATTATAAGTATTAGTGTTTTAGGGGTTGTTTTATATATATCTGCATATATTTATATAATTTAATAGTGCTGTGTGCGCAAAGAGTACATTGGAAAAGTTTGAATGTCGCCTCTGTTCTTCCGAACATATGCTGAAGATCTTGAATTATAAAAAGTGAAATATACATTTAGTAAAAAGACAGGAGATGACTCCAGGATACAAAGTAATATACTTCATGTTGTAACCAAAAACATAATTAGGGAGACCTATCTTCTCAGAGAAGATTATATTTAGCAATTTTCCGATTTTTTGTTTTTGTATTAATTGTTCACAGATAGTCCCACATGTGCATGACACCCCCCCGCCAAAAACACACACATTCACACTGAGACACATAGACACACACAGACGCACACAGACACACACAGACACAGACACACACAGACACGCAGACACAGACACGCAGACACACATAGACACAGACACACACAGACACGCAGACACAGGCACGCAGACACACACAGACACGCAGACACACACAGACACAGACACACACAGACACAGACACGCAGACACAGACACACATACACACACAGACACAGACACACACAGACACGCAGACACAGACACGCAGACACACACAGACACAGACACGCAGACACAGACACACAGACACACACAGACACAGACACGCAGACACAGACACACAGACACACACAGACACAGACACACACAGACACAGACACACACAGACACGCAGACACAGACACGCAGACACACACAGACACAGACACACACAGACACAGACACACACAGACACAGACACACACAGACACAGACACGCAGACACAGACACGCAGACACACACAGACACAGACACACACAGACACGCAGACACAGACACGCAGACACACACAGACACACACAGACACAGACACGCAGACACAGACACACAGACACACAGACACACACAGACACAGACACACACAGACACGCAGACACAGACACGCAGACACACACAGACACAGACACACACAGACACAGACACACAAGGACACAGACACACACAGACACAGACACACACAGACACAGACACGCAGACACAGACACGAAGACACACACAGACACAGACACACACAGACACAGACACGCAGACACAGACACGCAGACACACACAGACACATACACACACAGACACAGACACGCAGACACAGACACGCAGACACACACAGACACGCAGACACAGACACGCAGACACACACAGACACGCAGACACAGACACGCAGACACACACAGACACAGACACACACAGACACAGACACACACAGACACAGACACACACAGACACAGACACACACAGACACAGACACGCAGACACACACATAGACACAGACACACACACACATGCAGACACAGACATGCAGACACAGACACGCAGACACACACAGACACGCAGACACAGACAGGAAGACACACACAGACACAGAAACACACAGACACAGACACGCAGACACAGACACGCAGACACACACAGACACAGACACACACAGACACAGACACACAGGGACACAGACACGCAGACACACACAGACACAGACACGCAGACACAGACACCCAGACACACACAGACACAGACACACACAGACACACACAGACACAGACACACACAGACACAGACACACACAGACACAGACACGCAGACACACACAGACACAGACACGCAGACACAGACAGACACACACACGCAGACACAGACACGCAGACACACACAGACACAGACACGCAGACACACACAGACACAGACACACACAGACACAGACACGCAGACACAGACACGCAGACACACACATAGACACAGACACACACAGACAGAGACATGCAGACACAGACATGCAGACACAGACACGCAGACACACACAGACACAGACACACAGACACAGACACGCAGACACACACAGACACAGACACACACAGACACAGACACGCAGACACAGACACGCAGACACACACAGACACAGACACACACAGACACAGACACAGACACGCAGACACAGACACACAGACACAGACACGCAGACACAGACACGCAGACACAGACACGCAGACACACACAGACACACATAGACAAAGACGCACACAGACACACAGACACGCAGACACAGACACACAGACGCACACAGACACACACAGACACACCTAGACACAGACGCACACAGTCACAGAAACGCAGACACACAGACGCACACAGACACACAGACATGCAGACACGCAGACACCCAGACACAGACACCCAAACGCACACAGACACACAGACACAGACACCCAGACACAGACAGACACACAGACACAGACAGACACACAGACATGCAGACACCCAGACACAGACAGACACACAGACACAGACACCCAGACACAGACACACAGACGCACACAGACAAACACACAGACACACAGACGCACACAGATATACATAGACACAGACGCACACAACAGACACGCAGACACAGACGCACACAGACACAGATACGCAAACACACAGACGCACATAGACACAGACGCACACAGACACAGACACGAAAACACAGACACAGACACACAGATACGCAAACACACAGACGCACATGGACACAGACACACATAGACACAGACGCACACAGACACGCAAACACACAGACACACAGACACACAGACACACAGACATACAGACACAGACACACAGACATACAGACACACAGACACAGACACGCAGACACACAGACACACAGACACAGACATACAGACACACAGACACACAAACATACAGACACACAGACACAGACATACAGACACACAGACTCAGACATACAGACACACAGACACAGACATACAGACACACAGACACACAGACATACAGACACAGACACACAGACACAGACACACAGACATACAGACACACAGACACAGACACGCAGACACACAGACACACAGACACAGACACACAGACATACAGACACAGACACGCAGACACACAGACACACAGACACGCAGACACACAGACATACAGACACAGACACGCAGACACACAGACATACAGACACAGACACACAGACATACAGACACAGACACGCAGACACACAGACACACAGACACGCAGACACACAGACATACAGACACAGACACACAGATATACAGACACACAGACACAGACACGCAGACACAGACACACAGACACACAGACACACAGACATACAGACACACAGACATACAGACACAGACACACAGACACACAGACACAGACACACAGACACACAGACACACAGACACGCAGACACACAGACACAGACTCACAGACACACAGACATAGACACGCAGACACAGACACGCAGACACACAGACACGAAGACACACAGACACAGACACACAGACACACAGACATAGACACGCAGACACATACACGCAGACACACAGACATAGACACACATAGACACAGACGCACACAGACACACAGACACGCAGACACAGACACAGACACAGACACACACAGACACAGACACGCAGACACTCAGACACGCAGACACACAGACACGAAGACACACAGACACAGACACACAGACACACAGACATAGACACGCAGACACATACACGCAGACACACAGACATAGACACACATAGACACAGACGCACACAGACACACAGACACGCAGACACAGACACGCAGACACAGACACGCAGACACAGACACAGACACACACAGACAAACACACACGGTCACACCTAGACACAGACGCACACAGACACGCAGACACACAGACGCACACAGACTCACAGAGATGCAGACACACAGACAGAAAGACACACAGATAAGCAGACACCCAGACACAGACACACAGACGCACATAGACACACATACAGAAACACAGACGACAGGCACACCTAGACACAGACACTGACAGACAGAAACGCAGACACACAGACGCACACAGACACACAGACATGCAGACACACAGATACGCAGACACCCAGACACAGACACACAGACGCACACAGACACACAGACACAGACAGACACACAGACACACAAACATACAAACACACAGACACACAGACACAGACATACAGACACACAGACTCAGACATACAGACACACAGACACAGACATACAGACACACAGACACACAGACATACAGACACAGACACACAGACACAGACACACAGACATACAGACACACAGACACAGACACGCAGACACACAGACACAGACACACAGACATACAGACACAGACACGCAGACACACAGACACACAGACACGCAGACACACAGACATACAGACACAGACACACAGACATACAGACACAGACACACAGACATACAGACACAGACACGCAGACACACAGACACACAGACACGCAGACACACAGACATACAGACACAGACACACAGACATACAGACACACAGACACAGACACGCAGACACAGACACACAGACACACAGACACACAGACATACAGACACACAGACATACAGACACAGACACACAGACACACAGACACAGACACACAGACATACAGACACACAGACACACAGACACGCAGACACACAGACACAGACTCACAGACACACAGACATAGACACGCAGACACAGACACGCAGACACACAGACACGAAGACACACAGACACAGACACACAGACACACAGACATAGACACGCAGACACATACACGCAGACACACAGACATAGACACACATAGACACAGACGCACACAGACACACAGACACGCAGACACAGACACGCAGACACAGACACAGACACACACAGACACAGACACGCAGACACACAGACACGAAGACACACAGACACAGACACACAGACACACAGACATAGACACGCAGACACATACACGCAGACACACAGACATAGACACACATAGACACAGACGCACACAGACACACAGACACGCAGACACAGACACGCAGACACAGACACGCAGACACAGACACACACAGACAGACACACACGGTCACACCTAGACACAGACGCACACAGACACGCAGACACACAGACGCACACAGACTCACAGAGATGCAGACACACAGACAGAAAGACACACAGATAAGCAGACACCCAGACACAGACACACAGACGCACATAGACACACATACAGAAACACAGACGACAGGCACACCTAGACACAGACACTGACAGACAGAAACGCAGACACACAGACGCACACAGACACACAGACATGCAGACACACAGACACAGACAGACACACAGACAAGCAGACACACAGATGCACACAGACACACAGACGCACAGAGACACACAGACACGGACACGCAGACACAGACACACACAGACACACACAGACACAGACACAGTCACACAGACGCACACAGACACACAGACACACACAGACACAGACACAGTCACACAGACACACAGACACACAGACGCACAGAGACACACAGACACGGACACGCAGACACAGACGCACACAGACACACACAGACACAGACACAGTCACACAGACGCACATAGACACACAGACGCACAGACGCACACAGACACACACAGACACAGTCACACAGACGCACACAGACACACGCAGACACAGACGCACACAGACACACACAGACACAGACACAATCACACAGACGCACACAGACACACAGACGCACAGACGCACACAGACGCACACAGACACACAGACACACAGACACACAGACACACAGACGCACACAGACACACAGACGCACACAGACACACAGACGCACACAGACACACACAGACACAGACACAGTCACACAGACGCACAGACGCACACAGACACACACAGACACAGTCACACAGACGCACACAGACACACACAGACGTACACAGACACACACAGTCACACACAGACACGGACATTTTTTAAAAAAAGTTTTCCGGAGAAATCTCAGTATCGAATTTTTGGGTGCATCACAACATCTTCTCTATACGTGTAGAGAAAGTAAAGACAGGTTTAGCAATTTTATTTATGACTTAGAAACTTGGACAATAGAGAAACATAGTTACACAAACGCCCAAATGAAGAACTGCCATATGAAGATATAAGAAAATATTTCATTATATTTAATCTGAACGAGAAAGCAATTCACGACAGGAAATCTGCTGAAATGTGTTTTAATGTGGACAAAACGCGACTCCGCTATGAAGAGGTACATAAAGCAACGCCAGTACATAATATTTAGTTTTAGAAAAAAGGTCATGTGTGTGTGGACAGCAGAGGTGAAGAACAAAAAGAACGTTAAATATCAATCTTGGTATCTTATTAGAATATGACACGAACATTTCCAAGAAAATCCTCCCCACCCCAACTACCTATTCTTTAAATGGATACAATTTCGAAAATTTGGATTTTCAGAAAAATGGCTCTAACGATTTTCATTAAAAACCCCTTAAATCTACATAACAAATAAAATGTATATCTGGAATTTTCTGGGAATATTTTAATGAATTTTGCGTAACTGGCAAACCGTGAAAGATAGAGAAAAAACTTATTACACAAAATATGTAGATCACGATAAAACACACAATGCAATGAAAATCGCATGGCAGCTTTTAAAACACTTGACTATCACTTTGGCGCATTTCTTTAGTTCCCTTCCTCTTATAAGGAACTAATAATAAGAACATTTTGCTAATGTTTATCTCGATTAGCATTGTGTAGAAAGAAGGATAATCTTTTGTAAGAAGTTTATTTGTAGTACGGCTAGAGAAAGTCATGTGAGTGTAACATATCAGATTTTTTTTTTTTAAATCTTTGATGGGTCTATCATTGCTATTATTATTATTATTATTATTATTGTTATTATTATTATTATTACATGTACTATGTTGTGCTATCAGACGAGGCAATATTCGCCACTGCTCAGAGTAAATGTTTATTCTGATGATACTGATGATCTCACTTGCAGGTGTTCTCTCTACATGATTGGAGCAAGCACAGGTGGGAACACAGGAAGCAGGATAAACATAAACTTGCAGGGAATATAAGCTGCTTCTTGTGTTATATTAATGTTGGCGCATTGCACCACGCGTTAATATGGCGTCACTATGTTCAGTAGGCCGCCACACACTTCTAACCTAACAGAGAATTCACTGCTGCTAGCTTTCTCACATCACAAATTCTCAAGTCGTACACTCTCATGTCTTTCTCAACCTATTCTTTAAAAATCTGATGAATTCCATTAAGATAGCTTTCTCTAGATGCTCCATAAGCAACTTTTCTCACAAAAGATATTTTTCTGCCTACAACGGGGATTATCAAAGATTCCCTTAAACGATATTTGGCAAAGTGATAAAGAACGTCATGAATAAAGTAAAAAGACGACTATGTGACATAAAAAGACAGGAAATAAAATCTGAACGTGGAAACAAACCGTCATTGGAGTTACAAACAGAAATAAAACTTGGGTGGGGAAAAGAAACATTCATTTTAGAATTGGGTGTGTAAAAACGGTCGGGAATAGCGTGGCTCAGATTGGGAGGGTGGTAGTAAGGTAGGAGATGAACCTGGCAGGAGGATTTTCAGTTTATGCGGAGATGAGCAAGAATAGACGCTTATTTTGGCAGATTGCGTGCAGATGGAGGATGTTAGGAAATCATTATTACCTGAAGTATTTTTAGCTTCAAACAGACGAAGGACAGCATTCAGGGATTTGATTCGAAACAGTCAAAACTGGCCAAGCCTGGACACATACTTAATGGAAGTTCGTGCACTAAGAGATACAATATGTGTGTAAATATTGTATAGAATTATTTGGTGTTTGAGAAATCTATATGTGTGACACGTGGTGTATTTGTAAGTGTGTGGGTGTGTGTGTGATATCAGGTGTTCTTACCTTTATTGTTCTCTGGTTATGTTGTCGTGGCGTATTGTATAGAATTATTTGGTGTTTGAGAAATCTATATGTGTGACACGTGGTGTATTTGTAAGTGTGTGGGTGTGTGTGTGATATCAGGTGTTCTTACCTTTATTGTTCTCTGGTTATGTTGTCGTGGCGTGCGAGCGTGTGCATATGTGTGTGTGTGTGTGTGTGTGTGTGTGTGTATTTCCAATGTTGTTGAGATATATAAAATAGATATGTAGAAAGTATTATAAATTCAAGTATTTTTAGACAGCATATACTTTCACCCGACCTATATGACTATGTGACGCAAATATTGTATTGTTGTAAACATAATAGATACTACTATTAATACTATTATTACTACTATTATTACTACTATTACTACTACTACTATTACTAATAACACTACTACTATTACTAATATTACTATTACTACTACTATTATTACTACTACTATTACTATTACTAATAATACTACTAATATTACTATTACTACTACAACTATTACTATTACTAATAATACTACTAATATTACTATTACTACTATTATTATTACTATTACTAATAATACTACTAATATTACTATTACTACTATTATTATTATTACTACCACTATTACTAATTACACTATTACTACTATTATTATTATTATTATTACTACCACTATTAATAACAGTACTACTATTACTACTATTATTACTACCACTATTACTAATAACACTACTACTATTACTACTACTATTATTACTACTACTACTATTACTAATACTACTATTAATACTATTATTACTACTACTACTACTACTACTACTACTACTACTACTATTATTAATACTACTATTAATACTACTATTACTACTACTATTACTACTATTCTTACTACTACTACTACTACTACTACTACTACTACTACTACTATTACTAATACTACTATTAATACTATTATAATTACTACTACTATTACTAATACTACTACTATTACTACTGTTACTCTTACTGCTACTACTATTACGAATACCACTATTAATACTAATAATACTACTACTAATACTAATATTACTATTACCACTATTATTATTACTAATATTTCTATTATTACTATTATTATTACTACCACTATTACTAATAATACTATTACTATTATTATTATTATTATTATTACTACCACTATTACTAATACTACTACTACTATTACTACTATTATTACTACTACTGCTTCTACTACTACTATTACTACTATTATTACTACTGTTACTATTATTACTACTACTACTATTACTAACACTATTACTATTACTACTATTATTACTACTGTTACTATTATTACTACTGTTACTATTATTACCAATACTACTATTACTAACACTATTACTATTACTACTATTATTACTACTGCTATTACTACTACTATTATTAATACTACTATTACTAATATTATTACTACTACCTTTACTAATACTACTATCACTACTGATGTTATTACTACTACCATTACTAAAACTACTATTACTAATACTACTATTACTAATACTACTATTACTAATACTACCATTACTAATACTACTATTACTAATACTACCATTACTAATACTACCATTGCTAATACTACCATTACTAATACCAGTATTACTAATACTACCATTACTAATACTACCATTACTAATGCTACTATTACTAATACTACTATTACTACTACTATTATTACTACTACCATTACTAATACTACCATTACTACTACTATTATTATTACTACTACCATTACTAATACTACTATTACTACTACTATTATTATTACTACTACCATTACTAATACTACTATTACTACTACTATTATTATTACTACTACCATTACTAATACTACTATTACTACTACTACTATTATTATTACTACTACCATTACTAATACTACTATTACTACTACTATTATTATTACTACTACCATTACTAATACTACCATTACTAATACTACTATTACTAATATTATTACTACTACCATTACTAATACTACCATTACTAATACTACTATTACTAATATTATTACTACTACCATTACTAATACTACCATTACTAATACTACTATTACTAATACTACCATTACTAATACTACTATTACTAATACTACCATTACTACTACTATTATTATTACTACTACCATTACTAATACTACCATTACTAATACTACTATTACTAATACTACCATTACTATTACTACTATTACTAATACTACCATTACTAATACTACTATTACTAATACTACCATTACTAATACTACTATTACTAATACTACCATTACTAATACTACTATTACTAATACTACCATTACTATTACTACTATTACTAATACTACTATTACTACTACTACCATTACTAATACTACCATTACTAATACTACTTTTACTAATACTACTATTACTAATACTACCATTACTATTACTACTATTACTAATACTACCATTACTAATACTACTATTACTAATACTACCATTACTAATACCAGTATTACTAATACTACCATTACTAATACTACCATTACTAATGCTACTATTACTAATACTACTATTACTACTACTCTCCCCAGGGGCTTACTTCTGGTAAGTACGGGTCTGGCGTACCCGGGGTTCCTGAGCTGGATTCTCACTCTTCTTCATATTTTCCGAGTGAGATCCTCCTTTCCTGTTTTCTTCTTTTTTCCATTTTCTTTCCTTTCTTCTACCTTCTATCTTGTCTGATGTTTTGCTGCCGACTGGCGTGTCTTTGGTTCTTATAAATACTTCATGTATCTGATTTGTTACGGGACAGGGGCTTCAGAACCCCAGAACCGGTCGGTGATGGTAGTGGGCAGGCAGGCTCCACCCGACCGTCATCAACTGACTGCCAGGATCCAAAGGTGATTCTCCAGGCCTTGGATTCCTCTACAGCTACTGGGAATGTTGCCCATAGTTTACCGACACAGCCAGATTAGTTCAATATTGGGAATGTGAAGATCGGAGCTGCTGGAAGTGTATGTGATTCTCCATGTAAGTCGTCATTGGAGTCCACGCGTTCTGATGTTCCTGAGGGAGCGTCGATTCTGGTGAACAAATCTTGTCGCACAGCTAAGCGACGTATTGCGGCTCTTACCGAGGACGAAGCCGCTGAAGATGTTTCTGGGTTGATTGATCGATTATCTGGCGTGATTTATCGATTACTCGTTGGAGTACAAACTGACCCGACACTCTTAGGTATTTTGCCGGACTTGGCGGATAGGATGGCTGAGGAAACACGTATTGCTTCGGAAATAAGGGCAGGGTTTGCTGACATTGGGAACGCTGCTCATCTCCAAAGTTTGCTGGATAAGTCTTGGCCCGAGTGTTCTTTCGAAACTGTAGAACTTGTGACAGTAAATCACCTCTTATCAGGTGAGGAAGGAGATTTGGCCATTGTGACGGATGATCCTAATATGAGTCAGGGTATTAATCGCCTGTTCAAGGAACGATACCCAGATATAGTGGATATACCAAGTGTTGGTGAGGATTTTAGTGGCACGGCTTATTTTTCTTCCATTACAAAAGTGCCTGTAGATGGCGGTTTTCGAAGCACTGAGCGTTTCATTTTTAAAATCACTGTTCCTTAGCTAATAGAGAAGGAAGATGCTGTCCAACTCCTGGGTGATAGATTGTCACATCTGTGAGCCTTGGCTTGCAAGCATGGGAGGCGAAAGATTCATTTGGCTTTATCTTCTGGGTGTGATGTGACAATACTCCGGAAGCTTCTTGAGTGTGTTTTTGCGGACACCAGGGCTATTATTGTCAGCTCTGGAGTACGTACTTACGCTGAATTGCTGAAGGAGGTAAAGAACACTGAACTTGCAGGATATTGGTGTGGAGGTACAAAATCTACAGAAGACTCGTAGAGGAGAGCTGCTTCTCACGGTTAAAGGTGGGGCTGACAAAGTGGAACCGTTACGAAAAGCTATTATTCACTCCATTAAAGACACTGCTGTACGCTGTTCTCGGAGGAATGATATGCTTTTACATATTCATGACATTGCTGCTATTACTACCACAACGGAGGTGCAGAAAGCAATCTCACAGGTTTTGGAAGTGGATTCCAACACCGTTCAGGTTACCTCGATGAGACCTACAGCTACCGAGGGTCAGATTGCTACAATTACATTAAGCGTAGGCCTGGGATGTCAACTACTGCGTTTAGTTTCAGTCCGCATCGGCTGGTGTTCCTGCAGAGTTCAAGAACGGGTTTTTATTCCAGGAGTTTGGACATTGTGCCCACAGGTGCAATGGACCTAATAGAAGACATGTTTGCCTGAACTGTGGCAAAGACGGGCACCTGGCTGTACACTGTACTAATGAATCCTATTGTCTAACGTGTAAAACTCTGGGCCATAAACTTGGGACTAACCGTTGCCCTCGTTATCGTAAACTGGTCAGTGGAGCAAGAACCCAACGCCTCAATCACTCCCAATGGCAGTCTCCCATTTGAACTTGGGCCGACTGTTTGTCTTAACGATACTTCAAAGTAATGGTGATAGAGAGAGAGAGCCGTAATGGATCTAGAGTACCAAATGGCCATGGAACATAAAGTTGATGTGATTATAATGGCTGAACCTACTGTCGCTAGGGTTCACCAGGAACAGTGGCTTGTAGATCAGAACACTGATGTGGCTCTAAAAGTCATTACCGCCGATCTTCAGGTGGTTAGGACCGGAGCAGGGGCCGGATTCGTCTGGTTGGAGACTACTTTGGTGACTATATATGGCTGCTATATATCCCCAAATGTGGATTTCTCTACCTTTGTGGACTTTTTACGCGCATTGCGCTTGTCTATGCGATGTCATGCAACTGAAGTGCTTGTGGGAGGAGATTTTAATGTTAAGTCCCACCTTTGGGGATCTCCAGTTGAGGATGCTAGAGGACAACTGATGGCCGAGTGGCTGGCGGAACAGGATCTGGTGGTGCACAGTTTTGGAACAGCGCCGACATTTGTCCGCCAAGAAAGTGCTTCATATATGGATATTATTTTTAGTACAGCTCCTTTATCCCCACGTGTGGCAAACTGGCAGGTCTTGGAAGAAGAGACTCTTAGCTTTCATCGATATTTACTTTACGATTTCCTGACAGAGGCTGCTCACGACACCGTCCACTTACGCGGGGCTGGAGCGTGTGCCCCGAGAGTCTGCCAAGGCTGTCGGCAGAGGTAGGCCGTCTTCTTCACCTCCTGGACACACCTTGTATCACGTCACAGCAGTTTTCACAGGTCCTTTGGACCGCCTGTGATAATACTTTAACTAAAAAGTGAAACGATACCTTCATAAACCGGCATATTGGTGGACCAATGCTATTGCGATAACCAGGAAACATTTATTACAATGTAGGCGGGCATGGGTGCGTGCTCGTCGCCGAGGGATTGAGGAGCAGATCAACCAGTGCCTTGAGCAGTATCGGCGCAGTAGAACTCAGCTTAAAATTGACGTACTGAATGTTGTGACTAAGAACCTTCACTCACCTTTGCGTCTCAATCTATCAGACGCACGGCAGCTGGAAATTGCTCCTACTCTGTTTCTTGACAATGTCCCGATTACTTGGGCCAAGCGAAGTTTGTCTCCTGATGAGGTGCGTTGCTTTACACTTGCAGAACTACACACCGCTTTGGCCAAAATTAAAGATAAGCGATCACCTGGCTCTGATGGTCTGCTGCCCGTAATCATTAGGCCGGTTGTTAGCACACACTCAGAAACCAGTCTGGGCGTGTTCAATCAGTGCCTGATAGCAGGCGTCTTTCCAACTGAGTGGAAGACTGCTCGGCTAATTCTTCTGGAGAAGCCGAAGCCCACAGACAGAGTTGTATCCTATCGTCCTATCTGTTTACTTAATGTCTTGGGAAAGCACCTGGAACATTTGATATTGGTCAGATTGAAAGAGGCTATTGAACTCAATGGCGGTTTGTCCATTGCCCAACATGGCTTTAGAGAAGGTCGGTCCACTTTGACTGCCCTACGGAGAGTCAGGAACTTGCCGAAGAGGCGAAAATAGTGTTTCGTGGCAAACGACGATTGTGTGTGCTAATCGCTTTAGATATACAAAATGCCTGTAATTCTGCCCCTGTCGGCTCTTAATGTTCCAACATATATATACAATATGCTCGCTAGTTATTTGGATGATCGTCTACTTCTTGTGGGTGCGAATGGCCACCTACGAATGACCTGTGGTGTACTGCAGGGTTCAGTCCTGGGTGTAATTTTGTGGAATATCTATTATGATGGAGTATTACAACTGCGCAAGCCTCCGGGTGTCCAGCTTATTGCTTATGCTGATGACTTAGCCATAGTTGCTACAGCTGAGGATGTTTCTACATTGGAGCAGAATGCTAACCATGCGTTGACTGCAGTCAACGACTGTTTGCTACGGAAGAAGCTGAAGTTGGCTCACCACAAAACTGAGGCAGTGTTGTGAGTAGATGGCCGGAAGGTCCACACTATCCGTCTGAAAGTAGGGGCTTTATTAGTCGTCAGCCAAGAGTCCGTGAAATATTTGGGTGTTAATTTGGACCGTAACTTATACATAGGATATCATGTACGCAAAACGGCAGAGAAGGCAGGGCAGGCTATTGCTTACATTAGTCGTTTAATGCCCAATCCAGGCGGCCCAAGGGAGCACACACGGCGCATTTTATTCTCCATGGTCCAATCTATTATTTCATATGTAGTACGTATACGGAGTAAGACCTTGAGACGTAACATATATACTTCCAAGCTCCTGAGCGTCCAGCGGAAGGTGGCTATTCGCATCACTAGTGCATACAGAACCACATCCACTAAGGCCTTGCTGCTTATTGCCAGCACTCCTCTGATTGTTCTGCTTGCTGAGCAACGACTTTTGTTGGAGGCTCATACCATCGGAAGAGTGGAGGCTGGCACGCTTTTGCTTGCCAAGTGGCAAGAACTTTGGGATGTTGATGATGGGACTGTCCATTAAAAAAGCACTTGATTAGAGATGTCGCCATTTGGTATAACCGTAAACGTGGGAATGTAAATTTCTATCTTACTCAATTGTTGTCCGGACATGGCTGTTTTACCGCCTATCCACATCGTTTTGGTTTAAGTGCTACATCCGAATGCTATAATTGGGGAAAACATGACACAGCTGAACTTAGCTTCTTTCAAAGTGTTCGGTGTCATTTACAACGCCATCAGGTGGAGCGCCAATTGGGAGTTTTGACGCCCGACAACCTTCTGTCTGAAATGCTTGCCTGTGCACGGTATTGGAGCATTGTTTCTAGATTGGCCCGTGCTATTTTGCTTAGTAAACGATTGGAAATGAATGACAGCTGAGACCTGCACACATTTTCTTAGCTGATATAGACCAATAATACTTACCACCTTGAATCGCTTCCCCCTGAAGTAATGCCATCCTGGGCAGTTCCGAGGGGAATTTTACATTGATTCTTGCAGGGTTTTTTTTAGTTGGTGAGAATCCAACTCGCCTAAGGCGTCTTTGTAAGATTTTTTCCGCTGCTCAAATACTACTACTTTTACTACCACCACCACCACCACCACCACTACCACCACTACCACTACCACTACTATCAACATCACTACTATCAACATCACTACCATTACTACCAACACCACTACTACCACTACCAACACCACTACCACTACTACCAGCACCACTACCACTACTCCCAACACCACTACCACTACTACCAACACCACTACCACGACTACCAACACCACTACCACCACTACCAACACCACTACCACCACTACCAACACCACTACCACTACTACCAACACCACTACCACTACTACCAACACCACTACCACTACTATCAACACCACTACCACGTCTACGATCACGACTACCACTACCACTACTACCAGCACCTCTACCACTACCACTAACACCACTATCACTACTACCAACACCACTACCACGTCCACCAACACCATTACCACTACTACCAACACCACTATCACTACTACCAATACCACTACCACTACTACCAACACCACTACCACTACTATCAACACCACCACCACGTCTACGATTACGACTACCACTACCACGTCTACCAACACCACGACCACTACTACCAACACCACTACCACTACTACCAACACCACTACCACGTCTACCAACACCACTACCACTACTACCAACACCACTACCACTACTACCAACACCACTACTACTACTATCAACACCACCACGTCTACGATTACGACTACCACTACCACGTCTACCAACACCACGACCACTACTACCAACACCACTACCACTACTACCAACACCACTACCACTACTACCAACACCACTACCACTACTACCAACACCACTACCACTACTATCAATACCACCACCACGTCTACGATCACGACTACCACTACCACTACTACCAACACCACTACCACGTCTACCAACACCACTACCACTACTACCAACACCACTACCACTACTACCAACACGACTACCACGTCTACCAACACGACTACCACTACTACCAACACCACTACCACTACTACCAACACCACGACCACTACTACCAAAACCACTACCACTACTACCAACACCACTACCACTACTATCAACACCACTACCACTATTATCAACACCACCACCAAGTCTACGATCACGACTACCACTACCACTACTACCAACACCACTACCACTACTATCAACACCACTACCACTACTACCAACACCACTACCACTACTACCAACACCACTACCCCTACTATCAACACCACTACCACTACTATCAACACCACCACCAAGTCTACGATCACGACTACCACTACCACTACTACCACTACCACTACAACCAACACCACTACCACTACTACTACTGCTACCAACACTACTACCACTACCACCAACACTACTACCACTACTACCAACACTACTACCACTACTACCAACACCACCACTACTACTACTACTACTACTACTACCAACACTACTACCACTACTACCAACACCTCTACCACTACTACCAACACTACTATCACTGCCACTACTACCAACACCACTACCACTACCACTACTACCAACACTACTACCACTACCAACACCACTACCACTACTACCACTACCACCACTACCACTACCACTACTACCAACACCACTACCACTACTACCAACACCACCGCCAGGTCTACGATCACGACTATCACTACCACTACTACCAACAACACCACCACTACCACTACTACCACCACTACCACTACTATCAACACCACTACCACTACTACCAACACCACTACCACTATTACCAACACAACCACCACGTCTACGATCACGACTACCCCTACCACTACCACTACTACCAACACCACCACCACGTCTACGACCACGACTATCACTACCACTATCACTACCAACACCACCACCACGTCTACGACCACGACCACCACGTCTACGATCACGACTACTATTACCACTACCACTACTACCACTACCACTTCCACAATAACCACTACCACTACTACCACTACCACTTCCACAATAACCACTACCACTACTACACTACCACCATTACCACTACCACTACTACCAACACCACCACGACCACGACCACCACGAGCACGACCACTACCACTACCAGCATTACCACCACCACTACCCCTACCACCATTACCACTACCACTACCACCATTACCACCTACCACTGCTACCACCATCACCATTACAACTACCACGACTACTACTACCACTACCACCATTACTACTACCACCATTACCACTACCACTACTATCAACACCACCACGACCACGACCACCATTACCACTACCACTACCACCATTACTACTACCACTACCACCATTACCACTACCACTACCACCATTACCACTACCACAACTACCAACACCACCACGACCACCACGTCTACGATCACGATTACCACTACCGCTACCACCACTACCAACATCACTACACCAACATCACTACCACTACCACTACCACTACCACTGCTACCAACACCACTACACCAACATCACTACCACTACTACCAACACCACTACCACTACTACCAACACCACTACCACTACTACCAACACCATTACCACTACTACCAACACCACTACCACTACTACCAACACCACCACCACGTCTACGATCACGACTACCTTACCACTACCACTGCTACCAACACCACTACCACTACTACCAACATCACTACCACTACTTCCAACACTACCACCACGTCTACGATCACGACAACCTTACCACTACCACTACTACCAATACCATACCACTACTACCAACACCACTACCACTACCACTACTACTAACACCATTACCACTACTACCACTACCACTACTACAAACACCACTACCACTACTACCAACACCATTACCACTACTACCACTACCACTACCACTACCACTAACACCACCACGTCTACGATCACGACTACCACTACCACTACATACAGTTTTGTACAGTATGTTTTGTATGTATTTTACGGTTTAGCAGTTATTCAAAAATTATACAAAGGTAACCCAAAATGGTTATGTACTCAGAGGATAATCCTATAACGCTCAATATATACGTTTGGTTTTTCATAAATTATATAACATTGTTAAAGGCGTCTTAAATATATGGCATTTTATTAAAAATCTTTAGAGCCATTTTTGAAAAGACTCATAATTAACGAAAACTGTTCCATGTAAAGTGTGGTTGGGGATCAGGGTATTTTCTTGCAAATCTTTTTTCGGCATCCTTGTAAGACACTGAACTTAAATACCAAGTTCGATATTTAAGGGAGTCTTCGTTTTTGAGCTATTCTGCCTACAGACACACATACACACATTGATATGTTTCTAAGGAAAGCTTTTTTAATTTTAGGGGACCTCAAAACATGCATTTACTGTGAACTAATGGTATCGATTTTTGGGTGGAATACAATACCTTCTGTATACACCATGTACAAATGTTCTAGAGAAAGTTAAAAGGACATTATTCTAACTATTTCACGTTAATTCTCATACACATTTGCATAAGTGCTTTTTGCATGAACTACAAAGGAATAAGGGAATACACTTGGCTAAAGCGATAGCCTAATCTTTTAAAATCTGATTGTTACAGCTATGATGAATTTTATTTTTTTTTCTTTACCAGGAATAACAAAAATGAATAACGAAATCCTGTTTGAAGGAAGTATAAATATTTTTACATTAAAACTAATAATAGAAAAATAATTAACTCCACAAAAAATGTATTTGTCATAATTTGCATTCCTTAAAGATATCTACATTTGTTGTCCCTCGCATACACAGAAATCATTTTGAATAAAGAGAGCCCGTATTAAATAGTTTTAATACGGGGACAGTCAGTAACTAATGCCTCCTTTTTATTTTCTCTTTTAATTTGTAAGAAAATTAAACTTGATTACACAGCATGAAAGCCATAACATTAAGGCTTAAATTGCCACTTTTCAATGTAATCCCCGTCCACCTTTTAACAGAGTATGTAATCCTGTGTGGTAAAATGTACGGTTTTGCTTCCAAAGTCATTGACACACAGATGCTTTCACGGCCTCTGCATCTTCCAAGTGAATTCCACGATGAGCTTCCTTTAGCGGCCCAAACAGGCGATAGTCTGATGGTGCTAGGTCAGGGCTGTATGGGGGATGAGACAAGACTTCCCATCCAATTTTTACAATCGCTTCAGTGGTGTGATGACTGGTGTGTGGTTTTGCATTGCCATGCAAAAGAAGAGCATCCGCCATGTTTTTGTTGGGCGAACTCGCCGAAGACGTGCTTTGTGTGCAGACATATCTGACAGAATTTATTGTGCATCCCTGTGCCACAAATTCAACCAGAATCACACACCCTGTGCATCCCAGAATACTGTTGCCATCACTTTCCCTGCCGATGGCACACTTTGGAATCTTTTCGTCTTCGGTGAGGTTGTGCGATGCTATTTCATTGACTGTCTTTTTGATTCAGGTTCAAAGTATGAGCCCATGTTTCGTTTCCAGTCACAATATTTTCCAGAAACTCTTTGCACTCCAAATTGAAACGCTGCAAGAGTTCGGCGGCTATTGTGTTTTTTGTCTCCTTATGCATTCTTAGTACCCGCCGTGAAAAAAATTTTGAGTATCCCAGTTGTTGGATAATTGTTGTCACAGTACCTTTACTGAGGAACATAGTGCAACGCAATTCATCCGTTGTTACCCGGCGGTTTCATCCACTCGCTCTATGTTGGGTGGAGTCACTGCAGTCACCGGTCTACCGCTCCGACTTTCATCAGTCAACAGTGCTTCATTACAGCGACGGACCCATGTTCTAACATGCTGGCCTCCATTGTTGCATCACCATACACGTTTTTCATCCTTTCATAAATGTGAATGGGCGTTTCAACTTCCGCATGCAAGAATTCAATTACGGAACGCTATCTGATGCACACGTCGTTGTCAACTATTTTGTAAAAGGCAGCAGTGCTGCTATCTGTTGAGGAAGTTGCTACTGCAGTGAAGGTTTGAGGAATTGCGCCAAATTCAAATTGTTCACATGGCTAACTTAGTTCAGGAGAAAAACAAAGGAGACATTAGTTATTGACCGACCCTCGTATGTGCTATTTTAATCAAAATCGAAAACATTAAGGTTAGTTCAGGGAATGGCATTGAATTGAAAGTGAGGTGCTGCATTCTTGCAACTTAAACGCCAAGTCTGGTACTTAACCGACTTTTTGCGTTGAATTATGTACATACACAAATATGCACAAATATCTTTTCTAAAAATTCTTTTTGAAATCAGGAGTCCTCAAAATATGTATTTCCAGTAAAATCTCTGTACCTATCGAATTTTAAGTAATTTTAGATAATGTAATAATCCGTGTCTTATAAATAAATCTCTTCCAGAATTTAGAAACAAAGAAAATACTGACGTTTAATAAAAACATTACTTTCCGTATGCACGTTTATCCCTTTTTATTGCTACATATTTAAATTAGTAGAGTATCTGCTCTCCTCGATATGATGTAGTAAAGCATTCAAAGTAATCATATGGCATTCGTTACTATAAGGTATAGAAGGTACCGGCAGTCACCTTTTGGTCAATAGAGTTCGTTAGAAGCAAAAGGTAACTCTTTACCTGAGGTGCTCAAGTTGCGCCAACATGTATGCGCAGAAGTCATAACTAGACATCGCATTTATATGCAAATGCATGTTTTTTCTGTTTTTATATATGACATGGAAACAAAGTTCGGAGGACACTTGAAGTTCACTTCTTTCCGAATGTCAAGTTTTATGGTGCATATATTTGCATATTTCATGATTATGGCATGTTCGTACACATATCAAACGTTTTTACAATATTACCATCTATTTTATAAATATATAATTTTAATACTTTCTAATTTGTATAATATAAGTAACATGCCGTTCTCATTTAAGCGAGGCAACCCATATCGAGCCCCTTGTGTGTGTATGACTCAGCGTCACGTGACGCGAGTAGATGTTTGCAGGATTCGCCGTCGGGGACTTCCCGCCTTGCTATGAGCACCAGAAGATAGTTTCCTTCTGCTCAGTGGTGCCAGTTTAGCCATTTTATAGCTAGCTCTAGCTATTTTGAAAAATGATCTGCTACAAGGTTTTGAGTTTAACTATGAACTATATTTTTAGCTATAAATTTATTTTTCATGAGCTATTTTGGTTCGTTTTCATTTTGATACTATTTTTAGTGCCACGCTTATGATCCGACATTACCAAATCGTTATAATTGGGGGTGGCAATCAACTTTAAGACAAATTAATCATAAAGGAATGTATAAAAAATAAATTGTGGCAACGAACAGTTGAGAATTGCTCAAATGAACAATACTAGCTGGATTTCAATAGATTCTGCTGTTGGTCGTAGTTTAAATCAGTATAATGAACTGAAATTACATTTTGACTTGTCGAAACAAAAAGAAAAATGCTGCACAGCTCAAATGTTTTCTGCTGTGTACAATGACCCGCAAATTTTATTGTATTTTATTTAAAACAAATGTTGGTGGAAATTCATAAAACCTTCAAGGGTTGACTCAACTAAATTAATAAATGATGTAACTCAGTTAGTAGAGTCATAGAGCAGGCGTTTCTGAAACCTTTTCAAAATGTCTGTGTGCCATTAATAAATATGTAATCATTTCTTCACATATTCACATATAAATAAAAGCATTTATGGATCTTGTTCACGCATTTGGTAAATTTCAAGTAAACGTAACTCCAAGGCACGACAGTCCACAAGGGACCTTGGCCTACCAGTCCGAAGGGGTGCAGTGCTGGAGGACGACACGTGATCAGTCCCTCCCGGCAGGGTGATGCGGTCCTTCTCCACCAAGTATCTCAATTGGCTGAGTGCACCTAGAAAATTCCTCACGCCGGTACCGGGAATCGAGCCCAGGTCTCCCGCTTAGCAAACAGCCACCACCCTAAGCAAATTTCATGTATCCCCTACAATATTGTGAGAATAGAATGCATACTCTTGTCAACGACATTGCGTTAAAAGGGTGTAAGTTTCTTACTGGAAAGAAAAAAATTAATAAGGGATCCACATTTTTTTCATTTCCATTTTTTCCAAATTATTTTATATAATAACGTTATAGGCTTATTTGCATGTATGTCACCTACTTATTAGTTAATAACCCGAAAGTGGATGGATGGGTTGGGGTGGAGTTGCTATGAACAAGATGGCAGTCGAAGCAGAACGGCGTGACTGTGACTTCCTCATCTGATACACCTGCAGCAACAGGTGCACATCCAACTTTCTCAATGTTGCTTTGTCTCAACTTCACCACGTCTAGAAATGTAGCGCTGTGCATTTTTACTTTCTCTGCACGTACTGTGTACATAGTGTATAGAGAAGCTATTGCACTCCAAAATTCGATACCTATATGTTTTAGGATGCCCTGTATCCAAAAACAGCATCCCGTGTGTGTGTGTCCGTGTGTCTGTGAACACGATAACTCAAAAACGAAAACTCACTAAAATACCAAACGTCGTACTTAAGTTTAGTATCTTCCAGGAATGTGACACACATATTTTGAGAAACATCCCCCAACCCAGGCTACCCTTTACGTGGAACGTTTTTCGAAAATTTGGAATTTCTCAAAAATGGCTCTAACGATTTTGATTAAATATCGTATATTAAAGATATTTACCTGACAAATAAAAGATTTATCTTGAATTTTCTGGGAATAGCCTCTGAAGACTACTTTATTCTGAATGAATTTTACGGAATTTTGCATAACTGCTTAACCGTAAGAGATGGACAAAAACTGACCACGCAAAAATGCAGGGCACATTAAAACACACAATTTATGTTATATACATTTTTTCGTGGACTTAATCGTTTTCTAGATATTCCTTGATTTTGGTTTCAGCTTTGAAAAAGTCGATGCAAACAACGGAACTTCAGTCACATAGCAGCCAGCGTTTGAATGTCACTTTAACCTATGCTACTCCCATATTTCACTTCTACTTACAAAGCAAGTAATAAGACTATTTCTGCTATTTTTTTCTCGATTATCATGAAGTAAATAGCAACATAAGCTTTTAAACAATAATTTGTTGCAGTGATGTAGAGAAAGTCATGTGAATGGAACACATCAGATTTTTTTTTCACACAAGGACGTAAAAAAATAGAATAAGAATGAAAAATTCAATATGATTGTCAATATTAGAAATTCGGATTTTCCAACTACCGTGCAATTGTTCTAAGTAACTGGTTTACCATATCAAAATGGCATTACACATGAAACATGAAAACTGTAGTGCAAGAAACATTTTGTATGAGACAAATTCTTAATTAAAAAGTAATAAAATGAAAATTAATTGGATTAGATGGTTGACTTTTGCGGAAATGCTATTATAAACAAGAGAAAGAAATATAAAAAATGTTATTAATCTTTTTTACTTTTTCTACACGTACTATGCACATATGGATAGAGAAGATATTGTATTCCACCCAAAAATTCGATACCGACTTTTCACTCGAAATATATGTTTTAGGAACCTCTGAATCCAAAAAAAGCATTTTTCAGAAAAAGGTCCGCGTGTGTGTAGTCCCTGTGCGTGTCTGTGTGTGTGTCTGTGTGTGTGTGTCTGTGGACAGCATAGTCCAAAAACAAAAAGACCGTAAAATACCAAACATGATATTTAAGTTGAGTACCTTCCAGGGATGCAACACGAAGATTTTCAAGCAAATCGCCCCACCACCAACTAAACTAACCTTTACATGAAAATGTTTTCGAAAATTTTGATTTTCTAAAAAACGGCTATAACGATTTTGATTAGAATCCCGTACATTAAATATATTTACATCCCAAATAAAATGTAAGTCTTAAATTTTCTGGGAATAGCCCCTGAAACTTTTTATTCTGGATGTCTTTTGCCGAAGCTTGCTTAACTGGTAAACTGTAAGAGATAGACAAAATGAAGATCTTGTCAAAAGACACGATTTATGTCCTTTACACTTTTCTTGTGCAGGTAACCGTTTCCGAGATATTCCTTGTTATTGGTTGCAATTGTGAAGTACTTATACTTTTCTCAGTCAGGAAGTGTCCAGTTTTCAATTGTTCTACTCCTGGCCAAGCAAAGAAGCGATGTGCAATGACAATCGCATAACGACAGCTTTTAAAATATTTGACTATCGGTGTATTCTCTTATTTCTTTCTACTTATAAGGAACTAAGTAATAAGAACGTTCTGCTAATGATTATCTCGATAGTAAGGTGTAGAAGCAAGAATAATCTTTTGTAAGTTTGTAGATCAGCTAGAGAATGTCATGTGAGTGTAACACATAAGATTTTTTAAAGATATGGATTTTCACTTTACTATTTCCTTAACGAAACACAGAGTGTGTGGTAACATCAGCTGTGGAAGCTTCTGCCGTAACTCTACTTCTTTGTTATGTTTAAAAACAGCAGAAAAGTTTCAAGCATTGCTGCAGTACTTTCTAAGAATATGAAAATATAGAAAAGAAAAATGGATATAATTGAGTTTTTGATTACTCGCAGAAATAAAAACTGCCTTAAAAAGTTAAATGGCCTTGAAAAAACAGTTGCAGAGGCGGAACTTATGCATTTAATGTTCTCATTGATGTAAATATTCTGGCCCGGCTTCAAGGTAGCCTTAGAAATATAATATTCTTGTATGAAATTCCCCAAGATAACTGGCAGTTTCCGTTGAACCAAAGCAAATCTCATCTAAGGCGACTTATAATGTAAGTCCAGGTGACCAATATTAAATTGTGTACGACATTAACCAAGTGTGAATGTTATCCCAATATCTCGCAAACATCCAAATGCAATAACTTGACGAGAAGGCGGTTGTTAAAACTGCGGTTGCAGTGCTACAAATGTGCCTTTGGGGAAAAGTAAGCATTCTCATAAATGTGTTCCATTCACATGACTTTCTCTACAGCTCTGCTACTAATTATTGTTAAAAAGCTTATGCTTCTATTTACTTCATGCTAATCTAGAAAAAAGTCTGATGTGTACCATTCACATGACTTTCTCTATATCCCTGCAACAAATTATTCTTAAAAACCTTATATTTCTATTTACTTTATGCTAATCATAAAAAATTACCAGAAATAGTTTTATTACTTGCTTCCTTGTAAGTAGAAGGGAAATAAGGGACTACCATAGGTTAAAGTGATAGTCAAAAGCTGGTTGCTATGTCAATGAAGTTCCTTTGTTTATATGGATAGGAGTTCACAAGTTCCTGTATGAGAAACGTATAAGTTTTTCATAGCAAAAACCAAAAATAAGGAATGTCTCAAAAACGACGAACTCACAAAAAAAAAAAAAAAAAAAAAATGTATAGAACATAAATTGTGTGTTTTAACGTGCTCTACATTTTTTGTGCAGTAAGTTTTTGTCCATCTCTTACGGTTTAGCAGCTATTCAAAATTCAGTAAAATTCATCCAGAATAAACTACTCTTCAGAGGCTATTCCCAGAAAATTCAAGATATACATTTTATTTTTCAGATAAATATTTTAATATACAACATTTTAATCAAAATCGTTAGAGCCATTTTTGAGAAAATCAACATTTTCGAAAAAAGTTCCATGTAAAGGGTAGTTGGGGGTGGGGGGATTTTTCTCAAAATCTTCGTGTCGCATCCCTGGAAGATACTAAACTTAAATATCAAGTTTGGTATTTTACCGACTTTTCGGTTTTGAGTTATCGTGTTCACAGACACACGGACACACACACTTGGACCTTTTTCTGAAAATACTTTTTTTTGGATACAGGGGACCCTAAAACATATATTTCCGGTGAAATCTCGGTATCGAATTTTTTGGTGGAGTGCAATACATTCTCTATACACTATGTACATAGTGAGTATAGAGAAAGTAAAAATAGCAGAAATAGTCGTATTGATCCATTGCTTATAGTCATGTGAATGGAACACATCAGATGAACAACCCCTAAGACTTTTAAACCAATGTTCTTAGATTGGTCGAGGAACAGTAAACTTAGGATGAGAGCATATCCAGGATGGGTGATCAACCCTTACTCGGTATAGCGGTGAAGAAAAAGAAGAAGCAAGTGACATATAACGATAAAAGGAATATTTGGGATCAAATTACCCAACTCAGTATTCTATAGCGATCAGGGGAACCTTGGGTCAGATTTCTTGTCCCGGGTCCAGAAGAAAAACGATACTATCGGTTACCGTGACGTATTAAATTTACTAAGTGTCGGCAGTCCGACATGTTGTTGGTAAGCCCGACCAGTATAACTATTGTTGTTCTTTTGCTGCAATTAACAATTCTGAGACTCCATAACCAGCTACAGAATTATTCAAGGGCATTTTCAACAGAGATTTTTCAGAGTTCGTTTGGTAACTACAAATACGATTTTACTAAACGTCGATATAATAAATATTTGTGTTCTCACGTATTTAGACACTCTATTGTAGCATTATATGTTAATTTATTTTATCATCTCTTAAGCCTGGCTACATGTACAGAAGGCACAGAAAGAAACCAGCAGTGTCTTGTCCCGTACACCGCATTCCTTACAGTTTGTAGAGTGCTTTATTGCGTCATGTTATTGGCTGATACTGTGAGGTGAGTGTTCTATATGGAACCAATAGAGCATGCTGGATTTGTCAACTATTCGCTAATAGGTAAAGCCACCTCCCTCAACTGGAAGTGAGATTAGCTAACTTTCAAAATGGTGGAGACCGATTTTTGGCGACCTTTCGCTTGGTTAATCGGGAATAGAGAGAAAATGCATATTTCGAAATTGACATGAATATAAGCAGGTTCTCGAGGTGTTTGGAGTTTGAAGAATTGTTTTAAGTGCGTCTGGTAGGACATTTTCCTTTTGGTATAACGCCACTTATGCGGCGGCCACTTTTTTATTGGCAACTTCGTGTTCTGGAACATAGTGAGTATTGTCAGGCCGCCACAAATACATTCGTCCATCAGAGCAAAAAACCTTTTCATCTGAGAAAATCACCCGCTGCTAAAATCTGTCTGGTTTGACCAAGTGCAAACCCCATTCGACTGTTGCGGTGCTGTTCAGTCAAGTCTATTTTCTTTGCTGTCTTTTGATGATGGATGTCAGCTTCTTTGAGACGGTTTCTCGCCGCAGTAAAGGAACAAGATAGCTTCAGATCGCGACACAATCTTGTAGACGGTTTAAATGGTTATATCTTAGCATCGACTTCCGTCGTTGTTTTTCTTGGCTTTCCCGATTTTGGATGCGTCTTTAATCCACCTTCATCGCGCTACTGGAACAGTTTAATCCAATACTGCACAACATATTCACTCATTTGCACAGTAATGCCGTTCGCCCTGCTTCCCACATACGGCCGCGGGTCACCTCGCTTGTGTAAGGCCTTGCTGACTGACACCATTACATGTTACTGCAGCAGGCAACCTACAACCCCTCCTCCTTCACCAGTTAGAGCGGCCAGCGGGTATCAGAACACAATCGGCCGCGGGTCACCTCGCTTGTGTAAGGCCTAGCTGAATGTCACCATTACATGTTACTGCAGCAGGCAAGCTACAACCCCTCCTCCTTCCCACATACGGCCGCGGGTCACCTCGCTTGTGTAAGGCCTTGCTGACTGACACCATTACATGTTACTGCAGCAGGCAACCTACAACCCCTCCTCCTTCACCAATTAGAGCGGCCAGCGGGTATCAGAAGACAATCGGAAATTCTACGTCTATTACTACTTATGCTCTATGTACAGGCTTTACCTGCACAAACCAATTTGTATCAGAAGCCACGTGCACATGGACGGAAAGACGGTAGGTCGCGCAAACCAAAAAGCGCGACCTGCGCAAACTTTGCAGTGTTGAAGATTTTGTTTGCACAAACTCGTGTGCGTCTGGACTGTGTACAAGCCCCTTCAGTCGGAAAGGAAGTTCAGTGAAAGATGTGTGATTATTCGAAGCAATGTATCACCGAGTTAATCGAACTGTTTAAAGTCTTTTATACAGTTTATCTTTGGGAGATAAAATCTAGGGAATCTTCCCATACAAATAAAGATGACACAGAAATTAAAAAAAGTAATTACTTTTGTTTGAATTTGGTTTCGCAACTTTAACCTGCAGTACTTACATTTTCTGACTCGTTATTTGGGATACTGTGCTGGTTAAATATTTATAATAATAAATTTCCGAGGGAACTAGACCCCAATGGAGATTGATGACAAAAACGTAAACTCATTTCGCAGTTCATTCCGCATGGAAAAAAAACAAAACAAAAACCTTGATGTGTACCATTCACATGATTTTCTCTGCATCTCTGCGACAAATTATTGTTAAAAAGCTTATTTTTCTATTTACTTCATGCTAATCGAGAAAAAAATAGCAGAAATATTCTTATTACTTGCTTCCTTATAAGTAGAAGGGAAATAAGGGAGTACCATAGGTTAAAGTAAGTGATAGTCAAAAGCTGGTTGCTATGTGACTGAAGTTCCTTTGTTTGTATGGACAGGAGTTGACAAATTTCTGTAAGAGAAATGTATGTTTTTTTGAAGGTGAAACAAAAACAAGGAATATCTAAAAAACAATCAATGCCACGAACAAAAATGTATATAACATAAATTGTGGGTTTTAAGGTGCTCTACATTTTTTATGTGGTAAGGTTTAGCAGTTATGCAAAATTTCGTAAAATACATCCAGAATAAAGTAGTCTTCAGAGGCTATTCCCAGGTTGCATTCTATAAAATACAAAGTGGACATCGTTACCACCTCCCATCAGTTTGCAGCAATAAGCCAACTAACAAAAATCTTATGTGTTACACTCACATCACTTTCTCTAGCTGCTCTAAAAACTCCCTACAAAAGATTATTCTTCTTTCTACACAATGCTAATCGAGATAAACATTAGCAGAATGTTCTTATTCCTTAGTTCCTTATAAGTAGAAGGGAACTAAAGGTATGTGCTATATTAAAGTGATAGTCAAATGTTTTTAATGCTATCGTCTTGCGATTGTCATTGTAATCGCTTCTTTGCTTGGCCAGGAGTAGAACAAAAGAAAAACGGACACTTCCTGTCTGAGAAAAGTATAAGTACCTCACAATTGAAACCAACAACAAGGAATATCTCGGAAACGGTTACCTCCACAACAAAAATGTAAAGGGCAAGAGTTGTATGTTTTGACGAGCTATATATTCTTGTGTAGCAAGTCTTTGTCTACATTGATTAATACATTTAAAAATAGGAGCACCATTTCCTCGAATAAACAATATAAGTTTTCGACTTTTACCTCCCTCTATTATTCTGAAATTATGTGGGTCTGCTAAAATATAAAGTTTTTTTAGGGATAAGAATAATAAAACCTAAAATGTCTTAAGGTTTAGCAAAATTCATACACAGAAAGAAGCCTTCAGAGGCTATTCCCAAAACATTCAAGATATACATTTTATAAGGGATGTAAATATTTTTAATATACGGAATTTGAATCAAATTCGTTTCAGCCATTTTTAAGAAAATAAAAGAATTCGAAAATTTTTCTATGTAAAGGGAAGTTTGTGTTGGGTGGATTTACTTGAAAATCTTCGTGTCGCATCCTTGGAAGATATTGAACTTAAATACCAAGTTTGGTATTTAACGGTATTTTCGTTTTTGAGCATTGCTGTCCACAGACACTCACACGGGTCTTTTTCTAAACATTAAATGTGTTCCATTCTCACGACTTTATCTACATCTCTGCAACAAATTCTTATTAAAAAGCTTATGCCACTTTTTACTTCATGCTAATTGAGAAAAAGTTAGCATGAAGTAGTCTTATTACTTGCATCTATTCAAGTAGAAGGGAATTAAAGGGGTACCATAGGTTAAAGTGATAGTCAAAAGCTGGTTGCTATGTGGCTGAAGTTCGTTTGTTTGTATGGACACGAGTTGACAAATTCCCGTATGAGAAAGGTATATTTTTTTTTAAAGCTGAAGCCAATTACAGGCATATCTCAAAAACGACCCACTCCACAAAAAAAAATGTATGTAATAAACAAATTGTTTTAACTGATCTACATTTTTTGTTAAGTAAATTTTTGTCTATCTGTTTAGCAGTTAAGCAAAATTCATCCGGAATAAAGAGATTTTCAGAGACTATTCCTAGAAAATTCAATTTCATATAGGGTATAGATAGTTTTAATATACGGGATTTTAATTAAAATTGTTATAGCCATTAAGAATATCAATATTTTCGAAACTTTTTCTATGTAAAGGGTGGTTTGGGGTGGGGGATTTTCTTGAAAATCTTCGTATCGCGTCCTTGGAAGATACTAAACCTAAATATGAAGTTTGGTATTTAACGGTGTTTTCGTATTCGAGATATGCTCTCCGCAGACCTTTTTCTAAAAATGCTTTTTTTGATTCAGGGGACTCTAAAACATATATTTCCGGTGAAGTCTCGACATCGAATATTTGGGTGACTTACAATACCTTCTCTATAAGCTATGTAAATGTGTGTTAGAGAAAGTAAAAACCAACAAAGTGTTTGCTGAAGAATGACTTAATTTCTAATACGCAGCTAAATGCGGATAAGCTTGCATTTCTACTTGATATTGTCACAACTAAAGTTGGACACAGGGGGGAATAGCGATTTGAGGGTGGTAAAGGGAAGGCAGATGGTAGAGCAATGATAACAACGCAGAGGGAATTCAGATAATATAGATATATTGAGAAATAACGTACGAAAGGCAAATATACTTTACAATAAAATAGTAAGATAAATTACAATAAACAAGACAAGCGTGTCAGGCGTTTCGTGTCGAGCGAGAACTAATTCCAAATACGAAAGATAAGAATTGGTAAAATAGTTAATATACAACAAAAGGTTCTTACCTTTTAGGTTGATTAGCTCGACGAGAAGAAAGATGTGTGTCGGTATGCCAGTGACCCGGGGTGGGGCCTCGGACGTCCCTCGGGCAGCGAGTCTGCCTCTATCAAGTACTGAGAACCAAAAGCGCCCGGAATTCAAGATTCCAGACAATTTTATACCAGACAATTGTCTCTAGGGGGTTCTTCAGAATCTACGCACAGGCTCTTAATAAATCCACCAATCAAAATACAGTATTTAAAAATAAGACAGAGCTTCCTACATGACGTGCTTGGGATTAAGTCTACGAAATGTCACGTAGGTTCCGTGAAGTGGTTGAAAGCTCATAAGTTGCAAAATGTTGTAAGATGTTGCATTGATCAGAGGAAGGCACATCCGGTTATAATAACAAAGAAAACCATAAATCTTCCTCTTATTCAACCCAAGAATCCGGTTTTTAAGAAATACAGAAATGAGACTTAAAACAAACTATAAGCTAATTTAAAAATACTCGTCAATCACATACGTGACAATATTGCCAAGCTCTGGCTAGAGGACGACAAGGAATACAGCGCCATCAAACGCATCTCCGCTGCACTAGCAGTGAAAGTGGTTTACTCAGCACCGAACAGATAGCGCTTACTTCCAGTGCTCGCTCGCTCTTGGTGTTGCAGTTTACAAATTCATGCTCAAGTCCCCGGTTGAGTATACCTTTTGTTTTCTTCTTGTTACTCTTTGCTTAAGCAAATATATCTGTTATTACAATGTGAGAGAACATGTGTATTTGTGTGTGTGAGACAGAGAGAGAGAGAGAAAGAGAGAGAGAGAGACAGAGAGAGAAAGAGAAAGACAGAGAGAGAGAAAGAGAGAGAGAAAGAGAGAGAGCTAAAGAGAGAGAGAGAAAGAGAGATAGACAGAGACAGAGAGAGAGACAGAGAGAGACAGAGAGAGACAGAGAGAGAAAGAGAAAGACAGAGAGAGAGAAAGAAGGACACAGAGAGAGAGAGAAAGAGAGAGAGAAAGAGCGAGAGCTAAAGAGAGAGAGAAAGAGAGAGAGACAGAGACAGAAAGAGAGAGAGACAGAGAGCGACAGAGAGAGAGACAGAGAGAGACAGAGAGAGAGAGAAAGAGAGAAAGAGAGAGAGACAGAGAGAGAGAGAAAGAGAGAGAGAGACAGAGACAGAGAGAGAGAGAGAGAGAGAGAGAGAGAGAGAGAGAGAGAGAGAGAGAGAGAGAGAGAGAGAGAGAGAGAGAGAGAGAGAGAGAGAGAGAGAGAGAGAGAGAGAGAGAGAGAGAGAGAGAGAGAGAGAGAATCTCGAAAATGTTCACCGAGTCTTACAGTTATTAAAAAAATCTTACATGCTCCATTCACATAACTTTCTCTACATTTCTGTTACAAATGATGGTAAAAAAGCTTATTTGTCTATTTACTTCATGCTAATCGAGAAAAATTAACAGAAATAGTCTTATCACTTGCCTCCTTGTAAGTTGAAGAGAAATAAGGGAGTACCATAGGTTAAAGTAATAGTAGAGAGGTGGTTGCTATGTGACTGAAGTTCCTTTGTTTGTATGGATAGGAGTTGACAAATTCCTGTATGAAAAAGTACAAATTTTCCAAAGCTGAAACCAATAACAAGGAATATTTAAAAAACCAACATATATATATATTTCATAAATTGTGTGTTTTAACGTGTTCTATATTTTTTGTTAAATAAGTTTTTGTCTATCTCTTAAGGTTTAGCAGTTATGCCAAATTCCGTAAAATTCATACAGAAGTCTTCAGAGCCTATTCCCAGAAAATTCAAGATATAACTTTTATTTGTCATATAAATAAATTTAATATACGATATTTTAATAGTTAGAGCCATTTTTCAGAAAATAAAATTTTCCGAAAAAGGTTTCACGCAAAGGGTAGTTCGGGATGTGTGTGTGCGCGCGCGAGCCTATGAGCAGCATAGCTCGAAAACAAAAACATAGTTAAAACTCAAAATTGCTATTTAAGATTGGTTGATGTGTGTGTGTGTGTGTGTGCGCGCGCGCGAGTCTATGGGCAGCATAACTCACAAACAAAAACATCGTTAAAAACCAAACTTGCTGTTTAAGATTGGTGGATAAGTGTGTGTGTGTGTGTGTGTGTGTGCGCGCGCGCGAGTCTATGGGCAGCATAGCTCACAAACAAAAACATCGTTAAAAACCAAACTTGCTGTTTAAGATTGGTGGATGTGTGTGTGTGTGTGCGCGCGCGCGCGAGTCTATGGGCAGCATAGCTCACAAACTAAAACATCGTTAAAAACCAAACTTGCTGTTTAAGATTGGTGGATGTGTGTGTGTGTGTGTGTGCGCGCGCGCGAGTCTATGGGCAGCATAGCTCACAAACTAAAACATCGTTAAAAACCAAACTTGCTGTTTAAGATTGGTGGATGTAAGTGTGTGTGTGTGTGTGTGTGTGTGTGTGCGCGCGCGCGGGCGAGTCTATGGGCAGCATAGCTCACAAACTAAAACATCGTTAAAAACCAAACTTGCTGTTTAAGATTGGTGGATGTGTGTGTGTGTGTGTGTGCGCGCGCGCGAGTCTATGGGCAGCATAGCTCACAAACTAAAACATCGTTAAAAACCAAACTTGCTGTTTAAGATTGGTGGATGTAAGTGTGTGTGTGTGTGTGTGTGTGTGTGTGTGTATGTGCGCGCGGGCGAGTCTATGGGCAGCATAGCTCACAAACAAAAACATCGTTAAAAACCAAACATGCTGTTTAAGATTGGTGGATGTGTGTGTGTGTGTGTGTGTGTGTGCGCGCGCGCTAGTCTATGGGCAGCATAGCTCACAAACAAAAACATCGTTAAAAACCAAACTTGCTGTTTAAGATTGGTGGATGTGTGTGTGTGTGTGTGTGTGCGCGCGCGCGAGTCTATGGGCAGCATAGCTCACAAACAAAAGCATCGTTAAAAACCAAACTTGCTGTTTAAGATTGGTGGATGTGTGTGTGTGTGTATGTGTGTGTGTGTGTGTGTGTGCGCGCGGGCGAGTCTATGGGCAGCATAGCTCACAAACAAAAACATCGTTAAAAACCAAACTTGCTGTTTAAGATTGGTGGATGTCTGTGTGTGTGTGTGTGTGTGTGTGTGTGTGTGTGTGTGTGTGTGCACGCGCGCGAGTCTATGGGCAGCATAGCTCACAAACAAAAACATCGTTAAAAACCAAACATGCTGTTTAAGATTGGTGGATGTGTGTGTGTGTGTATGTGTGCGCGCGCACGAGTCTATGGGCAGCATAGCTCACAAACAAAAACATCGTTAAACACCAAACTGGCTGTTTAAGATTGGTGGATGTGTTTGTGTGTGTGTGTGTGTGTGTGCGCGCGCACGAGTCTATGGGTAGCATAGCTGACAAACAAAAACATCGTTAAACACCAAACTTGCTGTTTAAGATTGGTGGATGTGTTTGTGTGTGTGTGTGTGTATGTGTGCACGCGCGCGAGTCTATGGGCAGCATAGCTCACAAACAAAAACATCGTTAAACACCAAACTTGCTGTTTAAGATTGGTGGATGTGTGTGTGTGTGTGTGTGTGTGTGTGTGTGTGTGTGCACGCGCGCGAGTCTATGGGCAGCATAGCTCACAAACAAAAACATCGTTAAAAACCAAACTTGCTGTTTAAGATTGGTGGATGTGTGTGTGTGTGTATGTGTGCGTGTGTTTGTGTGTGTGTGTGTGCGCGCGCGCGAGTCTATGGGCAGCATAGCTCACAAACAAAAACATCGTTAAACACCAAACTTGCTGTTTAAGATTGGTGGATGTGTTTGTGTGTGTGTGTGTGTGTGTGTGCGCGCGCGCGAGTCTATGGGCAGCATAGCTCATAAACAAAACATCGTTATACACCAAACTTGCTGTTTAAGATTGGTGGATGTGTGTGTGTGTGTGTGCGCGCGCGCGAGTCTATGGGCAGCATAGCTCACAAACAAAAACATCGTTATGCACCAAACTTGCTGTTTAAGATTGGTGGATGTGTGTGTGTGTGTGTGTGTGTGTGTGCGCATGCGCGAGTCTATGGGCAGCATAGCTCACAAACAAAAACATCGTTATACACCAAACTTGCTGTTTAAGATTGGTGGATGTGTGTGTGTGTGTGTGCGCGCGCGCGCGAGTCTATGGGCAGCATAGCTCATAAACAAAAACATCGTTAAAAACCAAACTTGCTGTTTATGGTTGGTATCCACCAAGGATGCGACACGAAGATTTCTCAAGAAAATCCCCACACCCTTAACTACGCTTTACATGAAACAAATTTCGATAGTTTTGATTTTCTTAAAAATGGCTCTAACGATTTTGATTAAAATCCCTTATATTTAAGATACTTACTTGGCAAACCAAATGTATATCTTGAATTTTCCTAGAATATCCTTTAAAGACTTCTTTATTCTGGATGATCTTTATTGAATTTTGAATAATTGGTAAACCGAAAGGGATAGACAAAAAGTCACTACAGAATAACTCTAGATCAGGATAAAACACACAATTAATATTATTTAAATTTTTTTCTCGGAGTGGAACGATTTTTAGATATTCCTGTTTTTTGGTTTCAGCTTTGAAAAACTTATACTTTTCTCATACAGAAATTTGTCAGCTCCTGTCCATACAAACAAAGGAACTTCAGTCACATAGCAACCAGGTTTTGACTATCACTTTAACCTATGGTACTCCCTTATTTCGCTTCTATTTACAAGGAAGCAAGTAATAAGATCATTTCTGCTATTTTTTCTCGATTAGCATGAAGTAAATAGAAGCATAAATTTTTTAACCATAATTTGTTGCAGAGATGTAGAAAAAAATTCAACATTTTGTTTATCACGTAAATATTTTTATTAAACCATATTAAATCAAAATCGACCATTTTTGAGAAAATCAACATTTTGGAAAACTTTTCCATGTAAAGGGTAGTTGGGGGTGGGAGGATTGTCTTGAAAATCTTCCTGTCGCATCCTCGGATGATACCAAACATAAATACCAAGTTTGGTTTTTAACTGTCTTTTCGTTTTTAAGCTCTGCTGCCCCCCCCCCCACACACACAGACACACACACTTGTAGACGCACACATGCACCTTTTTCCAAAAATGCTTTTGTCAATTTAGAGGAGCCCAAAACATGTATTTCCGGTGCAATCTCGGTTTCGAATTTCTGGGTGCAATACAATATCTTCTCTATACACTACGTGTAGAGAAATTATTAAAGCTAAAACTTTGAACTTTCGTTTCAAGCAATTTATATACATAGCTATACGATTTATCAAACAAGAAAACAAATGATGCAAGAAGGAAAAAACAAAAGAATTGTATCAGATTATAAAAATAATTATGCCAAAACCCTTTAATAAGCTTTGTATAGGTTAAATGTGTTTGTTTACGTTATGATGGAATTCATTATCTGCTTATTTGAAAGAACTGGTATAACTGTCCGGCGTAACTAGAAACTTAATTAAGCAATATATACGATTAACTACCGAGAAGAATATTTTTACTTTCTCTACACGTACTATGTACATAGTGTATAGAAAAGGTGTTGCATTTTTGGAAAAAGGTCCATGTGTGTGCGTGTGTGTGACTGTGGACACAATAGATCAAAAACAAAAAGACCGTTTAACACCAAACTTGGTATTTAAGTTGGGTGTCTTCCAAGGATGCGACACGAAGATTTTCAAGAAAATCCCCCACCCCCAACAACCCTTTACATGGAACTTTTTTGGAAAATTTTGGATTTTCTTAAAAATTACTAACGATTTTGATTAAAATATTATATATTTAAGATATTTACCTGACAAATAAAATGTATATTTTGAATTTTCTGGGAATAGCCTCTGAAGACTGCTTTATTCTGGATGAATTTAACGAAATTTTTCATAACTGGTAAACCGTAAGAGATGGACAAAGACTTATCACACACAAAAAAATAGAGCACATTAAATACACAATTTATGTTAAATATATTTTTTTCCTGCAGTTGATCGTTTTTTATATATTCCATGTTTTTTGTTTCAGCTTTGAAAAAACTTATACTTTTCTCATACAGGAATTTGTCAACTCCTGTCCATACAGACAAAGGAACTTCAGGTAAATAGCAACCAGCTTTTGACTATCACTTTAATCTATGGTACTCGCTTATTTCCTTTCTACTTACAAGGAAGCAAGTAATAAGACTATTTCTGCTAATTTTTCTCGATTAGCATGAAGTAAATAGAAGCATAAGCTGTTTAATTATAATTTGTTACAGAGATGTAGAAAAAATCATATGAATGGAACACATCAGATTTTTTAGATATTCCTTGTTCATAGTTTCAGTTTAAAAATGTTTTCTGTTACGAAAAGTTTCAACTCCTGTCCACACAAACAAAGGAACTTCAATCACATAGCTTTTAAAATGGTTGACTATCGCTTTAGCCTAGTATATTCCCTTCCACTTAAAGAAAGACCATTTCTACTAATGCTTGTCTCCATTAGAATGATGAAGGTAAAGGAATAATTTTAGAAAAACCCATGTAAATGGAACAGATCATTTTTTTTTCCTTCTCATGTTCTCAATTAATTCGACGATGGAGTATTTTTACTTTCTCTATACGTACTATGTACATAGTGTATAGAGAAGGTATTGCACTCCACCTAATAATTTGATAGCGAGGTTTCACCGGAAATATATGTTTTAGGGTCCACTTTATCTAAAAAACGCATTTTTCGAAAAAGGTCCGTGTGAATGTGTGTGTGTGTGTGTGATCGTGTGTCCGTGTGTCTGTGAACACGATAACTCAAAAACGAAAAGGCGGTAAAATACCAGACTTGGTATTTAAGTTTAGCATCTTCCAGGGATGCGACACGAAAATTTCGGGAAAAATCAGCCCACACCAAACTACCCTTTATGTGTAACTTTTTCGAAACTTTTGATTTTTTTTAAAAATGGCTCAAACCATTTTGATTAAAATACCGTATATTCAAGATATTTACCTAACAAATGGAATGTATATCTTGAATTTTCTGGGAATAGCCTCTAAAGACTACTTTATTTTGAATGAATTTTACGGAACTCTGCATAACTGCTAAACGGTAAGAGATGTACAAAAACCTAACACACTCAAAACGTTAAAACACATAATTTATGTTATATACATTTTGGAGTTGGTCGTTTTTGTGATATTTCTTGTTTATGGTTAACTTTGGCAATAAGACTATTTCTGCTAATTTTTTCTCGATTAGCATGAAGTAAATAGAATAATAAGGTTTTTAACAATATTTATTGTAGAAATGGAAAGTCATGTAAAGGGAACACATCAGATACTTTTTTTTTTTTGTGTATTCTGATGTTTCCAATTATTACAATGGTGGAGTATTTTTTAGAAATACATAATTACAGTAGATGACACTTCAAGCCTATATAGCTTCTGTTTGGTTATCTATTTATCTTATATCATAAGGGATAGATAGTTTTCACATATTACGAATGCCCCTAACGCCAGTACCCCGCTACATTTCCTAATAATAACTAGGAATGTATCAATACAGAAAATAAGACAAAGTTTAAAAAACTTTATGCAGATATATACTTGCGGTTCTAAGATCACCATTCAGTGTTCCAATAACAAGTTGTCAGCTTCCAGTAGAATTTCTCAGCAGGTGTTACACGGAGGCAACTGTTGCTAAAATATTCTAACCTATGATTCATTTCTTTAAACATTTGTAGCATCTTTACTAAGGCATTATCTTTCATGAAATATTGTATCACTAAATTTTTCAAAATTATTATTTATTAAGTAATTAATGTTATCTCTTTCCGATTTTCGTTGAATCACTATAAAAGGTGGCTGGCTATACGGCTTACTTTTCGTTGTTTAACCAAGAATGTTTTTGTTTTTCAATATGAGCATAATGTTTCAATTTGACAAACTTGGATCATTTAAAAGAAGAACAGTGCTCTCTGTCCTGAACTGTACCGCCATGCTATACTAGTAAGACTTGTATCAGTAACCTATAAGTATTTTACTGGATCGATAGTATTGAAGTTGCTTGACGAGCTATAAAGCCGACTAAATACACTAATGAAGCTTGCGGAGCCCGGCAATAAACACCATTAAATTACACTTAAGGTGTAACGCTGTCACACGAGACTTTGACGACAATCTCACTCATGGAGGTGCGCAGTTTCAGCACAAAGGATTTATTTAACACATTATGCTACAACGGTGGATGGAAAAGTAACACACAATATTTTTTTTTTTTCTGTTTTGGTATTGCAGCTGGAATGTTGCAATTTCACACATATATAGTTTGTATTTTTTTTTGTTTCATTTGCAGCTCTAGCGAGAGAAGCGTGAACTACGCAACAAAGATAGCGCGCATGCTGCTGTCGTCTATGTGTGAAGAGCAGAGAGGTGTGGTTCGGTATTTGTGGGCCAAAGGGCATAAACAGTGTATGGAGGTGATTGTATGGACTGTAACAATGTCTCCAGGTGTGCATTCTTCCAAGAAGGTCATGTGAATCTTAGTGATTCACCATGCTCCGGGAGGCCGGTTACAGCTGCATCCCCGCAGAATGTCAGAGGCATTGAGGCGGCAATTTTGAATTACCGGCGTGTGCAACTGCGAACGTTTCTGCATCAGCTCATTTCCTATGGTGCGACGATATTGTTTTTGATTCGTTGAAATTTCGTAAAGTTAGTGCTCGTTGGGAGCCTAAGAACCTGACGGACATCCTCAAGTGCCAGTGAATGATGACAAGCTTGGATCGCTTAACGCAGAAGAACATGCTTTTCTGAAAGGAATCGTCACTGGTGATAAGTTGTGGACATAAGTATGGAGTGGAAACATGCTGGTTCCCCAGTAAAGACTCAACCTGCTAGCAAAGTGACAGTGTTCTGGTTTTATTGGTGCACATGCCACTACAAGTATGGAGTGGCAACATGCTGGTTCCCCAGTAAAGACTCAATCTGCTAGCAAAATGTCAGTGTCCTGATGTTTTAATGGTGGACATACCACTACAAGTATGGAGTGGAAACATGCTGGTTCCCCAGTAAAGACTCAATCTGCTAGCAAAGTGTCAGTGTCCTGATGTTTTAATGGTGGACATACCACTACAAGTATGGAGTGGAAACATGCTAGTTCCCCAGTAAAGACTCAACCTGCTAGCAAAGTGACCGAGATCTGATGTTTTATTGGTGCACATACCACTTCAAGTATGGAGTGGAAACATGCTGGTTCCCCAGTAAAGACTCAACCTGCTAGCAAAGTGTCAGTGTCCTGATGAATTATTGGTGGACATACCACTACAAGTATGGAGTGGAAACATGCTAGTTCCCCAATAAAGACTCAACCTGCTAGCAAAGTGACAATGTTCTGATGTTTTATTGTTGGACATACCACTACAAGTATGGAGTGGAAACATGCTAGTTCCCCAATAAAGACTCAACCTGCTAGCAAAGTGACAATGTTCTGATGTTTTATTGTTGGACATACCACTACAAGTATGGAGTGGAAACATGCTGGTTCCCCAGTAAAGACTCAACCTGCTAGCAAAGTGACAATGTTCTGATGTTTTATTGGTGGACATACCACTACAAGTATGGAGTGGCAACATGCTGGTTCCCCAGTAAAGACTCAACTTGCTAGCAAAGTGACAGTGTTCCGGTGTTTTATTGGTGCACATACCACTTCAAGTATGGAGTGGAAACATGCTGGTTCCCCAGTAAAGACTCAATCTGCTAGCAAAGTGACAGTGTTCCGGTGTTTTATTGGTGCACATACTACTACAAGTATGGAATGGAAACATGCTGGTTCCCCAGTAAAGACTCAACCTGCTAGCAAAGTGACAGTCTTCTGATGTTTTACTGGTGGACATACCACTACAAGTATGGAGTGGAAACATGCTGGTTCTCCAGTAAAGACTCAATCTGCTAGCAAAGTGACAGTGTTCTGGTGTTTTATTAGTGCACATACCACTACAAGTATGGAGTGGAAACATGCTGGTTCCCCAGTAAAGACACAACCTGCTAGCAAAGTGTCAGTGTCCTAATGTTTTATTAGTGCACATACCACTACAAGTATGGAGTGGAAACATGCTGGTTCCCCAGTAAAGACTCAACCTGCTAGCAAAGTGACAGTCTTCTGATGTTTTATTGCTGGACATACCAGTACAAGTCATGCTGGCTCCCCAGTAAAGACTCAATCTTCTAGCAAAGTGACAGTGTTCTGATGTTTTATTGGTGGACATACCACTACAAGTATGGAGTGGAAACATGCTGGTTCCCCAGTAAAGACTCAATCTTCTAGCAAAGTGACATTCTTCTGATGTTTTATTGCTGGACATATCACTACAATTATGGAGTGGAAACATGCTGGTTCCCCAGTAAAGACTCAATCTGCTAGCAAAGTGACAGTGTTCTGATGTTTTATTGCTGGACATATCACTACAAGTATGGAGTGGAAACATGCTGGTTCCCCAGTAAAGACTCAATCTTCTAGCAAAGTGACATTCTTCTGATGTTTTATTGCTGTACATACCACTACATATATGGAGTGGAAACATGCTGGTTCCCCAGTAAAGATTCAATCTTCTGGCAAAGTGACAGTGTTCTGATGTTTTATTGGTGCACATACTACTACAAGTATGGAGTGGAAACATGCTGGTTCCCCAGTAAAGACTCAACCTGCATGGTGTTTTATTGGTGAACTTTGCTGAACACGGCGTCACTGTGAATGCTGCAGCTGCATTAAAACTTTGATGAAGTTGCGTCGTGCCGTTTGTGACAAACGTCACAACATTAATGTCAAACTTCTTCATGACAATGCTCGCCCCATGTTGCTACTGCTATTCGTCAGAAAATCACCAAATTTGGTTAGCAGATACTCCAGCACACACCATACAGTCCGGACTTGCACCACCGGACTTTCATCTGTTTGGTCCCATGTAGAAGTTCCTGGCCGGCCAACGCTTTGCGACGGACGCAGAAGTGAAACCAGCAGTTCCCAGATGTCCAGGGAAAGGGACTTCTACGAACATGGCATATAGAAACTGGTGTCACATTTGCGTTGAGAAAGTTTGTGGCTATGTAGAAAAGTAGTTAAAAAGTTCATTTATGACGTTTTTTCATAACTATTAAATCTTTTTCGAGAAAAAAATATTGTGCTTACTTTCCGATCCACCCTCGTACATAACGCAGGGTGTTAATTCCCCTTTATTTAGATGCATTGTGTAATGAAGTGCTGGTTTTTAAAAAGGATTTGTAGAACAACAATTTGGTTTCTAAATCCAAAAAGAACTGTGGCGATATTTTGAAACGGAAAGACTGTAAATCTTATACCAATAAAATGATGGCCTCCAACTTCTTTAGTCATGACTCGAGTACTAGAATACCTGAAATCAGGAAGAAAAGGATTTACGTAGCTAAGAAATGTCAAGGTCAAGTATAAAAAAAGCTACTGTCTATTGTTGAAAGGTAAGTTAAACTTATTGTAACGTTTTGCTGTTTTTACTTTCTCTACATATACTATGTACATAGTGTATAGACAGGGTATTGTATTGCACTAAAAATTCGACACCGAGATTTCACCAGAAATACATATTTTGAACTTCCTCAATCTCCCCCCCACAAAAAAAAAAATTAGAAAAAAGTCCAAGTGTTTGCGCATGTGTGTCTGTGTCTCTTATTGTTTGTGGACAGCACAACGATTTTGATTAAAATATCGTATATTAAAGATATTTACTTGACAAATAAAATGTATATCTTGAATTTTCTGGGAATAACCTCTGAAGACTGCTTTATTCTGGGTGAAGTTTACGGAATTTTGTGTAACTGATAAACCGTGAGAGATGGACAAAAACTTACCACACAAAAAAGTGTAGAGTTCCTTAAAACACCAGGTAATGTTATATGCATTTTTGTCCCGGAATTGACCGTTTTTAAGATATTCCTTGTTATTGATTTCAGTTTTAAATATTTACACTTTTTCGTGCGAGAAGTTGTCAAACTCTTGGCCATGCAAAGAAACAGATTTCTATTCCATGGCAATCACATTTTAAGACTTTGACCATCGGTTTATCCAAGTGTTCCCTTATTCCCCTTACCCTTTCTGCTAATGTTTATCCAAGTGCTCCCTTATTCCCCTTACCCTTTCTGCTAATGTTTATCCAAGTGTTCCCTTATTCCCCTTACCCTGTCTGCTAATGTTTATCCAAGTCTTCCCTTATTCCCCTTACTCTTTCTGCTAATGTTTATCCACGTGTTCCCTTATTCCTCTTACCCTTTCTGCTAATGTTTATCCACGTGTTCCCTTATTCCCCTTACCCTTTCTACTAATGTTTATCAAAGTGTTCCCTTATTCCCCTTACCCTTTCTGCTAATGTTTATCCAAGTGTTCCCTTATTCCCCTTACCCTTTCTGCTAATGTTTATCCAAGTGTTCCCTTATTCCCCTTACCCTTTCTGCTAATGTTTATCCACGTGTTCCCTTATTCCCCTTACCCTTTCTGCTAATGTTTGTCCCAGTGTTCCCTTATTTCCCTTACCCTTTCTGCTAATGTTTATCCAAGTGTTCCCTTATTCCCCTTACCCTTTCTGCTAATGTTTATCCAAGTGTTCCCTTATTTCCCTTACCCTTTCTGCTAATGTTTATCCAAGTGTTCCCTTATTCCCCTTACCCTTTCTGCTAATGTTTATCCACGTGTTCCCTTATTCCCCTTACCCTTTCTGCTAATGTTTATCCAAGTGTTGCCTTATTGCCCTTACCCTTTCTGCTAATGTTTATCCAAGTGTTCCCTTATTCCCCTTACCCTTTCTGCTAATGTTTATCCACGTGTTGCCTTATTCCCCTTACCCTTTCTGCTAATGTTTATCCACGTGTTGCCTTATTCCCCTTACCCTTTCTGCTAATGTTTATCCAAGTGTTCCCTTATTCCCCTTACCCTTTCTGCTAATGTTTATCCACGTGTTGCCTTATTGCCCTTACCCTTTCTGCTAATGTTTATCCAAGTGTTCCCTTATTCCCCTTACCCTTTCTGCTAATGTTTATCCACGTGTTGCCTTATTCCCCTTACCCTTTCTGCTAATGTTTATCCACGTGTTGCCTTATTCCCCTTACCCTTTCTGCTAATGTTTATCCACGTGTTGCCTTATTCCCCTTACCCTTTCTGCTAATGTTTATCCACGTGTTGCCTTATTGCCCTTACCCTTTCTGCTAATGTTTATCCACGTGTTCCCTTATTCCCCTTACCCTTTCTGCTAATGTTTATTCCAGTGTTCCCTTATTCCCCTTACCCTTTCTGCTAATGTTTATTCCAGTGTTCTCTTATTCCCCTTACCCTTTCTGCTAATGTTTTTCACGATTAGCATGAGTAGATAGAAGAATAAGCATCTTAACCATAATTTGTTACAGAGATGCAAAGAAAGTCATATAAATGGGACAAATAAAATTTTAATGGTTAATTTAGTTCTAATATAAAGTCGATTTAAAAACTTTCTTTCCTAAGGACGAATTAAGATCATCCTCATATAACAAAATGAAGCGCTATTTGTTGTTTTTAATATTATCCTGACGTAAAAACCACAAGTTATTTGCAGCTGTTTAACTTTAGTTACATTTGTGTCCCATAATGTCAACAATTCCAATTATTGTCATTCACTCCCGGTAATCTTTTCTTTCGTATTTATTTTGCACAAATTAATAAGAAAAAAATTTGATGTGTTGCATTCACATGACTTTCTCTACATCTCTGCAACAAATTATTGTTTAAAAGCTTATGCTTCTATTTACTTCATGCTATTTGAGACAAAAAATAGGAGAATTAGTCTTATTACTTGCTTCTTTATAAGTAGAGGGAAATAAGGGAGTAGCATAAGTTAAAGTGACAGTCATGATAGATATGTTGCAAAATGCTGTTGATAATGTTTCCCTCCGTATCTTAACAACAGGTGACAGCAAGATGGTGCACCACCACATTTTTACTTAACAGTTCGACACTACCTGGATGAAGCATTTGGTACACGCTGAATTGGCTTGGCCACCACGGTCGCCAGATTTGACTGCATGCGATTTCTGGCTATGGGGAATGTATGCTGCAAGACCTACTGACATTAATGACCTTAAAGAACGCATAACAACTGTCGTCCGCTCTATACCTACGGAAATGTATGGTACAAAAGGTTGAAACACGCATTGCTGCCGTAGGTGCACAGGTCGAAGGAGTGCACTAGTTTCATTTGGATTTGTGTACTTAGTGTGTTATTATGTGTTTTTGAAATAACAGTAACTCCTATCTAAGTGCTAACATATTTTTGGACAACCCTGTATTAGCATTGATATAATATAGATATTCACACTATCACAAATATACGATTTAATAATACACAAAGACTATGTTAATTAGATCGATATTAAATGTGGGTACGCGGTCACAGTGTTGTCAATACAATGGACTAATTAAAGAGAAGCAAATAGTCGTGAAGTTTGCAATGATGATGAAGCACTGTTGTATTTTCATGTATCATGTAATTGATGGCGATTCGATAGCACTTTGTATGTTGACAGTTCTTAAGGGTAGTGTGGTTGTCAAAGTTAACCCCTCACATATCAGCAAGTACTAAATGAATTTTCATGAAAACTTTGCGGTATGTACAATAACAGTCTGCTGGTGAAAAAAATGGTTCTGCTTTTACCTGTAAAACTGGATTTTTAAAAAATTATAATGCTGGGAAAAAAACAACAAAATTTACATGATAAAACATGGTTGATTTCATGTACCTCTTATTCAGAAACCTTTCAAAGCAGAATATTAAAAAAAAATTACTTTCTCTAGCCCCATATGTACAAGGTATTGTAATGCACCCAAAAATTCGATACCGAGATTTCACCGGAAATATATGTTTTGGGGTACCCTGAGTCCGAAAAAAGCATTTTCAAAAAAAGATCCGTGTGTCTGTCTGTCTGTCTGTGTGTGTCTGTGGACAGCATAGCCCCAAAACTTGGTATTTAGGTTTAGTATCTTCCAAGGATACGACACGAAGATTTTCAAAAAAATCCCCCTACTGAAAGCTACCCTTTACGTGCAACAAATTTCGAAAATTTTGATTTTCTTAAAAATGGCTGTAACGATTACGTTTAAAATCCCGCATATTAAAGTCATTTATGTCCGAAGTAAAATGTATATCTTCAACTTTTGGGGAATAGCCTCTTAAGACCTCTTTATTCTGGATGAATTTTGCTTAAGTGTTAAACCGTAAGAGAGAAAAAAACTCATTACACAAAAAAATGTACATCAGTACAAAACACACAATTTATGTCCTTTAGGTTTTCGTTGTGGTGGTGACCGTTTCTGAGATATTCCTTGTTATTGGTTTCAATTGTGAAGTACTTAAACTTTTCTCAGACAGAACCGCACCGACCCTAACTAACAATGACGGGCAACAGCCAAGCACAAGTATACCTACTCCCTCACCAGAGACGGCCGAACCTTCGCGCAAGCGAAGCAGGACGTCTATTGGCGGCAGCAACAGGCGCAAGCCATCCTCGCCTCAACGCCTCGTAGCGGTTGAGAGTGTTGAAACCGGGCAGGACCCAACCAGTCCCTACACTATCCCTATGCCCGACTCTGACACCGACGTCGAACCTGACGGGCCGTGGATAACTGTCCACGCAGGGGGCCGCAGAAGCGGTCGTTCCTCCCCCAACCCAGCTGCACCACCACAGGGAATAAACCAACCCCCAACCCAAGGGGGGAGAAAAATACCGCCTATAGTTGCCGACGCTTTCCGCAACCACGTTGTGGTTATGAGAAAGCTGGCAGCGAAGCTTAGGGGCCCCTTCGAGGCCCGGCGGAAGCAAAGGAAAGTCCACCTCCATACCTCCTCGGAAAGGGATTTCGAGGCAGCGAAGGCAGTACTACGGGATGAACAAATCCCGTTCTACAGCTACTCGCTGCAGCGTCCCTACGTGGAGCGTAGGATAATTCGGGGCCTTGACTCCGACTGCACCCCTGAGGATGTCAAGGCGGCTCTTCAGGACGAGTACAATATCACCCCTTCCACCGTGGCACGTCTCAGTAAGACGGTGGCAACCGACGACGGCACTCAGCGAGTGCCCATGCCCTTATTCCTGGTCGTGGTACCAAGGGAACGCGCCCAGTCAGTTCAGCCGATAGACGCCGTCCGTCGGCTTATCTTCACCGTCGTGCGTATCGAAAGATACCACGGCAAAGAGGGACCTGTGCAGTGCCATAGGTGCATGGGCTTCAACCACTCTAGCAGTGTGTGCGAGCGCAAGCTCGCATGCCTGCGGTGCGGTGAAGCCCATATACTGAGGGACTGCACAAAGCCCCATGAAGCTCGCCACTGTGTGAACTGTGGTGAGGCGCACGTGGGCTCATATAAAGGATGTAAGGTGCGGAAGCGCCTTGTTGAGAGCCGCCGTGGAGGCCCCCAGGAGCCAGCTAAAGTGCGCCCTGGGGTGTCCTTCTCCTCGGCACTGAACCGCGCTGAGGGAACACTGCGCGCCGCTGAGGCAGCAGCAACTCCCAGCCCCGCAGTCACCGCAGAGACCGTGCCAGCTCCGTCCTTGACGGAGACCCCAACGCCCCAACCTGGTCCGCCTACTTCAACGGAGGAAGCCGCCCCGACGCCCTCGACAGAGGGCCCACGCCGGACTTCTCCAAAAAAGAAGTCCAGGAGGAGAGGAAAGAAGAACCGTCGGGCGGCTGGCCAGACGGGCCAAACAGAGGCTCCCACCTCTGTGAGACCCGAGGCCACGCCCCCAGCACCCCAGCAGCTACCAGTGGCGGAAGCTCCAGTAGCGGCCGCCACAGTACCTACTCCAGTAGCAGAGGCTCCTGCTGCACCTACCACCACAGCGGCTTCCTCGGCCTTTACAGCGGCCATCCCACAGGCGGACCTGGATGAACTTCAGGACCTAGCCCTGTGGTTCGGTGACCTCCTAAATAAGGTCCTACCTGTACTGCGCAATTTCAAGTTGCAGTACAGCAACCCCAGACTCTCCCCCCTCCAGAAACACACCCTGTTCCTCCAAACCTTGGAGCAGTTGTACCCGGGTTCCGCTAAGTAATGGTCTCTAGATTCGTTCGGAGACCATTGCGACTCGCGTACTGGAACGCGAACGGCATCCGGGGGCAACGCCCAGGCGTCATTGAGTTTGTACAAACGTACGGAATTGACATTCTGATGGTTTGCGAAACCCATCTGGATGCTGTTACTGACTTCTCGCTGCCTAGTTACGTCACCCATCGGTCCGATCGGGTCGGCCGACAGGGTGGCGGTACAGCTATCTTCATTAAGAACCACATAACCCATACTCCTGTCCAACTCCCAGCACTACAGCACGTGGAGGCCTGTGCAATCCGGCTTGCCGTTGCCGGGCTAGACGCGCTGCTGATAGCTGCATATGACCCACCAAACCACCGCTTCCATGAAGCGGACTACACCACCCTACTCAACCTTCACCCAGTGGTATGCATCGCAGGAGATCTCAACGCGAAACATGCCCTCTGGCACAGCCGCACCAACAACCCCCGAGGCCGCGGGCTCTACCGCCTCATCAGCGGCAACCCCGCCCTCGTCGCGCACGGACCGAGAGGACCTACGTGTCATCCGGCTCGCGGCAGACCGGATGTTCTTGACATCATAATCACCAAGAACACACCATTTCATCTAGACCTCTCGGCGGTCAACGAGTTGGACTCCGACCATGACCCTGTCGTGGTGGATACAACCGAGACCGTATCAGCTCTGGTAACACCAGACTGGATAAATGAGATCGACTGGGACGCAGCCGTCCTAGACCTAAACCAAACCGTGGACCCGCGACCGCGCATCGATTCCATCGAAGCGCTGGAAGCGGCAGCCACGGCCTTCTCCCGCCAACTCCTGAATGTGGTACGCGCGCATACCTACCGCATCCCATCAAACAAACCTAACCCGAGAACCATACCGAATGAACTCCGGCAGCTGCTAAAAGCCAAGGCAACCGTACGGAAGCTATGGCAGCGCTTCCGCCATCCCAGGATCCAAGCAGTGTACCAGCGGTTAAAATCCCTGGCAAGGCGCCTGCTTCGCGCGCACCGCAAAGCGGCCTGGGAACACACAATGGCACATATAAACCTGGAAGAGAAACAACCCTGGAGGATCATCCGATCCCTCAGGAAAGACAAAAGTCAGTTTCAGCATCCCATCCATGGCTCCCGTGGGAGACTCTCTTTTGAGCCCCAGGACAAAGCCACGGATTTCGCAGACTATCTGGAGTCCCAATTCGAACCCCGTGAAGACCCCCAGGATGAGGACTTCACTGAGCTCGTGGAAGCGACGGTAGACTACCTCTATGAGGAGCCCCCGCCGCCCCATGAGGAGATCCGCATTCCGTTAGTCACCCCGAAAGAGGTGGCTTCCCAACTCAACCACCTAAAACCTAACAAAGCCCCTGGACATGACGGCGTTACGGCGCCTATGCTCCAGCACCTACCCAGAAAGGCCGTAATCCACCTGACGCGGATTTACAATGCATGCCTGCACCTACGTCACTTTCCAACGTGTTGGAAGGAGGCGCGGGTGGTATGTATTTTGAAACCCGGCAAGGACCCGGTCTTCCCGTCAAGCTACAGATCTATTACCTTACTTCCGATCGTCTCGAAAGTATTCGAGCGGTTACTCCTACCTCGCCTCACCCCTCTCTTCGAAGAGAGACTCCTACTCCCGGATCATCAGTTTGGTTTCCGCACTGGACATTCCACAACCCTGCAGTTGCTGCGACTGGCTGAGAAGGCTGCCCTGGGCTTCCAGGACAACTTCAAAACAGTCGCGGTGCTCTTGGACGTGGAAAAGGCCTTCGCCACCACGTGGCATCAGGGACTCTTGTACAAGCTCAAGAACGCAGAAATTCCTCCCCCCTATCTTCACCTGCTTAGTAGCTTCCTTCGGGACCGCACTTTCAGGGTGAGGGTGGAGGGGAGGCATTCCACAGTCAGACCCATAGCGGCGGGAGTGCCGGAAGGCAGCGTGCTGTCGCCGTTACTCTTTGCTGCCTACATGTCCGACTTCCCCACAGAACCCAGTACTGTTACGTGCCAGTATGCCGACGATGTCCTCATAATGGCGCGTAACAAGAACGCCCGATATTGCTTCCCCCCGCTACAGAGACAGCTCCAGGCCATAGGCAGATGGAGTGAACAGTGGCGGATGGCCATCAGCCCGCAGAAGAGCTCAGCTCTACTGCTGGCCAAAGTCCGTGGCTGGCGACCGGAGAGGTCGCTGAGGCTGCGGCGGAGGCGGATCCCCTGGGTCCGCTCCGCCAAATACCTCGGAGTCCTCCTCGACCGCGGCCTTACTTTCACTCCACATGTCAGGGAGAAGGTCGGCTTGGGACACGCTGCCCTGCGGCAGCTGTTTCCCATCTTCCGCTCCACCATGCCTACACACCTAAAACTACGGCTGTACCGCGCAGTCATCCCGCCCCTGATGCTGTACGGCTGTGAGGTCTGGGGTTCGGTGGCTCGTTCCACCATCCGCAGGCTGCAGGCCGTGCAGAACAGGGCATTGAGGATGATATACGGCACAGACCGCAGATTCCCGTCCCACATTCTCCATTCCCACTCCGGAATCCCTTACATAGTGGACGTTGTGCGAGAAAGAGCTCGCACAATATACACTAAACTTGCTCCCCACCCAAATCCCCAGGTGAACACTCTCGGTCTTTACGACCACACGCTACCAAGGAGACGCGTAAGCTACCGCCTTCCCAAGGACGCCTTGGGATGGTAGTTTTCCGGCCGCCTCTCCCTTTATTGTTCTATCCGCCAAGTTAAGCAGCATCGGGCATGGTCACGACTCGGACGGGTGACCATCCAGTCGTACCCCGACCAGATCTGCAACACTGGCTTCCCCCACCCCGTACCTATATCCCTTCATGTCTCCCCGCTAGTCGGCACTGCTTTCCTTGACAGCCCGCAAGCGGCTGGCCAAGGTAAGCAGCATCGGGCCTGGTCCCACTCTGGGTGGGTGGCCACTCAGATAGGTAAGCCAGCCCGCGCCGGCTGCACAGAGGGAACACCCTGCCCAACTACTTTGACATTGACAAAAACGCTTGCATAAGACTACATCTACTATATCACACGGGTAAATCCGCAAGAAAAGCGGATAGGTACCGTGGTGATTTGCCCCCGCCCGAGTACACTCGGGCGACTAGTTCCTGCTCCTGGCTCCTGGCTCCTGGAAGTGTCCGTTTTTCTTTTGTTCTACTCCTGGCCAAGCAAAGAAGTGATTTGCAATGACGTTCGCATAACGATAGCTTTTAAAACATTTGACAATCATTTTAGCATAGTGCATTCCTTTATTCCCTTCTACTTATAAGGAACTATGTAATAACATTCTGCTAATATTTATCTGGATTAGCATTGTGAACAAAGAAGAATAATCTTTTGTAGGAGGTTTGTAGACCAGCTAGAGAAAGACATGTGAGTGTAACACATCAGATTTTTACACATGTTCTGACTATACTTATCTACTCCAACTGCCAGAATCAGAAGTATAGGGCTCGAGATAATTATTTTAAAAAATGCCGCATTTGTGGAAAAAAAAAAGAAGTTTAAAATATATCTATTTTCACATGGTTAACATTTTATAATTTCCATAATTTGTAAGCTAGGCTTATGAATCAGGCAGTCAGAAGTGATTAATGTGTGTTTGATAAGAGCAGACATTTCCAACATTCTAGCATCAATGCTTCCTGAGTAAAAGGTACACGTGTATCAGCAAATGTAATATCGAGAAAATTGAACTTAAGCATTTGGAATGCCAATCTGACTTACTTCAACACACTCACTCATCTGAATCTGTATTCCTGGACTCTGTTCTGCTTCTCGGCATTCCTGTCCTGACTGTAGGGCAGCATGAACATTTCCCTCAAGTGTCTCTCACCCTAGAAACAGAAAGGTTGAAGATGCAGATGTGGCACTCTGTCCGCGAGCATTTAAAAATTGCGTGCCAAGTTTAAAAGTTCATTTAAACGCTAAAAAGTGGACGCAGCATATTAAAAGTATATATATTTTTTGAATAAGAAAACTTCAGGGAATTCAAGTATGCAAAAAACGAAAATTTACATTTATGACCTCTTTGCCTTGTAGCATTAATATCAAAGCTTTTGCAATTCTTCGCCAAGTCAGTTTAACTGAGTTATTCTAGATTTTGTGTAACCTAGTCCACTCTCCAGTAGCTACAAAGCAAACACACTTCTAAATTGGTTGTGAACATTCTCGCATACTGGACAGCCCGGATTCGATCCCTAGCGACCGCACGTTGTACACAAAGCGGCGCAGCGGCGGTTTACTCGGGGCTCCCCAACCATCACATTCCACCGGTGCTCCATCTTCACTCCATGTATCAGCAGGTCATCGCCTGCGGTGCCACAAGAAGTAAAAGTGGCGCAGCGGCGGTTTACTCGGGGCTCCCCAACCATCACATTCCACCGGTGCTCCATCTTCACTCCATGTATCACCAGGTCATCGCCTGCGGTGCCACAAGAAGTAAAAGCGGGCGTTAAACACCATACAAAAATAAAGAATTGCGCAGACATTCATAGGAAAAGAGTTTTGATGACAATTGATCAAGTAGTGTAATCTAATAGTAGCTACTATAAGAATTATAAAATAGATTAAACTTATATTTTCATCATCAGAAACTGCCATTGCAATCCAAAGCAAGACTGAAGAGAGGTTAGAGCAGAGAGCTGAAGAGCGTGGGCTAACAAGACGGGAGTAGTTTCATCTGCTACTCAAGTTGGTGTTAATCCAGAGTAAAGTTACTTGTGAAGTATTATTGGAGAACACAAGTGGATCAATAACTCGTGAAACTGAGTGGAAAGCCTTGCAGGGAACTTACGTTGTCATAAAATATGCACAGAGCGCTCAAGGTGGCTGCTTCTAAATGACTAAGTGGGTAGAGTAGAAGGACCATTAATGTCTAACGCTATTGACCAAGGACTTGAGATCCAAAACATGCCCCAGAAGCTTTATCTGCTCCCAATTACATTTAATGACAACGTAATCACAAAGTTATTATTTTGACAATGCCTCAATAAGGGACCGGGGAAATGCGAGTTACAGCAGCTGGGATTAGGTACACTCTACTTATGTGTTTCACATGATTTTCTCTCCACTTTACTTCTTCCTGCCGTTCTTCTTGCCCCAAGGGTTTATTTTTCATTATTTAAATTCTTTCTTGCTATATTACTTTCTCTACACGAACTATGCACGTGTAGAGATTAAAAAAAACATTTTTGGAAAAAGGTCCGTGTGTGTGTCTCTGGACAGCATAGCTCAAATACGAAAAGACCGTTAAAAAGCAAACTTGGTATTTAAGTTTGGTATCTTCCAGGGATGCGACTCGAAGATTTTCAAGAAAATCCCCCCACCCCAAACTACCCTTTACATGAAAAAAATATTGAAAATTTTCATTTTCTCAAATACGGCTCTAACGATTTTGATTAAACTAACTTATATTTAAGATATTTACTTGCCAAATAAAACGTATATCTTGATTTTTCTGGAAATACCCTATGAAGACATGTTTATTCTGGATGTATTTTTCGGAATTTTTCATAACTGTAAACCGTAAGAGATAGGCTATAACTTAATATACATAAATTGTAGAGCTCGTTAAAACACACAATTTATGTTATATACATTTTTTTTTTCGTGTAGTTCGCCGTTTTTGAGATATTCCTTGTTATTAGTTTCAGCTTTAAAAAAAACCCTATGCTTTTCTCATACGGGGAATGGTCAACTCCTGTCCATACAAACAAAGATACTTCAATCAAATACTAGTAATCAGATATTAAAAGATTTGACTATTGATTTAGCCTATAGCACTCCCTTATTTTCCTTCTACTTACAGGGAAGCAAATAATAAGACTATTTCTGCTAAGTTTTTTCCATTAGCATTAAGTAACAAGAATAAGCTTTTTAATAATAATGTATTACACAGATGTAGAGAAAGTCATGTGAATGGAACACATCAGGCAGTTTAAAAACATTTGACTATCATTTTAACATAGCACATTCCTTTAGTCCCCTTCTACTTATAAGGAACTAAGTAATAAGAACATTCTGCTAATGTTTATCTCGATTAGCATTGTGTAGAAAGAAGAAGAATGTTTTGTAAGAAGTTCGTGAATAGAGGAGCTAGAGAAAGTCATGTGAGTGTAACACACCAGATTTTTAATATTCTGTGTTTTAATAAAAATTGCGTTTGAGAAAATTGAAAATGTTGGGTATGAATGGTAGTTTGAAACACGACGATTTTCCTAAAACCTTTCGTGTATTTGGAAGAGTGTAAACTTAGATACTTGCTTTGAGCTATTGTGCCCATAGACACACGTACATAGGGCCTCTTTCTTAAAATTCTTTTTGAATTTAGGGGCCCTCAAATATGTATCTTCCATAAAATATTGTTATGGTATTTTTGTGTGAAATACAGTGCCTTTTCTATCCACTGTGTACCTATATAGCATTTGGTAGAGAAAATAAAAAAAAAAAAAGTATAAAAAATCTGATGTGTTTCATTCACACAACTTTCTCTACATCTCTGTAACAAATTATTCTTAAAAAACATATTCTTCTATCTACTTTACTTCTTTTTGGTAGTGTTTAACGCCCCTTTAACTACTTATGGCACCGCAGGCGGTGACACCGATGATACATGAATGGAGATGGAGCACCAGTGGAATACGATGGCGGGGGAAACCGGAGAACCCGGAGAAAACCTGCCCCAGCGCCGCTTCGTCCCTGCCCACAAATCTCACGTGCGGTCGCTTGGGATCGAACCCGGGCCGTCTATGTGAGAGGCGAGTGGTCTAATCACTCGGCGACGGATCGGCCCCCTATCTACTTTATAATGATCAAGATAAACATTAGCACAAATTGTATTAATACGAGGTACGTCCAGAAAGTAAGTTCCGTTTCAATTTATCTCCGCTGCAGCGCTGCGATCGCAGTTCCGCACATGCGAGGTAGACGCTCTGTATCAAGGAGAAGAAACGTGCGCCATTTTGAGATCAGCCACATACGTTTTGTTGTGCTTGTTTACAATGTTGGTGTTAATTGAAAATCCCGCCGCTTGTGAAATCAGATATGTGATTCGTTTTCTGAATGCAAGGAAAGTGAAACCAATTGAAATTTATTGGCAAATTTGCGAAGTTTACGGACAAAATGCGATGAGTGATTCAATGGTGAGAAGCTGGGTCCGACAGTTCAATGAAGGACGTAGTGAAGTGCACGATGAAGAACGAAGTGGGCGTCCATCTTTGGTTACAGAAGAACTGGTTCACGCGATTGATGACAAGATCCAGGAAAACAGCAAGTTTACAATTAGTGCTCTCGCTGTGGAATTTCCTCAAAGCTCACGATCACTAATTCATGAAATTGTTACCGATAAACTGAAATTTCGTAAACTTTGCTCACGTTGGGTACCAAAGATTCTTACTGAGCAACACAAAACAAAACGGATGGGTAGTGCACTTCAGTTTTTAACCCGTTATGATGAAGACGGCGAAGAATTTCTGACACAGATAGTCACAGGAGATGAGACTTGGGTCTCTTACGACACCCCTGAAAGTAAGCGGCAATCAATGGAATGGAGGCACACTTCATCCCCAGCAAAGGTTAAGCCGAAACAAATCTTGACACCTCGAAAAATGATGTGCACAGTGTTCTGGAAAGGCATCTTACTCATTGATTTCTTACCACGTGGTCAAACAATCAAAGCAGATGTTTATTGCGAGACACTTAGGAAATTGCGCCGCGCAATACAGAATAAGCGCCGAGGATTGCTGTCAAAAGGTGTTGTTTTTCTTCACGACAACGCACGACCACACACTGCAAATGTGACGAAAAACCTCCTACAGGGATTTGGCTGGGACGTGTTTGACCATCATCCGTACAGCACCTCGCTCCTAGCGACTTTCATCTGATCCTAGTTCTTTCATCTCAAGTCTTTCCTTGGCGGCAATACTTCAACAATGACGAAGAGCTGAAAGAAAATGTTTCCAACTTTTTGAAGACACAGGTGGCAAAATTCTATGAAGAAGGTATTCAAAAACTTGTGCCAAGCTATGACAAATGCCTGAAACATTTCGGCAGTTATGTGGAAAAATAGCTTAAGAGTTGTAGAATTTTGTGCAATAAATAATTATTCTGTATCTGTACACAATTTAATTTTATTATCAAACGGAACTTACTTTCTGGACGTACCTCGTACTTGCTTCCTTGTAAGTAGAAGGAAAAGAATAGAATACACTAGGATGAAACGGTAGTCAAATCTTTTAAAAGCTGGTTGCCATGTGGTTGAAATCCGTTTCTATGCAGGGTAAGAAGTTTACTACTTCCTGTGTGAAAAAAAGTATTTTAAATCTTAAAATAATAACAAGGAAAATCTCAGAAATGGCCAGTTCTGCGAAGAAAACGTATATGACATAAATTGTGTGTTTTATCGTGATCTACATTTTTTGTGCAGTAAGTTTTTGTGTATCTCTTACGCTTTACCAGTTGAACAAAATTCAGTAAAATTCCTTCAGAATAAATAGATCTTCAGAGGCTATTCTCAGAAAATTCAAGATATGTATTTTATTTGTCACATACAAATTTTTTTAATATATGGTATTTTAATCAGAATCGTTAGAGCCACTTTTCAGAAAATCAAACATTTAGGAAATGTTTCCATTTAAAGGGTAGATTGGGTGGGGGGATTCATCTCAAAATCTTCGTGTAGCATCTCTGGAAGGTACTAAACTTAAATACCAAGTTTGGTATTTTACTGACTTTTCGTTTTTGAGTTATCCTGTTCACAGACACACGGACGTTCTTTTAAACATCACAGAATCAAACATCAACATTCAAAATATAGATTTTATTTATGAGGTAAATATATATAATGTACGATATTTTAATCAAAATCGTTAAAGTCATTTTTGAGAAATTCAAAGTTTTCGAAATTTTTTAACGTAAAGGGTAGTTTGGTGTGGGGGGATTTTGTTGAAAATCTTCATGTCGCATCCTTGGAAGGTTCATTCACATGACTTTCTCTACATCGCTGCAATAAATTACTGTTAAAAAGCTTATGCTTCTATTTACTTCATGCTAATTGAGAAAAAATGAGCAGAAATGGTTTTACTGCTTGCTTCCTTGTAAGTAAACGCCAAATAAGGAAGTACCATAGCTTAAAGTGATAGTCAAGAGCTGGTTGCTATGTGACTGAAGTACCTTTGTTTGAATGGACAGGAGTTGACAAGTTCCTGTCTGAGAAAAGTATAAGTTTCTTAATGCTGATACTAAAAACCAGGAATATCTCAAAAACGATCAACTCCACGAAAAAAATATATTACATAAATTATGTATTTTAATGTGCTCTACATTTTTTTGTGTGGTACGTTTTTGTATATCTCATATGGTTAAGCAGTTATGCAAAATGCCGTAAAATTCATTCAGAATAAAGTGGTCTTAGAGGCTATTCCCAGAAAATTCAAGATAGGGGAAAGTCGGGTTGTATCGGACAAGTAGGGTTACAATTTATAGCCACCTGTAGCAGCACTTGTCAAACCATTAACGTGTGTGCTAAGGTAGAATACTGCCGCTCGCGCCATTTTGGATCGAGCGGCCAAGGCGTTTGTAAATGACAATCAGATATTTGCTTTTTGTGAGCTTTCTAGTGCACGAAGATAACTTTGGAGCTACGCAGCTTGTCGGAAATTGAGTACAATAATGTTTTTAGTGTTTTGTTAGATGTGTGGGTTACTATTCTTTATACTGTGAGCGATAAATGTGCCTAGGCCTGACAATGTATATGATATAAAACAAAGCTTCGGAGTGCAGCACTCGGGTTGTATCGAACAAACAATCGCAGGGTTGTACTGGAAAATATTTACAATTTTAAATTCTGAATTTTATCTTTTTATCTTATTAGGAGGAAGAAAAAATGTCATAATTGGGATGAAAAGCACACGAAGGAAGCCGTAGAAAAGTTCGACTTCATGAAATGACAATTAGGGAAGTTAGTAAAAGATATTGTGTACCTAAAAGTACCTTAGGTGATAGACTTTAAGCTCTTGCCTTTGAGCAGAATTGAGTTTTTAACCCAAGTTTATCAGTATGCAGAGAAACTAAAAACGAAGTGTAGGTTGAACAAAATAATGATGAAACCTGCAAAAGACTTTTGCTATGATTTTATGCGGAGGCATACAGACTCATATCTGTCAAAGGCAAAAAGCAAGTGGGCAAACCTACCTCAGCAGAAAGAGGTAGGAAAATCACACTTACTTCGATCAACAAATGTTTATTCCTCCTTACTCCATTCTCCCGCGGTTAAGATTAGACGAGTTAAATAAGGATGCACCAGTAGGAAGTGTATTTGCTGCCCAACCAAATGGGTGGATAACAGAAGTTGGATTTCTAAACTGGCTGAAGGTTTTTGCAGAACGGGTCAATCCAAGCTGAAAAATATCCTGCTCTTTTGATTGCTGATGGTCACTCAAGCCACAAAAATCTACCTGTGATCACATTTGCAAAACAAAATCACATCCACATGCTGAGTTTGTGAAAAGGACAAAAGTAGAGTCAATAAATATCAAGTAAAAAAGACTGGTAGACCTGAAGCTGAAGAAAGAGCTCAAAAATCTTCGAACTTTGAGGAAGAATTGCAAGAAGAGGATGAAAGGATTACTGGTGTTATCTCCAACTAAAGTTTTCAAGAGGACTGGATACAGTGCAATATTTGCAAAGGTTGGGCCCTTGAAAACTGTGCAAATCCTGAAATGTCTTCGATTCAATTATTATAATATGATTTTTCTATACTTATAATAAGAAATGTATAGGAGGTTAATTCTATTGATATTATTTTGTATAATCATGTATGTTTAGCAATAAAAAGTTGTATTATGATTTAAAAAACGACATTATTTCAAGCCCAACACCGTGTCCGATACTACCCTCCAGAAATCAGAAAGGTCAAAATGCAAGGTTTATAAAACGTCAAAGAGAAACCATTAAAGAGGACTCTAACATGAATGAGCTTCTAAACATACTGAAATAACATGTTGAAGTCTTCAGTAGAGAATAACATATTCCATTTTAATCGTTAACAAATTTTATAGCTTTGGAAAAGCTTAAGTGTCCGATACTACCCGACCCTCCCTATAGATTTTATTTTGCATATAAATATGTTTAATATACGACATTTTAATCAAAATCGTTAGAGCCATGTTTAAGAAAATAAACATTTTCAAACATTTTTCCATTTAAAAGGTAGCTTGGATGGTGGGGGGATTTTTCTCAAAATCTTCGTGTTGCATCCCTGGAAGATACTAAACTTAAATACCAAGTTTGGTATTTTACTGACCTTTTGTTTTTGACTTATCGTATTCACACGCATGCTGACCTTTTTCTAAAAATGTTTTTATGGATACAGGGGCCCCAAAACGGGTGTATTTCCGGTGTTCAGTTTTTGGATGGAAAACAAGACGTTCACTTTACACTAGTACGTGTAGAGAAAGTAACAACTAGACGGGCACCTGGATAGCACTTGTCAGTCAGTATTGACGAATACACGTCACTCACACTTTCACGCGCGTTAATTTACCGTATGAATATTGAGCAAGTCACTGGCCCGAGAAAGTCCTCCTATATACTGTTCAAATAACTGAGCTCACTTTCACATTTTATAATCACCATTTCGCCGACTAAGTGATGAACATATCTAGACCCAGGAACCATATGTACTAAATGTCCAAAATATATATTACATTCAAGCAATATGCACTACAATATTGCAAATATTCACTAGAGCACAGAAAATATGCAGTAAAAATTTGATGTCTTCCATTCACATGATTTCCTCTATATCTCTGTTTCCCTTCTTCTTGCTTCCATGCAAGTAAAAGGGAAATAATGGAGTACCATAGGTTAAAGTGATAGTTAAAAGCTGGTTGCTATGTGGCTGAAGTTCCTTTGTTTGTATGGACAAGACTTGACAAATTCCCGTATGAGAAAATTGTAAATTTTTTAAAGCTGAAACCAACAACAAGGAATATCTGAAAAACGATCCACTCCACGAAAAAAATATATATATTACATAAGTTGTGCATCTTAAACAGCTCTACATTTTCTGTTAAGTAAGTTTATCTCTTACGGTTTGCCAATTATACAAAATTCTGTACAAATCATCCAGAATAAAGTTGTCTTCTGAGGCTATTCCCAGAAAATTCAAGATATACGTTTCACTTGTTAGTTAAATATATTTTAATCAAAATCGTTAAAGCCATTTTTGAGAAATTCAAGATTTTTTCCATGTAAAGGGTAGTTTGGGGTGGGGGGATTCTTTTTAAACCTTCGTGTCGCTTCCTTGGAAGGTATGCTGTCCACAGACACACACACATATGGACCTTTTTCCAAAAATGCTTATTTTGTATTCAGGGGGACTCAAAACATGTATTTCCGATGAAATCTTGGTATCGAATTTTTGGGTGTAATGCAATACCTTGTCTATACACTATGCACATAGTACGTGTAGAGGAAGTAAAAATAGGAAAGTGACTTTAAATTTGGTTCATTAAAAATCAGTTGCACTACTTTTAGGCTTAGTTCTAAGTTTCTCTGCTGTAACTTTGAGATTCTCAGAGAACGAATCAATTGTAATAATACGCGCCTCAGTGAAAGCATTTCCAAGTAATTTACAGTTATTAAATTGTCTTTTTGGATACGGTTATTAAAATAAGTGGAATAAATGGGAATAAAACCAATGACTTCCATTCACATGACTTTCTCTAATTGCTCTTCAAACAAACCATTTTTACAAAACGTTATCCTCCTTCACATTAATGCTATTGACAGAAATAGCCTTATTACTCAGTTCCTTGAAAGTAGAACACAAATAAGGGTATACACAATGATTAAATCGTTAAAAAGCCGTCTCCAAATGATGATGTTCAAATTCGATTCTCTTTGCATTTCCAAGAATAAATAAATAAATAAATAAAAAGAAGATATATGAAACGAATGACAACTTTTCGTTTGAAAAATGTTTAAGTATCTTAAAATTGAGCCCATTAATCGTGAAGATGGTTAACTGCAGGAAAATGTATCTTAACGAGATTACATTCTTGAGTGTGTCTGTCTGTTATGGTTTACCAGTGACTCAAGAGTAACACTTCAGAGGCTATTTGAAAAAATGTTAAAAAATATTCTATGTAAAGAGTAGTTTCGCATGGTTGTATTTTATTGAATATGTTCGTGCCATATCCATTTAAAATACTAACTTAAAAGCAAGCATGGTATTAAATCGAATTAACTAAACTGAATGCTTGAGTTATTATGTCCACAGACTCACAGAGTCTCTTCCCTCTCTGTCTTTCTCTCCCTCGCTCTCTCTCTCATACAAAGACACTTACGGGCCTCCTTATAAAAATCTATTTTTTTTTTAAATTCGGGGGCTCTCAAATCACGTACTTCCAGTTAAATCTCGATATAGAACTTTTGTGTGGAATACAATACCTTCTCTATCTCCTATGTTCGTTGTATATACGTGCTCGAACCAGGGATCTTTCGATCTCTAGCCGGTTGCTCTATCACTGAGCTAACATGGCAACATGCCGGCATAGCATTGAATTTTTCAACTGACTCGCATGTTTCCCGGCACACCACAAGGTGACCTCAAATTATTACAACCCCAATGGCAACTTACAATGTTGTGAGTACTTTAGACCCAGGATTCACATTATAGGCAACTATTATGGTCATCCGTGGTTCAAATCCCGGCTATGGCATTCAATTTTTCAGTCTGACTCTACCTGTCCAACTCCTGTCCTACACATGGCAGGATGTTAGAAAGATGAATGAATAAATAGCCCATATGACCCTGAAGGGCTAAGGGCTTCTTTTGCGAGGAGTATATACACCTGTTTCGTTCAGAATGGGAGCAGCACCATGGACACGATGTTCTACAAGGGCTTAACCATAAAGTAGGCTACTCAATAGTCCTTGTACCTCTCAAGCAGCAAGTTTCAGTCTAAGACAACAAAACCAGCACACAAAAGAACCAAGTACGGTTACATGAATATCGCGTAAGCTAGACGTCCAAACCCTCTAGCAACAACAAACAAACGAGAAGATAAAACAAAACAACATAAAAGAAGCTGCCAATATAATGGAGGACATCATTAAAGGTGCAACCCCGGCGGCAGAGAAGAGAACATCCCAACCATTGTTCGACAAATCATGCTGCCAAGAGAGAAAACGAGAGATTCAGGCGCAACGTGAGGCTAAGTACCAGAATACCTAACCACATATGCCAACCTTAGGAAACAATACAAAACTCCCTGAAGATATACGCGCAGAACCTTCATAGAAGAAGAAGATAACAAGATGGTGGAAGAAGTAAGGGGTAATCCGTTTATAGCTCTGAAAGCTCGAAAGATTAAGAAGATAAAAAAAAAAAAACAAAAAAAACGGAAAAATCGGCATGGATATCTTTGTAGAACTCCTAAATTAGCGAAGAACCACGAAATCGTATCCAACAAAAACTACAGAACCAAAAGAACCCCTTCACCTATTCACAGTGGAAGAGATCGACACTGCAATATCAAACCTAAAAGACAGGAAAGCTTGGGTCCGGACGGCAGTACTGACATAACTGCTGAACCTATGTCTGCAAACAGGCTACATTCCAACAATGTGGAAGTCCTCAAAAATCAAAATACTCTATGAGAGCAAAAGTGACCCATACGACCCTAACCTATATCGAGGGATCGCCTTAGAAAATAACCACCTGAAACTATTGACAAGACTCATCACCAAAGAAATACATAGTAGAATCCCCAAACAACAATTGGACTTTAGAAGGGGAAGGAATGCAATCCAAGCCATCAATAACCAACTAGACGACATAAACCGCTTGGTTTCCCAAGAGGCAAATTCCATGCCACATTTATTGACTTGTCAAAAGTATTCGACAAACCAAATAGAAACGTTATCATCTCGAAACTAGAGTCCATAGTCGGTACAAACAAGGTCCCCACACACACACACACACACACGCACAGACATACACGCACACACATACACACACACACAGACATACACGCACACACATACACACACCTGATTTACAAGATCCTACAAGGCAATAACATACACATCTCGGACAACGTAACCACATCAGCAATCTTCACTCAGACAAATGGAGTTCTGCAGGGAGATCCCCCTCAGCTCCCTACTATTCAACGTAGACACGTACGATGTCGTTGAAGCAAGCAAAGAAGAAGCACCAGAAGTTAGGATCTACATCTATGCCAAGGACATGGTTTTGGGATGCCATGAAAGAAAGGAACTACAGAAGGCAGTAGTTCTCCTTATTTTTTCTCTTTATTTATCTGTAGTTCGTTTTTGTCAGCCCATCTCTCCAGTAAATAAAGAGAAAACTGAATATACGATATTTAGGAAAGGAGGCAAAACATTCCAGGAGTCCAAAATCTGGTATTTGAAGAAATAATCTCAGTAAACAGTCAACCAAATCAATTACCACGACTTTACCTGTAGACCACAACAAACTCATTCAGAATACACACCTAACAAAGAGCAATATTAGTCAGAGAAGCAACACACGACATAAGAAAAGTAACCACATTATTCCTCAAATCCGCGATAGAACTGTTAAACACAAAAATAGCACCCATACTTACGTACGGCCTAGAATTAATACGGGACAAACTCCACACGAAAGACTTCCACACTCTAGAGAACGTCAAAGCCCGCTTCCTGAAGTTTACACTGGTAGGGACGAAAACACTCTAGAGAATGTCAAAGTGAGCTTTTTGGAAGTTGGACTGGAGTGACGAAAACACTCTAGAGCATGTCAAAGTGAGCTTTTTGGAAGTTGGACTGGAGTGACGAAAACACTCTAGAGAATGTCAAAGCGAGCTTTTTGGAAGTTGCACTGGAGTGACGAAAACACCTTAGAGAACGTCAAAGTCCGCTTCCTGAAGGCTACACTGGGAGGGACGAACACACTCTAGAGAAAATCAAAGCCCGGTTTCTGAGGGCTGCCATGTGAAGGATGAAAACACCCTAGAAAACGGCAAAGCCCGCTTTCTGAGGGTTGCAATGGGACTGACAAAAACACTCTAGAGAACGGCAAAGCCCGCTTTCTGAGGGTTGCAATGGGACTGACAAAAACACTCTAGAGAACGGCAAAGCCCGCTTTCTGAGGGTTGCACTGGGAGGGACGAAAACACCCTAGAGAATGACAAGCCCGCTTTCTGAAGGCTGCACTGGGACTGACGAAAACACTTCTATCTAGATTGGTCTACCTGCTAGCACGAGAAACCTTCTTAATAGAAGAACTCAGGTCAAGACCTAGGACTTCTCTGGGCCGCCAACTGAAAGAAGGCGCTAGAAGAGGGTGGATATTGGCCAGAATTCTGTTCAACGGAAGCCATGGTAAACCGGAACTGGACTGGCACGAACCAAAATCTCCGACACTTCACGACATCGATGGCAGCACATGGATACCATCACACAGCATGCAGGAACAAGACATTCCACGTCCCGGACAACACTGTATGCATGACAGACACATACCAACCATGTCGTAACGTGTTCAAAGCGGAAGAAATCAACAAATCAAATGTTTGCAAGCGTCTCTAAATTTATGAAAAGTTCTGTATTGTGTATGTAGTTGTCGTCCTCGTAAAATTTGTTTTTCTTAAATGGTGTAGGTAAGGTTTTTTTTTTTGTTTCGTTTTGTTTTGTCATTCAAATAAAGTACGTTCTAGTGTGTCTTGTATGTGACATATGTCACAACCATAATTAATTAATTTGTTAATCTTCTTCCACTACGTTCCATAAGGTCCATGGTTAGATAAAGAAATCTGATGTGTACCATTCACATGACTTTCTCTACATCTCTACAACACAAGAGCTTATTCTTCTATTTACATCATGCTAATTGAGAAAAACTAAGAGAAATATCGTTATTACTTGCAGGGAAATAAGGGAGTACCATAGGTTTAAGTGAAAGTCAAAAGCTGGTTGCTATGTTACTGAAGTCCCTTTGTTTGTGTCGACAGAAGTTGACAAATTCCTTTATCAGTAAAGTATAAGTTTTTCAAGTTGAAACCAATTACAAAGAATATCTAAAAAAATATCAACTCCACGAAAAAAATGTATATGATGTGATCTACATTCTTTGCGTAGTACGGTTTTGTCTATATCTTACGGTTTACCAGTTATGCAAAATAATACAAATAATCCAAAATAAAGGGATCTTTAGAGGCTATTCCTAGAAAATTGAAGATATACGTTTTATTTGTCCCGTATATATTTTAAATATAAGAGATTTTAATCAAAATCATTAGAGCCAGTTTTGAGAAAATCAAAATTTTGAAAAGAAGTTCCATATAAATGATAGTTTGGGGGGGGTGGAGAGTTTCTTCAAAATCTTCGTTTCGCTTCCTTGGAAGATAACAAGCACGTGCGCACACGGACATTTTTCCAAAAATGCTTTTTTTGGATTCAGGGGGAACCAAAACATGTATTTCCGGTGAAATCTCGGTATTGAATTTCTGGGTGGTGTGCCATACCTTCTCTATACACTATTACGTAGTACGTGTAGAGAAAGTAACAAATATATACTTCCTTTAGTATTGCTCAGGTGTTTCATGAACATCCATAAAGAAAGAAAAGGCAGATCTTCCTTTCTCCCTCTCCTCTTGCCACACTTCCTGTTTATTTCTGCAGTGATGTTCCAGAGTGTCAGTAAGTGCATTTAGATTTCCTCTTTTGAGCCAATAGTAAGATGCCAGGAGTCTTAAAGTTAAATCTACCGGATAAATTCCGGTAATTGCTATAAATGATGAGGTAGGTTTTGTGTTTAGAGCTCCGATAAATCTTAAAATAACTTTTCTTTTCATTCTTCATAATAGGTTTCTTGTCGCAATATTTTTCATTCTAAAACTCCAAATACGGGCACCATATGTTATTATGGAACTAAAAATGCTTGTATGAGAGGCAGTACATGTCTTGTCACGGGACTAAGAGTTATCTAAAAGAGAAATATAAATTGTAAACAATATAATATAATTTATACTAAAAATGTATATATTATACTAAGAAGGGACAACTGAACATAGAAAATGGCTCGGAAAGGAATATTGTAAGACACATCTAAGAAGGTAAGGACAAACTGTTGTCAGGAGCTGACAAGTGACCAAGTAGGATGGTACCGTTAAGGGAAGGACACTGAGTGAGGTTACACTGTCAGAGAGTGAACATAACAAGGACAAACAGTTGTCAAGAGCTGACCCAGGTAGGATAGTACCGTTAAGGTAAGGACATTGAGTGAGGTTACACTGTCCGAGAGTGAACATAACAAGGAGAAACAGATGTCAAGAGCTGACAAGTGACCAGGTAGGATAGTACCGTTAAGGGAAGGACATTGAGTGAGGTTACACTGTCCGAGAGTGAACATAACAAGGACAAACAGTTATCAAGAGCTGACAAGTGACCAGGTAGGATAGTACCGTTAAGGTAAGGACATTGAGTGAGGTTACACTGTCCGAGAGTGAACATAACAAGGACAAACAGTTGTCAAGAGCTGACAAGTGACCAGGTAGAATAGTACCGTTAAGGGAAGGACATTGAGTGAGGTTACACTGTCCGAGAGTGAACATAACAAGGACAAACAGTTGTCAAGAGCTGACAAGTGACCAAGTAGGATGGTACCGTTAACGGAAGGACACTGAGTGAGGTTACACTGTCAGAGAGTGAACATAACAAGGACAAACAGTTGTCAAGAGCTGACAAGTGACCAGGTAGGATATTACCGTTAAGGGAAGGACATTGAGTGAGGTTACACTGTCCGAGAGTGAACATAACAAGGACAAACAGTTGTCAAGAGCTGACCCAGGTAGGATAGTACCGTTAAGGTAAGGACATTGAGTGAGGTTACACTCTCCGAGAGTGAACATAACAAGAACAAACAGTTGTCACGAGCTGACCCAGGTAGGATAGTACCGTTAAGGGAAGGACATTGAGTGAGGTTACACTGTCCGAGAGTGAACATAAGAAGGACAAACAGTTGTCACGAGCTGACAAGTGACCAGGTAGGATAGTACCGTTAAGGGAAGGACACTGGGAGAGGTTACACTGTCCGAGAGTGAACATAACAAGGACAAACGATTGTCACGAGCTGACCCAGGTAGGATAGTACCGTTAAGGGAAGGACATTGAGTGAGGTTACACTGTCCGAGAGTGAACATAACAAGGAGAAACAGATGTCAAGAGCTGACAAGTGACCAGGTAGGATAGTACCGTTAAGGGAAGGACATTGAGTGAGGTTACACTGTCCGAGAGTGAACATAACAAGGACAAACAGTTATCAAGAGCTGACAAGTGACCAGGTAGGATAGTACCGTTAAGGTAAGGACATTGAGTGAGGTTACACTGTCCGAGAGTGAACATAACAAGGACAAACAGTTGTCAAGAGCTGACAAGTGACCAGGTAGGATAGTACCGTTAAGGGAAGGACATTGAGTGAGGTTACACTGTCCGAGAGTGAACATAACAAGGACAAACAGTTGTCAAGAGCTGACAAGTGACCAAGTAGGATGGTACCGTTAACGGAAGGACACTGAGTGAGGTTACACTGTCAGAGAGTGAACATAACAAGGACAAACAGTTGTCAAGAGCTGACAAGTGACCAGGTAGGATATTACCGTTAAGGGAAGGACATTGAGTGAGGTTACACTGTCCGAGAGTGAACATAACAAGGACAAACAGTTGTCAAGAGCTGACCCAGGTAGGATAGTACCGTTAAGGGAAGGACATTGAGTGAGGTTACACTGTCCGAGAGTGAACATAAGAAGGACAAACAGTTGTCACGAGCTGACAAGTGACCAGGTAGGATAGTACTGTTAAGGGCAGGACATTGAGTGAGGTTACACTGTCCAAGAGTGAACATAACAAGGACAAACAGTTGTCACGAGATGACCCAGGTAGGATAGTACCGTTAAGGGAAGGACACTGGGAGAGGTTACACTGTCCGAGAGTGAACATAACAAGGACAAACGATTGTCACGAGCTGACCCAGGTAGGATAGTACCGTTAAGGGAAGGACATTGAGTGAGGTTACACTGTCCGAGAGTGAACATAACAAGGACAAACAGTTGTCACGAGCTGACCCAGGTAGGATAGTACCGTTAAGGGCAGGACATTGAGTGAGGTTACACTGTCCGAGAGTGAACATAACAAGGACAAACAGTTGTCACGAGCTGACCCAGGTAGGATAGTACCGTTAAGGGCAGGACATTGAGTGAGGTTACACTGTCCAAGAATGAACATAACAAGGACAAACAGTTGTCACGAGCTGACAAGTGACCAGGTAGGATAGTACCGTTAAGGGAAGGACACTGGGAGAGGTTACACTGTCCGAGAGTGAACATAACAAGGACAAACAGTTGTCACGAGCTGACAAGTGACCAGGTAGGATAGTACCGTTAAGGGAAGGACATTGAGTGAGGTTACACTGTCCGAGAGTGAACATAACAAGGACAAACAGTTGTCACGAGCTGACAAGTGACCAGGTAGGATAGTACCGTTAAGGGAAGGACACTGGGAGAGGTTACACTGTCCGAGAGTGAACATAACAAGGACAAACAGTTGTCACGAACTGACCCAGGTAGGATAGTACCGTTAAGGGAAGGACATTGAGTGAGGTTACACTGTCCGAGAGTGAACATAACAAGGACAAACAGTTGTCACGAACTGACCCAGGTAGGATAGTACCGTTAAGGGAAGGACATTGAGTGATGTTACACTGCCCGAAAATGAACAAAACAACGAGAACAGAAACAATTCTCTTACCGGTCTAGTGACATTTTTGGCACTTGTCATGGAACATCCACAGAGCTAAGATAAGATATTTGGGGTCCGTGATGGTGGCGAACGGGCTACCTTTTGTTGTGTGGGAAGTAATTAATGTAATACAAACCAGAATACGGACGAAATCGCTGCACCAAGAGCAATAAATAATAATAGGCGCGGTGGGGTAAAGTGTAACTTAAGAGTAGAAAATTTAGGAGGAGTGCGTGTATGTTCGACGGCAGTAAAGGCTGAACAAAATGAATAAATGAGTTCAATAATAATCTGGAACTCAATAAAATCAGTTGTGTCTTAGCACACCTGAGAAAGTTTCCATGCCAACAAAATCCTGAGCTAGGACACCCACATATCCCCACCAGTCCTTTATTAGCAAAAAACCTCACACGGGTTACGAACCCAGAATCCCTGTTACCGCCGCACATGGCATATGCTAATAGAATGAAGCTGAATTCTGAAATCAAATTGGATAATTCTTGAGCATTTCATAACAGTTTTTTCGGTCTTAACCCATAGTAGGTTGGTATTTAATTTTTCTACCAAATGTTTGTCGGGAACACAAAAAGAGGGAGATAGAGGCGGAGTCTTCAAGCGATAGCCATGCAGGAATATAGCAGATGGAAGCCGGAATGACACGTTACACAGCAAACACTTGCATATTATTTATTAGTAGACATTAATTTGTGTGTACCAAAGTTATTCAACAAATGTTGCATTTATGTGTCAAAGTATTTATAATATACTCTGTATCACTTTCTCTATCACCTATGTACAATGTGCATAGTAGATAGTGAAGGTATTGTATTCTATCTAAAAACTGGGTACCGATATTTCGGACTCCCTGAATCTAAAAGGGCAAACAAAATTAAAGCGAATTTTAGAAAAATGTCCGGGTGCGTAGTGCAGTTTAGAAAATGTCTGTGTGTGTGTGTGTTTGTGTGTGTGTGTGTGTGTAGGTCAGCTGAAAAATAAAAAAAATCCTATAAATACCAAACTTCGTATTTAATTTCAGTATCTTCACAGGATGCGACACGAAGATTTAGAAAACAGTATTCCTCCACCCCCAACTAACCTTTACATGGAACATTTTTCGAAAATGTTTGATTTTCTAAAAGAATTGCACTAACGACTTTGATTAAAATAACACATGTTTAAGATATTTCGTGACAAACGAAATGTACGTATATCTTGAATTTTCTGGGAGAAATTTTCTGAAGACCTCTTCATTCTGAATGACCTTTGACCGCAAGACAAAGAAAAACTTGCTACACAAAAAATATAGACCACGTTAAAATACACAGTTTGTCTCATATATACAGGCTGCTAATGAACTACACCGAAATAATTTGCGAGATTGTGCACGTGACTGATATAAGTAATTTGAGATCGGCGATGCCCGGATAAACATAACGTTAAACGTGTGGATATCAGGTGCTGATAAGTCGGTGTTAAAGCAAAGCAGGTTGAAAAGGTGGCTTTAAAACTGCTGCCCGAGTATAGAATATCGATTTTAACAGCTCGTTACTAGCGTTCTCAAGATTTAATGTCGCAAAAATCTGTAAAATCTCGAACTAATCACTTGACAGTGCGACACTGAGCATTCATTAACTTCGTTCTTGAGTTATGTAGCCTGCTCTGGAGGCAGTTTTTCAACAGCTCTGGTGGTGTAATGCGTAACACGGTAAGCTTCCATTCCTATGTTGATGAGTTCGATACCTGTCGGAGTAAATACTTTTTATTATTATTATTATTTTTGTCATTGCCGCGATACGTGAACGAGACCCGAACTCGGAAACTATCTTTCACTTGAAAGCCAGTATCATAACCATTACGCTAGAGAGGTACGCTGTAATATGTCCCTTCGATTTTCGTGTTATGCTCTCGAATGGTTGATAAATTAGCCAGCGGCGTGCTAGCACTTGAGAAAATTATAGCCGTTACTTCGACATTTCAATTAACAGGCCACAAGTCTTCTATCTCAAATTACTTATTTAAGAAATCTTCATATATAAGGTTAACCGTTCTACTATATTCCTTATTATTGGCTGTAATTTTAAAGTGTTTAAACTTTTCTCAATTGGGAAGTCATCTTCACCACTTCAGATTAAACACAGCGATATTAACTGATTATCTCACCACGTAAAATAAAATAAGGCAAATGTCGCTACAAATGTACATTACAACCGAAAGCGACCATTTGTAATTTGCAAAACTTGGCTTTAATAACAGCATTGCTTAACACAGTAAAACATAAGTGCTCAAAACTTTAGAACAGACACTTAAGTATGCCATACTCATCAAGCTCACACTAACCATTATACACATACATTGTTTTGAACAAATGATAAATAGAAAATTTAATGTGTTCCATTCACATGGATTTCTCTACATCTCTGCAACAAGTTATTGTTGTTAATAAGCTTATGCTTCTTTTTGCTTCATTCTAATCAAGAAAAAATTAGCAGAAATGGTCTTATCACTTGCTTCCTTGTAAGTAGGAGGGAAATAAGGGAGTACCATAGGTTAAAGTGATAGTCTTATTACTTGCTTCCTTGTAAGTAGAAGCGAAATAAGGGAATACCATAGGTTAAAGTGATAGTCTTATTACCTGCTTCCTTGTAAGTAGAAGTGAAATAAGGGAGCACCATAGGTTAAAGTGATAGTCTTATTACTTGCTTCCTTGTAAGTAGAAGTGAAATAAGGGAATACCATAGGTTAAAGTGATAATCTTATTACCTGCTTCCTTGTAAGTAGAAGTGAAATAAGGGAGCACCATAGGTTAAAGTGATAGTCTTATTACTTGCTTCCTTGTAAGTAGAAGTGAAATAAGGGAACACCATAGGTTAAAGTGATAGTCTTATTACCTGCTTCCTTGTAAGTAGAAGTGAAATAAGGGAGCACCATAGGTTAAAGTGACAGTCTTGTTACTTGCTTCCTTGTAAGTAGAAGTGAAATAAGGGAATACCATAGGTTAAAGTGATAGTCTTATTACTTGCTTCCTTGTAAGTAGAAGTGAAATAAGGGAATACCATAGGTTAAAGTGATAGTCTTATTACCTGCTTCCTTGTAAGTAGAAGTGAAATAAGGGAGCACCATAGGTTAAAGTGATAGTCTTATTACCTGCTTCCTTGTAAGTAGAAGTGAAATAAGGGAGCACCATAGGTTAAAGTGACAGTCTTGTTACTTGCTTCCTTGTAAGTAGAAGTGAAATAAGGGAGCACCATAGGTTAAAGTGATAGTCTTATTACCTGCTTCCTTGTAAGTAGAAGTGAAATAAGGGAGTACCATAGGTTAAAGTGACAGTCTTGTTACTTGCTTCCTTGAAAGTAGAAGTGAAATAAGGGAGTACCATAGGTTAAAGTGGTAGTCAAAAGTTGATTACTATGTGACTGAAGTTCCTTTGTTTGTATGGACAGGTGTTGGCAAATTCCTGTAAGAGAAAAGTAAAGTTTTTTTAAAGCTGAAACCAAAAAGAAGGAATATCTAAAAAACGATCAACTCCACGAAACAAATGTATATAAATGTATATGTATATGTATAAATGTATATAACATAAATTGTGTGTTTTAATATGCTCTACATTTTTTGTGTGGTATCTTCTTCTCCATCTCTTACAGTTCAGCTGTTATGCAAAATTCCGTAAAATTCATCCTGAATAAAGTAGTCTTCAGAGACTATTACCAGAAAATTCAAGATATGCATTTTATTTGTCAGGTAAATATCCTTAATATATGATATTTTAATCAAAATTGTTAGAGCCATTTTTGAGAAAATACAAATTTTGGGATGGCGGGATTTTTCTCAAAATCTTCGTGTCGTTTCCCTGGAAGATACCAAACTTAAATACCATGTTTGGTATTTTACCGACTTTTCGTTTTTGAGTTATCATATTCACAGGCACACGGACACGCACACACATACACACGGACCTTCTTTTTGAAAATGCTTCTTTTTTGTATACAAGGGACCCTAAAACATATATTTCCGGTGAAATCTCGTTATGGAATTTTTGGATGGAATACAATACCTTCTCTATACACTTTGTACATAGTACGTATAGAGAAAGTGAAAATATAAATGTGATTTTTTTTCATTAGAAGATGGTATGTTGAGACATTCCAATAAAATAAAATTGTTAGAGTAGGATGGTCTTCTGCTAATTGAAATTAATATTGCATCAGTCTATAGGAAAATTGATAACCATTTCGTATGTTACAGCATTAGCGGTTTTGGAAATAGTGTTTTGAAAGTTGATGTTTTTCTTCATGTTCCATCTGAGTTGACAAGTTTGAAGATCTACGATTCGTCCTTTCTTTTTTCAAGATCTCTCTAAGAATAAAGCTAAGTAATGATATTAATGGCTAGTGCTGTTTCGGCCTCTTATAAGCATTATTTTATTACATTCTGGTTAAATTCGTACACTCATTAAGCTTCATTGCACAGGAGAGCATATTTTTAAACACACTATATAAAATAACATACGGAGCATACATATGTACGCGATATCCGAATAGAAGTATGAAGTGAAGATGCTCAGAGAGCGAGTAGATCCCCAATCTTCAGGTTCTGAGACCTGAAACTTGAAGAAGCAACTGAAACAAAATAAAAAGTAGATAATTGGTGATCATGATACCCCATCTCAAGCGATTAGGTAAACGCAGGTTGGCAAACTCCTGGTTGACGCCGAGTATGAGGTTAGAGGCTATCTGTGCGAGGTAAAACAGTGACAGACAAACCTCGACCACATGCACCTGAATCTCCTTGTTCCTGTTTATCTAATAAAATGAGGTAGCTCTTGGGTTAGCTCGCCCAAAAGTAAACTCCACGATGCAAGAAGTAATTCTACAGCAACTTTTTCAGACAAGCTCCTGAAACGCCACGAATTCTATGAACCCAAATTGTACATAGGAAACTAACCCACTCCTATATCCTTTCTATAGAAGAGCCACCACAAGCTGCAATATAAGGAACGTGTCCAGCACATACTCGAGAACTGCCCGCGCTACCAACTTTACAGGAAAACGCTCAAGATTCCAGATAACCTAAAGCTGTCAATGAAGGATTCGAGCTTTTTAAGTGCACCAAATTATAAAATTGCTTCACAATGTAATCTCACGGTATAATGTATGTAAATTTGTTAAACATTTTAGTTTGGAAATGTTAATTTAATTAACCCAAATATTGTAAAATTAATGTTATATAGGGTGTTTTAAAACGACACCAAACGAAGATGTGGACCTTGTTGGTCATACCGTACGTGATACGTGAATGTAATTTTCAACTCTAAATTCGGCACATACAAAAAGTGCCATTAAATCACCATGGATTAGGCAGTCATACATAACCAAATGGCACGTGCCTGGCCCACTCCAAGAGAGATGCCGATTGGTAGTGGAGGTTCCAGTCGCATGGTTTGATAGACACGCCGGCGCGGCACAGGTCACCTTAGTAATGGAATACGTAGCATGCTAGTGTGGCGTATGACAACCGTTGTTCCTTCGCTGCCTAATCCCTAATGTGTGCGATTTTTAAACACGCATAAAACTTAAAATATAAGCGTTTGAAAGTTGCGACATCAAGTTTCGAACAAGTCAAAGTGTAACCTAATTGACTACTATCCTCGTTTCGTGTGATTTTGAAACAGCCTGTGTATTTGTCCCGTGTGTTAAAGTTTGTAACATGTTTTAAAAGTCGCTATAATAAGTTAGGTGACATAAAAATGCATAAAAAGAAAAAAAGGCGGTCCATTCAATTCTTGATGCAAGATGAGAAGTGCTGTGTTTATCTAAATCAGTTTAGATTCTGTGGAAACACTGATGGTGCTTGCCGGCTAAATTAATGACGACAGTAACAATATTTTTTACTCCTACAGCTCTAGGGAGCGTAAATAGAAATTCGTAGAGCTTGTATTTTACTACAGCTATTCTCGTAACATAAACGGAATGGGATCAAATCATAAATTCGATTTGAAACTGTGCGAGGTTGTTTTCCATGTTGTAATAGTTGAGAATGGTATATTTTCGTGCTCGTTGCCGAATTGTCATTCAATGACACTGCAAGTGTAAATTTCCGACTGCAATTGCTATGAATAAATCAGAGTTTCCGTAGCGCATGTAGAATTGCATTTCTCTCACCACTTGTTGGTTCCATGGCGCCATTTCATTCACAGAATGACGGAAAGGGCTCGCTTAAAAATTAATGGAACCCTTCCGCTCAGAATTTTTAACGGATGATTGGATGCTGCATATTTGATAGCGATTCCATCACGGTTCAGACCCTTCTTCAACTGCATTCGTGTTTGTAATGAAATCCACAATCCTCCATTTTGAGTACCTTTTAATCTGTTGCATGTTTCATGGCAGATTACAAATGAAAGGACATAGACTGTCCCTGGAAATGGAGCCGCCGAGCAAATGTGATTAATGATAGTAAATTTGAAAACCGCAGCACTTGCCTGGGGACATCGAAATGTTGGCGCTCGGGCACCGAGTTAAACTTTCCCAAGTCAATATGTCACTTTTTCGATGAATGACGTACATTCTTCGGATAAAAAAAAAAAACGAATAAACAAACACATAAATATATAGGGTGCCCCGGGGCTCTTTGTTATGATACGTAATTGGCTCACAAACGAACGATGGAGATATAACAGCGATATAGCAATTCAAGAGAACTCCATGTAAATGTTGGTGCAAACTCTCTCTAAATGGACCAGCTACGGTTAGCGGTAGCATTTTGTTCTTCCTCTTTCTCCACTACAGCCTTTTGTTTGTTTATTTCTTCAGTCATTAGTACAATAGACATTCTCAAAATAATATATAAAGTCAGTCATATAACAATTCTAGTACTAAAAAATTTGTAAAATACGTTGTCCAGCAACCATTTCTCACTTTCTCTACACGTACTATGTACAAAGTCTATAGAGAAGGTATTGTAATACCGGAAATATATGCTTTAGGGTCCCCTGTATCGAAAAAAAGCATTTTCAGAAAAAGGTCCGCGTGTCCGTGTGTCCGTGTGTCTGTGAACACGATAACTCAAAAACGAATAGTCGGTAAAATACCAAACTTGGTATTTAAATTTAGTTTCTTCCCCACACCAAATTACTCGTTACATGAAACTTTTTTCGAAAATTTTGATTTTCTCAAAAATGACTAACGATTTTGATTAAAATATCGAATATTAAAGATATTTAAGTGGCGAATTTTCTGGGAATAGTCTCTGAAGACTACTTTACTGTGGATGAATTTTACGGAATTTTGTATAACTGTTAAACCGTAAGAGATGGACAAAAACTTACCACACAGAAAATATAGAACACGTTAAAACACACAATTTATGCTATATACATTTTTTTCGTAGAGCCGATCGTTTTTGAGAAATTCCTTGTTTTTATTTGACCTTTAAAAAACTTACTTTTCTCATAGAGGAATTTGTCTACTCCTGTCCATACAAACAATGGAACTTCAGTCAAATTAGCAACCAGCTTTTGACTATCACTTTAAGCTAAGTTACTCCCCTATTTCGCTTCTACTTACAAGGAAGCAAGTAATAAGACTATTTCTGCTAATTTTTCTCGATTAGTATGAAGTAAATAGAAGCATAAACTTTTTAACAATAATTTGTTGTAGAGATGTAGAAAAAGTCATGTGAGTGGAATACATCAGATTGTTTACTTTACCCTTAAACTGTATTACATTCGGATTTCTCAGGAAGCTTATAATGCTGGTTACCAATGCCTTTAACTTCCTTCCGTTTAGTGAATGGAACATGTAGTTTATCAATATTCCTGGAATTTAATGTCTGTTCAGTTGAAATTGATTTACATCCTTGTGCACGTAACTGTAATATATAGAAATTGTACACTGTTAAAATTTTCTGTTGCTTAAAAAGTGGTCTACATGGAGCGTTGTAAGAAGTATGACATGGCTTTCTTTTGTAGAAGTAGGATATCATTCAGTTTACAACAGTTCCCATAGCTAAAAACACTTTCAAACAAAGCAACATATCTATATTTGCTTTAAATAGCTGCAAGGTTCCTTGTTATAAACGGTCCTTAGTAAATATACAACTTTAGATAACTTTTACAGACAATTTCAACGTGAATTCCAGGTTAAGTCTGTGTCTAAAACCATCCCTGATGATTCACGTTGGCGAATGGATAATATGGTTCAATGGCTTACATTAGAGAGCAAAATGGTGATATTTTATTGGTACGATCACTACCAAGCGAGGTGTACAAAGAAAAGCCAGAACTGAGTTGTCCATGCTACAATCCCCAACTATAGTGAAGTTATCGGGTTGACACAACTTCCATCTTGTCACATCTTCTGTGAGTTTCGGCTTTGCCTGTCATTCTTGTGCCAGAACTGAGTTGTCCATGGTACAATCCCCAACTATAGTGAAGTTATCGGGTTGACACAACTTCCATCTTGTCACATCTTCTGTGAGTTTCGGCTTTGCCTGTCATTCTTGTGCCCATCAAAGAATCATTACAGATTTCTTATTTCATCGATTTTAACAGTGTGATGTATTTTGTCTCTTTATTCTTCATAACCGTTTTCTTTTATCACATTCATAATTATTTATGACTATTATTTCTCTCAGATTTACCACTATTGTCTAATTTTTACTTCCTCTACACGTATTATGTACGTATTTCGCATTTTTGGAAAATGTCCATGTATGTTTGTGTGTGTTAAATACCAAATTTGGTATTTAATTTCAGTATATTCCAGGGATCAACATGAAGATTTTGAGAAAAGTTCTCCCACCCCAAACTACCGTTTACAAGAAAAAAAAAATCTGAAAATTTCGATTTTCTCAAAAATAGCTCTAACGTTTATGATTAAAATACCGCATATTAAACATAGCAAATAAAATGCATATCTTGATTTTTCTGGGAACAGCCTCTAAAGACTTTTTTATTGAGAATGAATTTTGCTGAATTTTGTTTAATTGGTAAACCGTAAGAAATAGACAAAAACTTACTACACAATACATTTAGGTCACGTTAAAACACACAATTTATGTCATGTACGTTTTTTTCATGAAGTTGACCATTTTTGAGATATTCCTTGTTATTTGTTACTTAATCTTTTCACACGGAAAGTTGTAAACTCCTGGCCCTGCCTAGAAACGCATTTCAACCACATGGCAACCAGCTTTTAAAATATTTGACTATCGTTTTATCCTAATGTATTCCCTTATTTTCCTTCTACTTACAAGGAAGCAAGTAATTAAGACAATTTCTGCTAATGTTTAACTCGATTAGCATAATAGAAGAATATGCTTTTTAACAATAATTTGTTGGAGCGATGTAGAGGAAGTCATGTGAATGGAATACATCACATTTATATTTATGTCATAGTTGTAGAGTCCATTGCTGGAGTTCAACGAGCATCTCGCCGCAATTTAATAAACAACCGCCGCGTCACAAGCAAATTTACGAGTGGCATCGAAAACTCGTCCAAGATGTTTGCATGTGCACGAGGAAAAGCACGGGACGTGCTCGCAAATCGGAAGCGAAAGAAGCCCAAGGAAATCCACGTCACGAGCAAGCATGCAACTTAACGGTATGGCGAGTTCTAAAACATACAAACTGCAGTTATTGCAAGCACTGCATACTGACGACCATAACAAAAGGTGCATTGACATGTTAGAAGACATGGAAGAAGACACTTTTCATCTTTCTGGTAAAGTTAATCGCCATAACGTTCAAATTTGGGCCAGTGAAAATCCTAGGGCAGTTATTCAACAAGGTGGAGATTCACCAAAGGTGAATGTCTTCTGTGCGAGATCTGTAACCAAGGTTTATGGGCCTTTCTTCTTCAGGGAGAAACTGTGACAGGCCTAACCTATCTAGACATGCTTCAAAACTGGTTATTTCCCCAACTTGAAGAAGATTCAAATGACTTCGCCTTCATGCCTCATTTCTCTTACCACGTCTGACCTTACTTGAATAACACATTTCCAGGACGTTGGATGAAGAGGAGGAGCAGAAGATCAACTTCATCGCCGGTGGCCTCCCAGATCTCCAGATCTCACTCCGTGTGATTTTTACTTTCTTTACACATGGTGTATAGAGATGGTGTATAGAGAAGGTATTGCACTCCACCCAAAAATTCCATACCGAAATTTCACCGGAAGTATACGTTTTAGGGTCCACTGTATCCAAAAAAAGTATTTTCAGAAAAAGGTCGTGTGTATCCGTGTGTCCGTGTGTCTGTGAACACGATAACTCAAAAACGAAAAGTCGGTAAGATACCAAACTTGGTATTTAAGTTTACTATCTTCCAGGGATGCGACACGAAGATTTTCAGAAAAATCCCCCCACCCCAAACTACCCTTTACATGGAAAAAATTCCATTGTGATTTCCCAAAAATGGCTCTAGTGATTTTATTTAAATTTCGTATATTAAATATATTTACCTGATAAAAAAGTGTATATTTTGAATTATCTAGGAATAGCCTCTGAAGACTACCTCATTCTGGATGAATTTTACGGAATTTTGCATAACTACTAAACCATAGAAGATTGATAAAAACTTATTCAAAAAATGTAGATCAGGATAAAACACACAATTTATATCCTATACATTTTTTCTTAGAGTTGGCCGTTTTCGAGGTATTCTTTGTCTTTGATTTCAGTTTAAAATTATACTTTTCTCATACGGGCACTTGTCAACTCCTGGCCACGCAAAGAAACGGATTTCAATGCCATAGCAACCACATTTTGAAACATTTGACTGTCGGTTTAGTCTAGTGTATTCTCTTATTTCTCTGCTACTTATAAAGGAACTAAGTAATAAAACCGTTTCTGCTAATGTTTTAGCATTAAATAGAGAGAAGAATAAGCTTATCAACATAATTTGTTACAGAAATGTAAGAAAGTCATGTGAATGGAACACATTCATTTTTTATTTGTGTTTGTATGATATCTATAAAAAATCTGGTGTGTTCCATTCACATGACTTTCTCTACATCTCTGCAAAAAATTATTGTTAAAAACCCTAAGCTTCTATTTACTTCATACTAATTGAGAAAAAATTACCAGAAATAGTCTTATTACTTGCTTCCTTGTAAGTAGAAGCGAAATAAAGGAGTGCCATAGGTTAAAGTGATAGTCAAAAGATGGTTGCTATATGACTGAAGTTCCTTTGTTTGTATGACACGAGTTGACAAATTCCTGTATGAGAAAAGTATAAGTTTTTTAAAGCTGAAAAAAACAAGGAATATCTCAAAACAACCAACTACTAACAAAATAATGTATATAACATAAATTGTGTGTTTTAAAGTGCTCTACATTTTTTGTGCATTACGTTTTTGTCCATCTATTACGGTTTAGCAGATATGCAAAATTCCGTAAAATTCATGCTGAATAAAGTACTCATCAGAGGCTATTCCCAGAAAATTCAAGATATGTGATATTTTAATCAAAATCGTTAGAGTCATTTTTGAGAAAATCAAAATCTTCGAAAAAAGTTCCAGGTAAAGCGTAGTTTGGTGTGGGGGGATTTTTCTCAAAATCTTTGTGTCGCATCCCTGGAAGATACTAAACTTAAATACCAAGTTTGGTAATTTACCGACTCTTCGTTTTTGAGTTATCGTGTTCGAAGACACACAAACACACACGGGCCTTTTTCTGAAAATGCTTTTTTTGGATACAGGGGATCCAAAAACATATATTTCCGGCGAAATCTCGGTATCGATTTTTTGGGTGGAGTGCAATACCTTCTCTATACACTGTACAAGTACGTGTAGGGAAAGTAAAAAACAATATCATCTTTCCTTGAATTCACACTATATTTTATTTGAATCATGTTTCTAATAGAATCTTTTGCAAAAAGAAAATGTTTACGGGACAGTGTACAAACACAAAATGAAATAAAAAGATTAACTATCTTTAAGAAGGTTCGGAACACTTTATTCCTATAGGTTTCGTGCATAACCCAAATAATAAGTGAAGGTGTTGTATCTGAAGGTCTACAAAACACCGGGCTCAGTGTGTAGAACACTTGCCTCTCACCTAGACGGCCCAGGTTCGATCCCAAGCGACCGCAAGTGAGACTTTTAGTGGACAAAGAGCTGCAGGGATGGGATTTCTTCTGGTTCTCTGGCTTTCCCCACCATCGCATTCCACCGGTGCTCCATCTTCACTCCATGTATCACCAGTGTCATCGCCTGCGGTGCCACAAGTAGTAACAGCGGGCGTTAAACATTATCAAAAACAATGTATGTGGTCATACATCAAAGTACACTTATCAATCTGACAAACCTGAAAAGCAAATAACATTTATATAAAATGCCACGTAACAGAAAAATGTAGCACAAGACTGAAAGAAGGGGAAACTTGTGCGATGGACGCCACGAAACTTTTGTTTTACAGTCTCATATGTGAAATGTGCAACAAAATTGGTGTAAGTTGCCATGGAAACAATGTCATGCTATTAAGTCAGTTGCTGTGGCTTATGCAGTAAGTAAATTCAAAATATTTCTAGGAAAATCACTTTATCTATTTCCCGCACATATACTTAATATGGTTCTTGCAAACTTTGGAGATACCAAATTAAAATTCTAAAAATACCAACCACTAAGTTTTGTGTAATAAAATTAATATGAAAGGAACCGTATGCAAATCATGAATTATTCAGAAATTGCATATCTTCATAATTTTCTTTGATGCTCGAAACACTGTTTTTTTATGTTTTTATAACAGAAACAATTGTTTTCCAGATACAACTCCCTGCAACTTTGGATAATTGCTTTTCACACAAGCCGTGTGTAGGACAGGTGCTGGATAGGTAGAGTCAGAATGAAAAATTCAATGTCATAGCCGGGATTTGAACTACGGATCTCCCGGTCTCTAGCCGTGTGTAGAACAGGAGTTGGATAGGTAGTCAGACTGTAAAATTCAATGTCATAGCCGGGATTTGAACCACGGATCTCCCGGTCTCTAGCCGTGTATAGAACAGGAGTTGGATAGGTAGAGTCAGACTGAAAAATTCAATGCCATAGTCAGCTTGTGTGATAAAAACAATTAAATGGACACTAATTGATCATAATAGTTGGCTATACTATGAATCCTGGGACTTAGAGTACTTACAACATTGTAAGTCACTATGGGGGTTGTCATCTCAAAATAATTTGAGATCACCTTCTGGTTTACCAGGAAACATAAGAGTCAGTTGAGAAATTGAATACGACGCTGGTATGTTTCCCTGGTAGCTCAGTGGTAGAGCAAACGGCTAAAAAGCAGGAGATACGTGGTTCAAATCCCGACTATGGCATTGCATTTTTCAGTCGTACTCTATCTGTCCTTGCAACTTTATTAATAACACTGTGGTGGAGTTGCATTTGAAAAATAAGTTAAATTTGTTATTTACTGGTGGGGGTAGTGTAGGGATGTGATGTAATAGAAGAATTAGATTTATGTGAAGTTGAAGATAAAATGTTTTTGTGTAATACATAATTTGTTTAGTTTTTACACTACGATGTACATACTGTATACACAAGTTATTGTAAAAATTACGATACTCAGATTTCACCAGAAATATATGTTTTAGGTCACGCTGAAGCAAAAAAACAGCATTTTTTGAAAAAGTTCCGCTTGTGTGTGTGTGTGTCAGTCAGCCAGTATGTCTGTCTGACTGTCTGTCTGACTGTCTGTCTGTCTGTGGACAGCATAGCTCAAAAACGAAAAGACCGTGGAATACTAAACTCGGTATTTCATTTTGGCATCTTCCAAGAAGATTTTCAAGAAAATCCCCCCACCCGTTACATGGAAAATTTTTCGAAAATTTTGATTTTCTCTAAAATGGCTCTAACGATTTTGATTAAAATGTCGTATATTAAAGATATTTACGTGACAAATAAAATGTATATCTTCAATTTTCTGGGAATAGTATTTGAAGACTACTTTATTTTGGATGAATTTTAATGAATTTTGCATAACTGCTAAACCGTAAGAGATGGACAAAAACTTACCACATAGAAGATATAGAGCACGTTAAAACACATAATTTCTGTCCTATGCATTTATTTTTGTGGAGTTGGTCGTTTTTCAGAGATTCCTTTTTATTGGTTTGAGCTTTGAACAACTTACACTTTTCTCATACAGGAATTTGTCAACTCCTGTTCATACAAGCAAAGGAACTTCAGTCACATAGCAACCAGCTTTTGGCTTTCACTTTAACCTATGTTACTCCCTTATTTCACTTCTACTTACAAAGAAGCAAGTAGTAAGAATATTCTGCGATTTTTTTTCTCAATTAGCATGAAGTAAATAGAAGCCTAAGGTTTTTAACAATAATTTGTTTCAGAGATGTAGAGAAAGTCATGTGAATGGAACACAACGGATTTTTTTATGTATTTATATAACAGAGGCCCGGGGTGCACTCAGCCTCGTAAGGTCCCTGGGGGGCCAATTGAGGAGCTACTTGATGGAGAAGTAGCGGCTCCAGGTCATGAGGACCGCATTAACCGGCCGGGGGACTCGAGGCGCTGACCACGTCTCACCCTCCAATACTGCACCCCATCTATGACGTCTGTAGTGGACCGAGATGGGGGACGCAGCGGCCGGGCGGTAGGCCAAGGTTCCCCGTGAGCTGTCGTGCCATGGAGTTATTATATAACAGAGGCAATTGTTTTCCAGATACAACTCCTTGCAAGTTTGTTAATAGCATCACAGTGCAGTTGCATTTGTTCCGCTATTTCATAGTAATAGAAAAGGAATACTTGGTGAAATATTGTAGCTACCAGGAAATGGAAAGGAATAATATAATTGGATTTTAGAGACAGAAATATGAAATATCCAGAAGTTTAGTAAAACATTTACTTTCAACATATAAAAGAAGTAACAAATGCATGTATTACATAACAAACAGTAATATATACAGTAAACTCGACAATTATAAACTAAATGGTATGACTTTTTCCTAGCTTTCTTGTGAAGCAACAGAATTGTTTTTGAGATCAAACTCAAATATTGCACATACCCCGTTGATTTAAATATCATTTAACTAGGAACAATTAAAGTACTTAATACTAAGTAAAACTTATGATCTGCTTGCTGCAACAATACGCTTAACAAAAGACTATCAGGTAAGCAAACACATATGCATCAAACGATGGCCATAAAATGAATAGATTGTCGTAAAGTTTGCAGTAAAGCTTTAGCTTCCTGTAAATAACACACAGATGTCGTGTTTCTCTGAAGAAAAAAACTTGCATATCGCGTACTGTTAAATTCTTTTACACGGGCATGTGGATAGCTTATCTTGAGGTATATTTATGACCTTCTGCGTGAGGGTTTAGACCCATGATATTTATGTGCGTTTTTCGTAAAACGGCGTATAAATAATATCGTCAACGTGCACAGGCTTTCAGGTATCGTAAACCAAATCTGTTGGTTGTTCTTTTCTGCGTGATGGAAGCCGATTTCAAATTTAGATTCCCATGAGGTCTGCAAGCAAGATCAAACGATATTATAGTAAAAATATTTGTTAAAATTAAATAAGGACCACAAAGGTCGCATTAAGTAAATACACTGAAGTACAGAAGTTCTCGCCATATTAATCCGGAGGACACAGCATTTAAGAAGTTTTCCACGGATCACCATTAACATTTTAATTTATTTTACATTACTTTAATTAGATAAAATATCTATAGCACAAACATGCACCATAGGACAACTATTTTGAAAGGTTATTTGTATATATTTCTGTGATCGCTTTATCTCAATATTTTCAGTGGCATATACAACATGTCTTTCTTTATATGGGTTTAAAAGGGATAGGTACTTAATTTTATTGTGGTGTTTGTTCATGCTTCTTTTTTAATCAAAAAGTTCCAACTCAAATCGCCGGTATCATGCTCAAAAGACGTTATGTTTAGACAAGTTACTGTTAAAAAAACGAACTTTTTACCTGACTTTAGAAAATTGTTTTGAAAAAAAATTGAATGACTGTCAACTGTTTATGCTTTTCGGGCCACTGTGTTTACCCCGAGTTACATATGTTTTAAAATATTTTAATACAATAAGAATGTCATAAGGCTGTTAGACAACTCGTTTTTTTGTTCTCACTTATCTTGTGTTTGTAGCGCAATTATCAGCTTATTGAATCATGCATTTTCTTTCATTACGTGTCCTTATAAGTGTTCTAGATTTCATGGCGTGGCGAACAACTGGTGCAGATGCTACTAAAAGGAAAGAATACTTTTCGTAGGCACTAAAAGACTGTTTAGTTCATCGCCCTCTCTACGCACCTCCAGCAGTAAGACAAAAAACCATTAGAGACTTCAGCGCTCCATGTTGCCAGTCTGACTGCGGCCTGTGGCCTCCTGTGGTTTCTTCGCTTTATTCCTTTCACCTAGGAGATTGTAACTCCAACATATCTCACGAGGTTGCAGTGCGCGATGTGTCCCCCTCCGGTGCATGCCTTACACACTTTATTCATAAAGTGTGTAAGTTACTAATATTGTAACAGTTTCACTAAAGCCTAAAATATTTTCGCATTGAACCTGCATTTAATATTTTACTTTATAACTAAGCCTTGTGCAGGTTAGTGACAAGAAAGTGTGATGTGTGGAGGGCAGAATGACGTCACCTATCCATAAAGTAGCATCTACTGTATTTTAATGTGGAGGAGGCCATGACAGATATTGCAGTCAAGTCTTGTTTTAATTAATGCCGAGCGCTTGGAAAAATTTTCTGCGTCAGAATCACTTTAATTTCCAACTGGCACTCACTCTCATATTTTAATGGAAACTCGGCAATCACTGACAGCCACAATGTGATCCTGGGCCACACAAATCCCGTAAATTTCATACTCTACAAACTGTTGCTCCCTATTCCATTTTTAAAGGACATATGGGTCTGTGTGCGAAATTTTTATCTCAGACTGGTAAATTTGACATCATTTTTATGTTAGTTTTATAGAGAAATAGCCTTTAATTGTTTCCTCGGCGTTGCTATGACAGCGTTAGTTTTGTTATTTCAGTAAAGTCAAAAGAGAAAGTAGTTTATTTCGCTGAGACATCCATTTGTCTGATCTAATACTTTATATATAGAAGTTTCATAAATAAAAATAAATAATAAAACAAAATAAAAAATACAAAGTTAAATTTACAATTTTAACGGAAAAGTTCACAAAAAGAAACATCTTCAACCACTATTGTACAGGATATGATGTCATCGACAAATATTTTAATGATAACATATTATTTTTTCATCTTAATACATCTCGCTCCCCTAAGTTCTTGTTATGAAACTATTTGAAGCCTATAGTATTTGTTATGAGATCAGTTAATGTTGAAAGAATGCAGTCATATACAGGTGTTATATTATATGAAAATGTGCTCCAAATGTTTATTTCGCCCGGCGCCAGAATATAAAAGGGGAGCACTTTGAACACTTATCAAATATTCAGATAAACTTCTAATATCCTTCCGCAGCTGTATAAATTATGAAGAAAATTATGAATCAGGCCCACAATTAAATTGCAACCAAACGAAATTGCTCATACGACTAAATAAGAGGTACTCTTTGAGAAAGAGAAATGAGAAAAAAAATCAGTTACTATATAAAACTGAGCAAACATCAATTTAAAATATCGTGTACGAATGGGCCTTTAAATAATCATGCGATGGCGTTTGAAAATCCGCAAAAAAATCAGAAGAAAATTCGATGCCTCGTTTGTACATCACAAATGAACTAGATATTGATATAAAAACAAACAGTAAAGTATAATATATTCTAACATCCTCAAGAATAGCTCATTTTGACACACAAAATAATCTCACTTAATATGAGTCATCTAAATAATGGAGGATAAGTTGCCACAGTCTTGTTGACAAGATGGGAGTAACAATAAAATACATTGGTCTCCTCCCGAGCTAGCAGCAACCACAAGATGCTCGTCACAATCATCTTACTTTTGTACTACAGTCCTCAATATTGCAATGTGTTTGCTTCCCTGATTAAACAAACAGAATGACAACCTAATCACAAGTCATATAATAAACATGTTCTCTTATATTTTGCAGTCACTGCACTTATTATTTTGCTTCATCATATATATTTTTGGTTTATTCTTTAGTTCTTGGTGATCTACATGAAACGAAAACAGAGCTGTAATATAAGAGGATCAGTCAATAAGTAATGCCTGCTATTTTTTTTTCTCTCTCCTGAACTAACTAGGTTATGTGAACAATTTAAATTTTGCACAATTCCTCAAACTTTATTCTCCACTCCACTGCAATAGCAACCTCTACCAGTGGCAGCACTGCTTCCTGTTGCAAAATGGCAGACATTGATGTTCGTATTGGACAGAATTCTGTCACTGAATTCTTGAATGTGGAAGGTGAAACACATTCATGAAAGGCTCACAAAGGTGTATGGTGATGCAACAGTGGATGTCAGAAGATGGGTTCCTCATTGTAATGAAGCTGAAGGGCCAACATGTTGGCTGAGCGATAGACCGGTGACTGCAGTGACTCTCCGCAACATCGTGCGAGTGGATGAGATCATTCAAGCTGACCAGCGGATGAATTGTGTTGCAGTAAAGACAGTTTAATGACAGTTATTCAAGAACTGGGCTACTCAAAAGTGTGTTTGCAAATGTTACCCCGAATGTTAACCGAGCAGAATAAGGAGACACGAAAAACATTTGCAGTGCTTCAATTTGGAGCGATAAGGAAGCTCATTGCAGGATTCACTTTCCAGATGCAGAGGCCGTTAAAAATGTTGTTCATCAATGAATTCGGAAGCAAGACTGTGCATTTTACCATACAGGAATGCATGTCCTTGTTAAAAGATGGACTAAAACTATGGAAATGGATGGGGATTATATTGAAAAGTGACAATTTAATCCTCAATGTTGTGGCTTTCATGTTGTGTAATCAATGTTTAATTTTCTTGCAAATTAAAAGAGAAATGAAATAGGAGGCATTATTTATTGACTGACCCTCATATATAACACACTTCCTCACACTTTGCTCTCAGGTAATGCACGTGCATGACTTTGGGTTTTGAACTGGTAAACTACATCACACAGTATTCTCAATATACTCAAAAGTTTGCCAAGTGGTACTTCTATATAGATTCAAAGAAATGATTCGAATCTTTGTTGTTCCGCACAAGCGTTAATCTCTAAAATTATAAAACGTAATAATAAATACAATTATTATGTTAAACACTGTTATCTAAAGCTAAGATCTGATTTTCTGAACTTTAATCTCGATTTTGCTCTCAGTATATTTCTTTAAGTGCTACTAGAGGACACCAGAACCTACGGCAGCAAATAATTTGTGGCTTTATTTAATTCTGTATTTATCCTAAAAGTACAATATTACCTGTTGATTAAATTTTAGTGTTTGTCCCAATGTTGATTTAATTTAAAAGAGATTGAGCGAGATTAAAATTCCAGATAAAGGCCATTTCTACTGCTTCCTAAAGACGAAAAATAATACACGATATAAAGAATTCTTTGCTATTTTGTTTTATGTAAAGATAAAGTTGAAATATTCTACCCTGAGGAAGAAAAATATGTTTTAAAATGCAATAACTAGTCTTCACTTTTAGCTGTCGACTTGGATTAAAAACAGAAGATGGCAGTGGTAATGATTTTCAGTATTATTATCATGACAAAAGCTTTAGAAGCAATACTTGGCAGAGAACACATGCTTATAACTTATGTGTGAGACGTTTATATCTACTGTGCAATGGTTTTGGACCCAGAAGTGAGGAAATGCTGGCTGAAGATACAAACTCATTCGTGGAGCTGGTGATGGTAGCCTCCAGCAGGTGGATGTTTGGCAGCCTGGTTGTATGACACGTGAGCATGGTAGCCACCATGATCTGCCCAGTACTTGACGTTCTGCAGACGACCGTCAGGTAGCAGCACGTGGTAGTTCCCATTAGTGTGATCTCCATCACGTGACTCGGAATGACCAAAGTAACTACCATGTTTGGCGTCCCTTACCTGGTAGGCAAACTGGTACTTGGCAGCGTACTGTAACAACAAAAATATCAACAACTTTATGATAAATGTTAGCAGAAATTGTCTTAATTATTAGCTTCCTTGTAAATAGGAGGAAAATAAGGGAATATATTAGACAAAACTGATAGCCACTTTTAAAAGCAGGTTGCCATGTGGTTGAAATATGGAGGACCTGGAGTTTACAACTTTCCGATTGAGAAAAGTTTAGGTATTTCAAATCTGAAACAAATAACAAGGAATATCTCAGAAATGGTCAATTCCACGAAAAAAATATATATGACAGAAATTGTGTTTTTTAATTTGATCTACATTGGTGTGTAGTAATTTTTGTCTATCTCGTACGGTTACACAAAATTCAGCAAAATTAATTCAGAATAAAGAGATCTTTAGAGGCTATTCTCATAAAACTCAAGATATACCTTTTATTTGGCATACAAATATCTTTAATGTACGGTAATTTAATCAAAACCGTTAGAACCAGTTTAGACAAAATCAAAATTTTCGAAATGTTTTCGATGTAAAGGGTAGTTTGGAGTGGTGGAATTTTTCTGAAAATCTTTATGTCGCATCCCTGGAAGATACTGAACTCAAATATCAAGTTTGATATTTTACCTAATTTCGTTTTTGAGTTATCGTGTTCACAGATTCACGAACACACCACGGACCTTTTTCTGAAAATACTGTTTTTGAATACAGGGGACCCTAAAACGTATATTTCCGAAGAAATCTCTGTATCGAATATTTGGGTGGAGTGCAATACCTTCTCTATACACCATGTACATAGTACGTGTAGAAAAAGTACTAAATGTTCATTAAAGCATATCCAATAAGGAAGAAAATACGTTACAAAGTTACCCACCTCTCTGTATACTATATTGACAACAGCTGTTCCAGATGCAGCAATTTTTTGCATCTATAAACAATGCACTAGTCATACATTTTAGAGAAATGCCGGTTAACATTCTTGGATTAATTGTTTCGTTCACACCAGCCGTGTGTAGGACAGAAGTTAGCCAGACTGAAACATTCGGAGTTCGAAATGCGGATCTCCTGGTTTCTGTCCACTGACCCCAAGGCAACATACGAGCACGGCACTATATCCTCCAACTTATTCGCGCTTATTCCCGATAAACAATAAGGACATTAAAAAAACCTAAATGTTTTACTTTCTCTACACGTACAATGTACATAGTGTACAGAGAGGGTTTTGCATTCTATCCAAAAATTGGATACCGAGATTTCACCGGAAATAGACGTTTTAGGGTCTCCAGTGTCCAAAAAACAACACATTGTTAGAAAAAGGTCAGTGTGTGTCTGTGGACAGCATAGTTCAAAAACGAAAAGACCGTTCAATACCAAACTTGGTATTTAGGTTTAGTATCTTACAAGGATGCCACACGAAGCTTTTAAATAAAATCCCCCTACCACAGCCTACCCTTTACCTGGAAAATTTTTCTAAAATTTTAAAATTCTTAAGAATGGCTTTAACGTATATTATAGCTATTTGCATCCCGAATAAAATGTATAGCTTGAATTTTCTGAGAAGAGCATCTGAAAATCTCTTTATTCGGGATGAACTTTGCTGGATTTCGCATAACGAGTAAAGCATAAGAGATAGAGAAACATTTACTATACAAACTATGTAGATCTCGTCAAAATATGCAATTTATGTCCTTTGTGTTTTTGTTGTGAAGGCAACCCATGTTTCTCTCGAGTATTATAAAGTGGATAGAGGAATAAGCTTTTTAGCAATTGTTTGTTACACAGATGTAGGAAAAGTCATGTGAGTGGAATCCATCGGATTTTTTTGAGAACTACTTCAACGGTGACTTACAAACTCAATAAGTACTGAGTACTTAATCAAGTATTAGGTCCTTTAATGTGAATTAATTGTTTCTTTCACACCCGCTGTTAGCCCAAGTATAGGGCAGAGGTAGAGTCAAACTAAAGATCCAATGCCATAGCCGGATTTGAACCATGGCTCTCCTGGTTTCCATTCTCTAACCATTGAGCTATAAGGCAGAGCAACCGACTCGCGTTTTTTCCTGTAAACCTCTTGGGAGAGTTTGTAAGTCGCCATTGAGGTATGACATCTCAAAATATATTCAGATGTCCTTGTGCTTTACCGGAGAAAACGCAAATCAGTTGGAGAACTCATGTCTTGCCGGTATGTTGTAATGGTAGCAATATCTCAGCTCTACGAAAAAGAGCATGACATAAATTGTATGTTTTAACGAAATCTACATTTTTTGTATAGTAGACATTTCTCCATCTCTTACGGTTTACAAATTATGCAAAATTCAACAAAATTCATCCAGAATAAACAGGCCTTCAGTGGCTATTCCCAAAAAATTCAAGATATACATTTTATTTGCCGAGTAAATGTATTTAATATACGATATGTTAACCAAAATCGTTTGAGGAAACCAACATTTTCGAAAATTTTTCCATATAAAGGATAGTTTGAGGTGAGGGGGATTTTCCTCAAAATGTTCGCGTCGCATCCTTGGAAGATACTGAACTTATATACCAAGTTTGGTATTTAACGGTCTTTTCGTTTCATATTGTCTGTCCACAGACACATACACGGACCTTCTTCTAAAAATGTTTTTTCGGACTCACGGGACTCCAAAACGAATATTTCAGGTGAAATCTACACATCGATTTTTTAGGTGCAATACAATAGCTTCTCTATACACAATGTGCATAATACGTGTAGAGAAAGTAAAAAAAATAGAAAAATCTGACGTGTTCCATTCACATGACTTTCTCTACATCTGTGCAATAAATTATTGTTAGAAAGCTTGTGCTTCTATTTACTTCATTCTAATCGAGAAAAATTAGCAGAAATATAAGTTTTTTAAAGCTGAAACCAATAACAAGGAATATCTCACAAACGATCAATGTATATGACATACATATATTGTGTGTTTTGTCGTGATCTACGTGTTTTGTGTAGCAGGTCTTTGTTTATTTCTTACGGTTTACCAGTGATGTCAAATGCAATAAAACCATCCACAATAAAGAGGCCTTCAGAGGCTCTGTTCAGAAAATTCAAGATATACATTTTATTTGTCATGTAGGCATATTTAATATACGATAATTTAATAAAAATCGCTGTAGCCATTTTTAAGAAAATCATCATTTTCGAAAAAAGTTCCATGCAAAGGGTAGTTGGGGGGGATTTTCTTGAAAATCTCCGTGTCGCATCCTTGAAAGATACTAATATTAAATATCAAGTTTGGTATTCAATGTCTTTTCTGTCCACAGACACACACAGACAAATACACACACGTTCACACAAACGGACCTTTTTCTGTAAATGCTTTTTTTGGATTCAGCAGGACCCAAAACATATATTACCAGTGAAATCTACACATCAAAATTTTGGATGGAATGCAATACCTTCTCTATTCACTAAGTACATAGGTGTTGAGAATACTATCCGTGTGTTTGTTGATGAACGTCACAGCTCCATTTAAGACCTGTTTGGTTTCAGACAACGCTTAATGAAGTTTTAAACTGCGCCATTATCTCAGTAAAACTGAGCAAGTTAGTTTCCTCGAGGGTGGAAAGTAAGAGCAAAATAATGAAAATGTAAACACAAAAGCTAGACTATGATAATTATTGCAGACGTGTCGCCATGTAATATAGTTTGGAACAAGAAGCAACTTTGCAGTATTAATGAATGGCTTACTACTGGGGGAGTTCTTCCAGATCTGCTGCCACATAACTTATTCTATTAATAAGTAGGTTACTTGCACGCATAACCTCAAACTTTGAGGTTGTAGATGATGTACAGTGTCGAACTGGTTCACCAAGTCTGACTAGAGCACAAAGGAGAATATACTCACTTCAAAGTGTGTTTCACCTCGAGGAAGTTAAAGCACTTGAGGGCACGGGACGATAACTTCCTTGTGCTAGAACACCAGGCTTTTGTTCCTAGTTCCACATTCAACTTGGTCGAAATAATTTAATGTACTTACTTGGACTCTTTATAATATAGTAGGTTCAAAAACGTCCTTATCTACAATCATTAATGCATGTGTTAATAGGTCATTTATAAAGCATTGCACATATTTTAACGTGCCAGTTTGTCTGACCTTCCTGTTTTCAAAAGCACACGAGCACCAGACGTTTTTTTCTTGAGACAGTTCATTAATTTTGAGAGTTATAATAAACCTAAACTGCAATTAATACTCCTCAAATGTCAGAGCAGAGAGAGAGGGAGAGAGAGAGAGCGAGAGAGAGAGAGAGCTCCATTACTGTTTTGTGAATTTATTACTTTCTCTACACGTACTGTGTACATAGTGTATAGAGAAGGTATTACATTCCACCCAAAAATTCGATACCAAAATTTCACCGGAAATACATGTTTTGGGTCCCCCTGAATACAAAAAACAATTTTACAAAAAGGTCCATGTGTGTATCTATGTGTGTGTCTGTGTGTCTGCGTGCCTTTGAACAGCATAGCTCAAAAACAAAAAGACCGTTAAATACCAAACTTGATATATAAGTTTGGTATCTTCTAAGGATGCGACACGAAGATTTTCAGGAAAATCCCCCAAACCCCAACTACACTTTAAATGGAACTTTTTTCGAAAGTCTTGATTTTCTCAAAAATGCCAGTAATGATTTTGATTAAAATATCGTATATTAAAGATATTTACCTGACAAATAAAATGTATATCTTGAATTTTCTGGGAATAGTCTTTGAAGACTACTTGAATGAATTATACGGGATGTTGCATAACTGCTAAACCGTAAGAGTTAAACAGAAACTTACCACGCAAAAAATATGGAGCACATTAAAACACTTTATGTTATATAATTCTTTGCGTGGAGTTCATCGTTTTTGAGATATTCCTTATTTTTGGTTTCAGCTTTAAAAAAGCTATACTTTTCTCATACAGGAATTTGTCAACTTCTGTCCATACAAACAAAGGAACTGCAGTCACATAGCAACCAGCTTTTGACTATCACTTTAACCTATGGTACTCCCTTATTTCGCTTCTACTTTCAAGGAAGCAAGTAATAAGACTATTTCTGCTAATTTTTCTCGATTAGAAAGAAATAAATAGAAGCATATGCTTTTTAACAATAATTTGCTGTAGATATGTAGAGAAAGTCATGTGAACGGAACACATCAGATTTTTTGTCTACGTTTCATTTCTAATATTGGAGCCTTGCCATTACAAGTTGTCCAAGCGTAAGTAAGCACGTAGCTTAGTTTGAAATACTTTCTTCTGAACTTTGTCTGAATGATGTACAATTGTTATAAAATAGCTTTTATATGAATATTGTAATTTGTAAGTGTAACAATATCTATGGTAAATTACGAGGGTTGGCTGATAAGTCCCGGCCCTCACACAGACATGGCGCCACTAGGCCAGTTAGAGGGTAACATCGTATAATTTAACTCTAGCCATAGTTACAGGTCAATGGATCGTTTAGTTTTCAAATGACAGCATTTTAAACAAGACAACTTTAGAATTTACATGAAAATGGAGGATTTGGAAAAACGAGCAGTGATTAAATACTTCCATTTGAAAGGCTTAACGCCTAAACAAATCAAGGAAGAAATGGACATTACATTGAAAGACTCTGCCCCTTCATATTCAATGATTAAAAGGTTGGTTGCAGAGTTTAAAATGGGACGAACGAGCACTAGTGATGAGCCTCGCTCTGGACGCCCTGTAGAAGTGACAACTCCAGAGATCATTGAAAAAATTCATCGTTTAGTACTGGAAGACCGCAGATTGAAGTTGTTTGAGACAGCAGAGGCTGTAAACATATCAAAAGAACGTGCAGGTAATATTTTATGTAATGTTTTGGGCTTTCACAAGGCCTGTGCAAGATGAGTGCCTAGTTTGTTGACACCTGATCAAAAGTTGCAAAGAAAAACTGTTTCTGTTAAGAATATGGAGCTCTACCGTGAAAATCCCAGTGAATTTTTGAGACGGATTATTACCATGGATGAAACTTGGATACATCACTACAATCCAGAAAGTAAATCACAGTGAAAACAGTGGATTGCTCCAAGTGAACCAACTCCAAAAAAGGCAAAGTCAATTTTGTCAGCTAACAAGGTTATGGCGTGTGTTTTCTGGGATGCACAGGGAATTTTTTTTTATTGATTACTTGGAAAAGGGTAAAAGTATCACTGGTGGCTACTACGCAAGCTTACTGCAACGTTTCAGTGATGAGGTAAAAGAAAAAGAGCTCATTTGGCAAAAAAAGAAAGAAAAAAAAAACTGTTTCATCACGACAATGCTCCGGCCCATCGTCCAGTCATTTCAATAGGAAAAATGTGCGAATTAAAGTTGGAATTGCTTGAACATCCATCTTATTCTCCAATCCAGTGACGATCTCCTGTTCCCAAACCTCAAAAAATTTCTTGGAGGACGAAGATTTCACAGCAACGAGGTCATTGATGCGGTAAACAACTATTTTTAGGACCTTGATAAATCGTTCTACAGAGATGGTTTAACTAGCTTAGAACACCGATAAGATAAATGTATTAGCCTTTCTAGAGATTATGTTGAGAAATAAAGCAAATAAATAAATAAATACATAAATAAATAAATGGTGTATTCATTGAGAGCCGACCCCAGTATATAAGTGATGAGCGCAGCATATCCACCAGCGCTGGCGATAAAGGAGAAGCCACTCTCAGCCGAGAGCCTCAAGCAGATATTTCTGGGTTATTCTCCACCTACCGCGAACTCTGCGACCTTACATATTGGGCAGCATATCCACCAGCGCTGGCGATAAAGGAGAAGCCACTCTCAGCCGAGAGCCTCAAGCAGATATTTCTGGGTTATTCTCCACCTACCGCGAACTCTGCGACCTTACATATTGGGCAGCCTGATGACAGAGCTGGCGCGGCTGCCTCTTGTTACAGTGAGCGCTTTTCTAAGAGCGATACAAGAGATTCTTTTTTTTTTAACGGATAGCGAATGATCCGAAAAAAACTCTGATGTGTTACACTCACATGACTTTCACTAGCTGTTCTACAAACTTGTTACAAAAGATTATTCTTCTTTCTACACAATGCTAATCGAGATAAACATTAGCAGAATGTTCTTATTACTTAGTTCCTTATAAGAAGAAGGAAATACTCTATACAAAGGTGATAGTCAAATGTTTTAAAAGCTGTCGTTATGCAATTGTGGTTGCAAATCATTTCTTTGCTTTGACAGGAGCGAAATTAAGCGAAATCCATCCAGAATAAACAGGTCTTTAGAAGCTATTTCCAGATAATTCAAGATATACATTTTATTTGTGACAGAAATGGCTTAATATGTGGTATTAGAATCAAAATCGTCAGAGCCGCTTTTAAGAAAAACAAATTTTCCGAAATTTTTCCCAGGTAACTTCGTGTTGCATCCTTGGAAGACACCAAACTTAAATACCAAGTTTGGTATTTAAAGTCTTTTCGTTTTTGAGCTATGCTGTCCACAGACACAAACACACACACATACACACGGACCTGTTTCTGAAAATCCTTTTTTTTTTCTTTTTTTTTTCAGGGGTTCCTAAAACGTGTATTTCTGGTGAAATCTCAACATCGAATTTTTGGGTGGAATACAATATTTCTCTATCCCTATATACATTGTACATACGGGCTAGAGAAAATAAAAAATTAATCTTCTTTTGCTTGTTACTCCTCTCGGATGGAGGGCTTACGAGCCAGCGCTGGAGTCAGAGAATACCGCTACCGCGGTGTCGTTTCCATTTCCCTTCCGTAGTTTAGTGATGATGACAGGGCGGAAATCCACATGGTGGTACCGGGAATCAAACCTGGATCCTTCACAACAAGGCAAGTGCGCCACACTGCACTAACGGGACGAATTGAGGAGAAAAAAAGCTTAGTGCATGTTGGAGGCATTTCATTTTAAGTAATTATAGTGTTTGTTTTTGTGAGTGTATTCATTTCGCAACTGTTTTGCTGTGAGGATAATTAGCCTGGTAGTATTAAAGCCCATTTCCGACGTTCACTTGGGAGTTATAATTACTGCGCGTTTCGGACGTAAGCTGAACGTGTGGTATGATAACACAGCAGTTAATTTACATATTATTTGCACGGTTTTTCACACTCAGATATTGTCAATAAGACTTTCCAAATTGCACCGCTGTTCAAATAATCAGTGATATTCCCCTCCTACCAATTTCATTTCATTTAGCACTGCATTTATGGGAAAATGAATGAATGAGTGTATGTATTGAAATAACAATATCATATATCCAACTTCAACAATCGCACGGGTCCACACGTGCTTTTGTAATACACAAAATACTAAGCAATATTCAAAAAATCTCATGTTTGCCATTCACATGACTTTCTCTACATCTCTGCAACAAAATATTGTTAAAAAGTTTATCCTTCTATTTACTTCAGAAATAGTCTTGTAAGTAGAAGGGAAGTAAGGGAGTAGCATAGGTTAAAGTGATAGTCAAAAGCTGGTTGCTATGTGACTGAAGTTCCTTAGTTTGTATGGACAGTAATTGACAAATTCCTGTATGAGAAAAATATGTTTTTTGAAGCTGAAACCAAAAACAAGGAATATCTCAATAACGATCGACTCCGCGAAAAAATGTATATAACATAAATTGTGTGCAACATTTTTTGCATGGTAAGTTTTTGTCCATATCTTACGGTTTAGCAGTTATGCTAACTTATATAAAATTTATCCAGAATAAAGTAGTCTTCAGAGGTTATTCTCAGAAAATTCAAGATATATGTTTTTTTTTGTCTGGTAAATATCTTTAATATACGATATTTTAATCAAAATCGTTAGAGCCATTTTTGAAGAAATAAAATGTTCGAAAAAAAGTTCCATGTAAAGGGTAGTTTGGGGTGGGGAAATTTTTCTCAAAATCTTCGTGTCGCATCCCTGGAAGATACTAAACTTAAATACCAAGTTTGGTACTTTACCGACTGTTCGTTTTTGAGTTATCGTGTTCACAGACACACGGACACTCACACACACACACACACGACGGACCTTTTTCTAAATTGCTTTTTTTGGATACAGGGGACCCTAAAACATATATTTCCGGCGAAATCTCGGTTTAGAATTTTTGGGTGGTGTGCAATACCTGCTCTATACACTATGTACATGGTACGTGTAGAGAAAGTAATAAAAGGACAAAGGTATTCAAATACAGAAATTTAAATTTACAACACTGTGAAAACCTTATTCAGATGTATTAAAGAATGCTATTATAATAGACAAATACACTTAAGAGAAATATATACACAATGTATAACACCACAACCCAACAGTGACATTGTAAAACATTGTAGTCACTTTTGTTTAGCTGTTCTTACCCCCCCCCCCTTCTGTATTGGCAGCTTTCTCAGATCTCAGCTGTCTTGCCTTAGGTATAAAATTACCTAGCCCGTCCACATCTTCCTTGCCTGCCGGTAACGTCCAACATGCTTCTAGCTCTATATTCGCGGAGGTAAAGAATCGCAGTAAATACTTTTTCCGCCATTACTCCGCACCCCTACATCTTGCCAAGGGTAGAAAGGCACATCTTAATGCATTGTACTTGTCAAATGATTGTTCCTAATTCCATTTTATTGTAGGCACCTGAAGTCTCTATAAGGCATCAGTACAAAATAAAACGGTATTATTCCAGAAACTTTGTTTATTCATGCTATACTGGAAAGGGAGACGAAATTCCGGAATTATGTTTTATATCAATTCTTGGCATTCTGAATATTCCATCCATATTGCATATTAAAACTTAGTGTTATGAAATAATATAAATTATTTATAATACTTTTATTACTTGATAGAAAAAAGTAAGATGAGATCGATGTGAAAAATTAAGATTATTCTTTTAAAGTAAAACAAACTTAATAGTACCCTTTGTTTGTTTTTGACAGCTACTCTACAAATAAATTATATCAATGAAAAATCGCACTAGAATAGGGAAAACGCTCCCTAATGAAAGAACGTAATAGGAATGAACTAATTTCTAGGATTTTTTTCGAAATGAATATTAGTTCAGTATAATAGTTATGAGTTTCATTTTGCTCCTTTTAGTCCTGGCAAGAATGAATACATTAGCTCCATATATATGAAATGAGAAATGTTGTAGGCTAAGAAAAGCGGCTTTAGGAGAAACAGAAGTGAACTCTAGCGGCTAATAAGCTCTTCTTAAAGTATGAGAGCATCCAGCTTATCAAGTTATAGGCTTACAACATGCATTCATCCTTTAAGATAACGTACATGAGCTACGACCATTAAGGACATACCTACTGCTTCTGTGAAATTTGGGAAATCCACAGTGCGTAAGCTATCTTATTAAAATCTATATCAGTTATTATACACAATAATAATAATAGTTTACCATGTATAAAATTCAAGCTTTCAAGATTATATAACAAAGATATTTTAATAAATAATCCATTTTATAGAAAAATCCCCCCACCACCACATACTAAGCTTTATGTGGAAAAAAATCGAAAATGTTGATTTTCTAAAAAATTACTCTAATGATTTTGATTAAAATCTGTATATTAAAGATATTAACATCCCAAATAAAATGTATATCTTGAATTTTCTGGGAATAGCCTCTGAAGACCTCTTTATTTTAAATGGATTTTGACGATTTTTTTTTAATTGCTAAACTGCAAGTGATAGACAAAAACGCACTGCACCAAACATGTAGAGCACGCTAAAACACACAATTTATGTTATGTACATATTTTTCGTGGAGTTGATCGTTTTTGAGATATTCCCTGTTTTGGTTTCAGCTTTGAAAAACTTATACTTTTCTCATACAGGAATCTGTCAATTCGTGCCCATACAAACAAAGGAACTTCAGTCACATAGCAGCCAGTTCATTCGCGCTTACAAACTCTTGGGAGAGTAGGGAATAACCCTGGATAAAGAGAGCTTCGTATCTTAAGGCAGTGTCCTATGTTGCTTTTCTTGATATAATTTACATTTTATTAACAATGTTTCTACATGTTACTTCCTGGAAGAAGAGATTAAATCCTACTTATACGTCACAGTAACCACCTGTGTTATAGATACACTTACTCTAAAATCATATATGAAAATGAGCTTTCTATTTCAAATACATTCTATTTCTTTTGTATATGTGCGCACAAATAAGATAAATTACTACATTTCGGAAAATTAACTTTAAAGAAGGCGGCGCCGTGAGTGAGTGGTTAGACCGCTAGGCGGCCCGGGTATGATCCCAAGCGCCCCTCATGTAGAATACGTGCTGGAGGAAGTGGCGGGTTGTCTTCGGGTCCTCCGGTTTCCTCCGCCACTCATTCCGTCAATTGCTCCATGATCGCCTTTTCATTCATCAATTTCCCTTACATTTTATATCATCCACTTCCGTATGTACATGTATGGCTACGGGCCGACTCCTCGTAACAGGTTCTCCATTCTGTGATTTCGTGCCGTTGGCTCCCCGACAGGCTTCTGACTCCTAGGCATTGGCTTATAAATTCTAGGGGGGTGTCAGTCCTGCCAATACGGGGAGGGTAAGCCGATTACGAAACGAAACTTTAAAGAAGGTACTAACCTTAAATACATTAAAGTTTAACATTCATAGTTTTAAAATTCAGCATAAAGTTGTATAAGTCACGTTAAACTGTAATTCTGACTTTCTGCATGCTTGTAGTTCAAAATACCATCAAGTTGCTTTCTTCATTTAGAGGGCACTTCGATTATGACGTCATTAAACAAGTACTTCAATCTGGTGATCCATAGGCTATGAAAATGCACGCCATACCAGCAATACGGGGTTCCGTGGCCAACCTCCGTTTTAGGCTATCAAAATAAGTCAATATATATATATCTTTATTTATAATTCCTCTTTATGTCACTGAACTCCTCCTAAACGGTTGGTCCGATTTTGATTACATTTTTTGTGAGTATTCAAATGGATTCGAGAATGGTGTAGATTCACAATTCAATCCGATGGATAATGTCTGTTTAATTAATTAATTTATTACTTCCTCTATACGTACTATGTACATAGTGTATAGAGAAGGTATTGCACTCCACCAAAAAATTCGATACCGAGATTTCACCGGAAATGTTTTAGGGTCCCCTGTATCCAAAAAAAGTATTTTCAGAAAAAGGTCCGTGTGTGTCCGTGTGTCCGTGTGTCTGTGCACACGATAACTCAAAAACGAAAAGTCGGTAAAATACCAAACTTGGTATTTAAGTTTTGTGTCTTCTAGGGATGCGACACGAAGATTTTGAGAAAAATCCTCCCACCACAAACTACCCTTTACATGGACAATTTTTCGAAAATTTTGATTTTCTAAAAAATGGCTCTAACGATTTTGATTAAAATATCATATATTAAAGATATTTACCTGAAAAATAAAATGTATGTTTTGAATTTTCTGGGAATAGCCTCTGAAGACTACTTTATTCTGGATGAATTTTGCATAGCTACCAAACCGTAAGAAATGGACAAAAACTTAACGCACAAAAAGTGTAGAGCACGTTAAAACACACAATTCACGTTATGTACATTTTTTTCGTGGAGTTGATCGTTTTTGAGATATTCCTTTTTCTTGATTTCAGCTTTGAAAAACAACTTTTCTCATACAGGAATTTGTCAACTCCTGTCTATACAAACAAAGGAACATCAGCCACATAGCAACCTTCTTTTGGCTTTCAGTTTAACCTATGATACTCCCTTATTTCGCTTCTACTTACAATAAAGCAAGAAATAAGACTATTTCTGATAATTTTTCTCGATTCTCATGAAATAAATAAAAGATAAGCTCATTAACAATAATTTGTTACAGAGATATTGAGAAAGTCATGTGAATGGAACACATCAGATTTTTTTTTCTTTGTTGTTAATTTTTGGATGATTGGTTCTGGCAGAGAGCGCTACGATCGCGTATCGAAATATTTAAAGATAGACACGGTATTTGTTGCTGCGATCGGATTCAAGGAAATTTCCTGTATTTTGCTTACTTTTTTGCCCAATCATTGGCATTGTAATACGTTTTTACATATATTTTTATCAAAACGGTCCAAATAATTACAATCCATTTAAAAATGTTATAATTTTAGGATTTAAAACTTTTGAACGAGACAAAGTCTGTTGGGTCGGGCGGAAGGGAATTTAATACCTGCCTTCTAATATATGTTTTTTAGAAACAAAGTAGTCTAATGGCATTTTGTTCTTTGATCAGCCGATTTCAAAAAGAATAAATAGTTATTGTTTCAAATTGAACGCGTAATTACACAAGAATGTAATAGTTTTTACTTTCCCTACACGTACTATGTATAGCGAAGGTATTGTAATGCACCAAAAATTCGATACCGAGATTTCACCGCAAATATATGCTTTACGCTCCCCTGTATCAAAAAAAAAAAAAAAATCAGAAAAAGGTCCGTGTGTTGTGTACACGATAACTCAAAAACGAAAAGTTGGTAGAATACTAAACTTGGCATTAAGTTTAGTATTTTCCAGGGATGCGACACAGAGATTTTGAGAAAAATCCCTCCACCCCAAACTACCCTTTACATGGAACTTTTTTCGAAAATTTTGATTTTCTTACAAATGGCTCTAACGATTTTGATGAAAATATCGAATATTAAAAATATTGACTTGACAAACAAACTGTATATTTTGATTTTTCTGGGAATAGCTTCTGAAGACTACTTTATTCTGAGTGAATTTTACGGAATTTTGCATAACTACTAAACCGTTAGAAATGAACAAAAACTTGTCACAGAAAAATGTAGAGCACATTTAAACTCACAATTTATGTTGTATATATATATTTTTTTTTTTTTTGTGGAGATGATCGTTTTTTTTTTTTTTTTTTTTTTTTTTTTTTTTTTTTTTTTTTTTTTTTTTTTTTTTTTTTTTTTTAGATATTCCTTGTTTTTGGTTTCAGCTTCGAAAAGCTTAACTTTTCTCATGCAGGAATTTGTCAACTCCTGTCCATACAAACAAAGGAACTTCAGTCACATAGCAACCAGCTTTTGACTATCACTTTAGCCTATACTACACCCTTATTTCGCTCCTACTTTCAAGGAAGCAAGTAATAAGACTATTTCTGCTAATTTTTTCTCGATTAGCATGAAGTAAGTAGAAGCATAAGCTTTTTAACAATAAGTTGTTGCAGAGATGCAGAGAAACTCATGTGAATGGAACACGTCAGATTTTTTACAAAAAGATGTGACATAAATTGAGTGTTATAACAAGATCTATGTTTTTATAGAAGGTTTTTGTTTTTCTCTTATGGTTTACCAACTGTGCAAAAGTCACTCAGAGTGAAGGGAACTACAGCAGCTTTTAGCAGCATATACATTTCTTTTTGCTTATCTTTAATATACTCCATTTTAATTAAAAGAGTTTTAACCATTTTTAGAAAATCGAACATTTAAAAAAAATGTTCCATGGAAGGATAGTTTGAGTTGGGGGAATTTTCCTGATAATTTTCGTGTCACATCCGTGACTGATACTCAACTTAAATACCAAGTTTTAGAGTTATGCTGTTCACAGACACACACGCACGCACACACACATGAGCTTTTCTCTAAAGATGCTCTTTTCGGATTCATTGGTTCTAAACATGTGTTTACGGTTAAATCTCAATATGGAATTTTTGGGTGGGAAACATTACCTTCTCTACCTCCCACGTTACCACTATTAAAATTATTATTATTACTACTATTATTATTATTATTACTATCATCACCATCTCATCCCGTTTTAGCTGGAGCCATTACTGTCCTATATAGTTATGGACATGATATCTGTGAAATAATTATTATGTATGAAATAAATTAAGTATGGTAAGTAAATTATAAAATTTACAATGTAAGTCCTCGTATACAGTTAGGTGCCAGTATATTGTATTACAGATTTTATTTCATTTTGTTTTTTACATACGTGCTTGATAAAATAAGAATACTATTAGTATATAATTTATATACTTTGTATTTATCGTAGCCTCTTTAGGGAGGAAGTTCTAATAACAGTTATTTATTATACAAGTGGATAAACAGAGAGTTTATCCGTGAGTAGAACAATTTGAAACGCGACCCGAAGGGGCAATACGATAAATTAATATATGACAAATATTCAGTTAATGATTTTACAACATATAGTAATAAATTAAATCAGGAATAAGGCGTTCTTATAGTTATAAAATAGATAGATTGTGTATAAACACTAATTTTGTTTTTTATGTTGCTAGTTTCAAATTGGTTAAGTTTACGATGGACATTGCGAACGTTAATATATCGGTTCCAAATGATATATTAAATGAAGCAAAAGAAGCAGTTGAGGCTTTGTTACCGTCGACTTCACGGAATGATACGAAAAAGAGTTTCAGCAATTGCAGGATTGCCAGAAACGAAGAAATGTCCAGGACATTAATGAAGAAGGATTCCTGCTTATTTTAATTTTCTTTCAAAAAGTTGCAAGTCTTCTTCTCTATGAGGAAATGCTCTGTGTTAAAATCAACATGAAAGGTGTTCGAAGTGTTCAAGTCGCCCTCCGTGGTGTAATGGTTACCATGCTAACTTCATATACCCAAGGTCGCGGGTTCAAACCCGGCGCAGGTCGACGGAACTCCCTAGCATGGCTTCCTTCGTACGTGGGTCCTGTGTCGTAGATTAAAGAACCTCATGCATGATAGAGAGGCCTCTGAGCAGTCTTTCACGCTGAGAACCACAGCAGTTAAAGAGCGTCCATAAATAAAACGCCATTTCAGTTTTTGGATATGTCAAGATTTTTCATTTATTTTTTTATTTATTTTATCATTTTTTTTTATTGTATCATTTATATAGACCTCTTTAACTTGCATTAGAAACAACTTGTTGTCTGTAGGTTCTTTACGTTGACTTTAAATCGTATTATTTTCCTCAAACACACACACACACACGCACATTCACGCTCTCATACATACTTCCAGACTCTGTGGGGGATAGGGAATAGTTCTGGCTGAAGAAAACTTCCCCGCCCCAGCCGGGAATCGAACCCGGGTGAGAAGTCAGCTCGCTGACCGACTCAGCAACGAGGGAATGTTGTTTACTTTATGCGCTAATAACTATCACTTTGGTTTAAAGTCCAAGTTTCCCTGTCATAGCAACGGTGTCTATTACAAGTATCTGTACGATAAAAAATAAATAAATAAACCATTTAAATCGTTCTGGAGTAGCATCAGTTGTTACTCCAATACTGATGTTTTAGTACTCCGTTCTTGAATCTAAGCACAAGCATCTGTTGAACGGTATTTGCGACACTGTTGCCATCTTCTTACTGTTTTATGCATTACATACAGTTAAGTCCCTGCAGAGAGGAAGTTTCGTTTGTTTAAGCAAATGAAGATCGCTACGGCAAGTTTGTTGAGCAAATGCAAGATTTTGAAAGCGACCATTATATGCGTCTCGCGGGGAAATGAAGCAATAAGGTTAGTCTACTTGTTCTGCTGCTCATGAAAATGCACGAGAGGTTTGCGTCCCATGATGAAACAAAATATTTAATATCTCAAATGTGCTTCAAACAACAAAACATGCTCCTATGGAAAACAGAGTATTTTCGAGATTAGATACTTTCATTCGGATATACAGTTAGTTTTTAAATGTACCTGGAAAGCATTACACTGCAGCACATCTCAAAATTCCCTCTAAGGCTTCTCTGAATGGGCTTGCTTGTTACAAAAAAGAATAGGAAGCAATATTACCTAATTATTTACTCCTCCATTATCTGTTCTCTTTTCTGTTTTAAAAGAATGTTATAAAACTGAAAGACAAAGGAAATGAAGTTTGTTGTTAAGACTTCTGCTAATAGCAGCCATTTTGTTCCTGGCGGTTTCCCTTGTGAGTTAACTAAATTGTTTGCTTTAACGAGATGGAGTCGGATGTTTAAGAAAACGATACCGCATGTTCACGAAAGTATGACAGTTACTGTAGAATCGCAGTAAATTCAGTAAAGCTTGCAAACTTACGTTAAAGGAGTTTTATGCCAACTTTTAAAACATTTACTGCAAATACTCTAAATGCAATTTCCTCGAAAATGCACTACAGACTTCTTTTACAGCCGTTTTAAAAAGTCTGATGTGCTCCATTCACACGACTTTCTCTAAATCTCAGCAAAAAAGTATTGTTAGAAACCTTATGCTTTTACTTACTCCATGATAATCGAGAAAAAATTAGCAGAAATAGTCTTATTACTTGCTTCCTTGTAAGTAGAAGCGAAATAAGGGACTACCACAGGTTAAAGTGATAGTCAAAAGCTGGTTGCTATGTGAATGAAGTTCCTTTGTTTGTATGGACAGGAGTTGGCAAATTTCGTATGAGAAAATTATGTTTTTCAAAACTGTAACAAAAAACAAGGAATTTCTCATAAACGATCAACTACAGGAAAAAATGTATATATCATAAATTGAGTGTTTTAAAGTGCTCTATATTTTTCTGTGGTAAGTTTTTGTCTATCTCTTAACGTTTAGCAGTTATGCAAAATTCAATACAATTTATCCAGAATAAAGAAATCGTCAGAAGCTATTCCCAGAAAATTCAAGAATACATTTTATTTCTCAGTAAATATCTTTAATATATGATATTTTAATAAAAATCGTTAGAGCCATTTTTAAGAAAATCAAAATTTTCGAAGAAAGTTACATGTAAAGGGTAATTGGGGGTGGGGGGATTTACTTGAAAATCTTCGTGTCGCATCCTTCGACGATACCAAACTTAAATACCAAGTTTGATATTTAACGGTCTATTCGTTTTGGAGCTTGGCTGTCCACAGACACACACACACACGCGCGCGTGGACCTTTTTCCAGAAATACCTTTTTTGGATTCAGGGTGAAATTTCGGTATGAATTTTTGGTGCATTACAATACCTTCTGTATACACTACGTACACATTACGTGTAGAGAAAGTAGAAATAGGAATGAAGATGTATCAATACGCTAATGCTGATCTCTCAATGTCACGTTCCCTCGCTACATCAGCATGGCATTGCCAGGTTTAGATGTGAGCTAGTCCGCCACTGGTGCGCGCAATTACGGGTAGTCAAGGATTAAAGGGAAACACAACGCCAACATTTCACCTGCAGCTTGCTTTCCAGTCAGATTTCAGAAGACGACGCCAGCGTGCTGATACAAGAGGCGAATTCCTGGGTGCTAAATGTTACCGTGTGAACCTAAACATCAAAATTCCTTCATTTTTACTTTTTCTACACGTTCTATCTGCATCTTTGGAAAACGTTTGTGTGTGTGTGCCTGTCGACATGTTAGCTCAAAAACGTATAGACGGTTAAATGTAAACTTGGTATTTAATTTTGGTATCTTCCAAGTATGCGACACGAAGATTTTCAAGAAAATATCCAATTACCCTTTACATGGAAAATTTTTCGAAACATTTTGATTTTCTCAAAAATGGCTCTAACAATTTTGATTGAAATGTCGTATACTAAAGATATTTACATGGCAAATAAAATGTATATCTTGAATTGTTTGGGAATAGCCTCTGAAGGATACTTTATTCTTGATGAATTTTAAGGAATTTTAGAATTTTGTATAACTGGCAAACCGCAAGAGTTAGACAAAAACTTACCGTACAAAAAATAGAAAACGCACTAAAACACACAATTTATGTTATATACATTTTTTTCGTGGAGTTGGCCGTTGGTTTCATTGATTTCAGTTTTGAAAAACTTATACTTTTCTCATACAGGAATTTGTCAACTGCAGTGCATACAAACAGAGGAACTTCAGTCACACAGCAAACAGCTTTAGACTATCACTTTAACCTATGTTACTCCCTTATTTCCCTTCTACTTTTAAGGAAGCAAATAATAAGACTATTTCTGTTAATTTTTTCTCGATTAGCATAAAGTAAATAGAAGCATAAGCTTTTTAACAATAATTTGTTGCAGAGATGTAGAGAAAGTCATGTGAATGGAACACATAAGATTTTTTAATAATAGCTTGTTACTTTTTAACTGTCTTTCACAGTCTTGCCTAACACTTCTATTATGCATCTTGTAGCACTGGAGCTTCGTGGCCCCACCCTCATCTGAAGCAGTCTGCTCATCTAAATGTTGTATCGATCTCTTCCTCTAATCAGGGTTCTACATGATAATCTTTGGCACCCGTCTGTTGTGGTGAAGGTTCACGACCTGCACACCCAGGTTCAGTTAATTGCTATGTGATTTCTGGGAGATTAACGTTTCAAAGACTGTCCATTATTTACAGTATATTCCGTAATTAAAAAGCAAAATCACTCAGATAAAGAATGAATGGGTTATTGTTTGTTTATGTCGGTAATTGTTTTGTATTTTAGGTATATTAGAAGTACAGAAAATTAATACGTGCAAAATATGATATTGAAGGGGCCTAAAGAGGAAGAAAAAATTACTGCTTTTGCTGGTGCCGCGATTTTGAGGTGAGCCAAAACGCAGGAAGGAATTTTAATGGAATGCGTATACATATGTATATTTTTCTGCGGCATACGCGATTTAAAACAAAAGGCTGATGAGGTCCGTTATTAAAGTGTGTGCTGAATTACAACAGGCCCGTATAATGCCACCTCCTGAATAATTAAACCCACCGTTTTATATAAATATGTTTTATAAGGAGGTGAATTAGTTGTCTGCTTTGTTAATCATTAATCCGCATATTTCGCCATACATATATGTTTTGAGAATCCGTAGAAAGTTTTGATGTGTTCCATTCACATGACTTTCTCTATATCTCTGTAACAAATTATTGTTAATAAGCGTATTCTTTTATTTAATTCATGCTAATCGAGAAAAATTAGCAGAAATAGTCTTATTTCTTGCTTTATTGTAAGTAGAAACGAAATAAGGGAGTATCATAGCTTAAAGTGAAAGCAAAAGGCTGGTTGCTATGTGACTGAAGTTCTTTTGTTTGTATGGACACGAGTTGGCAAATTCCGGTATGAGAAAAGTACTAAGTTTTTCAAAGCTGAAACCAAAAACAAGGAATAACTCAAAAACGATCAACTCCACGAAACAAATGTATATCACATAAATTGTGTGTTTTAACGTGCTCTAAATGTTTTGTGTGTTAAGTTTTTGTCCATCCTTTACGGTTTAGTACTTCTGCAAACTTCATCCAGAATAAAGTAATCTTCAAAGGCTATTCCCAGAAAATTCAAGATAATCATTTTATTTGTCAGGTAAATATCTTTATTATACGATATTTTAATCAATATCGTTAGAGCCATTTTTGAGAAAATCTAAAATTTCGAAAAACTTCCATGTAAAGGGTAGTTAGGAGTGGGGGATTTTCTTGAAAATCTTCGAGTCGCATACTTGGAAGATACCAAACCTAAATACCAAGTTTGGCTTTTAACGGACTTTCCGTTTTTTAGCTATGCTGCCCACAGACACACACACACATACACATAGACACACACATACACACAGACAGACACACACGGACATTTTTCTAAAGAAAGCTTTTGTTGGATTCAATAGGTCCCAAAACATGTATTTCCGCTGAAATCTCGGTATCGAATTTTTGGGTGCATTACAATAACTTCTCTATACACTATATACATAGCACGTATAGAGAAAGTAAAAAGAAAAAAAAATCTAATGTGTTCTATTCACATGAATTTCTCTACTTCTGTGTAACAAATTATTGTTAATAAGCGTATTCTTCTATTTACTTCTTGCTAATCGAGAACAAAATAGCAGAAATAGTCTTATTGCTTTCTTCCTTATAAGTAGAAGCGAAATAAGGGATTAGCATAGGTTAAAGTGAAGTCAAAAGCTGGTTACTAGGTAACTGAAGTTCCTTTGTTTGTATGGACACGAGTTGACAAATTCCTGTATGAGGAAAGTACAAGTTTTTCAAAGCTGAAACCAAAAACAAGGAATATCTCAAAAACGATCAACTCCTAGAATAAAATTTATGTAACATAAATTGTGTGTTTTAATGTGCTCTACATTTTTTGTATGGTAAGTTTTTGTCCGTTTCTTACGGTGTAGCAGTTATGCAAAATTCCTCCAGAATAAAGTAGAGGTCAGATTCTATTCCCAGAAAATTCAAGATATACATATTATTTGTCAGATAAATACCTTTAATATACGAGATTTTAATCAAAATCGTTAGCCCCATTTTTGAGAAAATCAAAATTTTTGAAAAAAGTTCCATGTAAAGGGTAGTTGTGGTGGGGGGATTTTTTTGAAAATCTTCGTGTGGTATCCTTGGAAGATACCAAAGTTAAATACCAAGTTGGGTGCAATACAACACCTTCTCTATACTCAATGTACATCATACGTGTAGAGAAAGTAAAAATCTGATGTGTTCCATTCACATGGCTTTCTCTATATCTCTGTAACAAATTATTGTTAGAAAGCTTATGCTTCTATTTACTTCATGCTAATCGAGAAAAAATTTGCAGAAATAGTGTTATTACTTGCTTCCTTGTAAGTAGAAGCGAATTAAGGGAGTACCATAGGTTAAAGTGATAGTCAAAAGCTGGTTGCTATGTGACTGAAGTTCCTTTGTTTGTATGGACAGGAGTTGACAAATTCCTGTATGAGAAAAGTTTATGTTTTAAAGCTGAAACCAAAAATAAGGAATATCTAAACAACGATCAACCCCAGGTAAAAATGTAAATGACATAATTTGTGTGTTTTATTGTGATATGCATGTTTTGGTTTTAAGCTTTTATCTAAACAACATCAACTCCATTAAAGAAATCTGACGTGTTACACTCTCAGGACTTCTCTAGCTCTTCCACAAACTTCTCACATAAGAATATTCTGCTTTCTGCACGTTGCTAATGATATAATCATTAGTAGAATGTTCTTATTACTTAGTTCCTTATAAGTAGAAAGAAAATATGGGAATACAGTATGTTAAACCGATAGTCAAATGTTTTAAAAGCTGTCGTTATTCGATTGTCATTGCAAATCGCTTCAATGCCTGTCTAGGGGTAGATCAAAAGAACAACGGACACTTTCTGTCCCAGAAAAGTATAAGTACTCACAAGTGAGACCAATAAACAAGGAATATCTCAGAAATGGTTACCTCCACAACAAAAATGTAAGGTACATAAATTGTGTGTTTTGATCAGATCTACATTTTATGTGTAGTAAGTTTTTGTCTATCTCTTACCGTTCAGCAGTTAAGCAAAATTTAGCAAAATTCATCCAGAATAAAGGTATCTTCAGAGGCTATTCCCGCAAAATGCAATATATACAGTTTATTTGGTATCTAAATATGTTTAATATACGGGATTTTAATCAAAATCGTTAGAGCCATTTTTAGAAAATCAACATTTTCGAAAATTTTCACATGTGAAGGGTAGTTGGGGTTGGGGGGATTTTCTTGAAAATCTTCGTGTCACATCCTTGGAAGATACCAAACCTACATACCAAGTTTAGTATTTAACGGTCTTTTCGTTTTTGAGCTATGCTGTCCAAAGACACACACACACACGGACCTTTTTCTGAAAATGCTTTTTTTGGATTCAGGAAGTCCTAAAACATGTATTTCCGGTAAAATCTCGGTATCAAATTTTTGGGTGGAATACAATACTTCCTCTATACACCATGTACATAGTACGTATAGAGAAAGTAAAAATTTATATATCATAAATTGTGTGTTTTAATGTGCGCTACATTTTTTGTGTAGTAAGTTTCTATCTATCTCTAACGGTTTAGAAACTATACAGAATTCCGTAAAATTCATCCAGAATAAAGTAAGCTTCAGAGGCTATTCCTAGAAAATTGAAGATAATCATTTTATTTGTCAGGTAAATACCTTTAATATACGTTACATTGACACACACACACACACGGACCTTTTTTTGAAAATGCTTTTTTTTGATACTGGAGAGCCTAAAACATATATTTCCGGTGAAATCTCGGTATCGATCTTTTGGTGGAGTGCAATACCTTCTCTATACACTATGTACATAGTACGTGTAGAGAAAGTAAAAAGAGGAAAGATGACTTTCCGTTTAAGAATAGTTTAAGTAGTTATACTTTATCAAATAATGATACTCTAGCGGTGATATAGCAATTGTTTCAATTCAATATTTTATTTAATTTAAGAATTAACTGCTGAGTCGATGCAAGTGTTGCGAGATGTAATGCTTGGAGATGATGAGGATATTGCTAGTGCTGCTAATGCTGCTGATAATGCTAAATATTATATTACTTGCGCCAAATACCTAGTTTAATATTAAATTGCATCAGATAATTATTTAAAGTGATGCAGTATTTGCAAAATCTGATGTGTTCCATTCACATCACTTGCTCTACATCTCTGTAACAAATTATTATTACGTATGGATAGCAGTTGACAAATTCCTGTATGAGAAAAGTACAAGTTTTCAAAGCTGAAACCAAGAACAAGGAATATCTAAAAAACGACCAACCCCACGAAAAAATGTGTATGACATAAGTTGTGTGTGTTTTATCGTGATATGCATCCTTTGGTTTTAAGCTTTTGTCTATATCTTACGGTTTACCAGTTATGCAAAATTCAATAAAACTCACCCAGAATAAGGAGGTCTTTAGAGGCTATTCCCAGAAAATTCAAGATATACATTTTATTTGGCGTGTAAACATCTTAAATATAAGAGATTTTAATTAAAAAAGCTGCAGTCATTTTTGAGAAAATTCAAATTTCGAATGTTTTTCCATGTAAAGGCAAGTTTAGCGTGGGAGGATTTTCTTGAAAATCTTTGTGTCGCATCCTTAGAAGATATAAAACTTAAATGCCACAGATACACAAATAAACGGATCTTTTTCCAAAAATTCTTCTTTTGGATTCAGGGGGACCCTAGACATGTAATTCCGGTGTAATCTGGGTATCTAATTTTTGGGTGGAATACCTTCTCTATACACTATGTACATAATACGTGTGGAGAAATAAAAATGGCATTTATTCATTTCTAAAGCATGGGAGAAGAATTAGCCAAATGTTTTTATGAATCTTTTCGATGCATTAAAACTATTTTTAGAGCAAATTTTTCCAGCTTTTTGCAATATAATGCCGAATAAACATGAAATATATAAAAGTGTTTATAAAAATAAAATCTGTGTAAAATTCAAGCAAACATTTTTATTCTATTTGTCTTACGTCGCTTTAACTACCTCGTATATCGCGACAGATCTGTATAATTAGATAGTCATCAGCACGTTGTGGTCCTACTTTTCACTGCTAGTATATTTTTAAGCGAGAAACACCTCCTTGCTGAGTTAAGGCAACACTATGGTGAAAAATCACTAAAAATCCGAAATTTGGTTTGACGAATAAATGTGTCTATTTCAAGTTGAAAGTACTATTTTATGCACTAATAACTAAAAAAGTGAGTATAGTAATATGTTCGAAAATTGACAAAAAAGTATAACCGATTATTTAACCTGGGCCCTCCCCATCCTAAACCACAGGCGAGATAGAGCGCCCGGCGGGTTTCTCCACACCCCACCAACAGCATATTTCCGGCTGTGAAATAGAGACTGTTTGACGGCAGACGCGGACCAAACGACTTGCAGTTTTCCCTTGTTTTGTATATTACTCGGAATTTGTGTAATCAGTCCGTGAGTGTTGACAGATATTATTGATTTAAAAACTGCTGCAGGAGAATTTGAAGTTGTACAATCGCTCAAATCTGCGGTCGAGATGGCTGGGAATGTCGAGTTATCTCGACCGTAAGATATCCCGTACCACACCACATTCGCTTAGCACCAAAAAAATAAGTTAGAAGTGTTGGCAGAAATGCCTAATGTCTTCTGATGGACTTCATTTGAGAGTAATTTACATCCCTTGAGTTTCCTTTTTACTAAACGCGAATTGAATCTATCCAGATATAAGTTATAGCGAGCGGGAACATTACCTTTGGCTCATCTTGTGCTTTAACATTTAGAGAGGACAATTGACTGTTATAATTGCTTTATTTCTGGTGTATGACAAACTCACAGAATATATCTAGTGCCTAGACTGGTAGAGCATGTATCAGTGCAGCAGGGAGACGTTCCCAGCATGTGCTATGATAAAAACTCCCTTACACTCACTATTCAATGTAGAAGCAACATTTATTTTGGATTTTCGAGTACAATCAAGCATTCAGTTCATCAATCAGTGTTCTGACCTATACCAGTTTTCAATCCACCAGTCCTTCCACTACTGTCCAGCACGGTCTGCCAAAAAGGGGCCGAGGAATACGTTTAGGGTCAAGAGAATAAACGGTCAAGTCATTTTGTACCAATCATGGTAACTATGTTTTATGTTGTTGAACATAATCTGACTTATCGGAAGGTTGGTGATGATAATAATAACTCCATGGCACACCAGCTTACAAGGAACCTGGGCCTACTGCCCGGCCACTGCATCCGCCATCTCGGTCCAGGACAGACGTCAGGATGGGGTGCAGTATTGGAGGGTGAGACATGGTCAGCGTCTCGAACCACCCCGGCCGGTTAATGCGGTCCTCATGATCTGGAGCCTATACTTCTCCATCAAGTAGCTCCTAAGTCGGCCTCCCAGGGACCTCACGAGGCTGAGTGCATCCCGGTCCAGGTCTCTCAGCGCGGGCAAAAATCCTCACGCCGGATTCGAACCCAGGTCTCCCGCTTGGTAAGCAGACGACCTTTGCTGTTTGTAAGCCGAGTTAATGTGGAAGACCTTGCTATCTAATCAAGAAATTTCTTCAATCCAACTGCTAAACAGTTTTTCTTTTTCCTGATCACTTTCTCAACATACCTCAGTTTTATTTATATATTTAGTTATTTACTTTACTTCTGTTTCTTAAATAGTTTCCTCGCTTACTTCATCCCCCCATTTTATGTACACAACTTTACGGTTTAATGGAGCGCCAATGCTGATATCTTAAATTATATTTTTATTTTCATTATTTCTTCAAAATACTACTGTTACATGCCCAGAGTATTAATTATTAAAGATAGTTTGTTGTACTTTAGGTCAGAGGAATACATTTCCAGTGTTTTACACCACATTGAGCACCTACGATTTATGTGTCTAGACAGTGTCTATGTTGTTCTAGAAGTAAAGGTTATTTATTATCAGTTATTTTATGGTGTTTCAATAATTACTACCACCTCGCAAAAGCCTTTAAGAGCGACAATAGCTAGTAAGGGAAGATGTGACCTGAAGGTTATGTGAAGTCCAGAAATTAGCATATACATTTTTTTTTAGTTTAACGTCCTTTAGCCTGCTTTGTCATATCGGGCGATGAATGAAATTGATGTTCAAATGATATCGGGGTCCATGGAGTTTAAGGTTACTTGACATTTGTCTTCTCAGGATAAGGGAAAATCCCGAAAAAAAAAACCTTATCCGGGCAACTCACCCTAAGCGAGTTTCGAACTCACGACCTTTTGAACGTGAGGCAAACACGCTTCCACCACACCATCCAGACGGGCACTTTAGTATTGTTCCTGTTGCTCCGATCATCAACTTAGATTTGTACAGGAAGTTCAGATGATTATTTTCAGATAGTTAATTTAAAATAATCACAAATTAATAATATAATAATTCATAATAATTTCAATAACAATATAATAATAGATAGGAAAATTATGTTGGCATTAGGAAAATTACAGTAATGTTTACAAGTATAACAGGGTATTTCTTTTGTTTTCCAACAAAACAGCCGAAGGCAAGGACATGTTTTTAAGTGCAGTCAGGTAGTAACATATGACAAAGAATGTTCAAATCGTCCAGTCGCAGTTTGAAAGACAATGCAATTCCAACAAACTAGTGAATAAGTTAACGGTCCTGGGATCGTCAAGCCGAGAGTATTGTCAGAAATATGTCACACTGAAAGCGGTGGAAGTATATTTAAAGAGACGTAGAAACGAAACAAGGTCATCAGTTCTGGGCAGTCTGTTCAGTTGTTTTCAGTCATGCCGAGCATTCCTGTTTCCTTCATACTTCTTTCGCAGTTACAGTCTCAATAACATTCTCAGTCCCACGTCCTTATCTCAGAGCAATAATTGTGCTGCAAGAGTGACAAATGACGAGCAGATTTCTTGGCAAAGTATAAACATCAACATTTACTATTTCATGTGCTGTATTATTCACACAAAGGTTTATTTGTGTTACCGCCCTGAGTATCATGCTCACAAATCTTAAATCAGCCCTGAGGACCCAACCTAAGGAGCTAATACCGAAGCGAAGTTGGCCTACAAGGTATTGCATTCCACCCAAAAAATTCCATTTGGAGATTCAATAGAAATACACCTTTGAGTGCATTGAATGAAATATATTTTTAGAAAAAGGGCAACATGGCCTGTTGTTAGTGGACCGTGCGGCTGTAACTGGTCTCGGGTTCGTATCCCGGGTGCAGATTTGGCTATTAGGAATGGTGTGGATATGTGGGTGTCCTAGCTCAGGACTTTTACTCGCATGGAAACTTTTCAGGTGTGGTACGACACAAGGGATCGATTCAATTAGTTCGGCCTTTTCCCGCCGTCGAACACACACACATTCCTCCTAAAATTTCTCCTGTGAAACTTTGCTTTACTCGACCGCGACTATTATTACTTATTAGTTTTGAAGCAGTGATATCGTCCGTACTCTGGTCAGTATTACAATAACTATTTCCCTCACAAATAAAGGTAGCCTGTTCGGCTCCACCTCGCACTCTAAATATCACATCTTGGTTGTGCGGAGGTTCTTCACCAAGTGCCTCAAAAAGAGTCCCCTTGACCAGCGGAGAGCATTGTTTTCTGTCCCGTTACGTCTCCTCCGGCAGTGTATTCTCAACCCCTTACCATTGGTTCAATGCACTACCGTAACGGTATGCGGTGCTTTCAGGGTCGCTCGTCGGCTACTTGTACGTGTTTGCAATCTCTCTTCCCTTTCCACTTTCAACATACATTTATATTTCCCTTCTTCATAACTCTTTGCCCCTTGACAGGAAATGTACTCTCTCAACCGACAGCTTTTACTGTGGACTCCAAACCTGATCGGGCTTTAGGAATACTGTGCATGTGCTAGTCAGAGGTGGAGCCTTGGGATCGAACTAAGGACACAAGAGCCGCTCACGAGGTTTTCAAATGCCCGCATATATAAATACCGCAGGATACACGTTGAATAGGCACAAGAGCCGCTCACGAGGTTTTCAAATGCCCGCATATATAAATACCGCAGGATACACGTTGAATAGGCACAAGAGCCGCTCACGAGGTTTTCAAATGCCCGCATATATAAATACCGCAGGATACACGTTGAATAGGCACAAGAGCCGCTCACGAGGTTTTCAAATGCCCGCATATATAAATACCGCAGGATACACGTTGAATAGGCACAAGAGCCGCTCACGAGATTTTCAAATGCCCGCACATATAAATACCGCAGGATACACGTTGAATAGGCACAAGAGCCGCTCACGAGGTTTTCAAATGCCCGCATATATAAATACCGCAGGATACACGTTGAATAGGCACAAGAGCCGCTCACGAGGTTTTCAAATGCCCGCACATATAAATACCGCAGGATACACGTTGAATAGGCACAAGAGCCGCTCACGAGGTTTTCAAATGCCCGCATATATAAATACCGCAGGATACACGTTGAATAGGCACAAGAGCCGCTCACGAGGTTTTCAAATGCCCGCACATATAAACACCGCAGGACACTCGCGTTGAATAGAGAGAAATACACACGGGATAATAGATGCGTCGTTGAAAAGGAACGGGATAAAAGAAGCAAGTCTAAAAAGAGGATATTTCTGAGAAATGAGGACGTGCAGAGTTGAGAAGGACTCCATTGTCGTGATGAAGCTTCTGACTGATGGAACACATTTAAACCAGCTCTGGGCCCTGGCTGAAGTCATAAAGTGCTAAGTGCAGGGGATTCCTCGCGCGGCGATAAATTGGGTGCGATTGTTGCGAGCACCGCACCAACATGCCATTGTCTCCGGCTGACCGAACTATGTCCAACATAACAAGGAAACTGCTCGCAATTATTTCACATCTTGCATTTTAACACTGCAATTCATCTCCACTTGCTTCTCACACTAGCTTCGTGTAATCAGACTGCTCATTAATATAAATGAAACAACAAAATGCAGTGCACAATTTCTGCTTAAAAAAAACCTACACACAAAAACCTCATTTACAGAGAAATTCATATCACAAACTTTTCGCCCATCACGACGTTACATCAAGCAACAGTGGATTTTGACAACTGAAACCATTCCTCAAGGCACCTATATGTATTATAAAAAACAAATTGACTGACGGTAAAGGCGAATCAAAAAGCATCGTGTCAAAATAAATAAACAAATAAATAAATACATAAATAAAAAATAAAAAAAAATCTCTGACATAAGATTATTCTTCTTTCTACACAATGTTAATCGAGATAAACATTAGCAGAATGTTCTTATTACGTAGTTCCTTATAAGTAGAAGGGAACTAAAGGAATGTGCTATGTTAAAGTGATAGTCAAATATTTTAAAAGCTATCGTTATGCGATTGTCCTTGCAAATCGCTTCTTTGCTTGGCCAGGAGCAGAACAAAAGAGAGATGGACACTTGCTGTCGGAGAAAAGTAGAAGTACTTTGTAATTCAAATCAATAACAAGAAATATCACGTAAACGGCCACCTCCACAACAAAAATGTATAGGACATAAATTGTGTGTTTTGACAAAACCTACATTTTCTGTGTAGTGAGTGTTTGTCAATCTCTTATGGTTTAGCAGTTAAGCAAAATTCTCAAAATTCATCCACAATAAGGTCTTCAGAGGCTATTTCCAGAAAATTTAATATTAACATTTTATTTGGAATGTAAATATCTTTAATACAAGGGAATTTCATCAAAATCGTTAGAGCTATTTTTTAGAAAATCAAACATTTCCTTGTAAAGTGTAGTTGGAGGTGGGGGAATTTTCTTGAGAATCTTCCTGTCGCAATCTCGAAAAATACCAACCTAAATATGAAGTTTAGTGTTAAAAGTGTTTTCGTTTTTGTGCTAAGCTGTCCACAGACACACACAACATGTATTGCCGGTAAACTCTTGATATCGAATTTTTGGGTGGAATACAATACTTCCTCTATACATACATAGTGACAAAGTATACCTTCCCTAGGACACCCATTTAGACAGCAGATTCTGCAATAGATAGCAATTATAACTCGCTCTAATACTAATAGAAGTGTTATATGTCACATTCATTAGTTTGTAGTGTGTGTTTGTGTTAGGTGTGTGTTTGTATATGTGTGTATATATGTGTTTGTGTGTCTATGTGTGTGTGTTTGTATATGTGTGTTTGTGTGTATGCATGTGTTTGTATATGTGTGTTTGTGTGTGTGTATGTGTTTGTGTGTCTATGTGTGTGTATGTGTTTGTATATGTGTGTTTGTGTGTGTGTATGTGTTTGTGTGTCTATGTGTGTGTATGTGTTTGTATATGTGTGTTTGTGTGTGTGTGTGTGGTTTCCATTTATATGTGTTTGTATATGTGTGTGTGTTTGTGTGTCTATGTGTTTGTATGTGTTTGTATATGTGTGTTTGTGTGTGTGTATGTGTTTGTATATGTGTGTTTGTGTGTCTATGTGTGTGTATGTGTTTGTATATGTGTGTTTGTGTGTCTATGTGTGTGTATGTGTTTGTATATGTGTGTTTGTGTGTGTATGTGTGTTTGTGTGTGTGTGGTTTCCATTGATATGCCACCCTAAACATCTAAGGTTATAAGACGCCGAGGTTAATCAGTGATTAGCAACTCTCGTACTGAAAGTCCGTGGTTCGATGCCCAGTTCTGCGATGGCAATATTACTCGACCCTATTCAAGTGTTCGTCTCCGAGTAGCGCATATAGAGTATCCACAAAATCAAGGGTGATTCGGAGTCCCTTGGTTCGATTCCCAGTTCTGCGATGGCAATATTACTCGACCCTATTCAAGTGTTCGTCTCCGAGTAGCGCATATAGAGTATCCACAAAGTCAAGGGTGGTTCGGAGTCCCTTGGTTCGATTCCCAGTTCTGCGATGGCAATATTACTCGACCCTATTCAAGTGTTCGTCTCCGAGTAGCGCATATAGAGTATCCACAAAGTCAAGGGTGGTTCGGAGACCCTTGGTTCGATTCCCAGTTCTGCGATGGCAATATTACTCGACCCTATTCAAGTGTTCGTCTCCGAGTAGCGCATGTAGAGTATCCACAAAGTCATGGGTGGTTCGGAGTCCCTTGGTTCGATTCTCAGTTCTGCGATGGCAATATTACTCGACCCTATTCAAGTGTTCGTCTCCGAGTAGCGCATATAGAGTATCCACAAAGTCAAGGGTGGTTCGGAGTCCCTTGGTTCGATTCTCAGTTCTGCGATGGCAATATTACTCGACCCTATTCAAGTGTTCGTCTCCGAGTAGCTCATATAGAGTATCCACAAAGTCAAGGGTGGTTCGGAGTCCCTTGGTTCGATTCTCAGTTATGCGATGGCAATATTACTCGACCCTATTCAAATGTTCGTCTCCGAGTAGCTCTTATAGAGTATCCACAAAGTCAAGGGTGGTTCGGAGTCCCTTGGTTCGATTCCCAGTTCTGCGATGGCAATATTACTCGACCCTATTCAAATGTTCGTCTCCGAGTAGCGCATAGAGAGTATCCACAAAGTCAATGGCGGTTCGGAGTCCCTTGGTTCGATTCCCAGTTCTGCGATGGCAATATTACTCGACCCTATTCAAGTGTTCGTCTCCGAGTAGCGCATATAGAGTATCCACAAAGTCAAGGGTGGTTCGGAGTCCCTTGGTTCGATTCCCAGTTCTCCGATGGCAATATTACTCGACCCTATTCAAGTGTTCGTCTCTGAGTAGCTCATATAGAGTATCCACAAAGTCAAGGGTGGTTCGGAGTCCCTTGGTTCGATTCCCAGTTCTGCGATGGCAATATTACTCGACCCTATTCAAATGTTCGTCTCCGAGTAGCTCAAATAGAGTATCCACAAAGTCAAGGGTAGTTCGGAGTCCCTTGGTTCGATTCCCAGTTCTGCGATGGCAATATTACTCGACCCTATTCAAATGTTCGTCTCCAAGTAGCTCAAATAGAGTATCCACAAAGTCAAGGGTAGTTCGGAGTCCCTTGGTTCGATTCCCAGTTCTGCGATGGCAATATTACTCGACCCTATTCAAATGTTCGTCTCCCAGTAGCTCATATAGGGTATCCACAAAGTCAAGGGTGATTCGGAGTCCCTTGGTTCGATTCCCAGTTCTGCGATGGCAATATTACTCCACCCTATTCAAATGTTCGTCTCCGAGTAGCGCATATAGAGTATCCACAAAGTCAAGGGTGGTTCGGAGTCCCTTGGTTCGATTCCCAGTTCTGCGATGGCAATATTACTCCATCCTATTCAAATGTTCGTCTCCGAGTCGCTCAAATAGAGTATCCACAAAGTCAAGGGTGGTCCGGAGTCCCTTGGTTCGATTCCCAGTTCTGCGATGGCAATATTACTCGACCCTATTCAAGTGTTCGTCTCCGAGTAGCTCAAATAGAGTATCCACAAAGTCAAGGGTGGTTCGGAGTCCCTTGGTTCGATGCCCAGTTCAGCGATGGCAATATTACTCGACCCTATTCAAGTATTCGTCTCCAAGTAGCTCAAATAGAGTATCCACAAAGTCAAGGGTGGTTCGGAGTCCCTTGGTTCGATGCCCAGTTCGATGGCAATATTACTCCACCCTATTCAAGTGTTCGTCTCCGAGTAGCGCATATAGAGTATCCACAAAGTCAAGGGTGGTTCGGAGTCCCTTGGTTCGATTCCCAGTTCTGCGATGGCAATATTATTCGACCCTATTCAAATGTTCGTCTCCGAGTAGCGCATATAGAGTATCCACAAAGTCAAGGGTGGTTCGGAGTCCCTTGGTTCGATTCCCAGTTCTGCGATGGCAATGTTACTCGACCCTATTCAAATGTTCGTCTCCGAGTAGCGCATATAGAGTATCCACAAAGTCAAGGGTGGTTCGGAGTCCCTTGGTTCGATGCCCAGTTCTGCGATGGCAATATTACTGGACCCTATTCAAGTGTTCGTCTCCGAGTAGCGCATAGAGAGTATCCACAAAGTGAAGGGTGGTTCGGAGTCCCTTGGTTCGATTCCCAGTTCTGCGATGGCAATATTTCTCGACACTATTCAAGTGTTCGTCTCCGAGTAGCGCATATAGACTATCCACAAAGTCAAGGGTGGTTCGGAGTCCCTTGGTTCGATTCCCAGTTCTGCGATGGCAATATTACTCGACCCTATTCAAGTGTTCGTCTCCGAGTAGCGCATATAGAGTATCCACAAAGTCAAGGGTGGTTCGGAGTCCCTTGGTTCGATTCCCAGTTCTGCGATGGCAATATTACTCGACCCTATTCAAGTGTTCGTCTCCGAGTAGCGCATATAGAGTATCCACAAAGTCATGGGTGGTTCGGAGTCCCTTGGTTCGATTCTCAGTTCTGCGATGGCAATATTACTCGACCCTATTCAAGTGTTCGTCTCCGAGTAGGCATATAGAGTATCCACAAAGTCAAGGGTGGTTCGGAGTCCCTTGATTCGATTCTCAGTTCTGCGATGGCAATATTACTCGACCCTATTCAAGTGTTCGTCTCCGAGTAGCTCAAATAGAGTATCCACAAACTCAAGGGTGGTTCGGAGTCCCTTGGTTCGATTCTCACTCAGTTCTGCGATGGCAATATTACTCGACCCTATTCAAGTGTTCGTCTCCGAGTAGCTCATATAGAGTATCCACAAAGTCAAGGGTGGTTCGGAGTCCCTTGGTTCGATTCTCAGTTCTGCGATGGCAATATTACTCGACCCTATTCAAGTGTTCGTTTCCGAGTAGCTCATATAGAGTATCCACAAAGTCAAGGGTGGTTCGGAGTCCCTTGGTTCGATTCTCAGTTCTGCGATGGCAATATTACTCGACCCTATTCAAGTGTTCGTCTCCGAGTAGCTCATATAGAGTATCCACAAAGTCAAGGGTGGTTCGGAGTCCCTTGGTTCGATTCCCAGTTCTGCGATGGCAATATTACTCCACCCTATTCAAATGTTCGTCTCCGAGTAGCGCATATAGAGTATCCACAAAGTCAAGGGTGGTTCGGAGTCCCTTGGTTCGATTCCCAGTTCTGCGATGGCAATATTACTCCATCCTATTCAAATGTTCGTCTCCGAGTCGCTCAATAGAGTATCCACAAAGTCAACGGTGGTTCGGAGTCCCTTGGTTCGATTCCCAGTTCTGCGATGGCAATATTACTCGACCCTATTCAAGTGTTCGTCTCCGAGTAGCTCAAATAGAGTATCTACAAAGTCAAGGGTGGTTCGGAGTCCCTTGGTTCGATGCCCAGTTCAGCGATGGCAATATTACTCGACCCTATTCAAGTTTTCGTCTCCAAGTAGCTCAAATAGAGTATCCACAAAGTCAAGGGTGGTTCGGAGTCCCTTGGTTCGATGCCCAGTTCGATGACAATATTACTCCACCCTATTCAAGTGTTCGTCTCCGAGTAGCGCATATAGAGTATCCACAAAGTCAAGGGTGGTTCGGAGTCCCTTGGTTCGATTCCCAGTTCTGCGATGGCAATATTACTCGACCCTTTTCAAATGTTCGTCTCCGAGTAGCTCAAATAGAGTATCCACAAAGTCAACGGTGGTTCGGAGTCCCTTGGTTCGATTCCCAGTTCTGCGATGGCAATATTACTGGACCCTATTCAAGTGTTCGTCTCCGAGTAGCGCATAGAGAGTATCCACAAAGTGAAGGGTGGTTCGGAGTCCCTTTGTTCGATTCCCAGTTCTGCGATGGCAATATTTCTCGACACTATTCAAGTGTTCGTCTCCGAGTAGCGCATATAGACTATCCACAAAGTCAAGGGTGGTTCGGAGTCCCTTGGTTCGATTCCCAGTTCTGCGATGGCAATATTACTCGACCCTATTCAAGTGTTCGTCTCCAAGTAGCGCATATAGAGTATCCAAAAAGTCAAGGGTGGTTCGGAGTCCATTGGTTCGATTCCCAGTTCTGCGATGGCAATATTACTCGACCCTATTCAAATGTTCGTCTCCGAGTAGCGCAAATAGAGTATCCACAAAGTCAAGGGTGTTTCGGAGTCCCTTGGTTCGATTCCCAGTTCTGCGATGGCAATATTACTCGACACTATTCAAGTGTTCGTCTCCGAGTAGCGCATATAGAGTATCCACAAAGTCAAGGGTAGTTCGGAGTCCCTTGGTTCGATTCCCAGTTCTGCGATGGCAATATTTCTCGACCCTATTCAAGTGTTCGTCTCCGAGTAGCGCATATAGACTATCCACAAAGTCAAGGGTGGTTCGGAGTCCCTTGGTTCGATTCCCAGTTCTGCGATGGCAATATTACTCGACCCTATTCAAGTGTTCGTCTCCAAGTAGCGCATATAGAGTATCAACAAAGTCAAGGGTGGTTCGGAGTCCCTTGGTTCGATGCCCAGTTCTGCGATGGCAATATTACTCCACAATATTCAAGTGTTCGTCTCCGAGTAGCTCAAATAGAGTATCCACAAAGTCAAGGGTGGTTCGGAGTCCATTGGTTCGATTCCCAGTTCTGCGATGGCAATATTACTCGACCCTATTCAAATGTTCGTCTCCGAGTAGCGCATATAGAGTATCCACAAAGTCCAGGGTGGTTCGGAGTCCCTTGGTTCGAATTCCAGTTCTGCGATGGCAATATTACTCGACCCTATTCAAGTGTTCGTCTCCGAGTAGAGCATATAGAGTATCCATTAAGTCAAGGGTGGTTCGGAGTCCCTTGGTTCGATTCCCAGTTCTGCGATGGCAATATTACTCGACCCTATTCAAGTGTTCGTCTCCGAGTAGCGCATATAGAGTATCCACAAAGTCATGGGTGGTTCGGAGTCCCTTGGTTCGATTCTCAGTTCTGCGATGGCAATATTACTCGACCCTATTCAAGTGTTCGTCTCCGAGTAGCGCATATAGAGTATCCACAAAGTCAAGGGTGGTTCGGAGTCCCTTGGTTCGATTCTCAGTTCTGCGATGGCAATATTACTCGACCCTATTCAAGTGTTCGTCTCCGAGTAGCTCAAATAGAGTATCCACAAACTCAAGGGTGGTTCGGAGTCCCTTGGTTCGATTCTCACTCAGTTCTGCGATGGCAATATTACTCGACCCTATTCAAGTGTTCGTCTCCGAGTAGCTCATATAGAGTATCCACAAAGTCAAGGGTGGTTCGGAGTCCCTTGGTTCGATTCCCAGTTCTGCGATGGCAATATTACTCGACCCTATTCAAATGTTCGTCTCCGAGTAGCGCATAGAGAGTATCCACAAAGTCAATGGCGGTTCGGAGTCCCTTGGTTCGATTCCCAGTTCTGCGATGGCAATATTACTCGACCCTATTCAAGTGTTCGTCTCCGAGTAGCGCATATAGAGTATCCACAAAGTCAAGTGTGGTTCGGAGTCCCTTGGTTCGATTCCCAGTTCTCCGATGGCAATATTACGCGACCCTAATCAAATGTTCGTCTCCGAGTAGCTCAAATAGAGTATCCACAAACTCAAGGGTGGTTCGGAGTCCCTTGGTTCGATGCCCAGTTCGATGGCAATATTACTCCACCCTATTCAAGTGTTCGTCTCCGAGTAGCGCATATAGAGTATCCACAAAGTGAAGGGTGGTTCGGAGTCCCTTGGTTCGATTCCCAGTTCTGCGATGACAATATTACTCGACCCTTTTCAAATGTTCGTCTCCGAGTAGCTCAAATAGAGTATCCACAAAGTCAACGGTGGTTCGGAGTCCCTTGGTTCGATTCCCAGTTCTGCGATGGCAATATTATTCGACCCTATTCAAATGTTCGTCTCCGAGTAGCGCATATAGAGTATCCACAAAGTCAAGGGTGGTTCGGAGTCCCTTGGTTCGATTCCCAGTTCTGCGATGGCAATATTACTCGACCCTATTCAAATGTTCGTCTCCGAGTAGCGCATATAGACTATCCACAAAGTCAAGGGTGGTTCGGAGTCCCTTGGTTCGATTCCCAGTTCTGCGATGGCAATATTACTCGACCCTATTCAAGTGTTCGTCTCCAAGTAGCGCATATAGAGTATCCAAAAAGTCAAGGGTGGTTCGGAGTCCATTGGTTCGATTCCCAGTTCTGCGATGGCAATATTACTCGACCCTATTCAAATGTTCGTCTCCGAGTAGCGCAAATAGAGTATCCACAAAGTCAAGGGTGTTTCGGAGTCCCTTGGTTCGATTCCCAGTTCTGCGATGGCAATATTACTCGACACTATTCAAGTGTTCGTCTCCGAGTAGCGCATATAGAGTATCCACAAAGTCAAGGGTAGTTCGGAGTCCCTTGGTTCGATTCCCAGTTCTGCGATGGCAATATTTCTCGACCCTATTCAAGTGTTCGTCTCCGAGTAGCGCATATAGACTATCCACAAAGTCAAGGGTGGTTCGGAGTCCCTTGGTTCGATTCCCAGTTCTGCGATGGCAATATTACTCGACCCTATTCAAGTGTTCGTCTCCAAGTAGCGCATATAGAGTATCAACAAAGTCAAGGGTGGTTCGGAGTCCCTTGGTTCGATGCCCAGTTCTGCGATGGCAATATTACTCCACAATATTCAAGTGTTCGTCTCCGAGTAGCTCAAATAGAGTATCCACAAAGTCAAGGGTGGTTCGGAGTCCATTGGTTCGATTCCCAGTTCTGCGATGGCAATATTACTCGACCCTATTCAAATGTTCGTCTCCGAGTAGCGCATATAGAGTATCCACAAAGTCCAGGGTGGTTCGGAGTCCCTTGGTTCGAATTCCAGTTCTGCGATGGCAATATTACTCGACCCTATTCAAGTGTTCGTCTCCGAGTAGAGCATATAGAGTATCCACAAAGTCAAGGGTGGTTCGGAGTCCCTTGGTTCGATTCCCAGTTCTGCGATGGCAATATTACTCGACCCTATTCAAGTGTTCGTCTCCGAGTAGCGCATATAGAGTATCCACAAAGTCATGGGTGGTTCGGAGTCCCTTGGTTCGATTCTCAGTTCTGCGATGGCAATATTACTCGACCCTATTCAAGTGTTCGTCTCCGAGTAGCGCATATAGAGTATCCACAAAGTCAAGGGTGGTTCGGAGTCCCTTGGTTCGATTCTCAGTTCTGCGATGGCAATATTACTCGACCCTATTCAAGTGTTCGTCTCCGAGTAGCTCAAATAGAGTATCCACAAACTCAAGGGTGGTTCGGAGTCCCTTGGTTCGATTCTCACTCAGTTCTGCGATGGCAATATTACTCGACCCTATTCAAGTGTTCGTCTCCGAGTAGCTCATATAGAGTATCCACAAAGTCAAGGGTGGTTCGGAGTCCCTTGGTTCGATTCCCAGTTCTGCGATGGCAATATTACTCGACCCTATTCAAGTGTTCGTCTCCGAGTAGCGCATATAGAGTATCCACAAAGTCAAGTGTGGTTCGGAGTCCCTTGGTTCGATTCCCAGTTCTCCGATGGCAATATTACTCGACCCTATTCAAATGTTCGTCTCCGAGTAGCTCAAATAGAGTATCCACAAACTCAAGGGTGGTTCGGAGTCCCTTGGTTCGATGCCCAGTTCGATGGCAATATTACTCCACCCTATTCAAGTGTTCGTCTCCGAGTAGTGCATATAGAGTATCCACAAAGTGAAGGGTGGTTCGGAGTCCCTTGGTTCGATTCCCAGTTCTGCGATGACAATATTACTCGACCCTTTTCAAATGTTCGTCTCCGAGTAGCTCAAATAGAGTATCCACAAAGTCAACGGTGGTTCGGAGTCCCTTGGTTCGATTCCCAGTTCTGCGATGGCAATATTATTCGACCCTATTCAAATGTTCGTCTCCGAGTAGCGCATATAGAGTATCCACAAAGTCAAGGGTGGTTCGGAGTCCCTTGGTTCGATTCCCAGTTCTGCGATGGCAATATTACTCGACCCTATTCAAATGTTCGTCTCCGAGTAGCGCATATAGAGTATCCACAAAGTCAAGGGTGGTTCGGAGTCCCTTGGTTCGATTCTCAGTTCTGCGATGGCAATATTACTCGACCCTATTCAAGTGTTCGTCTCCGAGTAGCTCATATAGAGTATCCACAAAGTCAAGGGTGGTTCGGAGTCCCTTGGTTCGATTCCCAGTTCTGCGATGGCAATATTACTCGACCCTATTCAAATGTTCGTCTCCGAGTAGCTCTTATAGAGTATCCACAAAGTCAAGGGTGGTTCGGAGTCCCTTGGTTCGATTCCCAGTTCTGCGATGGCAATATTACTCGACCCTATTCAAATGTTCGTCTCCGAGTAGCGCATAGAGAGTATCCACAAAGTCAATGGCGGTTCGGAGTCCCTTGGTTCGATTCCCAGTTCTGCGATGGCAATATTATTCGACCCTATTCAAATGTTCGCCTCCGAGTAGCGCATATAGAGTATCCACAAAGTCAAGGGTGGTTCGGAGTCCCTTGGTTCGATTCCCAGTTCTCCGATGGCAATATTACTCGACCCTATTCAAGTGTTCGTCCCTGAGTAGCTCATATAGAGTATCCACAAAGTCAAGGGTAGTTCGGAGTCCCTTGGTTCGATTCCCAGTTCTGCGATGGCAATATTACTCGACCCTATTCAAATGTTCGTCTCCGAGGAGCTCATATAGGGTATCCACAAAGTCAAGGGTGATTCGGAGTCCCTTGGTTCGATTCCCAGTTCTGCGATGGCAATATTACTCCACCCTATTCAAATGTTCGTCTCCGAGTAGCGCATATAGAGTATCCACAAAGTCAACGGTGGTTCGGAGTCCCTTGGTTCGATTCCCAGTTCTGCGATGGCAATATTACTCGACGCTTTTCAAATGTTCGTCTCCGAGTAGCTCAAATAGAGTATCCACAAAATCAACGGTGGTTCGGAGTCCCTTGGTTCGATTCCCAGTTCTGCGATGGCAATATTATTCGACCCTATTCAAATGTTCGTCTCCGAGTAGCGCATATAGAGTATCCACAAAGTCAAGGGTGGTTCGGAGTCTCTTGGTTCGATTCCCAGTTCTGCGATGGCAATATTACTCGACCCTATTCAAATGTTCGTCTCCGAGTAGCGCATATAGAGTATCCACAAAGTCAAGGGTGGTTCGGAGTCCCTTGGTTCGATGCCCAGTTCTGCGATGGCAATATTACTGGACCCTATTCAAGTGTTCGTCTCCGAGTAGCGCATAGAGAGTATCCACAAAGTCAAGGGTGGTTCGGAGTCCCTTGGTTCGATTTCCAGTTCTGCGATGGCAATATTTCCTGACACTATTCAAGTGTTCGTCTCCGAGTAGCGCATATAGACTATCCACAAAGTCAAGGGTGGTTCGGAGTCCCTTGGTTCGATTCCCAGTTCTGCGATGGCAATATTACTCGACCCTATTCAAGTGTTCGTCTCCAAGTAGCGCATATAGAGTATCCACAAAGTCAAGGGTGGTTCGGAGTCCATTGGTTCGATTCCCAGTTCTGCGATGGCAATATTACTCGACCCTATTCAAATGTTCGTCTCCGAGTAGCGCAAATAGAGTATCCACAAAGTCAAGGGTGTTTCGTAGTCCCTTGGTTCGATTCCCAGTTCTGCGATGGCAATATTACTCGACCCTATTCAAGTGTTCGTCTCCGAGTAGCGCATATAGAGTATCCACAAAGTCAAGGGTAGTTCGGAGTCCCTTGGTTCGATTCCCAGTTCTGCGATGGCAATATTTCTCGACCCTATTCAAGTGTTAGTCTCCGAGTAGCGCATATAGACCATCCACAAAGTCAAGGGTGGTTCGGAGTCCCTTGGTTCGATTCCCAGTTCTGCGATGGCAATATTACTCGACCCTATTCAAGTGTTCGTCTCCAAGTAGCGCATATAGAGTATCAACAAAATCAAGGGTGGTTCGGAGTCCCTTGGTTCGATTCTCAGTTCTGCGATGGCAATATTACTCGACCCTATTCAAGTGTTCGTCTCCGAGTAGCTCAAATAGAGTATCCACAAAGTCAAGGGTGGTTCGGAGTCCCTTGGTTCGATTCCCAGTTCTGCGATGGCAATATTACTCGACCATATTCAAATGTTCGTCTCCGAGTAGCTCAAATAGAGTATCCACAAAGTCAACGGTGGTTCGGAGTCCCTTGGTTCGAATTCCAGTTCTGCGATGGCAATATTACTCGACCCTATTCAAGTGTTCGTCTCCGAGTAGCGCATATAGAGTATCCACAAAGTCAAGGGTGGTTCGGAGTCCCTTGGTTCGATTCCCAGTTCTGCGATGGCAATATTACTCGACCCTATTCAAGTGTTCGTCTCCGAGTAGCGCATATAGAGTATCCACAAAGTCATGGGTGGTTCGGAGTCCCTTGGTTCGATTCTCAGTTCTGCGATGGCAATATTACTCGACCCTATTCAAGTGTTCGTCTCCGAGTAGCGCATATAGAGTATCCACAAAGTCAAGGGTGGTTCGGAGTCCCTTGGTTCGATTCTCAGTTCTGCGATGGCAATATTACTCGACCCTATTCAAGTGTTCGTCTCCGAGTAGCTCAAATAGAGTATCCACAAATTCAAGAGTGGTTCGGAGTCCCTTGGTTCGATTCTCACTCAGTTCTGCGATGGCAATATTACTCGACCCTATTCAAGTGTTCGTCTCCGAGTAGCTCATATAGAGTATCCACAAAGTCAAGGGTGGTTCGGAGTCCTTTGGTTCGATTCTCAGTTCTGCGATGGCAATATTACTCGACCCTATTCAAGTGTTCGTCTCCGAGTAGCTCATATAGAGTATCCACAAAGTCAAGGGTGGTTCGGAGTCCCTTGGTTCGATTCCCAGTTCTGCGATGGCAATATTACTCGACCCTATTCAAATGTTCGTCTCCGAGTAGCTCTTATAGAGTATCCACAAAGTCAAGGGTGGTTCGGAGTCCCTTGGTTCGATTCCCAGTTCTGCGATGGCAATATTACTCGACCCTATTCAAATGTTCGTCTCCGAGTAGCGCATAGAGAGTATCCACAAAGTCAATGGCGGTTCGGAGTCCCTTGGTTCGATTCCCAGTTCTGCGATGGCAATATTACTCGACCCTATTCAAGTGTTCGTCTCCGAGTAGCGCATATAGAGTATCCACAAAGTCAAGGGTGGTTCGGAGTCCCTTGGTTCGATTCCCAGTTCTCCTATGGCAATATTACTCGACCCTATTCAAATGTTCGTCTCCGAGTAGCTCAAATAGAGTATCCACAAACTCAAGGGTGGTTCGGAGTCCCTTGGTTCGATGCCCAGTTCGATGGCAATATTACTCCACCCTATTCAAGTGTTCGTCTCCGAGTAGCGCATATAGAGTATCCACAAAGTGAAGGGTGGTTCGGAGTCCCTTGGTTCGATTCCCAGTTCTGCGATGACAATATTACTCGACCCTTTTAAAATGTTCGTCTCCGAGTAGCTCAAATAGAGTATCCACAAAGTCAACGGTGGTTAGGAGGCCCTTGGTTCGATTCCCAGTTCTGCGATGACAATATTATTCGACCCTATTCAAATGTTCGTCTCCGAATAGCGCATATAGAGTATCCACAAAGTCAAGGGTGGTTCGGAGTCCCTTGGTTCGATTCCCAGTTCTGCGATGGCAATATTACTCGACCCTATTCAAATGTTCGTCTCCGAGTAGCGCATATAGAGTATCCACAAAGTCAAGGGTGGTTCGGAGTCCCTTGGTTCGATTCTCATTTCTGCGATGGCAATATTACTCGACCCTATTCAAGTGTTCGTCTCCGAGTAGCTCATATAGAGTATCCACAAAGTCAAGGGTGGTTCGGAGTCCCTTGGTTCGATTCCCAGTTCTGCGATGGCAATATTACTCGACCCTATTCAAATGTTCGTCTCCGAGTAGCTCTTATAGAGTATCCACAAAGTCAAGGGTGGTTCGGAGTCCCTTGGTTCGATTCCCAGTTCTGCGATGGCAATATTACTCGACCCTATTCAAATGTTCGTCTCCGAGTAGCGCATAGAGAGTATCCACAAAGTCAATGGCGGTTCGGAGTCCCTTGGTTCGATTCCCAGTTCTGCGATGGCAATATTATTCGACCCTATTCAAATGTTCGTCTCCGAGTAGCGCATAGAGAGTATCCACAAAGTCAATGGCGATTCGGAGTCCCTTGGTTCGATTCCCAGTTCTGCGATGGCAATATTACTCCACCCTATTCAAATGTTCGTCTCCGAGTAGCGCATATAGAGTATCCACAAAGTCAAGGGTGGTTCGGAGTCCCTTGGTTCGATTCCCAGTTCTGCGATGGCAATATTACTCCACCCTATTCACATGTTCGTCTCCGAGTCGCTCAAATAGAGTATCCACAAAGTCAAGGGTGGTCCGGAGTCCCTTGGTTCGATTCCCAGTTCTGCGATGGCAATATTACTCGACCCTATCCAAGTGTTCGTCTCCGAGTAGCTCAAATAGAGTATCCTCAAAGTCAAGGGTGGTTCGGAGTCCCTTGGTTCGATGCCCAGTTCAGCGATGGCAATATTACTCGACCCTATTCAAGTGTTCGTCTCCAAGTAGCTCAAATAGAGTATCCACAAAGTCAAGGGTGTTTCGGAGTCCCTTGGTTCGATGCCCAGTTCGATGGCAATATTACTCCACCCTATTCAAATGTTCGTCTCCGAGTAGCGCATATAGAGTATCCACAAAGTCAAGGGTGGTTCGGAGTCCCTTGGTTCGATTCCCAGTTCAGCGATGGCAATATTACTCGACCCTTTTCAAATGTTCGTCTCCGAGTAGCTCAAATAGAGTATCCACAAAGTCAACGGTGGTTCGGAGTCCCTTGGTTCGATTCCCAGTTCTGCGATGGCAATATTATTCGACCCTATTCAAATGTTCGTCTCCGAGTAGCGCATATAGAGTATCCACAAAGTCAAGGGTGGTTCGGAGTCCCTTGGTTCGATTCCCAGTTCTGCGATGGCAATATTACTCGACCCTATTCAAATGTTCGTCTCCGAGTAGCGCATATAGAGTATCCACAAAGTCAAGGGTGGTTCGGAGTCCCTTGGTTCGATGCCCAGTTCTGCGATGGCAATATTACTCGACCCTATTCAAGTGTTCGTCTCCGAGTAGCGCATAGAGAGTATCCACAAAGTGAAGGGTGGTTCGGAGTCCCTTGGTTCGATGCCCAGTTCGATGGCAATATTACTCCACCCTATTCAAATGTTCGTCTCCGAGTAGCGCATATAGAGTATCCACAAAGTCAAGGGTAGTTCGGAGTCCCTTGATTCGATTCCCAGTTCTGCGATGGCAATATTACTCGACCCTATTCAAATGTTCGTCTCCGAGTAGCGCATATAGAGTATCCACAAAGTCAAGGGTGGTTCGGAGTCCCTTGGTTCGATGCCCAGTTCTGCGATGGCAATATTACTGGACCCTATTCAAGTGTTCGTCTCCGAGTAGCGCATAGAGAGTATCCACAAAGTCAAGGGTGGTTCGGAGTCCCTTGGTTCGATTTCCAGTTCTGCGATGGCAATATTTCCTGACACTATTCAAGTGTTCGTCTCCGAGTAGCGCATATAGAGTATCCACAAAGTCAAGGGTGGTTCGGAGTCCCTTGGTTCGATTCCCAGTTCTGCGATGGCAATATTACTCGACCCTATTCAAGTGTTCGTCTCCAAGTAGCGCATATAGAGTATCCACAAAGTCAAGGGTGGTTCGGAGTCCATTGGTTCGATTCCCAGTTCTGCGATGGCAATATTACTCGACCCTATTCAAATGTTCGTCTCCGAGTAGCGCAAATAGAGTATCCACAAAGTCAAGGGTGTTTCGTAGTCCCTTGGTTCGATTCCCAGTTCTGCGATGGCAATATTACTCGACCCTATTCAAGTGTTCGTCTCCGAGTAGCGCATATAGAGTATCCACAAAGTCAAGGGTAGTTCGGAGTCCCTTGGTTCGATTCCCAGTTCTGCGATGGCAATATTTCTCGACCCTATTCAAGTGTTAGTCTCCGAGTAGCGCATATAGACCATCCACAAAGTCAAGGGTGGTTCGGAGTCCCTTGGTTCGATTCCCAGTTCTGCGATGGCAATATTACTCGACCCTATTCAAGTGTTCGTCTCCAAGTAGCGCATATAGAGTATCAACAAAGTCAAGGGTGGTTCGGAGTCCCTTGGTTCGATTCTCAGTTCTGCGATGGCAATATTACTCGACCCTATTCAAGTGTTCGTCTCCGAGTAGCTCAAATAGAGTATCCACAAAGTCAAGGGTGGTTCGGAGTCCCTTGGTTCGATTCCCAGTTCTGCGATGGCAATATTACTCGACCATATTCAAATGCTCGTCTCCGAGTAGCTCAAATAGAGTATCCACAAAGTCAACGGTGGTTCGGAGTCCCTTGGTTCGAATTCCAGTTCTGCGATGGCAATATTACTCGACCCTATTCAAGTGTTCGTCTCCGAGTAGCGCATATAGAGTATCCACAAAGTCAAGGGTGGTTCGGAGTCCCTTGGTTCGATTCCCAGTTCTGCGATGGCAATATTACTCGACCCTATTCAAGTGTTCGTCTCCGAGTAGCGCATATAGAGTATCCACAAAGTCATGGGTGGTTCGGAATCCCTTGGTTCGATTCTCAGTTCTGCGATGGCAATATTACTCGACCCTATTCAAGTGTTCGTCTCCGAGTAGCGCATATAGAGTATCCACAAAGTCAAGGGTGGTCCGGAGTCCCTTGGTTCGATTCTCAGTTCTGCGATGGCAATATTACTCGACCCTATTCAAGTGTTCGTCTCCGAGTAGCTCAAATAGAGTATCCACAAATTCAAGGGTGGTTCGGAGTCCCTTGGTTCGATTCTCACTCAGTTCTGCGATGGCAATATTACTCGACCCTATTCAAGTGTTCGTCTCCGAGTAGCTCATATAGAGTATCCACAAAGTCAAGGGTGGTTCGGAGTCCCTTGGTTCGATTCCCAGTTCTGCGATGGCAATATTACTCGACCCTATTCAAGTGTTGGTCACCAAGTAGCGCATATAGAGTATCCACAAAGTCAAGGTGGTTCGGAGTCCCTTGGTTCGATTCCCAGTTCTGCGATGGCAATATTACTCGACCCTATTCAAATGTTCGTCTCCGAGTAGCGCATATAGAGTATCCACAAAGTCAAGGGTGGTTCGGAGTCCCTTGGTTCGATTCCCAGTTCTGCGATGGCAATATTACTCGACCCTATTCAAGTGTTCGTCTCCGAGTAGTGCATATAGAGTATCCACAAAGTCAAGGGTAGTTCGGAGTCCCTTGGTTCGATTCCGAGTTCTGCGATGGCAATATTTCTCGACCCTATTCAAGTGTTCGTCTCTGAGTAGCGCATATAGACTATCCACAAAGTCAAGTGTGGTTCGGAGTCCCTTGGTTCGATTCCCAGTTCTGCGATGGCAATATTACTCAACCCTATTCAAGTGTTCTTCTCCAAGTAGCGCATATAGAGTATCAACAAAGTCAAGGGTGGTTCGGAGTCCCTTGGTTCGATGCCCAGTTCTGCGATGGCAATATTACTGCACCCTATTCAAGTGTTCGTCTCCGAGTAGCTCAAATAGAGTATCCACAAAGTCAAGGGTGGTTCGGAGTCCCTTGGTTCGATTCCCAGTTCTGCGATGGCAATATTACTCGACCCTATTCAAATGTGTCTCCGAGTAGCGCATATAGAGTATCCACAAAGTCAAGGGTGGTTTGGAGTCCCTTGGTTCGAATTCCAGTTCTGCGATGGCAATATTACTCGACCCTATTCAAATGTTCGTCTCCGAGTAGCGCATATAGAGTATCCACAAAGTCAAGGGTGGTTCGGAGTCCCTTGGTTCGATTCCCAGTTCTGCGATGGCAATATTACTCGACCCTATTCAAGTGTTCGTCTCCGAGTAGCTCTTATAGATATCCACAAAGTCAAGGGTGGTTCGGAGTCCCTTGGTTCGATTCCCAGTTCTGCGATGGCAATATTACTCGACCCTATTCAAATGTTCGTCTCCGAGTAGCGCATATAGAGTATCCACATAGTCAAGGGTGGTTCGGAGTCCCTTGGTTCGATTCCCAGTTCTGCGATGGCAATATTACTCGACCCTATTCAAGTGTTCGTCTCCGAGTAGCGCATATAGACTATCCACAAAGTCAAGGGTGGTTCGGAGTCCCTTGGTTCGATTCCCAGTTCTACGATGGCAATATTACTCGACCCTATTCAAATGTTCGTCTCCGAGTAGCGCATATAGTGTATCCACAAAGTCAAGGGTGGTTCGGAGTCCCTTGGTTCGATTCCCAGTTCTGCGATGGCAATATTACTCGACCCTATTCAAATGTTCGTCTCCGAGTAGCGCATATAGAGTATCCACAAAGACAATGGCGGTTCGGAGTCCCTTGGTTCGATTCCCAGTTCTGCGATGGCAATATTACTCGACCCTATTCAAATGTTCGTCTCCGAGTAGCGCATATAGAGTATCCACAAAGTCAAGGGTGGTTCGGAGTCCCTTGGTTCGATTCCCAGTTCTGCGATGGCAATATTACTCGACCCTATTCAAGTGTTCGTCTCTGAGTAGCTCATATATAGAGTATCCACAAAGTCAATGGTGGTTCGGAGTCCCTTGGTTCGATTCCCAGTTCTGCGATGGCAATATTACTCGACCCTATTCAAGTGTTCGTCTCTGAGTAGCTCATATATAGAGTATCCACAAAGTCAATGGTGGTTCGGAGTCCCGTGGTTCGATTCCCAGTTCTGCGATAGCAATATTAACCTTTTCACTACTAACATATTTTTAAGCAAGAAACACCTCCTTGCTGGTTAAAAATTGCTAAAAATACGAATTTGGTTTTGACGAATAACATTTGGCCTTAAATGCGTGTATTTAAAGTTGAAAATATAATAATGTGCACTAATAGCTAAAAATAATCTGATGTATTCCATTCACATGACATTCTGTGCATCTCTGCAACAAATTATGGTTATTTACTTCATGCTAATCAGCATCTTAGTATTTGCTTCCTTGTAAGCAGAAGCGAAATAAGGGAGTAGCATAGGTTAAAGTGATAGTCAAAAGCTGGTTGCTATGTGACTGAAGTTCCTTTGTTTGTATAGACAAGAATTGATAAATTCCTGTATGAGAAAAGTAAGATTTTAAAGCTGAAACTAAAAAGAAGGAATATCTCATAAACGATCAACTCCACGAAAAAAAAATATATATAAAATAAATTGTGTGTTTTAAGATGCTGTACATTTTTTGTATCATAAGTTTTTACCCATCTCTTATGGTTTAGGAACTATGCAGAATTCCGTAAAATTCATCCAGAATAAAGTACTCCTCCAAAGCTATTTCCCAGAAAATTCAAGATATGCATTTTATTTGTCAGGTAAATATCTTTAATATATGATATTTTAATCAAAATCGTTAGAGTCACTTTTAAGAAATCAAAATTTAAAAAAAAAATTCCATGCAGAGAGAAGTTCGGGGTGGGGAGATTTTCTTGAAAATGTTCATGTCGCATCCTTGGAAGACACTAAACTTAATTACCAAGTTTGGTATTTTACCGACTTTTCTCTCTTGAGCTATCGTGTTCACAGACACACGGACACACACACACACACACGGAACTTTTTCTGAAAATGCCTTTTTTTGGATACAGTAGACTCTAAAACATATATTTCCGGTGAAATCTTGGTATTGAATTTTTGGGTGGAGCGCAATACCCTTTCTATACACTATGTAGGTACATAGTACGTGCAGAGAAAGTAAAAACTTGTCATAACATTAGAACATCAGCTTATTTACACACAAACGCACTAAACTGCAACTAAAACTGTCCAAGCGAGTGCCTCTGGTGAAAATGTTGGCAGCTCTGAAGTTGTGTGTCACGTCGCCCAACAAAGCTACCAAAGCCTACTATGAAGTTTTTATTATTTGAATACAAATCGCGTGTTTTATTGAAATGCCCAAAAATAAACATGAGAAATTCCTAAAGTACAGTACATTCGTCTAGAAACAAATCATTTATGGTCTTACAGGCGAGATGTTTGTGCAATAGTAATATACGTTTAAATGTCGCTAAAGCAGACCATTCCAAATTATTTTCACCGCTATGGATTCAAAAGAACGGTTAGGATTCTGTACCTACATTGTTGAGTAGTGAAATGAAACAAACCTCCTTTCTTGGTAACAGAACAAGCTCAGGTCCCAGTGACATAATGCGTGTCTCATCAATGCTTATAGACTGCCTTTCTTGGTAACAGAACAAGCTCAGGTCCCAGTGACATAATGCGTGTCTCATCAATGCTTATAGACTGCCTTTCTTGGTAACAGAACAAGCTCAGGTCCCAGTGACATAATGCGTGTCTCATCAATGCTTATAGACTGCCTTTCTTGGTAACAGAACAAGCTCAGGTCCCAGTAACATAATGCGTGTCTCATCAATGCTTATAGACTGCCTTTCTTGGTAACAGAACAAGTTCAGGTCCCAGTAACATAATGCGTGTCTCATCAATGCTTATAGACTGCCTTTCTTGGTAACAGAACAAGTTCAGGTCCCAGTAACATAATGCGTGTCTCATCAATGCTTATAGACTGCCTTTCTTGGTAACAGAACAAGCTCAGGTCCCAGTAACATAATGCGTGTCTCATCAATGCTTATAGACTGCCTTTCTTGGTAACAGAACAAGTTCAGGTCCCAGTAACATAATGCATGGCTCATCACTACTTATAGACTGCCTTTCTTGGTAACAGAACAAGCTCAGGTCCCAGTAACATAATGCGTGGCTCATCACTACTTATAGACTGCCTTTCTTGGTAACAGAACAAGCTCAGGTCCCAGTGACATAATGCGTGGCTCATCACTACTTATAGACTGCCTTTCTTGGTAACAGAACAAGCTCAGGTCCCAGTGACATAATGCGTGTAGACTGGAATGTTTTAGCAGCCTTTACAAGTTTCAGAAGGTACTATGTGTATAGAGAAGGTATTGCACTCCACCGAAAAATTCTATACAGGGTTTTCACCTGAAATACATGATTTGAGACATCCCGAATAAAAAAATCATTTTTTAGAAATTGCCTGTGTGTGGGGTGCAGCATAGCTCAAAAACGAAAAATTCCATTTAAACCAAATTTGGTATTTACGTTTTGTATCTTCCAAGGATGTGACATGAAGATTTTCAATAAAATCCCCCCCACCCCCAACTACCCTTTATATGGAACTTTTCTAAAAAAATGGCTCTAACGATTTTTGTTGTATATTAAACAAATTTATCTGACAAATAAAACGTATATCTTGAATTTTCTGGAAATAGCCTCTGAAGACTACTTAAATCTGGATGAATTTTACGAAAATTTTCATAACTACAAAAATTACCACACCAAAAATGTAGAACACGTTAAAGCACACATTTTGTTTGTGGAGTTCATCGTTTTTGAAATATTCCTTGTTATTGGTTTCAGCTTTCAAAAATGTACTTTTCTCATACAGAATTTGTCAACTCCTGTCCATACAAACAAAGAAACTTCAGTCACATAGCAACCAGCTTTTGACTATCACTTTAACCTATGGTACTCCCTTATTTCGCTTCTACTTACAAGGAAACAAGTGATAAGTCTATTTCTGCTAATTTGTTCTCGATAAGCATAATGTAAATAAAAGCATCAGCTTTTTAATAATATGTTTTTGCAGGGATGTAGAGAAAGTCATGTGAATGGAACACATCAGATTTTTTCCCCCAATAATTTTATTGCCTATAAGAAGAATTGTGTGACTTGCTTTATGGTCTGGTGGTTAGCTTTTTGGATTCCAAATCCAGAGAATTTTGTGGGAATAGCCTCTGAAGACTACTACGGAATTTTGCATTACTGCTAAACCTTAAGAAATGGACAAAAACTTATCACAAAAAAAAATGTAGAGCACATTAAAAAACACTATTCATTTTATATACATTTTTTCGTGGAGTTTATCGTTTTTAGATATTCTTCGCTATTGTTTTCAGCTTTAAAATAGGTATTTATGATTTTTATACAGGACTTTGTCAACTTCGGTCCATACAAACAAAGGATCTTCAGTCACATAACAGCCAGCTTTTGGCTATCAGTTTAACCTATGGTACTCCCTTATTTCGTTTCTACTTGCTTGAAAGTAAGTAATAAGACTATTTCTGCTAATTTTTTCTCGATTAGCATGAAGTAAATAGAAGTATAAGCTTTTTAACAATAATTTGTTGCAAAGATGTAGAGAAAGTCATGTGAATGGAACACATCTTATTTTTAGTTCTAGTTTAGTGCGTTTGTGAGTAAATAAGTTGATGTTCCAATGTTATAACACGTTTTTATAAGGCATTAACTTTCAAGTCATAAGGAAAGGATAGCTCTGCAAGTGAACATTTTGCAATTATTTACACCTTTGCACCTGTTTGGATTTATTTAGTACTTCCACTTTTATTCTACCGTAGCGTATAGCATTTTACAACTCTACCAACTTCGTCAATGCTTTCTTTGGCCACAACGATTTTTACGCTTATACGTTTGTAGCTGACATTGCGCTGACACGTAGATCTCTGAGGCAATATTACCAAGGTAAAGTTTCAGGAAAGTTACTATGAACACTGTTTCGCTTCTTAAATACTCTATATTAGCACCTATGCTTTTCTTGCACCATTCATTTGATATAAATACATTGAAATCTGCTACTTTCACGTGCAAAACTATGCTTTCTCTGCACCCTCCAAATCAATGCATGGCAAAACATATGATAACATTGTGGCTCACCAATAATTTAGCGGTGATCTCAAAGGGATTCGCCGTATAGTATATTAGTCACGACAATTTGGTTTTTACTTTTAATATGAAAAAAATAAAACTTTATTTAAAACTGTGAAGTCATGAATACTCTGGACGTTAGTTTAAAACTACTTAATTAGTCGTTTTCCTCTATCGGCTGTCAGATTCTTCAAGTAGTATTCTGTGACATATTGGTGAATGGGTGCGACAGTCTAACAGAACTATTTGAACCACATACCGATTATTAAATCAGGATGAATTCTTATTGCCATTAGTTATTTGTAACTGAATATCGCCCCCTAAACTCTGATATTATAGATTAACTTTGATGCTGCGCTAATTCGTTTGAACATCATTTTTACCTTAAAAACTAAAGTATTCTCAAAATGAGAATTAATTTCAGATGTTAGGTATATTACCACCTCTAATGGGGAATGTATTTTTGTACAAGGCCCATATTTCATATATGACGCGTAAGTGAATGGACACTTTGAAACCAGATTAAAATGACGTTACACAGTGTTGGGTTTATTACTGCCATTGCTTTTATTGTCTGTTACACTCCAGGTGCCACAAAATGGTAGCAATAGCGGCTCAGCAACGACAAACCACCGCTGTGGTTCTACATGCCATTTGTGGCATTTTCAACTTTACATTTACAATGTTGAACGGCATCACAGATTCAATGGTTCATTTGAATAAAGTCAGTAAACTCCTTTACTTACAATATTTTAAGTCAATACTGATAACAAATTGGATAAACCATAAGTAATTACCTAAAGTTCAGATTTACTGATTACTGATAAGTTATTACTTTTACTTGTTCAGTAATTAGCAGTTTTTCCAGCAAATACTTAAAATTTGTTTGAATAACATTTAATGATCACTTGTTGAGTTTTTGCTGAAATATTTTTAGTTTGCTGTAGAGTTGACTTGCAAATAACTTTGACAGCATTTTATCCATACACCAGGTAAAGAGCTAAAATAAGATATTGGTTCCAGTGTTTCAAAGGGCTTTCAAATTGAAAATGTAAACTTTTTAACAAATTGTTTTCTAGATGGTATGAACGAAACAAGTGATGGAGCATTAAGTTCACATCAGAAAAATAGGCTTTTTTTACGCTATTAAGTTGACTCAGTTGCAGGAGATTTTGGTATTCGCCATTCCAGGTCGTGCAAGACCATAGACTTCGTGACAAACAGAACTGAGGCAAAGGTAAAGTTTCCAACCTCAAATTTTAAACTGAAGAAGTTGTTGGTACACCTGACTGTACATAATGTTATATACAAGGGCTCCTATCCAGTTGTTGTGCTGTTTACACTGAACATTTCCCGAGGTATTACTTATCAGAAAAAGTAAAGTGTTATTCAATTAAAACCAGTAATTATCTTTACTGATCAATCTTAACTTTCCTTGCCAACTAATCACTTATAAGAGTTGCTCTGTTTTATTCAACTGATCCAACGCTTCTTTGTGAGACTGTTTCATCCGATTACAAGCACATCCTTGATAATCCGAAATAATGCAACTATCAAGTTTTTACAGTGAAACATCTGACCATGGTTTTACATAGACTACTTCTGTACTAGAGGTTAGTGCTACATTCACATTACTTTCTCTATCTTTGTTACAGCAAACTATCTTTCAAAAGTTTATTCTTCTGCCTACTTCATGCTTATTAAGAAAAACATTAACAGAAGTGCTTTTATTACGATATTATTTTCTTGTTCAGTCATGGAGAACATGGTTGAGTGCCCTCGGAGAGCAGAATATTTCCAAGTCCCACTTCGTATCGCAGCGAGGTTTACACTGGTCGCTATTTCCGGTATGCAGCCAGACTTGCCAACAGTGTCTGCACATACTTATCGCCTGTCGAACACATTAACAGGATGTGTCTTGCACCGTGTTTCGCATTTGTTGCTGATAAATAATTCGGCAACAAGCGCCTTGCTTCCCATTCTTCGTTAGACAGTTAGTAAACAAACCCAAAAGTGTTTCTAGCTCATAGGTGGAGCAGCCAGTTCCAATCAACTGAATTAGCCAGTGAGCTGGTTCAGAAGTACCCTGAATACGATAAAAGAATCACCTTATCATAACAACGATGACTAGTATTACAGCGCATGTATGAATGTGGCAGCAGACCCCACTTGCCCCGAATACCTATAGCTCAGACGTGACGCAAGCACTTCGAAGGTTACCGTGCCTAAGTTCAAACCTCTACAACAGCATAATATTTTTCTCCCCCATTTATGCTATTTTTTCTATCCTATTTTCTATTTCACATTCTTAATTTACACTAACACAGAGTTTCTGCCATATTATTTATAACTTGAATATTAGATAATATGCAGATATATATTACGTATAATAGCCAAAGTTTACAACTGCTGGTGATCCTTTGTCCATATTGTGCTTCTTTCTGTGTGAGTCAAATGTGCTTGGTTCCTTTAGTCAACGAAAGAGGTCCTCCCTCACTACTGCAACAACGCACTCATTCATACTTTAACAATGGCAGAGGCCGTTGATAAACGTTCTGCTGTTCTCGCCCTGGCTTCACAGGGTTGTACGCCACCAGAGCGGGTAACATTTGTGATGTTCCACAGTCCTCTGCGAGGAGGTGGGCCAAGTTATATCCTGAAGAGGGACAGGTTGCTGCAGGGAAGAGCACTGGTCGCTCGCGTGTATCTACCGAGACTGAAGACAGGTCTCTCATGGCAGAGGTCGAAAGAGATCCGTTTCTGACTGCCGCTGAATACAAGGTTTTATCTTCATTCCCGGGTAGTGCAAGGACGGTTAACAACCGCTGTAAAGGTGCTGGATTCGGCGTAGACGTGCGGCAGCAAAGAAAGTGCCAACTGAAGCCCACAAAATCGGCATTTACTGTACAGTACGAGAACAGCAGTCTTCTCTGACGAAGCTACGTTCTACTGCAGATGTCAATTCGACTGTGTTTATTTACGGGCCTAGTGGTATTTTTTTATAGTAGGGAGAAAATGTTTGAAAGACACCACTCTGTGTGGGAGTTGGATTTTCACGGACTAAAAACTCCTACTTCCCGTTATATATATATACTTGGAACTGCTGGAGGCATTACTTCAAGAGACGATGACACCATGGAGTTAATTTTTCTATTTAATTCTTCAGTTTTAGCTATCTCTATTTTGATTTGACATCATTACTTTTCCATACTCATGTTTCTCCTGCGGAATTTCCTTGATAAATGTTGCAATACCTGCAAGCAGTGGTCGAGCGAGTGTTACTGCTTGGGCATGGTACAGGATGAGCTGGAACGTGATCATGGAAAGCTGAATAAGGAAACCTATTCTGAAATTCTAGAACATGTTCTGCTTCCATCTGCTCAAGAGCGTTGTCCTGAAGTTATTATTAAATTACATCAGGATAATCATTCACTCCACAAGTCGGCCAAAGTTCAAAAGTGGTTTTCGGAGAACACGAATATCTTTTAGCAGATACCGTGACCTGCAAGGTCATGAGATCTCAACCCCTTTGAACATGTTTGAACGAAAGTAAAGCAGATGCTTTCTCAGATTGAATAATGCTTGGGTGTACCATGATAAACACTTAGGTTCACTAGCAGAAGACATTAATTATTTTCAAACGCTAGTGGATTCTATATAGCGATAGCAATGGGCCCCGCCATGGCCGAGTGGTTAGATCACTCGCCTCTCACGTAGACGGCCCGGGGTCGACCGCATGTGAGATTTGTGGTGGACAAAGCGGCGCTGGGGCGGGGTTTCTCCGGGTTCTCCGGTTTCCTCCGCCATCACATTCCACCGGTGCTCCATCTTCAGATTAGATTAGAAAGCGTTCTGTAGGTTAGTTTAGGCCAGAAAGCCACTGAACATAGAACTTGTCAAGGCATATACATGTATACATATGTTTATATACTACATAATATGAAAAAAAAATGTATAAAGCTCTAGTGCTAAAAGCATAGATTACAAAAACAACAGAATAGTTATCTTTTTTTTTGCATGCACATAAAAACAAAGAGTATCAAAATATAGTGTTAAAATGTATAAATAAATAAATATAATTTCATTATATGTAAAACTTATGTTATGTCAGATGATAGTTTTCAAATTATCGATATAATAGTTACTAGTAGTAATTATATAAACTAAAACATGATTATTGTATTATGTATTATATTATTGTGTTATATTATTGTATTATATTATGTTATTATATTAATGTATTATATTATTGTATTATATTATTGTATTATATTATGTATTATATTATTGTATTATATTATTGTATTATATTATGTTATTATATTAATGTATTATATTATTGTATTATATTATTGTATTATATTATGTTATTATATTATGTTATTATATTAATGTATTATATTATTGTATTATATTATGTTATTATATTATGTTATTATATTATTGTATTATATTATTGTATTATATTATGTTATTATGTTATTGTATGATATTATGTTATTGTATTATATTATGTTATTGTATTATATTATATTATTGTATTATATTATTGTATTATTCATTCATGTATCATCAGTGTCATCGCCTGCGGTGCCATAAGTAGTCAAAGCGGGCGTTAAACACTACCAAAAAAAAGTGATAGCATACAATGCAGACCACAATTTCTTTTCTCTTGTTTTATTAGCCTTTTGTTGCATTTAAAAGCAACCGGAGATCAGGTTGCAGTGTTTTTCTTTGTTTTCTAGTTTGCGAGAACAGCAAATAAAAGATTTCACATTTCACAGTGTGAATGATTTATATAACGTAATCTATATCGGTTGTAAAGAGTACTAATATGAATTAAAAACAGAATAAACAAAACACAACGCTTATAACTGGGCTCGAACCTGCGCTAGATATCACACTGAATTTCAAACGGAGCACATTTGGACTGAACCATTTCTACTTTGTGTACTCCTTCCTCTATTTATAAAGAACTGTAGCGGACAGCTCAACTATCAAGGTGTGGCTAATTTTTTTTAGTATTTCTGTGCATGTTAGCGAAAAACAATTATTTTGATTGTTCCCTGGTTGCTTTTAATGTTATAAATCAATGAAGTACATGTTACCTCGCTGTATAAGAACATGTTTTGTAGCACAGTCCACGTGCAGGTGTAAATCTAGCTTGTGCAACTTCGTGTGCTTCCGTGAGGCCGAAGCGATGCTTTGAAAGGTTACAGCGCTCAATCATTTTCTCCATGCCTGTACGTATAAGGGAAATATGAAAATAAAACGATAATCAAATACAGTAGAACCTCATTAATCCGGACTCCATTAGTCCGAACAGCAGTCTAATACACGACAACCTTCACTTGCACTGCCTCCCATCAGTCTGGGTTTGTGCCACAGCTATTGGCAGGTTATTGACCTTCCTAACATTGAAGATAACAACGATGAAAACATATTACGAACATTTGAGGCATCTGTACAAGTTAATTGTTAAAGAAATTATAGCCAAAGGATGAGAACAAAGATGAGCAGTTTCTTCAAACATTAAATGTGCAGTGTGATCAATGTTCCGTGAATACCATGCTCTAATTCTGACTGCACAACGATAATATCTTGTAAACTAAATAATCCTTTTATTTCTTAAATTTAAAATACACGTTCCTTTCACTTAGCACGGAATTTAATTATGTACCTTTGCTCATTTCATAGCTTAATCCGGACTTGCAGTAACTCTGACAAGTTGGACCGGATTAATGAGGCTCTACTCTATTTTAAGCCGATGAGCAAAAACCATTCAGAATGAACAGGACTTCAGAGCTTTTCCCCAGGAGCTTCAGCATATACATTTTATTTTTATACACGCTATTGTAATCAAAATCGTTAGAGACATTTTGGAGAAAATCAAAATGTTTGTAAAGAATAGCTTGGAGTGGAGGGATTCTCTAGAAAACTTGGTGAGGTCCCTGGGGGGCCAATTGAGGAGCTACTTGATGGAGAAGTAGCGGCTCCAGGTCATGAGGACCGCATTAACCGGCCGGGAGGGATTCTCTAGAAAACTTGGTGAGGTCCCTGGGGGGCCAATTGAGGAGCTAATTGATGGAGAAGTAGCGGCTCCAGGTCATGAGGACCGCATTAACCGGCCGGGAGGGATTCCCTAGAAAACTTGGTGAGGTCCCTGGGGGGCTTATTGAGGAGCTACTTGATGGAGAAGTAGCGGCTCCAGGTCATGAGGACCGCATTAACCGGCCGGGAGGGATTCTCTAGAAAACTTGGTGAGGTCCCTGGGGGGCCAATTGAGGAGCTACTTGATAGAGAAGTAGCGGCTCCAGGTCATGAGGACCGCATTAACCGGCCGGGAGGGATTCCCTAGAAAACTTGGTGAGGTCCCTGGGGGGCTTATTGAGGAGCTACTTGATGGAGAAGCAGCGGCTCCAGGTCATGAGGACCGCATTAACCGGCCGGGAGGGATTCTCTAGAAAACTTGGTGAGGTCCCTGGGGTCCAATTGAGGAGCTACTTGATGGAGAAGTAGCGGCTCCAGGTCATGAGGACCGCATTTACCGGCCGGGAGGGATTCTCTAGAAAACTTGGTGAGGTCCCTGGGGTCCAATTGAGGAGCTACTTGATGGAGAAGTAGCGGCTCCAGGTCATGAGGACCGCATTAACCGGCCGGGAGGGATTCTCTAGAAAACTTGGTGAGGTCCCTGGGGGGCCTATTGAGGAGCTACTTGATGGAGAAGCAGCGGCTCCAGGTCATGAGGACCGCATTAACCGGCCGGGAGGGATTCTCTAGAAAACTTGGTGAGGTCCTGGGGGGCCAATTGAGGAGCTACTTGATGGAGAAGTAGCGGCTCCAGGTCATGAGGACCGCATTAACCGGCCGGGAGGGATTCCCTAGAAAACTTGGTGAGGTCCCTGGGGGGCTTATTGAGGAGCTACTTGATGGAGAAGTAGCGGCTCCAGGTCATGAGGACCGCATTTACCGGCCGGGAGGGATTCTCTAGAAAACTTGGTGAGGTCCCTGGGGGGCCAATTGAGGAGCTACTTGATGGAGAAGTAGCGGCTCCAGGTCATGAGGACCGCATTAACCGGCCGGGAGGGATTCTCTAGAAAACTTGGTGAGGTCCCTGGGGGGCCTATTGAGGAGCTACTTGATGGAGAAGTAGCGGCTCCAGGTCATGAGGACCGCATTAACCGGCCGGGAGGGATTCTCTAGAAAACTTGGTGAGGTCCCTGGGGGGCCAATTGAGGAGCTACTTGATGGAGAAGTAGCGGCTCCAGGTCATGAGGACCGCATTAACCGGCCGGGAGGGATTCTCTAGAAAACTTGGTGAGGTCCCTGGGGGGCCTATTGAGGAGCTACTTGATGGAGAAGCAGCGGCTCCAGGTCATGAGGACCGCATTAACCGGCCGGGAGGGATTCTCTAGAAAGCTTGGTGAGGTCCCTGGGGGGCCAATTGAGGAGCTACTTGATGGAGAAGTAGCGGCTCCAGGTCATGAGGACCGCATTAACCGGCCGGGAGGGATTCTCTAGAAAACTTCGTAGTGCATCCTTAGAAGAAGGTGAACTTAGATACAAGTTTCATATTTAACACATTTTTGGTCTTTGAGTATTGCTGTTCACTAGCACACACACACACACACACACACACACACACACACACACACACACTCACTTACTCACTGACTCTCTCTCTCTCTCACTCATACGCATGGACCTTTTTTCTATAAATGTTTTTTCTTTATTTCAGGACGCACTGAATCGCGTATTTGCAGTGAAATGTCGGTATCGAATGTTTTTTCTTTATTTCAGGACGCACTGAATCGCGTATTTGCAGTGAAATGTCGGTATCGAATGTTTTTTCTTTATTTCAGGACGCACTGAATCGCGTATTTGCAGTGAAGTGTCGGTATCGAATGTTTTTTCTTTATTTCAGGACGCACTAAATCGCGTATTTGCAGTGAAATGTCGGTATCGAATGTTTTTTCTTTATTTCAGGACGCACTGAATCGCGTATTTGCAGTGAAATGTCGGTATCGAATGTTTTTTCTCTATTTCAGGACACACTGAATCGCGTATTTGCAGTGAAATGTCGGTATCGAATGTTTTTTCTTTATTTCAGGACGCACTAAATCGCGCATTTGCAGTGAAATGTCGGTATCGAATGTTTTGGTGGAGTACAGTGGCTTCTCTACCTGTACTGTTTACCAAGTAGAGACGATAAAAATATGAAGTCTACAATTTGCATGTTAAGTGTATATGTGCAAATTCGGATTTTGGCGTGATAACTTTTTCTTTGGAGACCTGGGTTCGATTCCCTGTACCGGCGCGAGGATCTTTCTCCCGCTGGAAGACCTGGACCGGGGTGCTCGTGAGGTCCCTGGGGGGCCAATTGAGGAGCTACTTGATGGAGAAGTAGCGGCTCCAGGTCATGAGGACAGCATTAACCGGCCGGGAGGGATTCGAGGCGCTGACCACGTGTCACCCTCCAATACTGCACTCCATCCATGACGTCTGTCATGGACCGAGATGGGGGACGCAGCGCCCGGGCGGTAGGCCAAGGTTTCTTGTGACCTGTAGTGCCATGGAGTTTTAACTTTTTTCTTTCTTTTCATTTGTTTCATTTGTATAGTTTCCTTTAACTTCTCTTGGATATACAGAGTGTTTCAAAACGACACCAAACGAAGATGTGGACCTTGATGATACTATCATACGTGATACGTCAATATTATTTTCAGCTCTAAATTCGGCACATACAAAAACTGCCATAAAATCGCCATGGATTAGGCAGTCGTACATAACCAAATGGCTCGTGCCTGGCCCACTCCAAGAGAGATGCCGGTTGGCAGCGAAGGTCGCAGTCGCGTGGTGTAGAAGTGGTTTGATAGACACGCCGGCGCGGCACAGGTCACCTTAGTAATGGAAAACGTAACATGTGGGTATGGCGTACGACAACCGTTGTTTCTTCGCTGCCTAATCCCAAAAATATGCGATTTTTAAACACACATAGAACTTTAAATAGAAGTGTTTGAAAGTTACGAGATCAAGTTTCGGACAAGTCAAAGTGTAAGCTAATCGACTGCTATCCTCGTTTTGAAACAACTTGTATATTTCATTTATCACTCTATCTTAATGTTTTCAATGTATATAGATGATGATGTTTAAGGGCACTGAAATACCGAGGTCATTAGCGCCCTTATCATAAAATTCTGGTAATAACCAGTAATAAAATACAATTGAAAAATAAAACACAGATAAAAGTAAAGGTAAAAGAAAAGTAAAATAACTACCCGGCCCAGAGTTGGCTAAAACTCTAACATTAAACTGAAAGAATAAACACCAAGACTTGAAAGTTGAAAATCCCCTTCATTATCGCGGCTTCCAGCTACCTCACTAAAACCTCAAAGTAAAAGAAACTTGTGCTAAACATTTAAAAACCCTCTCCATTGTTCTTGGATCAGCTGCATTGTTCTTTTCTGCGACATAAAAGTGGATTTCAAATTTAGTTTCTTTAAATTCCCAAACGATATTAAAGTAAAAAATATTTATTAAAATTAAATAAGGGGCAGAATGTTCGAATTAAGTAAATACACAGAAGCACAATTGTTTTCCGCCATATTACTCCGGAGGACACAGCATTTAAGAAGTTTTCCACGGCTCACCATTAACATTCTTATTTATTTCACACTACTTTAATTTGATCAAAAATCTGTAGCACAAACATGCACCATAGGACAAATATTTGAAAGGTTATTTGTATATATTTCTGTGATCACTTTATCTCAATATTTTCAGTGGCATATACATGTCTTTCTTTACATGGGTTTAAAAGGGATAGGTACTTAGGGTAGGTCAAGTGTAAGCGAATCGACTGCTATCTTCGTTTGGTGTCGTTTTCAAACGGCCTATATGTTTGGTTGCTTGGGAGACTTTGATTTGAGAAATAACTGGTGGTGTTGATGCTTCTTCAACGAAAGAGTTTTTTAACGTCGGTTATACGTGTCAGCTTATTTTATTAAAGGTTTAATGGTTCTCATTTCTACAATATTCATACCTTTACATTCTTTGGAGGATAAGAAATAATTCTGGTTACATAAAAGTTGGCTGCCCAAACCGGCAATCAAACCAGAAACCTCTGGGTTAAGAAACCAGATCACAGACCACTGGTAAACAAAGTTAGTCTGATGACGATTTATAGCCGTCCTTACATCTGAGATAACCTGGTCTGCGGAACCAGCTCTGAAGTAATTGTGGCGGTTGGAGACGGTTGAAAGTTAGTGTGCTTCGATACATATCAGGTTGGGAGGTGAACAGTTTGTTATCAGGAAGACAACCTGGTCTGCGGAACCAGCTCTGAAGTAATTGTGGCGGTTGGAGACGGTTGAAAGTTAGTGTGCTTCGATACATATCAGGTTGGGAGGTGAACAGTTTGTTATCAGGAAGACAACCTGGTCTGCGGAACCAGCTCTGAAGTAATTGTGGCGGTTGGGGACGGTTGAAAGTTAGTGTGCTTCGATACATATCAGGTTGGGAGGTGAACAGTTTGTTATCAGGAAGACAACCTGGTCTGCGGAACCAGCTCTGAAGTAATTGTGGCGGTTGGGGACGGTTGAAAGTTAGTGTGCTTCGATACATATCAGGTTGGGAGGTGAACAGTTTGTTATCAGGAAGACAACCTGGTCTGCGGAACCAGCTCTGAAGTAATTGTGGCGGTTGGGGACGGTTGAAAGTTAGTGTGCTTCGATACATATCAGGTTGGGAGGTGAACAGTTTGTTATCAGGAAGACAACCTGGTCTGCGGAACCAGCTCTGAAGTAATTGTGGCGGTTGGGGACGGTTGAAAGTTAGTGTGCTTCGATACATATCAGGTTGGGAGGTGAACAGTTTGTTATCAGGTAGACAACCTGGTGTGAGGAACCAGCTCTGAAGTAATTGTGGCGGTTGGAGACGGTTGAAAGTTAGTGTGCTTCGATACGGATATCAGGTTGGGAGGTGAACAGTTTGTTATCAGGTAGACAACCTGGTCTGCGGAACCAGCTCTGAAGTAGATTGTGGCGGTTGGGGACGGTTGAAAGTTAGTGTGCTTCGATACGGATATCAGTTTGGGAGGTGAATAGTTTGTTATGAGGTAGACAACATAATAGAGCTGCGATTTTTAGGTAAATACATAATTTGTTTGCGTCGTGATATGAACTTGAAACTGAGTTTAATGTTCTGGATATGTACACTAGACCAAACATTTTAAGTTTTATTGCCCATAAAAATACACATTTTCTGATTTTTATGTAAATAAATATTTTTCGTATAGCCGCATAAATTACATAAAAATCGCGTAAAGGAAACTTTTTAAAAATAATTTTCATATAACTTCATAAAATAACAAAAGCAGCGGCAAAATTATTTTTAACCAGTCACTATCCATATGTTCTGTAATGTTCAATTACACATGCCAGATGATGTAATTGGTAGTTAATTATTGGAAGAACTGATACGCTATAAGTATCCCTTCAGTTTCAAGAAAATATAAACATCCTTAGTTACAAGAGCTCGCAAGATAAGAAGGGGAATCGCTCCACTGCCATAAACACTTGAATGAAATGAACACAGCCCGGCTAGTACTAATACTTGCTAAACTGTGTAGTCAATCAGTCACTCATTTGTCATTTGTGAATTAGCAAGGTTTAGACAACCTTCTGGTTGTGTTGGGAAGTTACATATCGACAGTTTTGACTTCACAGTGGATTAAACATGCCCAGAGTGAAAAGTAGTGCAAGATATCGTGTGCAAGAATATACTGCCGAATTTAACGATATTTTCAGCTCTGATGGTAAAATCCTGAAATTATGTATGTGAGTAACATTCCATGTTATAATTTACTTCTTGTGACGTCACAGTCGTGAATCTTTCGGGATGTAAAATTTGAGGAAGCCTGTGTCGTATTCTGTAACTCGACAGTATTTGGTGGTCCCTCCCAGCAATGGTGACTGGTGAGTACCATGTACATTTCTATTAGACTTTAAAAAAAAGTATTTTATTTGTTTTAGCACATCATTTTAGTTTTTAGCAAACATTTTTAACAATCTTTGGGCATAAAGTAAATATTTCCCAAGTTTTTAGCATCTAAAAATCCGAGTCCTACATATAACGTATCTCATTTTATCCGATTGGTAATAGCATGCTATAAATGAAGCACAAATGTGTGGGTGTAATGTCTGTTGTGGTGCACCTATACTCGAGCAGGGCAAAGAACAGAGCGCAGAGGAGAGTCAACCGTGTTCGGTTTTTACGTAAGCATATAACTCCATGGAGGACAGCTCACAAGGAACCTTGGCCGCTGCGTCCCCCATCACGGTCCATGACAGACATCAGGATGGGGTGCAGGTTGAGACGGGGTCAGCGCCTCAATCCCTCCTGGTCCTCTTGACGTGGAGCCGCTACTTCTCCAGGGACCTCACGAGGCTGAGTGCACCCCGAACCAGGTCTCACGCTTGGTAAGCAGCTGCGCTAAGGAGACGACAGCCTCCATAAAAACATCCTGACATTTTCATAACTTTACAAACCAGCATCAACAACATCACATTGCCCTTAAACGCTGATACTAATATTAGCACTTTTTGCTTTCTCTACACGTACTATGTACATAGTGTATAGAGAAAGTATTGCACTCCACCCAGAAATTCGATACCGAGATTTCACCGGAAATATAAGTTTTAGGGCACCTGTATCCAAAAGAAAACATTTTCACAAAAAGGTCGGCGTGTGTGTGTGTGTGTGTGTGTGTGTGTGTGTGTGTGTGTGTGTGTTTGTGTGTACGTGTGTCTGTGAACACGATAACTCAAAAACGAAAAGTCGGTAAAATAGCAAACTATTTAAGTTTAGTATATTCCAGGAATGCGACACGAAGATTTTTAAGAAAAATCCCCCCACCTCAAACTACCCTTTACATAGAACTTTTTTTCGAAAATTTTGATCTTCTCAAAAATGTCTCTAACGATTTTGATTAAAATATCATATATTAAAGATATTTACCTGACAGATAAAATGTATATCTTGAATTTTCTGGGAATAGCCTCTGAAAACTACTTTATTGTGGATGAATTTTACGGAATTTTACATAACTGCTAAATCGTAAGAGATGGAAAAAAGCTTTCCTCACAAAATATGTAGAGCACTTTAAAACACACAATTTATACTATGTTCTTTTTTTCGCGGAGTTGATCGTTTTTGAGACAATCCTTGTTTTTGGTTTCAGCTTTGAACAACTTATACTTTTCTCATACAGGAATTTGTCAACTCCTGTCCATACAAACAAAGGAACATCAGTCACATAGCAACCAGCTTTTGATTTTCACTTTAACGAACGGTACTTCCTTATTTCACTTCTACTTAAAGGAAGCAAGTAATAAGATTATTTCTGCTAATTTTTTTCTGGATTAGCATGAAGTAAATAGAAGCATAAACTTTTTAACAATAATTTATTGCAGAGATGTAGAGAAAGTCATGAGAATGGAACACATCAGACTTTTCTTGATAGGGTTTAACAGCTGATTTTACTACTTGTGGCACCGCAGGCGATGACATGGCGATATATGGAATGAAGATGGAGCACTGGTGGAATACGGGAAACCGGAGAACCTGAAGAAAACCTGCCCCTGCGCTGCTTTGTCCACCAGAAACGGCACATGCGGTCGCTTGGGATCAAGCCCGGGCCTTCTAGTTGAGGGGCGAATGGTCTGACTACTGGGCCACGGCGCGGCCCCATATATTAGCACTTGTTCACGTCCAGGCCTATAGGTGCAAACAGTTTAAATCTAATACTTGCAAAACATTTTTATTTGCGTTTCAGTCCTTAAAGTGAATTCTCTCAGTGACCGTAGTAGTAGTAGGAGTAACAATGATAATCCCTGACATAACAAGAGACAAACGCCTTCGGACCATCCAGATGGGTGACCATCCAAGCGCGAGAGGATGATGTGAACGGCAGCACACGTTTGCCAGAGGGAATGTTAATTTTAGAGATAGATCGTTACCAGTCCTACAATGTGCAGCTCCACCTGATCCATGATTAGATCCAAAACAAAAGCATTTTGTGGCCGGAATCGGAACCCCGCGCTACCCACCAGGTAAAGGCCCAACAGGTCTTCGTTGGTGACGATGTAAGTATTTATTCGGCCCTAAAGTAAAAGATTACAGGCAACTTTTTGTAACGCAACAGTGAAACCAAATACCTGTGCTATCCCAGAAGTACCCGACCTGACATATATATATATATATATATATATATATATATATATATATAGCGGTTGTTATTTCAAACAACAATGGTAAAAAGTACCAACCTTAGAGACCTTAAGTTTGAAGTTTGACGATTTTATATTGTTTAACATTTGTTTGGCAGGCATCATTATTGAATGCTCAGCGAATTTGTAAACATGGCTAAAACTGGTGAACGTTATGTGATACAATACTTTCATTTGAATGGTCTTAGTCCAACTGATATTAAAGCTGAGCTAGATTCTACTTTGGGGAGTCTGCTCCTTTAATTACAACAGTGAAATATTGGGTGGTAGAGTGTAGTATGAGCTGCCAAGACGAACATCGCAGTGGTTGACCAAATGAGGTTGCCAGTCCAGAAATTGTAAAGAAAATCAACAAAATGGTCGACTGAAAGTGAGCGAACTAGCAGACATAGCAGGCATTTAAAAAGTTCTGTACATTGCATACTGGCTGAAAATTTGGATATGAGAAGGTTGTGTGCAAGATGGGTGCCGCGTTTGCTCACAATAGAACAAAAATAGCGTCGTGAGAATGTTCCAGTCGAGTGTTTGGCAATAAAGCTGAGTTTTTGCGTGAATTCATAACAATGCATGAAACCTGGGTCCATCACTTCACACCTGAGACGAAGGAACAATCAAAACAGTGGAATGGAAGGAGAGAATCGGCTCCAAAGAAGGCGATGACTGTTCCATCTGCAGGCAAGGTCATGGCGTCAGTTTTCTGGGACGCACGCGGGATAATTTTCATTGATTATCTCAAAGAAGAAAAAGTAAATAATGATGAACATTTTGTGAACTTGTTACAACGTTTGAGTGATGAAATCGAGCAAAAATGGCCGCATTTTGCAAAAAACAAAGTTTTGTTTCATCAAGACAATACACCAAATCATACGTCTATGATCACCATGGCCCAAATCAATGAATTAAAGTTCGAAATATTTCCTCATTCACCCTAATCTCCAGATTTAGTCCTTATGATTATTGTCTGTCTTCAAACTTGAAGAAATGAATTGGTGGTAGAGGATTTGCCAACAACGAAGAGGTGGAGTCTGCAGATGATGGAAATTTTGCAAACTTCTATAGTTCTCACTATAAACAGGGTATCGAAGCTATTGAGCATCGCTGGGAAAAGTGTATCGAGCTGAAAGGAGACTGTGTAGAGAAATAAATATGTTTTACCTCAGATTGTTGTGCTTTCATTGTTAGGTCAGCTACTTCTGTGATAGCCCCCGTATAAGGGCGGTTCAATAAGCACCCGGGTTTCAAAATGTGCGGTTTCGCTAAGGACAGTGGTATACTGTCATTTGTACGTCGGCAAAGCATTGATTTATAGCTTAGTTTGGATTGGGCAGGCATTTAGTGCTTCAACGTGTTTTCCCTAAAAGTATTCGCTTTTACCTTTGGAAGAGAAAAATGCGAGTAGCTAAAATCAAAATTTGATGCTGGTCATGGGACCTTTCGTCATTTGTGACAAAGGTAGGTAGGTATTGGTACAACGACTTTAAATATGATGGAACATTCGTTTCAGACGAGGAGTTCTCTGAAGCGTTACAGAGGAAATTAATGCAAATCGACGAAATAATTCTCGCTGATCACTGAGCAAAGTTGGCGAAATTGCAGAGACCATGCAAGTGTTGACCATTCATATTTTGACATGAAACACTTCTCGGCAGGATGGAAGCTCACATGAAGCAGATGTGCTTTTCAAATTTAAAACTGTGTTTAAAACGTATTTAAATGACATTCCAAGGAACATTTTCCGGTCTGAGAAGCCGTGGTCTGCTGGAGTTTTCAGGTCCAGACGTTTCGTTCACGACTGCGGTGAGCATCTTCAGTGACGTGGACTAAGTGTTCTCGGTGAAGGTTTGGTCGCAACTGACTCGTTGGCTGAAATAGCGGCAGTATTTATACTCAGGCTGCTCTCACGGGTTTGGTCGCAACTGACTCGTTGGCTGAAATAGCGGCAGTATTTATACTCAGGCTGCTCTCACGGGTTTGGTCGCAACTGACTCGTTGGCTGAAATAGCGGCAGTATTTATACTCAGGCCGCTCTCAGGCGGTTGGTCCGGCTGGAGTTTGTATGGACAGGAATTGACAAATTACTGTATGAGAAAAGTATTTTAAAGCTGAAATTAATAGCAATCTCAAAACGGTCAACTCCACGAAAAAAAAAAGGGAAGTAACATAAAATGTGTATTTTAACGAGCTATACGTTTTTGTACGGTAAGTTTTTATCCACTCCTTACGGTTTATTGGTTGAGCAAAAATCCGCAAAATTCTTCTAGGGTAAACATGTGTTCACAGGCTATACCCAGAGAATTGAAGATATACATTTTATTTGTCACACAAATATCTTAAATATAAGAGATTTTAATCAAAATCCTTAGAGCATTATTGAGAAAATTACAATTTTCGAAAAATGTTCCAGGTAAAGGGTAGTTATGGGTGGGAGAATTTTGTTGGAAATCTTCTTTGAAAGAAGCTTGGTGTTTAAAGGTGTTTTCGTTTTTGAGCTATGCTGTCCACAGATACACAAAGACAGACACACTGACACACGAATATTCTACTAAATTTTTTTTTTGGATTCAGGGGTCTCAAAACGCGTATTTTTGGTGAAATCTCGGTATGCAATTTTTGGGTGCAATACAATACCTTCTCTAATATTCCATGTACATAGTAGGTGTAGAGAAAGTAAAAAGTGATGTTTGACCTCGAAAACTCAACTGCACATTGGTCGGGAGTGTCACAGCCAAACTGCTGCCACGTCCGCCAACCTGGCTCCATGCTTCTTCCTTTTGTTCCAAGACGAAGAAATGGCTCGCATCAAATAAAGTCAACAAGAAACACGTATTTTGCAGGTTTTGATAATTTCTATTTGAGGGAGAGGTGAACAAGATGGAAGTGTTGGGATGTTCCTGAAAGGGAAGTTTGTGATTGAAGTATTATTTCGAACACGGGTTCTTTTGAATTGTCTTGGTACATCTATTTGTAAAAGAATGTTACATTAACTTTGACATTTAACAAAAGGTGATTAAAGTCTTAATCTACAGATGCTTGTAAACTCCAGAAGTGATATATTTCGTTTAACACGAATAGCTCGGACAGGTGTTTCTAACGCTTTTAATGCAATTCCACGACCTTAACTCGGTCTTGGGCTATGTGGCAAAGAACATACATCAGTTATCGTTTGGTAGTCTGATTTGTGCTGCCATCTGTCCTTGCTTTATTCAACTATTAGGACGTTTAGGAGATTGGCTGCTCTCGCTTAGTCGCGCCATTTTCCTTGAAGGTGGTGATCTGGTTGTTACGTTGGTGTTCTTAAATGTCAAAATGCTACATTTTCCTCGATTTCTATGAACTGAAACTGAAATTCAGGATACAAAAAAAGCTCTGGAAAATTCTGATTCGAGGGAGAGTTTTTCGAACTTTCAATAAATGCAGCGTAAGCAGCTTTACGCAGTTTTTTTGAAACCCATATTTGATGTTTGTAAATTTAAAATAAAAAATTAATACGGAAGTTATGAGTTACTTGTTGAGACATCCTTGAGTCCCATAATTTTAGATTGTCCCTGTACGTTCTGGCAAATTTGATTGATGCACTGTAGATAATAGCTCAAAGTAGGTGTAAAAACCCTGGGTTTCTTGGCCCTTCAACTGAGACATCCTTGAGTCCCATACTTTTAGATTGTCCCTGTACGTTCTGGCAAATTTGATTGATGCACTGTAGATAATAGCTCAAAGTAGGTGTAAAAACCCTGGGTTTCTTGGCCCTTCAACTGAGACATCCTTGAGTCCCATACTTTTAGATTGTCCCTGTACGTTCTGGCAAATTTGATTGATGCACTGTAGATAATAGCTCAAAGTAGGTGTAAAAACCCTGGGTTTCTTGGCCCTTCAGTTGAGACATCCTTGAGTCCCATACTTTTAGATTGTCCCTGTACGTTTTGGCAAATTTGATTGATGCACTGTAGATAATAGCTCAAAGTAGGTGTAAAAACCCTGGGTTTCTTGGCCCTTCAACTGAAAAACGCCTGGGCTCCAATGTGGGAAACCTCATGCTGTGCATTTTCTTTCACGCTATATTATTTTGAATGGGAAGAAAGATTTACAGACTCGCTATAAAATCCTATAACAACCTCATTTTTGCTTTCTCTACGTGTACTATGTACATTATTGAAGGTATTGTATCGCACCCAAAAATTCGCCCAGATTTTACCGGAAATATATATTTTGAGATTCCCTTAATCCAAAATAAAAAGCATTCTTAGAAATTTGTAAGCCTGTGTGTGTGTGTGTGTGTGTGTGTGTGTGTGTGTGTGTGTGTGTGAATTTCTGTGGGCAGCATAGCTCAAAAACGAAAAACCGTTGGTATTCGAGTTTGGTGTTTTACAATGATGCGATACTAAGATTTTCAAGAAAAACTACACTTTACATGGAACATTTCCCCAAAAATGGCTCTTAGCATTTTATTAAAATACCATAAGTTTAAAATATTTTTATGAAAAACGAAAGATATATCTTGGATTTTCTGGGAATAACCTCTGAAGACCTTTTTATCCTGGATGACTTTTATGTAACTGGCAAACCGTAAGAGATATACAAAACTAACACATACGTTTTATATATATATATATATATATATATATATATATATATATATAACGTATGTGTTATGTTTCTAATGAGATCTACATTTTATGTCTATATATCAACTTTTTGTAGAGTTAACCGTTTTCGAGATATTCCGGGCTATTAGTTTCCATTTTAGCTACTTAAAATTTTTACAAACGCGAAGACCTCTTTTTTCTGGGTTCCCGTTTGTTTACTTCTGGAAAGCAAAGAGATTGGAATTTCAATTGTTTAACAAAGCCACCGGCTTTTGAAGGATGAGACTATCGCTTTAGCCTGTGTGCTTTCTTATTTCGCTTCTACTTACAAGGAAGCTAGTAAAAGACTAATTCTGCTTATGTTTATCTCGATTAGCATGAAGTAGATAGAAGAATACGCTTTTTAACAGTAATTGTTGCAGAGAAAGTCATGTGAAGAAGTTCTTCTTTATATCTGAGGTATTGATTGCAGGAAGAGCGAGAGTGAGATTGCACTACAACGCTTGTTGATTGATTTTGAAAGAAGTAGAGGCAGGCGGTGACTAATACCATTTAACTAATGAGAATCCATCAAGTGTGGGACTGGCTGCGGTTTGCCGGACCTGACCGTTCGCAGCCAGTCTTGTCAGTTTGTGGCGCGATACACAGTTAATGAACCCTCGTCCCTTACGACCCTGCTGCACCAGATTCTGTTTAATGAAGTGCTTAGTCACATTCGCTTTCCAAGATTCCGTAACAATCTCTTTATTACTGCAGATGGAGCTAGTGTAGCAGGTAATATGACTATTCCTGATGATTGTTTTCTTGAAGTAAATAGAAGAATAAGCTTTTTAATATTATGTACTTTATTGCAGAGATGCAGAGGAAGTCATGTGAGTAGTACACATCAGATTTTTCAATCTTTTTATCGAAAACATATTGTATCCGGTGTTGTTTCAAAATGTGTGTATGACGGTCGGAACAGCGTGAAATTAACGGACGGCCCGTAACATTTGCATCGAGGAAAACATGGAGGGTATGCTCTACCCCTAATTTATCGAGTTGATAAATAGCTCTTTAGAGGTCATTCACAAATGAAACAGTGTCAAAAAGATATTGACAGTTTTAAAATATAGTGTATATATGTATACATATACAAGGAATAGGAGACAAAGAAATTATGCTTCTATTTAAATCATACTAACCGAGATAAAATTAGCAGAGACGGTCTTATGACCTGCTTCCTTGTAAGTAGACGCGAAAAAGGGAGTAGCAGAGGTTAAAGTGATAGTCAAAAGCTGGTTGCTATGTGACTGGAGTTGCTTTGTTTGTGTGGACACGAGTTGACAAATCCCCGTATGGAAAAAGTGTAAGTATTTTATAGCTGTAACGAATAACAAGGAATATCTCGAAAACGGTCAACTCCACGAAAAAAAAAATATATATAACATATACTGTGTGTTTTAACGAGCTCTACATTTCCTAATAAGAACGTTTTCGCCTATCTCTTACGGTTTACCAGTTATACAAAATTCCACAAAATTCATACACAGTAAAGATGGCTTCAGAGGCTATTCTTAGAAAATTCAAGTTATACATTTTATTTGCCATGTAAATATACTTAATGTACAACAATTTAATCAGAATGGTTGCAAAATAGTTTGTTGATTTTGAGAAAATAAAAATTTTCGAAATGTTTTTCATGCAAAACAAAGTTGAATGTGCGGGATTTTCTCGAAAATCTTCGTGTCCTGGGAAGATACTGAACCTAAATACCAAGTTTCGTATTTAAGGTACTTTTATTTTTTAGCTATAGTGCCCTCAGACACACACACACTGACAGACTCACACCCAGACATGTTTCAAAAATGCTTTTTTTGGATTCCGGAGACTGTATTTCCAGTGAAATCTCGGTATTGAATTTTTGGGTGCAATACAATACCTTCTCTATACTCTATGTACAAAGTACGTGTAGAGAAAGTAATACAGTAATTTTATAAGTAGATAATTATTTCAATGTGAAGACAAAGGCAGAATTAGATAAAACTTTATTACAAAGTAATGAATTGAATAATAAGCTGTTAAAACAACGAGCATGTTGTAGCTGGAAAAGCATTCTGGATGGTAGGAATTTTCGAGGGGAAAATGGGATTGAAATGATGGTTACTGCAGACAGTTCTGAAACAACAATCAGACAAAGTTGAGTACTCACAGTTTTAGGTTCATGCTCATCATAGGGGTGAAGTCCCAGGTCATGCGTCTGGTACACCAGCGGCGCATTCTTCGGCTCCTTGATGATTGCCTCCGTGACTTTACTGCTGGTGTAATAGGCAGCGTGGGTTGGCTGTTGCTCCTTGGGGGTCGCTAGAACCCCGGGCTGGTAGTGCTCCACATCGCTGGTCTTGTGTTCATCTACTGGAGGGGGCTCACGGTGATCCAGGAGGGCCCCGTATGGCTCCAGAGGAGTGGCGTGGTACACAGGAGTCTTGGGCTGGCTATTCACTGTGGTACTTGACCTCACAGCGTCCAGAAGAACCTGCTGCTGCTCTGGTGTGAGGGCGTTGTACGCGTTCTCCAGGTCCGTGATGAACGTGTAAGTTTCTTCATTCTGTTGCAAACAAATACGTAATTAGCTTCAAGTATACTAATTAAAACCTTTGTATCAGGATTGCTGGGCCAATACACAAATCTGACGTGATCCGTTCACATGGCTTTCTCTACATCTCTGCAACCAATTATATATTGTTAAAACGCTTATGCTGCTGCTATTTACTTCATGCTAATCGAGAAAAAATTACCAAAATAGTCTTATTACTTGTTTCCTTGTAAGTAGAAGCGAAATAAGGGAGTAGCATAGGTTAAAGTGAAAGCCAAAAGCTGGTTGCTATGTGACCGAAGTTCCTTTGTATGGACAGGAATTGACAAATTCCTGTATGAGAAAGGTATACATTTTTCAAAGCTGAAACTATAAATAAGGAATACCTCAAAAATGATTATCTCCACGAAAAATATTATATAACATAAATTGTGTGTTTTAACGTGCTCTACATTTTTTTTGTGTTTTAAGCTTTTGTCCATCTTTTATGGTTTACCGGTAATGCAAAAGTCAGTAAAATTCATCCAGAATAAAATAGTCTTCAGAGACTATTCCCAGAAAATTCAGAATATACATTTTATTTGTCAGGTAAATATCTTTAATATATAATATTTTAATTAAAATCGTTAGAGCTATTTTTGAACAAATAAAAATTTTTCGAAAAAACTTCCATATAAAGGGTAGTTGGAGGGGGGGGGATTTTTCTCAAAATCTTCGTGTTGCATCCCCTGGAAGATACTAAACTTAAATACCAAGTTTGGTATTTTCCCGACTTTTCGTTTTTGAGTTATCGTGTACACATACACACGGACACACGGACGCACACACACACACACACACACACAAGGACCTTTTTCTGATGGTTTTTTTTTTTTTTGGATAAAGGGGACCGTAAAATATATATTTCCGGTGAAATCTCTGTGTCGAATATTTGGGTGGAGTGCAATACCTTCTCTATACACTATGTACATAGTACGTATAGAGAAAGTAGAAATAAGGGACACTTCTTCAATAGCTCATTTTTACTTCCTCTACCACATATTTACTTAGTAGCCAGACAAGGTAGTGAATTCCACTCAAACATTCTATACGGAAATACATATTTTGAATATCCATGAACCCGGAAAAGCATTTTTAGAATTTTTTTTTTTACAGATTGATTTATGTAGAACTGACACATTTCTTTCCTTAATTATTCCGTTGGAAATTCTTTCAATAATCCAATCTTAGCACCAAATGAAGCAGAATGTACTGGAGATTCGATTCCTTGTCATCAGATGCGCAGATGTTTATGTTTTATTCCTAATTGCATTGTTGGCAGCTGTTTCGACATTTTGTTCTTGTAGTCAACGTGAAAATGCACTACGATAAAGAGCTGAGTCAAGGACATTTTCAGCAAGATGGTGCTACATGCCATACATCAAATGAATCCATGAATCTGCAAGTTTCTTTGACGACCGGATAATTTCCGGGAACCTGTGGCCACCGAGATCTCCTTATTTGACATCACCGGACTTCTTTCTAAAAGTTAGGGTTTACGCCACACGTCCCCTGACATTGGACGATCTGAAGCACATTACAAAGGAGATTCAAGCTATTGACAACAGAGTCCTCCAACGAGTGGCCAGTACGACGTGTTGAGTTGTACCTTATGCAGGATGGAGGACATTTTCAACATTTGCTATAGAGGTAAATAATCTCCCAAAGTTCCTCTACAATTTAGGTATAATAAGTTATCGCTAGCATAACTCGTTTTGAAACAATTACTGCAAGAAAAGTGTCAGCTCTATATAAATCACCTGCTATAATCGTTTATTAGCGCATGCTCCATTGAGGTATAGTAACACTACAGGCTTGATTGTATCCGACATTCCTATAAGCTAGTATTAACATTTTTTGAATCATGAGACGTTTAAAATGTATATACCTATACACATATACATATGATTTACAACAATTCAAAGTTAATAGCATTCACAAATTTGTAAGAGTCCTGTCTAAAGCTTTTAATAATTTCCTTCTTCTGTATTGACCACATTCCACTTTTCAGAGTTAAATTTTTACTTTCTCTACACGTACTATGTACATAGTATATAGAGAAGGTATTGCACTCCACCCAAGAATTCGATACCAAGATTTCACCGGAAATATATGTTTTTGGGTCCCCTTTATCCAAAAAAGCATTTTCAAAAAAAGGTAAGTTTAGTATCATCCAGGGATGCGACACGAGATATTGAGATAAATCCCCCCGCCACAAACTACCCTTTACATGGAACTATTTTCGAAAATTTTGGTTTTCTCAGAAATGGCTTTTGACTAAAAATTCATACATTAAAAATTTTACCTGACAAATAAAATGTATATATTGAATTTCCTGGAAATACCCTTTAAAGATTAGTTTATTCTGGATGAATTTTACGGAATTTTCCATAAGTACTAAACCGTAAGAGATGAACAAAAACTTAAAACACAAAAAATGTAGAGCACGTTAAAAAAATTTAAGTTACATACATTTTTTTCGTGGAGTTGATCGTTTTCGAGATATTCCTTGTGTTTGGTTTCAGCTTTAAAAAAACGCACTTTTCTCATACAGGAATTTTTCAATTTCTGTCTATACAAACAAAGGAACTTCAGTCACATAGCAACCGACTTTTGACTGTCACTTTAACCTATGGTACTCCCTTATTTCGCTTCTACTTACAATCAAAGTTGATTAACCACCAATCTTGATATTTGAGTATCTTCCAAGGATGTGATACCCCTACCTTCCCTTTACATTTTCGAACATTTTACTGTCTCTAAAATGGCTCTAACAACTTTCATTGAAACGCCATATATTTAAAATCGACCATGACAAACGAAATGTACGTATATCTTGGGAGTAGCCTTTGAAGACTTCTCCATTCAGGATGATTCTGGATAATTTTTGCACAACTTTTGTATAACTGATAAACCGTAAGAGAAATAGAAAAACTCATTACGGAAAAAACAGATATCGTTAAAACACCCGATTTATAACAAATACATTTTTTGTATAGTTAACCATTTCCGAGATATACCGTGTTATTGCTTTCAATGTTAAACTACTTGAAACTTTTCTCAGACAGGATGTCATCTTTCTTCTCACATCTCTTTTGTTTTACATCTGGCTCTGTGAAGAAAACCGTAATTCAATTGTTTCACATAACAACTAACTTTTAAAGGGTGCTTCTTTTAACAACGCTGCAAATTGCCAGAATCATATCAGCGCCGCAGGTATGCCAGAATTTTGTCCCACAGGAGTCGTTTTACATGCCAGTAAATCTACTGACATGAGTATGTTATGTCAATAGATTTTAAAACTATCATTTAGAAGCCATCGATCGGAGCCGGGTTTAAGCCCGCGATCTTGAGCTCAATCTTTTGTAACAATAGAACAAGTGAATGCGAATGGAACACATCAGATATTTTGCTTTCCTCCGTTTTAGTTGCTTCAACTGAAGAGATAGTATCAAGGTGATATCAGAGAGCGAGCTGCCATCGCTGCCCCGTCAGTGCAAAGAGATGCATTGATGTATTTATTTCACTTCACTCATTACATGGTTTAATTCAGCCCTACAGTTCTGTAATACTTAAATTCTATCCTGCTGCATTTCTGAGGCCCCATAGCAACCAACACCATGGTTACCTGGCTACCGGGTCGTAGTTACTTCTTTCTTTCAACAATCCACATTTCTTCATATTCCTAATTTCTAATTTCCTTCTTCCATTTACTTCTTACTACACTTAAATATTTTCCCATTTTTGTTAAACTTTCTTTTGATTTAGTTCTTAATATCCTTTAACTATAATTCCATTTGGTAGACTAGAACAATTGTTCTTTTGTAATTTTTCTCTCATATTCATTGTTGCTTCGCATTCTAGAATTAAATGCCAATAATTATCAGACATCTTATTACACAATAGACATTTATCTTGGTATGCTCCTTCTCCTAAGTCTTTTAACCTCCTAGCCCATACAAAACTCTCTCTTGCTGGTTTGCTACAAACATCAACATAATTTTCTCTCCCGCATATCTTTTTAAGTTCCATATATATATATACATACATACACAGTGAACTTTTGGAGTTGAAACTATCAATTATTTTCTGTCTTTCCATATTTTCGATTCTCTTTTCCAACTCTCTTTCTCGCCTGCCTGTCTAGAGAGGAAGTAACACACGCCCCGAGTCCCAGGAACACTACCAAGAGAACTTGGCAGACTGACTACGTGGCTCAATGTTGATCAGTAGCATCGGCTCCCAAGTCCGAATGAGACGTTGTCATGAGGCATAACCAGGAAGTTCCTCAGTTGACACCTTGAATGTTCAATACATGGAAGCTGCTCTGTGCCATGGACACGTTGGGGAACAGACTCTCTCCGTGGTTGCAGGGTTTCAGCGGGGAGAGCAAAACATGGAACACCACACCAGTTGAATCTCAGCTACAGAGTCGATAGGTGGGTTATGTGCAGGGTTTCAGCAGCAGAGCAACGCATGGAACACCACACCAGATGAATCTCAGCTACAAACTCGATAGGTGGGTTATGTGCAAGGTTTCAGCTGGCAGAGCAACGCATGGAACACCACGCCAGGCGAATCATCAGCTACAAAGTCGATATGTGGGTTATGTGCAAGGATTCAGCTGGCAGAGCAACGCATGGAACACCACGCCAGGTGAATCATCAGCTACAGAGTCGATAGGTGGGTTATGTGTAGGGTTTCAGCGGGCAGAGCAACGCATGGAACACCACGCCAGGTGAATCATCAGCTACAAAGTCGATAGGTGGGTTATGTGTAGGGTTTCAGCGGGCAGAGCAACCTGGAACACCACGCCAGGTGAATCATCAGCTACAAAGTCGATAGGTGGGTTATGTGCAAGGATTCAGCTGGCAGAGCAACGCATGGAACACCACGCCAGGTGAATCATCAGCTACAGAATCGATATGTGGGTTATGTGCAAGGATTCAGCTGGCAGAGCAACACATGGAACACCACGCCAGGTGAATCATCAGGTACAGAGTCGATATGTGGGTTATGTGAAAGGTTTCAGCGGGCAGAACAACGCATGGAACACCACGCCAGGTGAATCATCAGGTACAGAGTCGATATGTGGGTTATGTGCAAGGATTCAGCTGGCAGAGCAACGCATGGAACACCACGCCAGGTGAATCATCAGGTACAGAGTCGATATGTGGGTTATGTGCAAGGATTCAGCTGGCAGAGCAACGCATGGAACACCACGCCAGGTGAATCATCAGGTACAGAGTCGATATGTGGGTTATGTGCAAGGATTCAGCTGGCAGAGCAACACATGGAACACCACGCCAGGTGAATCATCAGCTACAGAATCGATATGTGGGTTATGTGCAAGGTTTCAGCGGGCACAGCAACGCATGGAACACCACACCAGGTGAATCATCAGCTACAGAATCGATAGGTGGGTTATGTGCAGGCTTTCAGCGGGCAGAGCAACATGGAACAACACGCCAGGTGAATCATCAGTTACAGAGTCGATAGGTGGGTTACGTGTAGGGTTTCAGCGGGCAGAGCAACGCAAGGAACACCACGGCAGGTGAATCATCAGCTACAGAGTCGATAGGTGGGTTATGTGCAGGGTTTCAGCGGGCAGAGCAACACATGGAACACCACGGCAGGTGACTCATCAGCTACAGAGTCGATATGTGGCTTATGTGTAGGGTTTCAGCGGGCAGAGCAACACATGGAACACCATACCAGGTGAATCATCAGCTACAGAATCGATAGATGGGTTATGTGTAGGGATACAGCGGCCAGAACAACATGGAACACCACGTCAGGTGAATCATCAGCTACAGAGTCGATATGAGGGTTATGTGTAAGGTTTCAGCGGACAGAGCAACGCATGGAACACCACGGCAGGTGAATCATCAGCTACAGAATCGATATGTCGGTTATGTGCAAGGTTTCAGCGGGCAGAACAACGCATGGAACACCACGCCAGGTGAATCATTAGCTACTGAATCAATATGTGGGTTATGTGCAAGGTTTCAGCATGCAGAACAACGCATGGAACACCCACCAGGTGAATCATCAGCTACAGAATCGATAGGTGGGTTATGTGCAGGCTTTCAGCGGGCAGAGCAACGCATGAAACACCACGCCAGGTGAATCATCAGCTACAGAGTCGATAGGTGAGTTATGTGTAGGGTTTCAGCGGGCAGGGCAACACATGCAACACCACGCCAGGTGAATCATCAGCTACAGAATCGATATGTGGGTTTTGTGCAGTGTTTCAGCGGGCAGAGCAACACATGGAACACCACGCCAGGTGAATCATCAGCTACAGAATCGATATGTGGGTTATGTGCAGGGTTTCAGCGGGCAGAGCAACACATGGAACACCACACCAGGTGAATCATCAGCTACAGAATCGATATGTGGGTTATGTGCAGGGTTTTGAGCGGGCAGAGCAACGCATTGAACACCACACCAGGTGAATCATCAGCTACAGAATCGATATGTGGGTTATGTGCAGGGTTTCAGCGGGCAGAGCAACGCATGGAACACCACGCCAGGTGAATCATCAGCTACAGAGTCGATATGTGAGTTATGTGCAGGGTTTCAGCGGGCAGAGCAACATGGAACACCACGCCAGGTGAATCATCAGCTACAGAATCGATATGTGGGTTATGTGCAGGGTTTCAGCGGGCAGAACAACATGGAACACCACACCAGATGAATCATCAGCTACAGAAACGATAGGTGAGTTATGTGGAGGGTTTCAGCGGGCAGAGCAACACATGGAACACCACGCCAGGTGAATCATCAGCTACAGAATCGATATGTGGGTTATGTGCAGGGTTTCAGTGGGCAGAGCAACACATGGAACACCACACCAGGTGAATCATCAGCTACAGAATCGATATGTGGGTTATGTGCAGGGTTTCAGCGGGCAGAGCAACATGCAACAGTACGCCAGTGAATCATCAGCTACAAAGTCGATAGGTGAGTTATGTGCAGGGTTTCAGCGGCAGAGCAACATGGAACACCACGCCAGCTGAATCATGAGCTACAGAATCGATAGGTGGGTTATGTGTGGGGTTTCAGCGGGCAGAGCAACGCATGGAACACCACGGCAGGTGAATCATCAGCTACAGAGTTGATATGTGGGTTATGTGTGAGGTTTCAGCGGGCAGAGCAACGCATGGAACACCACGCCAGGTGAATCATCAGTTACAGAGTTGATAGGTGGGTTACGTGTAGGGTTTCAGCAGGCAGAGCAACACATGGAACACCACGGCAGGTGACTCATCAGCTACAGAGTCGATATGTGGCTTATGTGTAGGGTTTCAGCGGGCAGAGCAACACATGGAACACCACACCAGGTGAATCATCAGCTACAGAATCGATAGGTGGGTTATGTGTAGGGATACAGCGGCCAGAACAACATGGAACACCACGTCAGGTGAATCATCAGCTACAGAGTCGATATGAGGGTTATGTGTAAGGTTTCAGCGGACAGAGCAACGCATGGAACACCACGCCAGGTGAATCATCAGCTACTGAATCAATATGTGGGTTATGTGCAAGGTTTCAGCGGGCAGAACAACGCATGGAACACCACACCAGGTGAATCATCAGCTACAGAATCGATAGGTGGGTTATGTGCAGGCTTTCAGCGGGCAGAGCAACGCATGAAACACCACGCCAGGTGAATCATCAGCTACAGAGTCGATAGGTGAGTTATGTGTAGGGTTTCAGCGGGCAGGGCAACACATGCAACACCACGCCAGGTGAGTCATCAGCTACAGAATCGATATGTGGGTTTTGTGCAGTGTTTCAGCGGGCAGAGCAACACATGGAACACCACGCCAGGTGAATCATCAGCTACAGAATCGATATGTGGGTTATGTGCAGGGTTTCAGCGGGCAGAGCAACACATGGAACACCACACCAGGTGAATCATCAGCTACAGAATCGATATGTGGGTTATGTGCAGGGTTTTGAGCGGGCAGAGCAACGCATTGAACACCACACCAGGTGAATCATCAGCTACAGAATCGATATGTGGGTTATGTGCAGGGTTTCAGCGGGCAGAGCAACGCATGGAACACCACGCCAGGTGAATCATCAGCTACAGAGTCGATATGTGAGTTATGTGCAGGGTTTCAGCGGGCAGAGCAACATGGAACACCACGCCAGGTGAATCATCAGCTACAGAATCGATATGTGGGTTATGTGCAGGGTTTCAGCGGGCAGAACAACATGGAACACCACACCAGATGAATCATCAGCTACAGAAACGATAGGTGAGTTATGTGGAGGGTTTCAGCGGGCAGAGCAACACATGGAACACCACGCCAGGTGAATCATCAGCTACAGAATCGATATGTGGGTTATGTGCAGGGTTTCAGTGGGCAGAGCAACACATGGAACACCACACCAGGTGAATCATCAGCTACAGAATCGATATGTGGGTTATGTGCAGGGTTTCAGCGGGCAGAGCAACATGCAACAGTACGCCAGTGAATCATCAGCTACAAAGTCGATAGGTGAGTTATGTGCAGGGTTTCAGCGGGCAGAGCAACATGGAAAACCACGCCAGCTGAATCATGAGCTACAGAATCGATAGGTGGGTTATGTGTGGGGTTTCAGCGTGCAGAGCAACGCATGGAACACCACGCCAGATGAATCATCAGCTACAGAGTCGATTGGTGAGTTATGTGTAGGGTTTCAGCGGGCAGAGCAACACATGCAACACCACGCCAGATGAATCATCAGCTACAGAGTCGATTGGTGAGTTATGTGTAGGGTTTCAGCGGGCAGAGCAACACATGGAACACCACACCAGGTGAATCATCAGCTACAGAGTCGATATGTGGGCAATGTGTGAGGTTTCAGCGGGCAGAGCAACACATGGAACACCACACCAGGTGAATCATCAGCTACAGAGTCGATATGTGGGCTATGTGTGAGGTTTCAGCGGGCAGAGCAACACATGGAACACCACGCCAGGTGAATCATCAGCTACAGAATCGATAGGTGGGTTATGTGTAGGGTTTCAGCGGGCAGAGCAACGCATGGAACACCACACCAGGTGAATCATCAGCTACAAAGTCGATATGTTTGTTATGTGCAGGGTTTCAGCGGGCAGAGCAACGCATGGAACACCATATCAGGTGAATCATCAGCTACAAAGTCGATAGGTGGGTTTTGTGCAGGGTTTCAGCGGGCAGAACAACACATGGAACACCACGCCAGGTGAATCATCAGCTACAAATTCGATAGGTGGGTTTTGTGCAGGGTTTCAGCGGGCAGATCAACGCATGGAACACCACAGCAGGTGACTCATCAGCTACAGAGTCGATAGGTGGGTTTTTTGCAGGGTTTCAGCGGGCAGAACAACACATGGAATACCACGCCAGGTGAATCATCAGCTACAAAGTCGTAAGGTGGGTTTTGTATACGGGCTCGGATTTTTAGGTAAATACATAATTTGTTTGCGTTCTAATATGAACTTGAAACTGAGTTTCATGTTCTGGATATGTACACTAGACCAAACATTTTAAGTTTTATTGCACATAAAAATACACATTTTCTGATTTTTTATGTAAATAAATATTTTTCGTATATCCGCATAAACTATAAAACATCTCATAAAGGAAACTTTTTAAAAATAATTTTCACATAATTCCATAAAATGAGAAAATCAGCAGCAGAATTATTTTTAACCAGTCATTATCCACGTCTGTAATGTTCAATTCCAGATGCCAGATGACGCAATTTGTTGTTAATTATTTAAAGAACTGATATATCAACTATAGTATCCCTTCAGTTTGACATGCTGGTTTCCTTAGTTACATGAGCTCGCAAGATAAGAAGGGAATTCCCCCACTGCCATAAACACTTGAAACAAATAAACCCAGCCCGGCTAGTATAGCCACTGATACTTGTTAAACTGTATAGTCGCTCATTTGTCATTTGTGAATGCGCCAAGTTTAGACAACCTACCAGTTGTGTTGGGAAGTTGCATATCGACAGTTCTGACTTCACGCTGGATTAAACATGCCCAGAGTGAAAAGTAGTGGGACAATATGCTGCGGAATTTAAGGATATTTTCAGTTCTGATGGTAAAACTGTGTATTGTCAGCCAAGTGGTAAAGTTATAACGGCAGATCAACATTTAAGTGGTAACAAACATAAGGCAGCTATTTCGCACTTCATAAAAAAAACAATTTTTATTAATGATCCAGTGCCAAGTACTTCAGCAGGGCCTTCTAAATTCTCAGTGTATTGTGAGAAAATGCAAGGAAGTGTTCGAAAATAATCAGCATAACGTGGGTTTAACACAGCGTGTAAACTTTAAAATGTGCTGGATGGGCAACATGAAGACATTTTTTATGCGAGTGACATTCCATGTTATAATTGCGCTCGACTTGCTGCTTGTGACGTGGAGCGATCATTTTCGAAATTCAAGGCACTTCTTCGTCACAATCGTGAATCTTTCGGGATGTAAAATTTGAGGAAGCACGTGATCGTATTCTGTAACTCGACAGTATTTGGTGGTCCCTCCCAGCAAGATGACTGGTGAGTACCATGTGGATAAAAATACATATTTACCATGTTTTAGCACCTAAATATCTGAGCCCTAGCTATGTGTATCAACATGAGTGGCGTTCTCAGCTGCCGACATCCCTAGCAGAACACGTGTCAGCAAACCTGTCCTCGTCTGGAAGGACCTATGTTATACGGAATCAGAATCATAAGTTGCAAACAAGCGATTCAAATGCCAGGCTCCACTTTGGATTAGTCCTATCTCCGAATTTTCCCTTTAAAAAACTATCAGGTGTCCAATCACATGGTTTTCTCTACATCTCTGAAACAAATTCTAAAAAGGTTTATTCTTCTATTTACTTAATGCTACTGGAGAAAACATTAGCAGAAATAGTCTTATTGTAAGTAGAAGCGAAATAAGGGAGTATCCTAGGTTGAAGTGACAGTCAAAAGCTGGTTGCTATGTGACTGAAGTTCTTTTGTTTGTATGGACAGGGTTGACACATTTCTGTATGAAATAAGTATTAAGCTTTTTAAGCTGAAACAAATAACAAGGAACATTTAAAAAACGATTAACTCCACGAAAAAAATATATATGTGACATAAATTGTGTGTTTTATCGTGATCTACATTTTTTCTGCAATACATTTTTATCCATCCCTTACGGTTTACCAATTATGCAAAATGCAACAAAAATGATCCAGATCATTTGAGGCGTTTCTCAGAAAATTAACATATACATATTATTTGGCATGTAAATATCTTAAATATAAGATATTTTAATCCAAATCGTTTGATTTTTGAGAAAATCAAAATTTTCAAAGTTTTCTCTATGTAAAGGATAGTTTGGGGTTGGAGGATTTTCTTAAAAATCTTCATGTTGCATCGTTGGAAGACACCAAACTAAAAAATACGGAGTTTAGTATTTAATGGTGCTTTCGTTTTTGGGCTATGCTATCCAAGACACACACACACACACACACACACACACACACACACACATGCGCACACTCACAGACACTTTTTTTTTTTTTTTTCAAAAATGCATTTTTTGGATTCAGAGAGATCCTAAACATATATTTCCGGTGAAATTCGGTATTGAATTTTTGGGTGCATTACAATACCTTCTCTATATACTATGTACATAGTACGTACTATGTAATATTGGAATGTTTCATTCTGAACTAGGGGGGAATAATGAACGCAGACAAAATAGCGTCTGAAGGAGCGCAAGTTGCGAAGATTGATGACATCAGAGACACGTGACTGGTATTGGTCCAGTTTCGCTGCTCAACCTGGAGTCGTGCTCCGTGCCTCTACAACTCAATGTACAGTGCAAGTTATGAAGAATGATGATATGAGAGACACGTGACTGGTATTGGTCCAGTTTCGCTGCTCAACCTGGAGTCGTGCTCCGTGCCTCTACAACTCAATGTACAGTGCTAGTTACGAAGATTGATGATATCAGAGACACGTGACTGGTATTGGTCCAGTTTCGCTGCTCAACCTGGAGTCGTGCTCCGTGCCTCTACAACTCAATGTACAGTGCAAGTTATGAAGAATGATGATATGAGAGACACGTGACTGGTATTGGTCCAGTTTCGCTGCTCAACCTGGAGTCGTGCTCCGTGCCTCTACAACTCAATGTACAGTGCAAGTTACGAAGAGTGATGACATCAGAGACACGTGACTGGTATTGGTCCAGTTTGGCTGCTCAACCTGGAGTCGTGCTCCGTGCCTCTATGCACAGTGCAAGTTACGAAGATTGATGATATGAGAGACACGTGACTGGTATTGGTCCAGGTTGGCTGCTCAACCTGGAGTCGTGCTCCGTGCCTCTACAACTCAATGTACAGTGCAAGTTATGAAGAATGATGATATGAGAGACACGTGACTGGTATTGGACCAGTTTCGCTGCTCAACCTGGAGTCGTGCTCCGTGCCTCTACAACTCAATGTACAGGGCTTTACTTGACACCAAATGCCATCTTCACCTTGTATATTCAGTTTTTGTTAAAAGCGTACTATTATGTATTACAGATTCAATACCTGGATATCGTAGCCACCAGCTCCCAGGGGCTGGTAGTCGTACTTGAGGTCTTGTACTGCAGAGTGCCTACTCGGGCGAGCAGGAGGTGGTGCTGTGGGCAGGAACTTGACGCTGCCCTTCTTGGATATCTTCTTATCCGCCGCCGCGTATACCAAGTTACTCAGCAAAACAAAACACAAAACCTAAGACAAAAAGATACGTGGATTGAAATGTTCATAGGGTCTTCTTTTCCACTCTAGTCAGCAATACAATATCAACAACAATATGTTAAAGTGAAAAAAACAACAACAAAATATTCAAAGTTGCAGCAAATATAATAAAATGAACCAAATTAGTTTCAAATGGAATATTCTTGTAGAAAGAAGCAATATTTAATATTTAAACTTCAAAAATAAACTGCCAGAGAATAAAAGAATAATATCAATAATACATTAATGTAATTATTATTATAATGTGCATTGCTCTAACTTTCCTCTTGAGCTGAATGACGTTTTGGCAGTTATGTGCTCTGGCAGGGAATTCAAAGACGAGATAATGCCATCGTGAATATAATGTTAGATGATCAAGCAAGAACGAAAGAGTTTCTCGGCTAGGTATTTAGAGTGAACATCTAAATCGTTTGGAATGCAAGAATGAGGGAGTTAATAAAGAGTACAATACTCTTCAATCCCTAAACTGGAGCTAATGAAGTACTTCAAATGATAGTGTAATATGATCAAATCTGAGATTGCATAAAACATACGAGAACACACATATCTGAGTCTAATGAAGTCTTAGACTCAAGATTTCAGTTAAGCTGGTAAAAGGAGTGCCCTAATAGTCAAAATTGGGCATCACCAGCACTTGTAGTAACATTACAACGCTGTGTGCTTCGGTTGATAACGGGAACGCTTCTCTGAATCTTGTAAAAGAATATCGGAACTAAGACAAAGAGGGAGAACTGGTTCGTCTTCCTGAGACAACCAAGCTGCAAGTTGATCAAGTCCAGATTATCGGCGATATGCAGCCTTTTGTCACACGGTTTGAGGTTAACAACTGATATTGTTGGTTCCTCTGTTGACTATCACTTCAACACTAAGTTGATCAAGTCCAGATTATCACCGATATGCAGCCTTTTGTCACACGGTTTGAGGTTAACAACTGATATTGTTAGTTCCTCTGTTGACTATCACCTCAACACTAAGTTGATCAAGTCCGGATTATCACCGATATGCAGCCTTTTGTCACACGGTTTGAGGTTAACAACTGATATTGTTGGTTCCTCTGTTGACTATCACTTCAACACTAAGTTGATCAAGTCCAGAATATCAGCGATATGCAGCTTTTTGTCACACGGATTGAGGTTAAGAACTGATATTGTTGGTTTCTCTGTTGACTATCACCTCAACACTAAGTTGACCAAGTCCGCATTATCAGCGATATGCAGCCTTTTGTCGCACGGTTTGAGGTTAAGAACTGATATTGTTGGTTCCTCTGTTGACTATCACCTCAACACTAAGTTGATCAAGTCCAGATTATCAGCGATAAGCAGCCTTTTGTCACACGGATTGAGGTTAAGAACTGATATTGTTGGTTTCTCTGTTGACTATCGCCTCAACACTAAGTTGATCAAGTCCAGATTATCAGCGATATGCAGCCTTTTGTCACACGGTTTGAGGTTAACAACTGATAATGTTGGTTCCTCTGTTGACTATCGCCTCAACACTAAGTTGATCAAGTCCAGATTATCAGCGATATGCAGCTTTTTGTCACACGGTTTGAGGTTAACAACTGATATTGTTGGTTCCTCTGTTGACTATCACCTCAACACTAAGTTGACCAAGTCCAGATTATCAGCGATATGCAGCCTTTTGTCGCACGGTTTGAGGTTAACAACTGATATTGTTAGCTCCTCTGTTGACTATCACCTCAAAACTAAGTTGATCAAGTCCGCATTATCAGCGATATGCAGCCTTTTGTCACACGGTTTGAGGTTAACAACTGATATTGTTGGTTCCTCTGTAGAGTATCACCTCAACACTAAGTTGACCAAGTCCAGATTATCAGCGATATGCAGCCTTTTGTCACACGGTTTGAGGTTAACAACTGATATTGTTGGTTCCTCTGTTGACTATCACCTCAACACTAAGTTGACCAAGTCCAGATTATCAGCGATATGCAGCTTTTTGTCACACGGTTTGAGGTTAACAACTAATATTGTTGGTTCCTCTGTTGACTATCACCTCAACACTAAGTTGACCAAGTCCGCAATATCAGCGATATGCAGCCTTTTGTCACACGGTTTGAGGTTAACAACTGATATTGTTAGCTCCTCTGTTGACTATCACCTCAACACTAAGTTGACCAAGTCCAGATTATCAGCGATATGCAGCTTTTTGTCACACGGTTTGAGGTTAACAACTGATATTGTTGGTTCCTCTGTTGACTATCACCTCAACACTAAGTTGATCAACTCCGCATTATCAGCGATATGCAGCTTTTTGTCACACGGTTTGAGGTTAACAACTGATATTGTCAGCTCCTCTGTTGACTATCACCTCAACACTAAGTTGACCAAGTCCGCATTATCAGCGATATGCAGCGTTTTGTCACACGGTTTGAGGTTAACAACTGATATTGTTGGTTCCTCTGTTGACTATCACCTAAACACTAAGTTGACCAAGTCCAGATTATGAGCGATATGCAGCCTTTTGTCACACGGTTTGAGGTTAACAACTGATATTGTTAGCTCCTCTGTTGACTATCACCTCAAAACTAAGTTGATCAAGTCCGCATTATCAGCGATATGCAGCCTTTTGTCACACGGTTTGAGGTTAACAACTGATATTGTTAGCTCCTCTGTTGACTATCACCTCAACACTAAGTTGACCAAGTCCAGATTATCAGCGATATGCAGCTTTTTGTCACACGGTTTGAGGTTAACAACTGATATTGTTGGTTCCTCTGTTGACTATCACCTCAACAATAAGTTGATCAAGTCCGCATTATCAGCGATATGCAGCCTTTTGTCACACGGTTTGAGGTTAACAACTGATATTGTTAGCTCCTCTGTTGACTATCACCTCAACACTAAGTTGACCAAGTCCAGATTATCAGCGATATGCAGCCTTTTGTCACACGGTTTGAGGTTAACAACTGATATTGTTGGTTCCTCTGTTGACTATCACCTCAACACTAAGTTGACCAAGTCCAGATTATCAGCGATATGCAGCTTTTTGTCACACGGTTTGAGGTTAACAACTAATATTGTTGGTTCCTCTGTTGACTATCACCTCAACACTAAGTTGACCAAGTCCGCATTATCAGCGATATGCAGCCTTTTGTCACACGGTTTGAGGTTAACAACTGATATTGTTGGTTCCTCTGTTGACTATCACTTCAACACTAAGTTGACCAAGTCCAGATTATCAGCGATATGCAGCTTTTTGTCACACGGTTTGAGGTTAACAACTGATATTGTTAGCTCCTCTGTTGACTATCACCTCAACACTAAGTTGACCAAGTCCAGATTATCAGCGATATGCAGCTTTTTGTCACACGGTTTGAGGTTAACAACTGATATTGTTAGCTCCTCTGTTGACTATCACCTCAACACTAAGTTGACCAAGTCCAGATTATCAGCGATATGCAGCTTTTTGTCACACGGTTTGAGGTTAACAACTGATATTGTTAGCTCCTCTGTTGACTATCACTTCAACACTAAGTTGACCAAGTCCAGATTATCAGCGATATGCAGCTTTTTGTCACACGGTTTGAGGTTAACAACTGATATTGTTAGCTCCTCTGTTGACTATCACCTCAACACTAAGTTGACCAAGTCCAGATTATCAGCGATATGCAGCTTTTTGTCACACGGTTTGAGGTTAACAACTGATATTGTTAGCTCCTCTGTTGACTATCACCTCAACACTAAGTTGACCAAGTCCAGATTATCAGCGATATGCAGCTTTTTGTCACACGGTTTGAGGTTAACAACTAATATTATTGGTTCCTCTGTTTACTATCACCTCAACACTAAGTTGACCAAGTCCGCATTATCAGCGATATGCAGCCTTTTGTCACACGGTTTGAGGTTAACAACTAATATTGTTAGCTCCTCTGTTGACTATCACCTCAACACTAAGTTGACCAAGTCCAGATTATCAGCGATATGCAGCCTTTTGTCACACGGTTTGAGGTTAACAACTGATATTGTTGGTTCCTCTGTTGAGTATCACCTCAACACTAAGTTGACCAAGTCCAGATTATCAGCGATATGCAGCCTTTTGTCACACGGTTTGAGGTTAACAACTGATATTGTTGGTTCCTCTGTTGACTATCACCTCAACACTACAAACCACAGACAATGTTCCCGCTGCTGTGCAAAATTACAAACACAACCAACGAAAAGACCAAATTCTCCAGGACGTGAAATAGTACTGACCACAATGAAGCAGTAAACACAATACATTGACATGAACTAAACAAACAGAAACAATAAAACCATTACCCTCCCTTGGTCCCGTCTTTTCTACCAGATCATCCTCTGATGTGTTCCATTCACATGACTTGCTCTACCTCTCTGCAACAAATTATTATTAAAAAGCTTATGCTTCTATTTATTTCATGCTAATCGACAAAAAATTAGCAGAAATAGTCTTATTACTTGCTTCCTTGTAAGTAGAAGTGAAATAAGGGAGTACCATAGGTTAAAGTGATAGTCAAAAACTGGTTGCTATGTGACTGAAGTTCCTTTGTTTGCGTGGACAGGAGCGACAAATTCTTGTATAAGAAAAGTAATTTCTTCAAAGCTGAAACCAAAAACAAGGAATACTTCAAAAACTATGAACTCCACGAAAAACATGTATATAACCTAAATTGTGTGCTTTAATGTGCTCTACATTTTTGGTGTGCTAAGTTTTTGTCCATCTCTTACGGTTTACCAGTTATGCAAAATTTCGTAAAATTCATCCAGAATAAACTAGTCTTCAGAGACTATTTCCAGAAAATTCAAGATATATATTTTATTTTTCAGGTAAATATCTTTAATAAATGATATTTTAATCAACATAGTGAGAGCCATTTTTTAGAAAATCCAAATTTTCGAAAAAAGTTCCATGTAAAGAGTAGTTGGGTGTGGGGGGATTTTTTTGGAAAATCTTCTTGTCGCATCCTTGGAAGATTCCAAACCTAAATACCAAGTTTGGTTTTTATCGGACTTTTCGTTTTTGAGCTACGCTGCCCACAGACACACACACACATGCACATAGACAGACAGACAGACACGTGCACAGACCATTTTCTAAAAATGTTTTTTTTTATTCAGGGGGTCTCAAAACATATATTTCCGGTGAAATTTCGGTATCGAATTTTTGGGTGCATTAGAATACCTACTCTATACATAGTGCGTATATAGAAATTAAAAAAAAAATAATATGTAGTTAAGTTAAGCTTCAAAAAAAGATGTATGTATAATTGTAAAATAGAAAAAAATATTTGAAGTAGGTAGAAAGGAATTCATATGTTTTAAAGAACATTCAAATAATAATAATTTTTAGCATACATGTGTAACTTGTGTGTTTCGCATACATTTTCAAACTCCAAGATTTGTTATACATTACGAAATGGGATTTCAAAGTTATTTAATGCAAGACATTTTGTTATTCAAATTCGAAGTTGACAACAGCTGATCGTGTCTCACAATGATTGTTTGCAACATTCTTAGATTCAGCTTTGGTTCGTATTTAAGTATCCATCCACCTGTATGGGTGCGCAAGGGTGCTGGTGAACAAACATGCTAAGCTTTCCTCCATTATAAATCATATTGCTCTCCTCAAAATAAATAAAAAAATAACAATTAACATAGTCTATATTAGGCATTTTCACCTTTCTTATAAATTGTATAACTGAAGTTCACAACGAGCTCCTTGTTTACAGTTGAACTGTATGTGCAGTATTTAATAAAACGATAAACAATATTTACTATTATGCATTATACATAAAAGGTTGTTCTTTAAATGTGAGATACCTGTATGAAATAATGCAAAACAATTTTTAGATGATATTTACATAATAGCGAATTAAATCAGAATAAAAAGAAATAATAGAATAACATTTGAAAAAATACAAGAATAACGTGAATAAGCAATAAAGTAATAAAGCCACATTCGGTTACTGGAAGGTGATAATAACCGTAAGTGTTAGCCAGGTATTTTACTTCTAAATGTTTTTATTACCCAAAAGAAATGCGCAGTAAATCTAACAAGCGAATCGCAATTTAACAAGTAAGTTGTAAACGTTAACATACATAAGAAGAATACATCGCGTAAATTCATCGACAACTGCATATGTTTATTCTACCTCTTGCTTCTTGCTTCTCTATAATGTTAAAATGTATTATCCTTGAACGTTATTGAATCGTAATGATAAATTCACTTATCACTTCATTCAAATACTTATACATAATCTTTTTTAAATTACATTTAAAGTGTTCAAATAATAAGTGAACATTTAAAGCACAATTATATTAATTTCAGTAATGTCGCAATCTTGTATCATAGCTCAGTGTTCCCTTAATTGCCCTTTTGATACAATATTATCTTCGAACTTAATTATTTCTTGTTAAAGATATAAATATTGTTTCCATATCTACTTAGGTATTTTCTTCTTCTGCTTCACAGATTAGACCGTTTTAGTCTGCTCCAGTTCCAAAATCTTGTTGTGTCCATCTTGGTTTAGTTGTCGGAGTTTCTATATCCTTCGGTTCTGCAGTTGTAAGCTGCTTGAGGCATACTCTTTTCTTTATCCTGCTCAGGTGTTGTTTCCAAATTGTTCTGTATTATTTAATTGCTTTATTTAATTCTTCTTTATGTAATTATTGCTTTATTTCATTGTTTTTATCTAGCCTCGTGTATCCTACTTTAGTTCTAAGGAATTTCACTTCAGCTATCTATATTTTTACTTCATATTTAGTTTTTATTGTTTCTTATACCCTGTTACGGGTCAGGGAAATTTTATTTCTGATGTATTTCTTTTACAATGTACATAGTGGATAGAGAAGTTGTATTCCACCCAAAAATTCCATACGGAGATATTATCGGAAATACATTTTTTGGGTCCCCCTGAAAAACAATAAGTATTTTTGGAAAAAGATCCATGTGGGTGTGTGTGTGTGTGGTATGTGTGTGTGAGTCTATGGACAGCATAGCTCAAAAACGAAAAGACCGTTCAATACCAAACTTAGTTTTTAAGGATGCGACTCGAAGATTTTCGAGAAAAGGCCCTCACCTAAACTATGCTTTACATAAAACTTTTTTTCGAAAATTTCGATTTTTTAAAAAATGGCTCTAACGATTTTGATTAAAATATCGTATATTAAAGATATTTACCTGACAAATAAAATTTATATCTTGAATTTTCTGGGAATAGCCTCTGAAGACCTCTTTATTCTGGATAATTTTTATTGAACTTTGCATAACTGGGAAACCGTAGGAGATAGACAAAAACTTGGTTAATAGAAAATGTAGAGCTCGTTACACACCATTCATGTTATATATATATATATTTCGTGGAGTTGATCGTTTTTGTGATATACCATGATTTTGGTTTCAACTTTAAAAAACTTATAACTTTCTCATGCAGGAATTTGTCAATTCCTGTCCATACAAGCAACGGAACTTCAGCCACATAGCAAGCAGCTTTTGACTATCACTTTAGCCTATGCTACTCCCTTATTTCACTACAGGGACATAAGTAATAAGACTATTTCTGCTATTTTTTTTTTCTCGATTAGCATGATAGAAAAGAAGCATTAGCTTTTTAACCATAATTTGTTGCAGAGATGTAGAGAAATTCATGTGAATGGATCACATAAGACTTTTCTACTTAGTACATAGAGATACATAGGTGGAGCATGTATTGCATTCCACTAAAAGTTTAGGGGCCCCTGAATGAAAACATCTGATGTGTCTATTCACATGAATTTCTCTATATCTCTGTAATACATTAAGGTTAATTATTCTATGTACTTCATTTTAATCGGGATAAACATAAGCATAAGCGACCTTATTCTTTAGTTCCTTATACGTAGAAGGGAAACAAGGGAGTGTACTAGACTAAACCGACAGTCAAATGTTTGAAAATGTGGTTGCTATGGAATTGAAATCCATTTCTTTGCATTGCTAGGGGTTGACACGTTCCCGTATGAGAAAGTTTAATCATTTTAAAACTGAATATATTAATAAGAAATGTCTCGAAAACGGCCAAAATATGACAATTGTGTTTTTTTTATTTCGTGATCTACATTTATGTGCTCTAAGTTCTTTTCTATTTCTTATGGTTTATTAGTGATGCAAAATTTAATAAAATTTATTCAGAATAAACAGATCTTCAGAGGCTATTCCCAGAAAATTCAGAATATATATTTTATGTCATGGAAATCAAAATCGCTAGAGCTATTTTTGAGAAATACAAACTTTTGGAACATTTTTCCCTGTAAAGGGTAGTTTTGGGTGAGAGTATTTTATAGAAAATCTTCGTGTCGCCTCTTTGGAAGATACCTAACTAAAATACCAAGTTTGGTATTAAGCGGTCTGTTCGTTTCTCAGCTATGTTTTACACAGACGCGCGCGCGCACACACACACACACATACACACACGGACCTTTTTTTGAAAATGTTTTTTTTTATTCAGGGGGGCCCTAAAACATGTATTTCTGGTGAAATCTCAGTGAAATCTCTCTTGTTGCAAAATGGCCGTAGTAGTGCTATATTTTCCCTCCCCATTCAATGTTAAGGCAAAGAAACCAGTTTATCGACACAATGACGCAATGCAGCAGTGAAATTCAAATATATTTTTATATATTACTGTGATTTGCTTACTCCTATTGTTTAAACTAAAGAAGAAAAGAAGCTTTCCTGACGACTAACACCTAGAGTAAGTACTTATTTATTTGCTGCTAGATGGCCAAATAGTAATTTTCAACCTTATTCTATGTTAAGGTAACGCAGCAGTTTATCGAGATGAAACAATGCAGCAGTGAAATTCAAATACATTTTTGTGTACTAACAGTCCTTTCCTTATTCCTATCGTTTAAAATAAAGAAGCTTTCCTGGCGACGAACACCTCAAATACGTAATTATTATTTGCCACTAGATGGCCGTAGTTCCTACTGCTCTATTTTTCTTCCCCATTCGATGCTAAGGGAATGCACCCGGTTATGGAGACAATGACACAAGATAACTTTGTCGTATTTCTTATGTATTAACTATCGTTCCCTTGGTCACATCATTTCAATAAAGAAATAAGTATATTTTTGTTGTAATTCTTTAAAATGAACAAGTTATAAACAATGCACATAACCGTTAACCCTTCTTGGATCTGAAAATGGCGGAGAAATAACGGGATCCGCTGTAGGTTTAACTTCCTATTGCAGATGTTGGTTATTTGACGTTATGTGGTACATGAGCTAGCCAAAGGTCATGAAGATACCCACGTCATCATCACACGGTGCTCTTAATACATTTGATCAAGTAAAATTTTGGGTTAAATGGAGCTTTTAATACACTAAGCTAGTCAAATAAAAGCTTTGGCATAGCAGAAAATAAAGAAAGAGGTGGAAAACATTAGGAGCAAAGGAAAGAAAGAGATTCGGAAGAAGCATGAATGTTACTTTCTCCTTAACGTAATTCATTACCTATGCCAGCGTATACCCGCTACACTATGAAAACACTGTCATTACTGTTATTATGCCAACGACCTCTTGGTTGCCCACGTTATTAACTGCATATGTCATCCCTTCCACAACACCTTTTAGGTACTCTGACTTCGTCCTACATTGCGCAGATCATTGCTCTTTTCAGATGCAAATGCATTATTAGGCATTGGTAATGGGAAAATTCCTGTTGACACTTCTACTGGCCTCTTTTCGTTTCCGTAAAATTTTTGTCACTTCACAATGTCAAATGAAGAACTAATGTGGAAAGTGTTTCGAAATATTGGTGCAAATTACAGAAACTATGCTTGGTTGAGCGAACGAGCCATTTTAGCAGCAACTTTGAATGTAAAAATTCAGAGTAAAATTGATGGACAAATACATTCATTCAATTCCAATACCAATGCAAAAGAAGTCGTCAGGTATCTAACTAAATTCATTGGATTTGCCACACAATTATAGCTTAAGTTTGACTCGGTGATAATTATACTGCGCAATCACCCAAAATTCAGCAGCGGAACCAAACTCTCTGTTAAAGAAATTATGGCTATTTGATTTAAGTTACTATAACATAGGACAACTCAAAGGCAAGGATATACTTCGCCCAAGAATACCACGAATGTCAATCGACTTTTCTTTGAATTTAAGCGCGCCTTGCATTCGCAATGACAATAAATCCCAAGATCAAGCGTTACAAGTGTGTGTGATATACCTTGAATTGTGTTTTTCGCATGTTGTACGTTGCGTGCTCGAGAGTCGGCTTATTTTTACTTTCTCCATACGCACTGTGTACATAGTGTATAGAGAAAGTATTGCACTCTACCAAAAAATTTGATACCGAGATTTCACCGCAAATATATGTTTTAGGGTCCCCAATATCCAAAAAAAGCATTTTCACAAAAAGATCCGTGTGTGTGTGTGTGTGTGTGTGTGTGTGTGTGTGTGTGTGTGTGTGTGTGTGTCCGTGTGTCCGTGTATCCGTGTGTCCGTGTCTGTGAACACGATAACTCAAAAACGAAAAGTCGGTAAAATACCAAACTTGGTATTTAAGTTAAGTATCTTCCAGGGATGCGACAAATCCCCCCACCCCCAACTACCCTTTACATGGAACTTTTTTCGAAAATTTTGATTTTCTCAAAAATGGCTCTAACGATTTTGATTAAAATTTCGGATATTAAACATATTTACCTGACAAATAAAATGTATATCTTGAATTTTCTGGGAATAGCCTCTGAAGAGTAGTTTAATCTGAATGAATTTTACTAAATTTTGAATAACTGCTAAACCGTAAGAGATGGACAAAAACTTACTACACAAAAAATGTAGAGCACATTAAAGCACAGAATTTATGTTATTTACATTTTTTTCGTGGAGTTCGTCGTTTTTGTGACATTCCTTATTTTTGTTTTCTGCTATGAAAAACGTATACTTTTCTCATACTGGAACTTGTCAACTCCTATCCATATAAACAAAGGAACTTCATTGACATAGCAACCAGCTTTTGACTATCACTTTAACCTACGGTTGTCCCTTATTTCGCTTCTACTTACAAGGATGCGAGAAATAAGACTTTTTCTGCTAATTTTTTTATCTGATTAGCATAAAGTAAATAGAATTATAAGCTTTTTAAGAATTATTTGTTGCAGGGATATATACAGCTTGACTACTAAATCGAGGTGCTCTGTTTTCCAGTTTCTTGTTTCTCTTTGCTGACTATATGGTGCTTTCCTGCCGCTGACATTTTGCCAATTAATTTGAAATGACTAAACTGGGAAAGGATAACAAACTGCATAATTCAGTTTACCGTTGCTACTCTACAACTGTAGCACAGCTGCATGCTTAAACTGACCAAATGGCAGCTGATAATGGAGCTTAAAGTTGAATAAAAAATATCCAAAATATGCTTTGTATTTAGAAAGTATCTGATGTGTTCCATTCACATGACTTTCTCTACATCTCTGCAACAGATTATTATTATTATTATTATTATTATTATTATTATTATTATTTTTGTGTAGCTTAACGCCCTTTAACCGGGTTGGTCATATCGGACGATGAATGAAATTGGTGAAATGATGCTCAAATGATCTCGAAGTCTATGGAGCTTAAAGTTACTCGGTATTCGTCTTCTCAGGATAAGGGAAAACCCCGATGTGATGCAGACACGCTACCACCACACTATCCAGGCGGGCTAACAAATTATTGTTAAAAAGTTTATGCTTCTATTTACTTCATGCTAATCGAGAAAAAATTTACAGAAATATTCTATTACTTGCATCCTTGTAAGTAGAAGCGAAACAAGAGAGTACCATAGGTTAAAGTGACAGTCAAAAGCTGGTTGCAATATGACAGAAGTTCCTTTGTTTGTATGGACAGGAGTATATTCATGTTTACATTTTTTAAAGCTGAAAACAGTAACAAGGAAAATTTAAAAAAACGATCCACTCCACGAAAACATGTATATAACATACATTGTGTGTTTTAACGAGCTCTACATTTTCTGTTAAGTAAGTTTATCTTTATCTCTTACAGTTTAGCACTTATGCGAAATTCCGTAAAATTCATCCAGCATAAATCAGTGTTCAGAAGCTATTCATAGAAAATTCAAGATATATATTTTATTTATCAGGTAAATATCTTTAATATAGAGTATTTTTTACTCAAAATGGTAGGAGCCATTTTTGAGAAAATGGAAATTTTCAAAAACCTTTCTATGTAAAGTATAGTTAGGGGTGGGGGAATTGTCTTGAAAATCTTCGTCTCGCATCCTTGGAAGATACGAAACTTAAATACCAAGTTTGGGTTTTAACCCTCTTTACGTTTTTGAGCTTATGCTGTCCAAACACACACACAGCCACAAATACACACACACACACACTCACGCACACAGACACACAGACACACAGATAAACACTTAGACACACACAGACACACATACACACAGACACACACACACAGACATACACACTCACGCACACAGACATACAGACACACAGATAAACACTTAGACACACACATACACACAGATAAACACTTAGACACACACATACACACAGATAAACACTTAGACACACACATACACACAGATAAACACTTAGACACACACATACACACAGACACACAGATAAACACTTAGACACACACATACACACATACACACAGATAAACACTTAGACACACACATACACACAGACACACAGATAAACACTTAGACACACACATACACACATACACACAGATAAACACTTAGACACACACATACACACAGACACACAGATAAACACTTAGACACACACATACACACAGACACACAGATAAACACTTAGACACACACATACACACATACACACAGATAAACACTTAGACACACACATACACACAGACACACAGATAAACACTTAGACACACACAGACACACAGATAAACACTTAGTCACACAAATACACACAGACACACAGATAAACACTTAGACACACACATACACACAGACACACAGATAAACACTTAGACACACACATACACACAGACACACAGATAAACACTTAGACACACACAGACACACAGACACACAGATAAACACTTAGACACACACATACACACAGACACACAGATAAACACTTAGACACACACATACACACAGATAAACACTTAGACACACACATACACACAGACACACAGATAAACACTTAGACACACACAGACACACAGATAAACACTTAGACACACACAGACACACAGATAAACACTTAGACACACACAGACACACAGATAAACACTTAGACACACACATACACACAGATAAACACTTAGACACACACATACACACAGATAAACACTTAGACACACACATACACACAGACACACAGATAAACACTTAGACACACACAGACACACAGACACACAGATAAACACTTAGACACACACATACACACATACACACAGATAAACACTTAGACACACACATACACACAGACACACAGATAAACACTTAGACACACACAGACACAGAGATAAACACTTAGTCACACACATACACACAGACACACAGATAAACACTTAGACACACACATACACACAGATAAACACTTAGACACACACATACACACAGACACACAGATAAACACTTAGACACACACATACACACAGACACACAGATAAACACTTAGACACACACATACACACAGACACACAGATAAACACTTAGACACACACAGACACACAGACACACAGATAAACACTTAGACACACACATACACACAGACACACAGATAAACACTTAGACACACACATACACACAGACACACAGATAAACACTTAGACACACACAGACACACAGATAAACACTTAGACACACACAGACACACAGATAAACACTTAGACACACACAGACACACAGAGAAACACATAGACACACACAGACACACAGATAAACACTTAGACACACACAGACACACAGATAAACACTTAGACACACACAGACACACAGATAAACACTTAGATACACACAGACAGACACACAGATAAACACTTAGACACACACATACACACAGATAAACACTTAGACACACACAGACACACAGATAAACACTTAGACACACACAGACACACAGACACACAGATAAACACTTAGACACACACATACACACAGACACACAGATAAACACTTAGACACACACATACACACAGACACACAGATAAACACTTAGACACACACAGACACACAGATAAACACTTAGACACACACATACACACAGATAAACACTTAGACACACACAGACACACAGATAAACACTTAGACACACACAGACACACAGATAAACACTTAGACACACACAGACACACAGATAAACACTTAGACACACACAGACACACAGATAAACACTTAGACACACACATACACACAGATAAACACTTAGACACACACATACACACAGATAAACACAAGACACACACATACACACAGATAAACACTTAGACACATACAGACACACAGATAAACACTTAGACACACACAGACACACAGACACACAGATAAACACTTAGACACACACATACACACATACACACAGACACACACACAGACACACACACTCACACATACAGAAACACACAGACACACACACGCACACATACACACAGACACACACACACAGACACACACACTCACACAGATGAACACTTAGACACACACATACACACAGATAAACACTTAGACACACACATACACACAGATAAACACTTAGACACACACATACACACAGATAAACACAAGACACACACATACACACAGATAAACACTTAGACACACACATGCACACATACACACAGATAAACACTTAGACACACACATACACACAGACACACAGATAAACACTTAGACACACACATACACACAGACACACAGATAAACACTTAGACACACACATACACACAGATAAACACTTAGACACACACATACACACAGACACACAGATAAACACTTAGACACACACAGACACACAGACACACAGATAAACACTTAGACACACACATACACACAGACACACAGATAAACACTTAGACACACACATACACACAGATAAACACTTAGACACACATACACACAGATAAACACTTAGACACACACATGCACACATACACACAGATAAACACTTAGACACACACATACACACAGACACACAGATAAACACTTAGACACACACATACACACAGACACACAGATAAACACTTAGACACACACATACACACAGACACACAGATAAACACTTAGACACACACATACACACAGATAAACACTTAGACACACACAGACACACAGATAAACACTTAGACACACACATACACACAGACACACAGATAAACACTTAGACACACACAGACACACAGATAAACACTTAGACACACACATACACACAGATAAACACTTAGACACACACATACACACAGTTAAACACTTAGACACACACATACACACAGATAAACACTTAGACACACACATACACACAGATAAACACTAAGACACACACATACACACAGATAAACACTTAGACACACACAGACACACAGATAAACACTTAGACACACACATACAGACAGATAAACACTTAGACACACACATACACACAGACACACAGATAAACACTTAGACACACACATACACACAGACACACAGATAAACACTTAGACACACACATACACACAGACACACAGACAAACACTTAGACACACACAGATAAACACTTAGACACACACATACACACAGACACACAGACAAACACTTAGACACACACATACACACAGATAAACACTTAGACACACACAGACACACAGATAAACACTTAGACACACACATACACACAGACACACAGATAAACACTTAGACACACACATACACACAGATAAACACTTAGACACACACAGACACACAGATAGACACTTAGACACACACATACACACAGATAAACACTTAGACACACACAGACACACAGATAAACACTTAGACACACACAGACACACTGATAAACACTTGGACACACACATACACACAGATAAACACTTAGACACACACATACACACAGATAAACACTTAGACACACACAGACACACAGATAAACACTTAGACACACACAGACACACAGATAAACACTTAGACACACACATACACACAGATAAACACTTAGACACACACACACAGATAAACACTTAGACACACACATACACACAGATAAACACTTAGACACACACATACACACAGATAAACACTTAGACACACACATACACACAGATAAACACTTAGACACACACAGACACACAGATAAACACTTAGACACACACATACACACAGATAAACACTTAGACACACACATACACACAGATAAACACTTAGACACACACATAAACACAGATAAACACAGATAAACACTTAGACACACACAGACACACAGATAAACACTTAGACACACACAGACACACAGACACACAGATAAACACTTAGACACACACAGACACACAGATAAACACTTAGACACACACATACACACAGATAAACACTTAGACACACACATACACACAGATAAACACTTAGACACACACAGACACACAGATAAACACTTAGACACACACATACACACAGATAAACACTTAGACACACACATACACACAGATAAACACTTAGACACACACAGACACACAGATAAACACTTAGACACACACATACACACAGATAAACACTTAGACACACACAGACACACAGATAAACACTTAGACACACACAGACACACAGACACACAGATAAACACTTAGACACACACATACACACAGACACACAGATAAACACTTAGACACACACAGACACACAGACACACAGATAAACACTTAGACACACACAGACACACAGATAAACACTTAGACACACACAGACACACAGATAAACACTTAGACACACACAGACACACAGACACACAGATAAACACTTAGACACACACAGACACACAGACACACAGATAAACACTTAGACACACACATACACACAGACACACAGATAAACACTTAGACACACACATACACAGAGACACACAGATAAACACTTAGACACACACAGACACACAGACACACAGATAAACACTTAGACACACACAGACACACAGACACACAGATAAACACTTAGACACACACAGACACACAGATAAACACTTAGACACACACATACACACAGATAAACACTTAGACACACACAGACACACATACACACAGATAAACACTTAGACACACACAGACACACAGATAAACACTTAAACACACACAGACACACAGACACACAGATAAACACTTAGACACACACAGACACACAGACACACAGATAAACACTTAGACACACACATACACACATACACACAGACACACACACAGACACACACACTCACACATACAGAAACACACAGACACACACACGCACACATACACACAGACACACACACACAGACACACACACTCACACAGATGAACACTTAGACACACACAAACACACAGATAAACACTTAGACACACACAGACACACAGATAAACACTTAGACACACACAGACACACAGATAAACACTTAGACACACATACACACAGATAAACACTTAGACACACACATACACACAGATAAACACTTAGACACACACATACACACAGATAAACACTTAGACACACACATACACACAGATAAACACTTAGACACAAACATACACACAGATAAACACTTAGACACACACATACACACAGACACACAGATAAACACTTAGACACACACATACACACAGATAAACACTTAGACACACACATACACACAGATAAACACTTAGACACACACAGACACACAGATAAACACTTAGACACACACAGACACACAGATAAACACTTAGACACACACATACACACAGATAAACACTTAGACGCACACAGACACACAGATAAACACTTAGACACACACATACACACAGATAAACACTTAGACACACACATAAACACAGATAAACACTTAGACACACACAGACACACAGATAAACACTTAGACACACACATACACACAGATAAACACTTAGACACACACATACACACAGATAAACACTTAGACACACACAGACACACAGATAAACACTTAGACACACACATACACACAGATAAACACTTAGACACACACATACACACAGATAAACACTTAGACACACACAGACACACAGATAAACACTTAGACACACACATACACACAGATAAACACTTAGACACACACATACACACAGACACACAGATAAACACTTAGACACACGCATACACACAGATAAACACTTAGACACACACATACACACAGACACACCGATAAACACTTAGACACACACATACACACAGATAAACACTTAGACACACACATACACACAGATAAACACTTAGACACACACATACACACAGATAAACACTTAGACACACACAGACAGACACACAGATAAACACCTAGACACACACATACACACAGATAAACACTTAGACACACACATACACACAGATAAACACTTAGACACACACATAAACACAGATAAAAACTTAGACACACACAGACACACAGATAAACACTTAGACACACACATACACACAGATAAACACTTAGACACACACAGACACACCGATAAACACTTAGACACACACATACACACAGATAAACACTTAGACACACACAGACACACCGATAAACACTTAGACACACACATACACACAGATAAACACTTAGACACACACATACACACAGATAAACACTTAGACACACACATAAACACAGATAAACACTTAGACACACACAGACACACAGATAAACACTTAGACACACACATACACACAGATAAACACTTAGACACACACATACAGACAGATAAACACTTAGACACACATACACACAGATAAACACTTAGACACACACAGACAGACACACAGATAAACCCCTAGACACACACATACACACAGATAAACACTTAGACACACACATACACACAGATAAACACTTAGACACACACATAAACACAGATAAACACTTAGACACACACATAAACACAGATAAACACTTAGACACACACATACACACAGATAAACACTTAGACACACACACACACAGATAAACACTTAGACACACACAGACACACAGATAAACACTTAGACACACACATACACACAGATAAACACTTAGACACACACATACACACAGATAAACACTTAGACACACACATACACACAGATAAACACTTAGACACACACATACACACAGATAAACACTTAGACACACACAGACACACAGATAAACACTTAGACACACACATACACACAGATAAACACTTAGACACACACAGACACACAGATAAACACTTAGACACACACATACACACAGATAAACACTTAGACACACACATACAGACAGATAAACACTTAGACACACATACACACAGATAAACACTTAGACACACACAGACACACAGATAAACACTTAGACACACACATACACACAGATAAACACTTAGACACACACATACACACAGATAAACACTTAGACACACACATACCCACAGATAAACACATACACACAGATAAACACATACACACAGATAAACACTTAGACACACACATACACACAGATAAACACATACACACAGATAAACACTTAGACACACACATGCACACAGATAAACACTTAGACACACACATACACACAGATAAACACTTAGACACACACATACACACAGACAAACACTTAGACACACACATACACACAGATAAAAACACTTAGACACACACATACACACAGATAAACACTTAGACACACATACACACAGATAAACACTTAGACACACACATACACACAGATAAACACATACACACAGACACACACATACACACAGACACACAGATAAACACTTAGACACACACATACACACAGATAAACACTTAGACACACACATATACACAGATAAACACTTAGACACACACAGACACACAGATAAACACTTAGACACACACATACACACAGATAAACACTTAGACACACACATACACACAGATAAACACTTAGACACACACATACACACAGATAAACACTTAGACACACACAGACACACAGATAAACACTTAGACACACACATACACACAGATAAACACTTAGACACACACATACACACAGACACACAGATAAACACTTAGACACACACAGACACACAGATAAACACTTAGACACACACAGACACACAGATTAACACTTAGACACACACAGACACACAGATAAACACTTAGACACACACAGACACACAGATAAACACTTAGACACACACAGACACACAGATAAACACTTAGACACACACAGACACACAGATAAACACTTAGACACACACAGACACACTGATAAACACTTAGACACACACAGACACACAGATAAACACTTAGACACACACATACACACAGATAAACACTTAGACACACACATACACACAGATAAACACTTAGACACACACAGACACACAGATAAACACTTAGACACACACAGACAGACACACAGATAAACACTTAGACACACACATACACACTGATAAACACTTAGACACACACAGACAGACACACAGATAAACACTTAGACACACACAGACACACAGATAAACACTTAGACACACACAGACACACAGATAAACACTTAGACACACACATACACACTGATAAACACTTAGACACACACAGACACACTGATAAACACTTAGACACACACAGACACACAGATAAACACTTAGACACACACAGACACACATACACACAGACACACACACACAGACACACACACTCACACATACAGACACACACAGACACACATACAGACACACACAGACACACACACGCACACATACACACAGACACACACACAGACACACACACTCCTACATACAGACACACACAGACACACACACTCACACATACAGACACACACAGACACACACAGACACACACACAGACACACACACAGACACACACACAGACACACACATACAGACACACACAGACACACACACACAGACACACACACAGACACACACACACTCACACATACAGACACACACAGACACACACACGCACACATACACACAGACACATACACACAGACACACACACGCTCACATACACACAGACACACACACAGACACACACATACACACATACACACAGACACACACAGACACACACACGCACACACACACAGACACACACACACAGACACACACACTCACACATACAGACACACACAGACACACACACTCACACATACAGACACACACAGACACACACACACGGACACACACACTCACACATACAGACACACACAGACACACACACTCACACATACAGACACACACAATCACAAACACAGATACACACAGACACACACGCACACACAGATACACACAGACACACACTCACACACAGACACACACACTCACACACAAAGACACACACACTCAGACACACAGACGCACACAATCACAAACACAGATATACACAGACACACACACTCACACTCAGACATACACACTCACACACAAACACACACGCTCAAAGAGACACACACAGACACACACAGACATACACACTCACACACAGACACACACGCTCACAGAGACACACACAGACACACACAGACATACACACTCACACACAAACACACACGCTCACAGAGACACACACAGACACACACAGACATACACACTCACACACAGACACACACGCTCACAGAGACACACACAGACACATACAGACATACACACTCACACACAAACACACACGCTCACAGAGACACACAGACACATACAGACATACACACTCATACACAGACACACACAGACATACACACTCACACGCAGACACACACGCTCACAGACACACACCCAATCACACACAGACACACACAGACGCACACACACAGCATACCGCAAACACACACAGACACACACAGACACACACTCACACACACTCACACTCAGACACACCCACAGACACACACAGACATACACACTCACACACAGACACACACGCTCGCAGACACACACCCAATCACACACAGACACACACAGACGCACACAGGCACACACACTCACACAGACATACCGCAGACACACACAGACACACACTCACACACACTCACACTCAGACACACACACAGACACACACAGACATACACACTCACACACAGACACACACACGCTCACAGAGACACACACAGACACACACAGACATACACACTCATACACAGACACACACAGACATACACACTCACACACAGACACACACGCTCACAGACACACACCCAATCACACACAGACACACACAGACGCACACAGGCACACACACTCACACAGACATACCGCAGACACACACAGACACACACAGACACACACTCACACACACTCACACTCAGACACACCCACAAACACACACTCACACACAGACACACACAGACACACACACTCACACACAGACACACACTCACACACAGACAGACACACACAGACACACACAGACACACACTCACACACAAACACACACACTCACACACAGACACACACAGATACACACTCTAACACAGACACATACAGACACACACTCACACACAGACACACATAGACACACACACTCACACACAGACACACACAGACACACACAGACACACACTCACACATACAGACACACACACTCACACACAGACACACACAGACACACACAAAGACACACACACTCAGACACACAGACGCACACAATCACAAACACAGATATACACAGACACACACACTCACACACAGACATACACACTCACACACAGACACACACACGCTCACAGAGACACACACACAGACACACACACTCACACACAGACACACACAGACACACACAGACATACACACTCACACACTGACACACACACGCTCACAGAGACACACACACAGACACACACAGACATACACACTCACACACAGACACACACACGCTCACAGAGACACACACATAGACACACACAGACATACACACTCATACACAGACACACACAGACACATACAGATATACACACTCACACCCAGACACACACGCTCACAGATACACACCCAAATCACACACAGACACACACACTCACACACAGACACACCGCAGACACACACAGACACACACTCACACACACTCACACTCAGACACACCCACAGACACACACTCACACACAGACACACACACTCACACACAGACACATACAGACACACACTCACACACACAGACACACACAGACACACACTCACATACAGACACACACAGACACACACTCACACACAAACACACACAGTCACACACAGACACACACTCTCACACAGACACACACAGACACACACTCACACACAGACACACACACTCACACACAGACACACACACAGACACACACACTGACACACACTCACACACAGACACACACAGGCACACACACTCACACTCAGACACACACAGACACACACAGACACACTCACACTCAGTCACACACACTCTCACACCAGACACACACACTCACACACACTCACACTCAGACACACACAGACACACACAGACACACTCACACTCAGTCACACACAGACACACACTCTCACACCAGACACACACACTTACACCAGACACACACAGACACACACACTCACACACAGACACACACACTCACACACAGACACACACACTCACACTCAGACACACACAGTAACACACAGACACACACTCACACACAGACACACACAGACACACACAGACACACACAATCACACACAGACACACACAGACACACACAATCACACACAGACACACACTCACACACATGGGCGTGTTTCCATAGTAGGAGGGATTTTCGTGAAAATGTTCGTGTCGCATCCTTAGGACGGTACTGAACTTAAATACCATGTAGGTATTAGCAGACGTTTCGGTTTTTAGCTATGCTGTCCACAGACACACACACGAACCTTTTTCCAATTTTTTTTTCTATTTTGGATTCAGGGTGACCTAATGCATGAATTTTCGGTGAAATAAGGGTATCGACTTTTTGGGTGAAGTGCAATACCTTTTTTATACACCATGTACCTAGTACGCGTAGAAGAAGTAAATATTTACAATTCGATACTACGTATTTTCAAGAACAAATGAGCTTCCCAGAAGTTTCATGGAAAATAGAATTTCAAAAACTACAGAACCGAGATCCAATTGCGGTTTTGATCGTCCTGTTCTTTAAATGACTCCAGGAAACATTTAGTTGAGGCAGCGGGTTTGGGATCTCGTCGGCTCGGTGAGGAAACACTCTGAGCAACGGGAAGAGGACAGTGTCCACGTTTCTCCGTGTGGTCGGTCAGTGGCGAGTCACTTTCACCCTGTTAGGTAGATTTCATTGAAATGAGTTGACACAGATCGCCACCGTCAAACAGTTTCAACCTTGCCTGGGAGGAGACACACACCATAATGGTGAATAGCATTTATTTTGGATTACCTGGGTTCAATCCCCAGTACCGGCGTGGGGATCTTTCCCCCGCTGGGAGACCTGTACCGGGGAGCTCACAACCTCGTCAGGTCCCTGGATGACCAATTGAGGAGCTACTTGGTGGAGAAGTAGCGGCACCAGGTCAGGAGGACCGCATTAACCGGCCGGGGAGACCGAGGCCCTGACCACGACACACCCTCTAATTCTGCGCCCCATCCATGACGTCTACAGTGGACCGAGATGGGGGACGCAGCGGCTGGGCGGTAGGCCAAGGTTCCCCGTGAGCTGTTGTGGCATGGAGCTTTTTAATTTGGATAGGTAGATCCAGACTGAACAATTCAATGTCATTGCTCAGTAGTACAGCAACATGGCTAGAGACCGGGATATCCGTGGTTCAAATCCCGGCTACGGCATTGAATTTTTCAGTCTGACTCTATCTATCCAACTCCTGTCCGACACACGGCTAGAAACATGGATATCGGTGGTTCAAATCCCAGCTATGACATTGAATTTTTCAGTCTGATTCTACCTATCTAACTCCTGTCCTACACACGGCTAGGACCGGGATATCCGTGGTTCAAATCCCGGCTATGACATTGAATGCTTCTGTCTGACTACCTATCCAACTCCTGTCCTACACACGGCTAGAGACCAGGAGATCTGTGCTTCAAATCCCGGCTATGACATTGAATGTTTCAGTCTGACTCCACCTATCCTACACACGGCTAGAGACCAGGAGATCTGTGCTTCAAATCCCGGCTATGACATCGAATTTTTCAGTCTGACTCTATCTATCCAACTCCTGTCCTACACACGGCTAGAGACCGGGATATCCGTGGTTCAAATCCCGGCTATGGCATTGAATTTTTCAGTCTGACTCTACCTATCCAACTCCTGTCCTACACACGGCTAGAGACCGGGATATCCGTGGTTCAAATCCCGGCTATGGCATTGAATTTTTCAGTCTGACTCTACCTATCCAACTCCTGTCCTACACACGGCTAGAGACCGGGATATCCGTGGTTCAAATCCCGGCTATGACATTTAATTTTTCAGTCTGACTCTACCTATCCAACTCCTGTCCGACACACTGCTTGTGTGAAAAAACAATTATTCCAGTATTTAATTTGTAATATGTTGAACTATTAAAAACTTTAATGCTCAGCGTCACTATTCGCCTTGCCAATCAAAGAAATATCAGCATAATTGGAAAAACAAACATGTACAAAGGGTCTGATTTTAGGACAAGCATTTGATTACTCTCGAATGATTTCATTCAACTTCATCTTTTTTTTTTTTTTGATAGTGTTTAACGCCCGCTGTTACTACTTGTGAAATAAGGCGATGACACATGGAATGAAGATGGAGTACCGGCGGAATATGATGGCGGGGGAAACCGGAAAAAACCCGCCCCTGCGCCAGAAACCTCAGTCCCTTGGGATTGAACCAGGCCCTCTAGGTGAGAGGCGAGTGGTCTAACCACTCGACCACGGCGTGGCCTATTCCTTTTTCTGTGAACATGTACGTCCGTAAGTTTACATTTGAGAATTCGCCCGTCAGTCCATCCAGAGGAAGTGTTCATTCTCAGTTGAATACTGCTTAGAGAAATAAACAGCTATTTGTAAGCACGGCTGTCACAGGTAACACACCATTGCCCAACCCTCGTGCTGTCTGCTGGCGCACTCACAAGACCACGTTTATCCGTCCGCGAGTCGCCTTCTTTATTTTTCATTTAGTTACCACTTTTAATTTATTTTGTCCTTTTTACTTTTTATACACGTACTATGTACTTAGTGTGTAGAGAAGGTATTGCATTGGAACCAAAAATTCAAGATTTCACCGGAAATATATGTTTTAGGGATCTTGTATCCAAAAAATACAGTTTCAGAAAATGGTGCGTGTGTGTATCCGAGTATCTGTGAACACATAACTCAAAAACGAAAAGTCGGCAAAATACCAAACTTGGTTTATAAAGTTTAGTATCTTTCAGGAATGCGACATGAAGATTTTGAGAAAAATTCCCCATTATAAACTACCCTTAACATGGAACTTTTTTCGAAAATTTTGATTTTCTCAAACATGGCTAACGATTTTGATTAAAATATGATATATTAGAGATATTTACATCACAAATAAAATGTATATCTTTAATTTTCTGGGAATAGTCTCTGAAGCTTACTTTATTCTGGATAAATTTTAGGGAATTTCTCATAACTGCAAAACTGTAAGAGATGTACAAAAATAAAAAAAAAAATGTAGAAAAGAATTTATCTTATATACGTTTTTTTCGGCAAGCTGTTCGTTTTTGAGATATTCCTTGTTTTTTGTTTCAGCTTAGTAAAACTTATACTTTTCTCATAGAGGAATTTGTCAGCTCCTGTCCATACAAACAAAGGAATATCAGTCACATAACAACCAGCTTTTGATTATCACTTTAACCTATGATACTTCCTTATTTCGCTTCTACTTACAAGGAAGCAAGAGATAAGTCTATTTTGTGCTAATGTTTTCTCGATTAGCGTGGAGGAAATAGAAGCATAAGCTTTCTAACAATAATTTGTTGCAGAGATGTAGAGAAAGTCATGTGAATGGAACACATCAGATAAATAAGTAAAAGTTCCGAGAATCACTGTGAAAGAACACCGACAAATAACAGTCTTAAAGGGTACCGATAGATGACATTTCTAAATTTTCCAGTTTTTATCTAATTTCGAAATATTATCACATGCCTCATTATCCAAACTGAGTGTGTTTAAAGTGTAATGCGCTATCTATAATGTTTATTATTATTTTTATTATTATTATTAATTATAAACTGTGTTTCACTTTTATTGTATTAAATACTCAGACGATGCAAAATAATCGGATGTGCTCTATTCACATGACTTTCTCTACATCTCTGTAACAAATTATTGTTAATAAGCTTGTTCTTCTATTTCATGCTAAAACATAAGCAGAAACGGTCTTATTACTTAGTTCCTTATAAGCAGAAGCAAAATAAGGGAATACACAAGACTAAACCGGCAGCTAAATGTTTTAAAATGTAGTTGCTATGAGATTGAAATCCGTTTCTTTGCATGACCAAGCATTGACAGGTTCCAGTAAGAGAAAGGTTTAAGTATTTTAAAACTGAAATACGGCCAACTCCGAAGATGAAAACCAAGTTTGGTATTTAACATAATGTTCCTTTTTGAGCACGCCGTCCAGAGACACACACAGATACACGGACCTTTTTCTAAAATGTTTTTTTTTTTTTGGATACAGGAGAACCCAAACCATAAATTTCCTGTAAAATATCGGTATCGAATCTTTGGATGCAATACAATACCTTCTCTGTTGGCTATATGCATCTTATAGTACGCGTAGGGAAAGTAAAAATATAATAAATAAAAGTATTTTAGAAAAAGATCAGTGATTATCTGTGCGTGTATGTGTATATCTGTGGACCGCATAATTCAAAAAAGAAAGATCAATAAAGTTAGGCTAAGTTAAGTTCAGTATTTTGAAAGGATTCGACACGAAATTTTCAGGTAAATTTTTCTTTTACATGGAACATTTTTCGATTTTGTTTTATTTTCTTAAAATGGCTCTAACGATTTTGAACAAAAGGAAGTGTATTACAGATGTTTACATGAAAAAATAAATGATATCACGAATAATATCACAATATATCTTATATTGTATATTTATATTATATATCTTTATTTGAATGGCTTTTGCATAGCTGGTTAAACATACAACACAAAAGATGTAGATATAGTTAACACTCACAAGTATGCAGTTTTGTAGAAAGAGCTCTTTGAAAGACAATTCTTGTTATTATTTTCAATTTTAAAATATTTAAACGCTTTCTCACACGAGAAGTCCTCGCTCGTTTGCAGCTGTTTTGTTTATCTCCTGGCCATTGAGACTGATTAATTTCGTATAATTAATTTAAAATAATCACAGATTAATAATATAATAATTATTACAAATGTCAATAACAATATATTAATAGATATGAGACTGATGTTGGTACCAGGGAAATTACAGTAACGTCTACAAGTCAAACATATATTTCTTTTGTATTTCAACAAAATAGTCGAAGGCAAGGGAATGTTTCTAAGTGCAGCCAGATACTAACATATGGTAGACACTGTTCAAATCGTCCAGTCGCCGTTTGTAATTCCAACAAGCTAGTGAATAGGTTGACGTGGTGACCATGGGATCGTCAAGTCGGGAGTATTGTCAGAAATATGTAACATTGAAAGGGGTGAAAGTATATTTTAAAGAGACGTAGAAACGAAACAAGGTCATTCAGTTCCGGGCAAATTGTTATTCTGGGTGAATTTTGCCGAATTTTGGTTAACTGGCAAACGGTAAGAGATAGACAAAAAGTTACTACACAGGTAATGTTGATCTCGTCAAAACACACAATTTATGTCCTTTACATGTTTGTTGTGTAGGTAACTGTTTCCAAGATATTCTTTGTTATTGGTTTCAGTTGTGAAGTCCTTATATTTTTTCAGACAGCAAGTGTCCGTTTTTCCTTTGTTCGACTCCTGGCCAAACAAATAAGCGATTTGCAATGACAATCGCATAAGGACAAGTTTCAAAACATTTGACTATCACTTTAGCATAGCACATTCCTTTAGTTCCCTTCTACTTATAAGGAACTAAGTAAAGATAACATCTGCTAATGTTTATCTCGATTAGCATTGTGTAGAAAGAAGAAGAATCTTTTGTAAGGAGTTTGTAGAGCAGGTAGAGAAAGTCATGTGAGTCTAACACAGATTTTGTTGTAGGGTTTTGTACATCCACACGCACATTCATACTTCCATCCTCTAATTAGGATAAGGAAAAGTTCATGGCCTGAAAAACTTCCCTCTCCCTATCCCGCAATCGAACTCGGGAAAGTTCTCCACTGACTGAACTCGGGGTCAGCTATCCTTTCCTTATGTACCGATCATAGCGACACTCCTGCATAGAGTCGGTGTGCGATCCACCCCTACATCTCACGATATATTGGTTGGTTAATTCTTATTTCTGTTTCTGAGGTCAGAGATATAGAACTAAGACTCCTTGGGTGGACTCAGCCTGATTACAAGAGGGGGGGGGGGAGTTATTAAATGCGCGGGAATGAACCACAGTTTAAGCACGTGAGTTCACATCTTCCACATTCAGCTCTTGCCCTTCTTAATTTGCTTTACTTCTCTCAAACGTGTTTAACTATTTCTAGTGATTAATCATTTCTTGTATTTCCATTTCTAGTTTCTCTATACGTACTATGTATATAGTAGGAAGAGAAGGCACAGTATTCCACCAAAAACTTAGATGTCGAGATATCATCTGAAATATATTATCTTGGTCCAGAGTTTCCGGTGTAGACCGCGTCTTAAGGCTAAAATCTGCCGACGTTTCGCCCATCTTATGATAAGGCTTCCTCAGGGCTAACTGCGTCTGGTCCGGCTGGCGTACCTTCTTTTATACTGTAGTTGGGACATGCCAAGTACCGCCCTCCTGCGGTACTTGGCATGTCCCAACTACAGTATAAAAGAAGGTACGCCAGCCGGACCAGACGCAGTTAGCCCTGAGGAAGCCTTATCATAAGATGGGCGAAACGTCGGCAGATTTTAGCCTTAAGACGCGGTCTACACCGGAAACTCTGGACCAAGATAATTTTAATATAGGCCGTGGAAGTTTACGAAAACATATCTGAAATATATGTTTTAAGGTCCCCAGGGGTCAAAAAAGCATTGTTAGAAAAACTCTGTGTAGGCATGTGTGTGTGTTTGTATGTGTTCGAGTGCGTGTCTGTGTGTGCATGTGTATGTCTGTGTATGTATTTGTGTGTGTCTGTGTATGTGTTTCTGTGTGTATCTGTGAGTGTCTGTGTATATGTTTGTGTGTGTATGTGTTTGTGTGTGTATCTGTGAGTGTCTGTGTATGTATTTGTGTGTGTCTGTGTCTGTGTATGTGTTTGTGTGTGTATCTGTGAGTGTCTGTGTATGTATTTGTGTGTGTCTGTGTATGTGTTTGTGTGTGTATCTGTGAGTGTCTGTGTATGTATTTGTGTGTGTCTGTGTATGTGTTTGTGTGTGTATCTGTGAGTGTCTGTGTATGTGTTTGTGTGTGTATCTGTGAGTGTCTGTGTATGTGTTTGTGTATGTATCTGTGAGTGTCTGTGTATGTATTTGTGTGAATGTCTGTGTATGTGTTTGTGTATGTATCTGTGAGTGTCTGTGTATGTATTTGTGTGAGTGTCTGTGTATGTATTTGTGTGAGTGTCTGTGTCTGTGTTTGTGTGTGTATCTGTGTATGTGTTTGTGTATGTATCTGTGAGTGTCTGTGTATGTATTTGTGTGAGTGTCTGTGTATGTGTTTGTGTGAGTGTCTGTGTATATGTTTGTGTGAGTGTCTGTGTATGTGTTTGTGTATGTATCTGTGAGTGTCTGTGTATGTATTTGTGTGTGTGTCTGTGTACTTGTTTGTGGATATTTCTTTGTATGTGTTTGTGTGTGTATCTGTGAGTGTTTGTGTGCGTGTCTGTGTGTGTTTGTGTGCGTATCTGTGTGTATGTGTGCGTGTCTGTGTATGTGTTTGTGCGTGTTTCTGTGTGTTTGTGTGCATGTCTGTGTATGTGTTTGTGTGTGTCTGTGTATGTTTTTGAGTGAGTTTGTGTATGTATTTGTGTGTGAATCCGTATTTGTATGCGTGTCTGTGTGTACCGGTGTGTACCTGTGTATGTGTTTGAGTGTGTCAGTGTATGTGGTTGTGTGTGTCTTAGTGTGCATGTGTGGCTGTGTATGTGTTTGTGCGTGTCTGTGTGTTTGTGCGTGTCTGTGTGTTTGTGCATGTCTATGTGTTTGTGTGTGTGTCTGTGTGTTTGTGCGTGTCTCAGTGTACATGTTGTGTCTGCGTATGTGTTTGTGTGTGTCTGTGTTTGTTTGTGTGCGTGTCTCTGTGTGCATGTGTGTGTCTGTCTGATTGTTCCTGTACGTGTCTGTGTGTACATGTTTGTGTCTTTGTATGTGTCTATGTATGTATTTGTGTGTTTTTCTGTGCGTGTCTGTGTGTGTTTGAGTGTATCTGTGTGTTTGTGTGTGTATGTGTTTGTTTGTGGCTGTGTAAACGTTTGTGTATATATCTGCGTGTTTGTATGAGGCTGTGCATGTGTTTGTGTGTGTATCTGTGTGCTTTTGTGTGCGTGTGTGTGTTTGTGTGTGTTTGTGTGCGGCTGTGTATGCGTTTGTGTTTGTATCTGTGTATGTGTTTGTGTATGTATCTGTGTGTTTGCGTGTGGCTGTGTATGTGTTTGTGTGTTTTTGTGTGTGTGTTTGTGTGTCATTGTGTATGTGTTTGTGTGTGTATCTGTGTGCGCAACTGTGTGTATTTGTGTGCGTGTATGTGTGTGCGTGCATGTGTATGTTTTTGTTGTGTATCTGCGTGTATTTGGGTGCGTGTATGTGTATGTGTTTGTGTGTTCAACTGTGTGTATTTGTGTGCGTGTATGTGTATGTGTTTGTGTGTGTGCAACTGTGTGCATTTGTGTGCGGGTCTGTGTATGTTTGTGTGTGCACCTATGTGTATTTGTGTGCGTGTATGTGTATGTGTTTGTGTGTGCCACTGTGTGTATTTGTGTGCGTGTATGTGTATGTGTTTGTGTGTGCCACTGTGTGTGTGTAACTGTGTCTATTTGTGTGCGTGTATGTGTATGTGTTTGTGTGTGCCACTGTGTGTGTGTAACTGTGTGTATTTGTGTGCGTGTATGTGTATGTGTTTGTGTGTGCCACTATGTGTATTTGTGTGCGTGTATGTGTATGTATTTGTGTGTGCCACTGTGTGTGTGTAACTATGTCTATTTGTGTGCGTGTATGTGTATGTTTTGTGTGTGCCACTGTGTGTACTTGTGTGCGTGTATGTGTATGTTTTGTGTGTGCCACTGTGTGTGTGTAACTGTGTCTATTTGTGTGCGTGTATGCGTATGTTTTGTGTGTGCCACTGTGTGTGTGTAACTGTGTCTATTTGTGTGCGTGTATGTGTATGTTTTGTGTGTGCCACTGTGTGTGTGTGTAACTGTGTCTATTTGTGTGCGTGTATGTGTATGTTTTGTGTGTGCCACTGTGTGTGTGTAACTGTGTCTATTTGTGTGCGTGTATGTGTATGTTTTTGTGTGTGCAACTGTGTGTGTGTAACTGTGTCTATTTGTGTGCGTGTATGTGTATGTTTTTGTGTGTGCAACTGTGTGTGTGTAACTGTGCCTATTTGTGTGCGTGTACGTGTATGTTTTTGTGTGTGCCACAGTGTGTATTTGTGTGCGTGTATGTGTTTGTGTGTGCATCTGTGTGTGTGCAACTGTGTGTATTTGTGTGCGTGTATGTGTTTGTGTGTGCATCTGTGTGTGTGCAACTGTGTGCATTTGTGTGCGTGTATGTGTTTGTGTGTGTTTCTGTGTGTTTGCATCTGTGTGCATGTGTGTGTCTGTGTATGTGTTTGTGTGTATCTGTGTGTACATGTGTGTATCTGTGTATGTGTTTGTGTGTATGTCTGTGTATGTGTTTGTATGCATGTCTGTGTGTGTCTGTGAATGTGTTTGTGTGCGTCTGTGTGTGTTTGGGTGTGTTTGCATGCGTGTTTGTGTGTTCATGTGTGTGTCTGTGTGTGCCTATGTGTGTCTGTGAGTACATGAGTGTATCTGTGTATGTGTTTGTGTGTATGTCTGTGTATGTGTTTGTGTGTATCTTTGTGATTTTGTGTGGACAGTATACCTCACAAATATTTAAACACCAAACTTATCATTTAAGTTATGTATCATCCAAGGATGTGACACGAAGATTAAAAAAAAAAAAAAAAAAACTCCCTCACTCCAAGCTATCCTTTATATAATTTGAATAAATAAAGTAATTTTAGTTTTTTCAAAAATAGATGTAACGATTTTGCTTAACGTACTGTGTGTTAAAGATATTTACATGACAAATAAAATGCTATCTTGAATTCCCTGCGAAGAGATAGACAAAAACTTAACTTCACAAAAGTGTATATTTCGTATAAGACATAATTTTTGTCTTATTGGATACATGTATTTGTAGATGTTATTGGTTTCAATTGTAAATTAAGTAGCGTTTCTCAAATTGGAGGTCACCTTTTGTTTCATCTCTCTCTTGTTTTACTTCATTGGTTCACGTAGCACCCAGCGTTTAAAAGATTTGCCTGTCTGTTTTGCCTAGTGATTCTTCTCTGAATAGATGAAAGCAGGATTTCGCGTTTCGTTAAACTATTTTAAGTTTCACTTGCTATGCTAAAGCTTAATTTTCACTTTGAATTTTGCTTGAGTTATAAGAACGTCTATGTTTTCTTCTGTAAACGTGGTTGATTTAGCCGCTTGATAAACCTGAGAAAGTCAGTGGCAAAGGTGAAGCTGCGACCTTGACATTGACATTGACATTGGCCATGCGGCGCATTTTGTTCCTTATGAGTGAGGAGTTCTGAAACTTGTTTCCCGAACCGGGCCACGACACACACGATTTGTGTGCCTCATGTGGGTCACTGTCAGACATTTACATTTTTCCTGCAGAAGCAGGTTATGGGATCGTAACAACTTTCATGCATTCATTTTTATCGCTTTCAGGAAGCAGCTGACAATCTAGTCTTTTTGGGCACAAATTTAATTTTCAGTTAGACCCGTGATTCAAATATCTGATATGTTCCATGCCCATAAGCTTCTTTAGTTATTCCAAATACAAACCAGCTTAATTGGTCTTATCACTTGCTTCCTAACAAGCAGAAGGGAAATAAGGGAATACATTAGGCTAAAGCGATAGTCAAATCTTTTAAACACTGGGCCCTATTTGCAACAATTGAGATTCGGTTCGCTTTGCATGGTCCCATTTGAGAAAAGTTAGGTTCCTTAAAATTGAAACTAGTAACAAGGAATATCTATGACAAAAATCTGATGTGTACTATTCACATGACTTTCTCTACATCTCTGCAACAAATTATTGTTAAAAAACTTATGCCTATATTTACTTCATGCTACTCGAGAACAAATTAGCAGAAATTGTCTTATTACTCGTTTGTTTCCTTGTAAGTAGCAGCGAAATAAGGGAGTACCATTCGTTAAAGTAATATCGAAAAGCCGGTTGCTATGTGACTGAAGTTTTTTGTTTATATGGACAGGAGTTGACAAATTCCTACAAGAGAAAAGTAAGTTTTTCATAGCTGAAACCAAAAGCAATGAATATCTCAAAAACGATCAACTCCACGAAAAAATGTATATAACATAAATTGAGTGTTTTAATCTGCTCTACATTTCTTGTGTACTAAGCTTTTATCTAACTTTTACGGTTTAGCAGTTATGAAAAATTCCGTAAAATTCGTCCAGAATAAAATAATCTTCAGAGGCTATTCCCAGAAAATTCAAGATATGCATTTTATTTGTCAGGTAAATATCTTTAATATATGATACTTTAATCAAAATCGTTAGAACCATTTTTAAGAAAATCAAAATTTTCGAAAAAAGTTCCATGTAAAGAATAGTTTGGGGTAGGGAATTTTTCTCAAAATCTTCGTGTCGCATTCCTGGAAGATACTAAACTTAAATACTAAGTTTGGTATTTATCAACTCTTCGTTTTTGAGTTATCGTGTTTACAGACACACGGACAGCGGACACACACACGGACCTTTTTCTGAAAATACTTTTTTTGGATACAGGGGACCCTAAAACATATATTTCCGGTGAAATCTCAGTATCAAATTTTTTGGTGGACTGCAATACCTTCTGTATATACTATGTACATAGTACGTATAGAGAAAGTAAACCTGTATATAAAACGCAAGTTTTAAAACAAGTGAATACATGTGCGTTTTTCTGTGATACTGCTTGCAATACATAATCACACTTTTGCATGCTTGTATTAGCAGCTACCTTCTGAACCTCAATTGTTTAGCTAGGATACAGTTTCAGTAGAAATCAAAAAGAACTATATTTGCAAATTCAAGAAAGTAAAAAAGTGGAAAATTTGCAATGTTGTTTCTTTCTTAATATGATCAATATATGCTATAACATCTGGATTGTGGTTCAGGAAGTTCAACTACGTGTTGTATATATGTGCTGAACATTTCAGCTCTCATACTTTCTGAGAAAAGGGTTCATAAGTGTTCAAAACTTCTGTTTTGAGAAAACTGAATTTAAGGATACAAATGTTCTAAAAGGGGCATTGCTTAACAGCTTTAAAAACATGCAAACTAGCATTTAAATTATATTTAAATTGATTAAAATGCTCTTAAACCCCCAAAAGTATACATTTTCTAATAGAGTTTTATTAGTGTCTAAAACAAAAATATGATTTTTTATCATTTCAGAATACCTTGTTCCCTTGCATTTAAAGGAGTCCATCTGCCATTTTGGTTTCCACTGTAAAACGATTAGAATGATTTTAACATTTGCTTTTGCAATGGAGGCTTCAGTACGCACGCGTAAAGGTAATCTGGTTTTAATAAGTATGAAAAGCTCAACTAATTTCGCTGCACAGGACAAACGAGTATCCAAATCTGATAAAAAAGCAAATATAGAGTTTCTATTCCAAGTATTTCTAGAATATACTATATTATTTAAACGTTCATCCATTTTGGCATTTATTATATAGACATCTAATGGGAGGCCTGTCAATCTGAAAATAATATATTTAAGTTCGTGAATATAAAAATCTGATGTGCCCCATTCACATGGCTTTCTCTGTAACAAACTATTGTTAATAAGCTTATTCTTCTATCTGTTTAATGCTAAAACATTAGTTCCTTTATAAGTAGAAGGGAAATTAGGGAATACATTACGCTAAACCAATAGTCAAGTGTTTTAAAAATGTGGTGCTATGAAATCCGTTTCTTTGCGTTGACAAGTTCCTGTATGAGAAAAGTTCAGGTGCTTTAAAACTGAAATAAATAACAAGGAATATCTCGAAAATAGCCAGCTCCATGTGTTTTATGGCCATCTACATTTTTTGTGTAGTAAGTTTTTGTCTATCTCTTACGGATTACTAGCTGTACAGAATTCAATAAAATTCGTCCAGAATAAAGAGCTCTTTAGAGGCTATTCCCAGAAAATTGAAGATATATTTTTTTGTGTGGTAGGTTTTTGTCCATCTCTTACGGTTTGCCAGTTATGCAAAATTCCGTAAAATTCATCCAGAATAAGGTAGCCTCATAGACTATTCCCCGAAAATTCAAGATATAAATTTTACGGAATTTTGCATAACTGGTAAACCGTAAGAGATGGACAAAAACCTACGGCACCAAAAATGTGGAGCACACTAAAACATACAATCTATGTTGTATACTTTTTTCGTGGAGTTGATCGTTTTTGAGATATTCCTTGTTTTTGGTTGTAGCTTTAAAATACTTATATTTTTCTCACACAGGAATTTGTAAACTCGTGTCCATACAAACAAAGGAACTTCAGTGACATAGCAACCAGCTTTTGGCTTTCACTTTAACCTATGGTACTCCCTTATTTCACTTCTAGTTACAAGGAAGCAAGTAATAAGATTATTTCTGCTAATTTTTTCTCGATTAGCATGATATAAATAGAGGCATAAGCGTTTTAATAATGTCTTTTTGCAGAGATGTAGAGAAACTTTAGCTATTTTCAGCATTGGCATCCTGCTCCTACACGAGAGGGTTTCGAAATACTGCAAAGTTGTGTTTCGAAAATTAGGTTACATCTTAGAAACTAATTGACACTAAGGGTTGAACTTTTTATCACACATTTGCATCTAAATAGGCTTTATTTAAACGAGAAAAGTTTGATATTTGTGGATGAGTTAATTTTTTTAAAATTTAAAAATCATAATTTTTCAATAAAAATGTATGAGCTTTATTAAAAAAACCTGATGTGCTACACTCACATGACTTTCTCTAGCTACTCTACAAATAAACTTCTTACAAGAGAATTCTTCTTCCAACTTTATGCTAATCGGAATAAACATTAGCAGAATTTGTTTTACTTAGTTCCTTGTTAGAAGACTGGAACTAAGGGAATGAACTAGACTAAAGTGATAGTCAAATGTTTTAAAAGCTGTTCGTTATGCGATTGTCGTTGCAAATCGCTTCTTTGCTTGGCCAGGAGTAGAACAAAAGAAAACCGGACACTCCCGTCTGAGAAAAGTATAAATACTTCACAACTGAAAATAATAACAAGGAATATCTCGGAAGCAGTAAACTCCACGGAAAAAAGGTATATGACCATACTTGTGTATTTTAACGAGATAAACATTTTATAGTAAATTTTTGTCTATCTCTTACGGTTTACTAGTTATGCCAAATTAAGAAAAATTCATCCAGAAGCTATTCCCAGAAAATTCAAGATATACATTTTATTTGTGATATAAATGGCTTTAATATGTGGTATTTTAATCAAAATTGTTAGAGCCATTTTTAAGAAAAACAGAATTTTCGAAAAATCTTCCATGTAAAGGGTAGTTAGGGGTGGTGGGATTTTCTTGAAAATCTTCGTGTCGCATCCTGGGAAGATACCAAACTTAAATATCCAGTTTGGTATTTAACGGTCTTTTCGTTTTTGAACTAAGCTGTCCACAGGCACACACACACATCGAATTTTTGGGTGGAATACAATACTTCTCTATCACTATGTACAAAAGGGGATAGAGAAAGTAAAAAGTCACACATTTCCTTCTAATAAACATATGTAATCTATTTTCACCCTGACAAATTCGCTCACTATGTTCAATAGTTGTTGAGATAAGTTTAAAATTGGAAGACAGGACATTCCGTCTCCGCTTACAGCAGAACGTGCTTAAAATGTTTTACTTATTTACGTTATTTTACAAACGCAGTACCAACTTTTAGAAATGAACTGTGCCAATTATTTCATGACTCACCTGAGTGACCTTCATTTTTTCTTATCCTTGAAGAGTAAAGTAGTTCTATTTCTGGGATTCCCCTGGGCACTGTTATAACGGTTAGCGCATGCGTGGCTCACAAGTAATGAACCAGCAAACTGACCATGTAGCGTGTTTAATCTCTTACAAGACGCTTTTCAACTGTCTGTAACAGATGAGAGTCGCAGTAACATAGTTACAACCCCTACCCTACCGCACAGTAGTTCCGGTTTTTCAGAGCTGTCCTCCCGTTTTCTCTTTCGTTCCGTTTTGGCTCCGGGCGGTTGTTTTGTCGTTCCGGATGCAATGCCCTGCAACGGATATCGACACACTTTACCGTTCTGACAACTTTACTAAGTAAGCATTAGGAGTGCTAAACTATTTCTTTAGGTTGTAACAAGCAAGATTAGATTAAAACTGACTTATCTTTATGATTTTAATATTATTTTGGTTTCACTTCTTACTTTCTCTACAAGTGCAATGTACATAGCGTATCGAGAAGGTATTGTATTCCACTCAAAAATTCCATACCGAGATTTCACCGGAAGCACATGTTTTGGGTCCTCCTGAAACAAATAAAAAAAAAAAATTGGAAAAAGGTCCGTGTGTGCGAGCGTGTGTGTGTGTCTGTGGACAGCATAACTCAAAAACGTAAAGACGAAGATTTTCAAGAAAATTCCCAAATCCCAAACTATCCTTTACATGCAAAAAATTTCGAAAATGTTTAGTTTCTCAAAAATTGCTCTAACGATTTTGATTAAAATCTCTTATATATAAGATATTTACATGCCAAATGAAATGTATATCTTGAATTTTCTTGGAATAGCCTCTAAAGACCTCTTTATTCTGGGTGATTTTCTTGGAATAGCCTCTAAAGACCTCCTTATTCTGGGTGATTTTCTTGGAATAGCCTCTAAAGGCCTCTTTATTCTGGGTGATTTTTATTGAATTTTGAATAACCGGTAAACCGTAAGAGAAAGACAAAAACTTACCACACAAAATGTAGAGCACGTTACAACACACGATTTATATTATATGCTTTTTTTTCGTGGAGTTGGTTGATTTTGATGTATTCCTTGTTATTGGTTTTAGCTTTAAAAAACATACCTTTCTCATACGGGGATTTGTCAACTCCTGTCCATACAAACAAAGGGAGTTCAGTCACATAGCGACCAGCTTTTGACTACCACTTTTTTAACCTATGGTACTCCCTTATTTCGCTTCTACTTGCAAGGAAGCAAGTAATAACATTATTACTAGTAATTTTTCTCAAGCATGATGCAAACAGAAGAATAAGCTTTTTAAGAAACAATTGTGGCAGAGATGTACAGAAAGCCATGGGAATGGAAATTACCAGTTTTCTTCAGCTATATAAAATGGCATTTACAAAAAAAAAATCTCACTGCCCCTGTCGTCTACGTCGCATTATTTATCGTTATGGGTGGCGTTGCGAAGCCATGTTGGTTCCTTTAGGTCGCAGTGCCACTCCTGCTAAGTACCCCACAAGAGTTACAGAATAGCGTAGAAACGTTATAAACATGTCAAGAGTCCAAGGAAACAATTTAGAAATTTGTTGTCCTGTCTTTCTTTTGTTCTTATTTCCATGTTCAGCCAATCTCATAAATAGTAGAAAACCAGGTGCTGCAGTTATAGTTTCATTCTTATAGTTATATTTCAGGAAAAAATAATATTTTGAGTGTCTGGTCTGCTAAGTACTTGACAAGCAAGGCAAAAAGCTTCCTATGACTAGAAAGGGTAAAGGTATACGATGGTTCCACCATACATATGGACATGCGTGCGTGCCGCACGCACACTCACACACACACACACAAACGGTCTTAAGACTGTTACTGGCGACCCATACTTGAAAGTGTTGAAAACATTAAGTTGTTCAGATGTGAAAGTTGCCAGAATTTAGACTTCGTCTTGGGATCATTGGGTTTTTAGCTTCACAAAAATGGCGTGTTATGTATGGACGCTCTTTAACTGCTATGGTTCTCAGCGTCCCATTCTATACTGGGCGTGAAAGACTGATCGATTAATTTTGCTCAGAGGCCTCTCTATCAGGTTTGAGGTTCTTTTACGTGCTGTAAATTTATGACACGGGACTAACGGCTTTACTACCCTTCCGAAGGAAGCCATGCTAAGGGTTTTTTTTTTTTTTTAGCTTCACAGATCCCTCGGCTACACCTTGTCCTCATTCAGCAACTGTTACACTCAACTTATAAACAATATTCCTCGGCTACGGTTTGCGGCTTAGAGCCCTCCGCGTTGGGGTACGCTTTGCAGCTTAGGGTCCTAAGTGTTTATAACAGACCAGTAAGTAACTACAATGTGGCTCTAATAACGAAATAACACAAGTGACCACGTATAGAAGTGGTGGGACCATCGTATACTAATAATCTAGAAAGCATCGACGGAGTAACGTTTAAGGGATTGCAAGTTGACAGCACTATGGCAACTGACGACGTCTGTACACTCGATACTAGAGAGGTTACTCCTTCCGCACTCCTGTTTTGTGTTCTCTGTTCAAAAACCGGTTCAGAGAAACAGTGATGCTTGCGTATACAGGCAAATGTGCAGTGAATTCTTGTGACTAGGCTCTTTGGGCGTATTCAATGTGTTTGTAATGGGTAGGTTTTTGTAAGTTGTGAGGAATCTAGAACTTTTATACGCACTCACAGCGGAAGTGTAAAACTCCAGTGGAAATTATTTGAAAGGTGCAAATTTGTACATATGTAATGGTTTCAAGAAACGAATTAGGGGTAATTTTTCTAACTTTTGTTTTGTAATGCATCCTATAATTAATGGTCATCAATTTACTGGAGTGCAAAAATTTGCACCCTGTTTTTTTATGTGTAATTTTGACTATAATTAATTAGAAATAGAAGGTAGTGTTAAAAGTTTAGATATTTTATGAGAAGAAACCTTGGGAATTTTTTTAAAACAATAAAGCAACCCATATTATTTTCCTATATTCTTTATCATAATTTGACAGTTTTTGTACCTGAAAGGCTAAATAATTCATGTTCCTACGTGCGGGGTTGAAAATTAGTAGAGGTAATTTTTCAAAGTTATAAGATAACCTATAGTACCTCTTGGGTCCAATATTACAAATACATAAGATAAAGATGGCCAATTAGCGTCGATGTGTATTTTGTAGGTTGAAATAGAGATTGAAAATAGGAGAATTGGAAGTTTTTAAAAGTTGAGAAATAGGATATAATTTTTCCAACTTATAAAACCCTAATGCTACAAGTAATGGCAAAATCATACTTAAAGTGCTCCGTGAACCATTTGCTTCTTTGTGCTCAGGGTAATTAAAAATCTGATGTGTACCATTCACATGACTTTCTCTACATCTCTGCAACAAATTATTGTTAAAAAGCTTATGCTTCTATTTAATTAATGCTAATCTAGAAAAACAAATAGCAGAAATAGTCTTATTACTTCCTTCATTGTAAGTAGAAGCGAAATAAGTGAGTACCATAGGTGAAAGTGATAGTCAAAAGCTGGTAGCCATGTGGCTAAAGTTCCTTTGTTTGTATGGATAAGAGTTGACAAGTTCCCGTATGAGAAAAGTATACGTTTTTCAATGCTGAAACTAAAATCAAGGAATATCATGAAAACGATCAACTCCACAAAAAAAAAAAAAAAAAAAATATATATATATATATATAACATAAATTGTGTGTTTTAATGTGCTCTACATTTTATGTGTGGTAAGCTTTTGTCCATCTCTTACGGTTTAGCAGTTATGCAAAAATCCGTTAAGCTCATCCAGAATAAAGTAGTCTTCAGAAGCTATTCCCAGAAAATTCAAGATATAGATTTTATTTGTCAAGTATCTTAAATACACAAAATTTTAATCAAAATTGTTGGAGCCATTTTTTCTACGTTAAGTGTAGTTGGGGGGGAGATTTACTTGAAAATCTTCGTGTCGCATCCTTGGAAGATATCAAACTTAAATACCAAGTTTGATATTTTACGGTCTATTCCTTTTTGAGCAATGCTGCCCACAGTCACCCACTCACACACAGACACACACACGGACATTTTTCTAGAAATGCTTTTTTTTGGGGGGGGGGGGGTTCAGGGGGCCCAAAACATGTATTTCCGGTGAAATCTCCTTATCGAATTTTTGGGTGCATTACAATACTTTCTCTATACACTATGTACATAGTACGTATAGAAAGAGTAAAAATCTCATAATGCCACTGGGCTTAAATGATGTTGTAACATTTAAAACGTTTGTCTTTTCGAAAGACAAAAAATGATGAAAATTCGTTAAGTACTTTTTGAGGTTACAAACGCACGCACACACGCAACTTATTTGAGTATCTTTAGCTATAAATGTATAGATTAATAAATCATTAATATTTATCGCCCTTAGAACATCTTGAATATCTAATAGCGTATCTTTCATTTTCGTATTTTTGCAAAATTGGCCATCCCTTTATTGAAAGACTTGTACCAAGCAATCTTGGGATTCTCCGATATCAGCTCATGCGTAAAAATCTGTGTTAATTTTCTAGTGTACCTTTTAAATAATTTCATACTTAATATGTTCATTTCTATACGCTTTTGCACTAAATGCTTCCTTTTTTTACCGATCAAATTAATAAAACTCGTTCGTCATTTGGTTTTTTGGAGTTCACTTTTAGAATTTTGATTCCGGGAAACCAATTAGAAAGCAGAAGCAACTTTCAACTTTTTCTAAATCCAAAGTTGGGATTGGGAATGTTATGTGCATTATTACTCTCCCTTGAGTCTATAAATATGAACGAGAAGTTTATGTGATTCAAACTTAAGGTGTAACAAAAACCCAAAGTTTCCAAGTGCACGGCCCCGAGTTTAAATTCATTGTTATTGAGCAATAATGTGCATAAAGAGGGTCTAAAAAAGACGCTTGTTTTGAAGTTGCTTCTACGTTGTGTAATGTAGTGGAAGAGCATTGCATGTACATGAACAAGTTACATATTACATATAAAACGTTCAGAAGGGTAAATGAATGTGGCAAAAAGTGCCGATATAAAGATTTAAGACAGCAAAGATCCCGTGATCTGCCCATTTCTCTACCTGCTTTAAATATATAAACGGAAATACTGCTGTATTACCAAGCTTGTAATTATATATATTCAACTAAGTATGCGAGCTTTAGAGTTATATCCTCTGCACTACAATTACCCAGTTTGTTAAGAAATCTAAGATTAGGGCTGCATTAAAGATGAATAATCCACTCAAAAGGAACAAATTTCTTTTAGTGAAAATATTATATTTATACACTTGTGTGAACATTTCTGTAAGAAAATCACAAGTTGGCAGTTAATCAGCACCATAAAATATTAAAAATCTGATGTGTTGCATTCACATGACTTTCTCTGCTTCTCTGCAACAAATTATTATTAAAAAGCTAACGCTTCTATTTACTTCATGCTAATCGAGAAAAAAAAAGCAAAACTACTCTTATTATTTGCTTCCTTGTAAGTAGAAGCGAAACAAGGGAGTATCATAGGTTAAAGTGATAGTCAAAAGTTGGTTGCTATGTAACTGAAGTTCCTTTGTTGGTATGGACACGTGTTGACAAAGTCCTGTATTAGAAAAGTATAAGATTAAAGCTGAAATCAAACACAAGGAATAAGTAAAGAACGATCAACTCCACGAAAAAAATGTATATTACATAAATGTTGTGTTTTAAGGTGCTCTACATTTTTGTGTGACAAGTTTTTGTCAATCTCTTACAGTTTACCAGTTATGCAAAATTCCGCAAATTCCTCCAGAATAAAGATGTCTTCAGACTTATTCCCAGAAAATTCAAGATCTATCTACATTTTATTTGTCAGGTATTATATCTTTAGTATACGATATTTTATTCAAAATCGTTAGAGCCATTTTTTAGAGAAAATCGAAATTTTCGAAAATTTTTCCAAATAAAGGGTATTTGGGGTTGGGGGATTTTCTTGTAAATCATCGTGTCGCATCCTTGGAAGATACTGACTGTAGTTAAATACCAAGTTTGGTATTTAACGGACTTTTCATTTTTGAGCTATGCTGTCCACAGACACGCACACACACATATGGACCTTTTTCTAGAAATGCTTTTTTTTTGTGTTCGGGGGTCCCAAAACATGCATTTTCGGTGTAATCTCGGTATTGAATTTCTGGGTGCAATACAATACCTTCTCTATACACTATGTGCAGAGAGTAATGAAGAAATACAGGTCTAATTTATGCTAACAGGGTTACATATATCACTGATTGTGTACGGCACAATTTTTCACATTAAAGCCACACACACACACAAAGTGAGTTGTTTATTTGCAATTGTGCACTAAAAGGGAGTTCACTTATACGTTTGTGCGAGGTTCACTTTTGGAGAAGCACGCTGTCCATAATTTTTTGGATTTCATCCTGGACGAATTATGTTATAAGCAAGGGAAACAGTTGTAGCAGCACATACCACATGCTCGCAAATTATATAAAAAGAGAAAAGGTACATAATATTATTAGCTTATAGAAAGCCAGGGAAAATAATTGTAAATATTCAAGAGTAGAAATATGTACAAATGCAAGTTGTATCTGAAGTAATTAGGCGAGGCAGACTAGCTTAATTCCAGGTATAAGTTCACCAAACACTACCTGCTAATGAGCACAGGGTTTAGGCTAAAGGATGCATGATAGAAAAGAACAGACATAAAGAAGTGAGACAGGAATAGTGACTGATCTTCCAAGTAGCACAGGGAATTAGAAGGACAGGCCAAGAAAACATAATGTTAAAGTGAGAAAGAACTACCGGGTATTTCCAAACGAGTCATGTGCACGCTATGACGTCAGAACTTTGCACAAATCTTGTGAGGTGATGCTAACCAAGAACCAATAAGAGATTCTGTTACATTTTATGGCGCGAAAGTTGCGTCACCTAGGTTTACTATTTAAGGCAAGGCAGATCTCTTATGTGGTTACTCTCTTACTCTGAAAGAGATATTGTGAGTTGTGTGCACGTGGTGGGGGAGCGATGTGCAGAGGGTTAGATCAGGTTCTTCGTTAGTAATTAAATGGTAGGATGGTGTTTATTATAACACATTTGTAAGGAACAAGCTGCCACCCGTTTACAATCCATAATACAAATACATTCTTGTCGTAAGGGAACATTCAGTGTTTTTAATGTATTAGCCTCACCCACAAACCCCTGAAGTAGTGTAATTAGGAAATTAAGTATGGAACCAACATCAACGCCGGAGCTGCAGGTACAAGACGTCGAACCCGTGATGCAGTAGATCTTAAAAGTCAAACTGCTAGATATTCATATATTGCACTATGAATGTAATATAATAGATGATGATATATGACACAGAATAACTGAGAGTAGAAGCGGGAGGTGTAAGGCAAGGAGTGTAATGTTTCAGGGGTACCAACTCTCACCACATGAACAAATAGAAATGACCACACTTGAACACGTAGATACTTAGGGAGACCGCAGAGAAAAGTATTTATTTAAGAGTTGATATTGCAGATATTGGAAAGCTGTTTCTGCAATCCAACATAAGTATGGGACACGTGAAAGTAATAAGAAAGTCTTACATTGATGTGTTTATTTGCCTTGCTTCAAAATAACACAAATAATGGCTCTTAAGAACAGTATAATATTATTAGGTACTGCATTTTGAGGCATATCCTTTCATGCACTTTGATAAAACAGAACTGCATGCAACCTTTTGGTGCCTGGATGATTGTTTGCTTCATACTCGCAGATTAGCCAATTACTAGGCATGAAACAATCGAATCTTAGTATTTAGGTAGGTAAGGAGTATATCATTGAAATATGTCAGTTAGCTTGAGCTTTTAATGAATTAAAATTGTCTATTTTTACTTTCTCTACACGTACTTTGTATAGAGAAGGTATTGTATTGCATCCAAAAACTCCATACCGAGATTTCACCGGAAATATACGTTTTAGGGTCCCCTGTATAAAAAAAAAACCTTTTCACAAAAAGATCCGTGTGTGTGTGTGTGTGTGTGTGTGTGTGTGTGTGTGTGTGTGTGTGTGTCCGTGTGTCTGTGAAGACGATAACTCAAAATCCAAAAGTCGGTAAAATACCAAATTAGGTATTTAATTTTCGTATCTTCCGGGATACGACACGAAGATTTTGAGAAAAATTGCCCCTCCCAAACTACCCTTTACATGGAACTTTTTTTCGAAAATTTTGATTTTCTCAAAAATGGTTCTAACGATTTTGATTAAAATATCGTATGTTAATAAGATGTATGTATATCTTGAATTTTCTGGGAATAGCCTCTGGATTAATTTTACCGAATTTTGCATAGCTGTTAAATCGTAAGAGATGGAAAAAACTGACCACACAAAAAATGTAAAGCACGTTAAAACATAATTTATGTTACTTACATTTTCTTCGTGGAGCTGATCGTTTTTGAGATATTCCTTGTTTTTGGTTTCCGATTTAAAAAAGAAATTGCTTTTCTCATAAAGGAACTTGTCAACTCCTGTCCGTATAAACAAAGGAACTTCAGTTCCATAGCAACCAGCTTTTGATTATTACTTTAACCTATGTTACTCCCTTATTTCGCTTCTACTTACAAGGAAGCAAGTAATAAGACTATTTCTGCTGATTTTTTCTCGTTTAGCATTAAGTAAAGAGAAGCATAAGCTTTCTAACAATAATTTGTTGAAGAGATGTAGAGAAAGTCATGTGAATGGAACACATCAGTTTTTTTTTTGTTTCTGCTGGTACACCACATAATTACGTGGACCTTGAATAAAACCTATAATACAGAGACTGAAGAGATTTTACTGTATACACATATATGCTATGACATGGTCCATTTATATATACATTGTAGATTTTATTTCGAATTTCGTTATTAAACAAATATAAATATTTCATTTTATATATTGCGAAAATAAGCTTTAATGTGAAATGCTCATTTGCAATTAGAATTACTAATTTCGACGTTAATGCTTAGTTCACAGAAATTTAATTAAAGCAGTACATCTGAAATTGTTGGCTAGCAAAATTATAAAATTACGTAAAAATAATACATGGCTCTTCCCTCTGTTGGAAGAAAATGCGCCAGAGAACTTCATTTTCCAGCAGGATGGTGCGCCACCTCACTGGCATAACGAAGTACGCGATTGGTTGAACATCACTGTACCCGAGCGCTGGATAGGCCGCAAGGGCCCCAATGACAGGGCTTGCTATGCATGGCCTCCATGTTCTCCTGACCTAACGCCATGCGATTTTTACCTTTGGGGCTTCATGAAGGATCGTGTGTACGTGTCTCCGCTACCAGCTGACCTCCCTGAATTGAGAAACCGGATTGAAGCAGCTGTTGCTACAATTACTGAATACACACTTATCAACGTTTGGGAAGAACTCGGCTCTAGACTTGATGCGTGCCGTGTGACAAAGGGTAGTCACATTGAACATTTATAAGCGTCTTGGTAAAACTGTTTGAGTTGCTTTTTTTCATTTGACATATCATTCATAACTGTAAGTTGAATGTAATAAATATTATAAAGAGTTAAAACCCCAATATTCATTTATGTACATCCTGTATTTTAAGCTTTCAGCAGCTATATGTTTTTATTTTCTCTACACGTAATATGTACATAGTGTATAGTAAAGTATTGCATTCCACCCCAAAATTCAACACGAGATTTCAACGGAAATACATGTCTTGGGTCCCCCTGAATTAAAAAAAAATAGAAAAAGGTCCGCGTGTGCGTGTGTGTAAGTGTGTGTCTGGACAGCATAGCTGAAAAACGAAAAGACCGTTAAATACCAAACTTGGTATTTAAGCTTGATTTCTTCGAAGGATGCGACACGAAGATTTTCAAGAATGTCCCCCCACTTCCAACCAATTTTGTTTAATATATCGTATATGAAAGATATTTACCTGACAAGTAAAATGTATATCTTGGAGACAAAAAGGGATAGGCAAAACCTAACTTAATAGAAAATGTAGAGCTCGTTAAAATACACAGTTTATGTTACATACATTTTTTTCTTGGAGTTGATTGTTTTTGAGATATAGCTTGTTATTGGTTGCAGCTTTAAAATGCCTCATACGGGAACTGTCAACTGCAAAAGAACTTCAACCAGCTTTTGACTATCACTTTAAGCTATGGTACTCCCTTATTTCGCTTCTACTTACAAGGAAGCAAGTAATAAGGCTATATCTGCTAATTTTTTCTCGACTATCATGAAGTACATAAAAGCTTAAGCTTTATAATAATGTTTTTTTTTTCAGAGATGTAGAGAAAGTCATGTGAATGGAACACATCAGATTTTTTTCACATAACACTCTCCGCCATGTGGTGTACAGGATTCATCAACTTTTGAAGACTAAAGCTCGCCAGTCGGTGATGAGTCATATCTTTTACCATAAGCTGGATGGCAGACCAAAATAAATTGAACACTCTTGTAGTATGTTTTGTTTGATTCCGCTGGATACACTTTCGGTAGTGACTGTACCGTACCACGAAACCCTCACATTATCCCTGTCAGTCAAGTGACACTCTTGTAGTATGTTTTGTTTGATTCCGCTGGATACACTTTCGGTAGTGACTGTACCGTACCACGAAACCCTCACATTATCCCTGTCAGTCAAGTGACACTCTTGTAGTATGTTTTGTTTGATTCCGCTGGATACACTTTCGGTAGTGACTGTACCGTACCACGAAACCCTCACATTATCCCTGTCAGTCAAGTGACACTCTTGTAGTATGTTTTGTTTGATTCCGCTGGATACACTTTCGGTAGTGACTGTACCGTACCACGAAACCCTCACATTATCCCTGTCAGTCAAGTGACACTCTTGTAGTATGTTTTGTTTGATTCCGCTGGATACACTTTCGGTAGTGACTGTACCGTACCACGAAACCCTCACATTATCCCTGTCAGTCATGTGACACTCTTGCGCCATTCGTTAAAAAATCTGATGTGTTCCATTCACATGACTTTCTCTTCATCACTGCAACAAATTACTGTTAATAAGCATATTCTTCTATTTACTTAATGCTAATCGACAAAAAAGTTGTTTGTATGTACAGCAATTGACAAATTCCTGTATGAAAAAATTATAAATATTCAAAGCTGAAAGCAATAACAAGCAATAGCTCAAAAACGATGAACTCCACGACAAAAATGTATACAACATAAATGGTGTGTTTTAAGGTCGTCTACATTTTTGTGTAGTAAAGTTTTGTCCATCTCTTACGGTTTAGCAGTTATGCAAAATTCCGCTAAATTCATCCAGAATAAAGTGGTCTTCGGAGGCAATTCCCAGAAAATTCAAGATATACATTTTGTTTGTCAGGTAAATATATTTAGTATACAATATTTTAATTAAAATCGTTAGAGCCATTTTTGAGAAAATCAAAATTTTCTTAAAAAGTTCCATGTTGGGATGGGAGGATTTTTCTCAAAATCTTCGTGTTGCGTCCATGGAAGATATTAAACTTAAATACCAAGTTTGGTATTTTACCGACTTTTCGTTTTTGAGTTATCGTGTTCACACACGGACCTTTTTCTGAAAATGCTTTTTTTTTTGATTCATGGGACCCAAAACGTGTATTTCCGGTGTATTCTCTGTATCGAATTGTTGGGTGGAATGCAATACCTTCTCTATACACTATGTACATAGTACGTGTAGAGAAAGTAATAAACTGAAAGATAAGCAGCAAAGATCCCCTTTTACCAGAACAGAAAATACATGCTAGAGTAAGGAATATTACTATTTGAGCATTTTTATCTAACTTGCTAAGCCACATAATATGGCTCTTCTCTTATATATATATAACCTTGAAACCGGTCTATGCAGACTTTTGTGTATTAAATAAGTTTTGAACATATTAGAATCCTTTATTATTGTTAGATGAAGCTCTTCAGCTGTTAAATTATTTGCAATGTTAATGTAAATTAATTAGAATGTACTACGTTAAGGTAAATTTGTACATTTACTGGAATTTGCTTCCAAATTATTTATCGTCATATCAGTTGCCATTTAAAGTTGCAGCGTGTTTAAACAGCACCTTACATATGAGCGTATAGAAGCTTGGAATTATTTCCCACGCGATAATATAGTGCTCCGTTATTGACATAGAGGACCACTGATTCATATCTGACAGACAGACAGACAGACAGATTGCCATAGGAATGCAAGTATTCATGACATCATCAAAAACTGTACAATTATATTAAAATCAAACAAATTTTACAATATAGAATGCTTCTAAACTATATAAAGGATTTGCCCTCAATGTGGTACTGACCCTGCTCTTAAAAACCTGAAATGTAAATTATCTCATGTACAAAGGTATGTTATTGCAAAGCTTAAGAGACATAAAATGGAAACTACTTGTACTTATGCTGTATTTACTCTTATGTATGTATGTGTGTGTGTGTGTGTTAGAATTAGTTGGAGTATCATGACTATGTACAGAAGCACAAGTAGTAAATTCAGTAACATGTTTCTTTACATATAAAAGGCAGGGCAAGTATACCAGATTTAATAAAAACTCCATAAACTACTCTCAAAGCCTTCTTTTGCAATATAAACACTTTAAAAGTAGATGTATGGTTGCCCCAAAGTAATAGCTCATAATTAAAGATGACTATTAATGAAACCATAACAAGATATAATAAATGATTCAGTGGTGATATTATTTTTAATACTGTTAGCATGAATAAGCCCTTGCTTACTTTATTAGCACCATATTCAGTATAAGTTAGCCAACATAAATTAGATTTAAGGTGCAGACCAAGAAATTTAACTGATTTTTTCTCGTCAATATTATCTCTCCTTAAACTAAATTGCAATGTTTCAGTTTTTGTACTGTTAATAGTGGCATTACACCACAGTTGAACTATATTAGCTGAGTCTATCGTTTATTATATTTGTGTAGTCATTAATTATATTTAAAGCCAGATCATCAGCGAACATAAATGCCTCACAGTAAGGACTACAAATAAAACTGGCGAGGTCATTAATGTACCTATATGAAAAGCAACACCGGTGCCAATACTGAGCCTTGTGTCTCAAACGTTTAAAAGTTGACATTTTACTATAATTTAAAAACAGCCTGGTGTCTATTGCTAAGATATGAGGATAAAAGATTTACAATGCAGTCGTGTACATTACACGATTGAAGTGTGTGTCAAGAGGTGTAATACTTTGTGTTTAAAATGTCGAACATGTCTATGAAGGGACTCAAATGCATGTTAAGTCATGCCTGGTAACTTTAGAGATGTAACAGATGTGCTACACTCACATGACTTTCCCTAGCTGCTCTACAAACAAACTTCTTACATAAGAGTATTCTTCTTTCTACACAATGCTAATCGAGATAAACATTAGCAGAATGTTCTTATTACTTATTTCCTTATAAGTAGAAGGCAATTAAAGGAATGTGTTAGGCTAAAGTGATAGTCAAATGTGTTATTGGCCAGGAGTAAAACAAAAGAAAAAAAACGGATACTTCCTGTTCTGTCTCAAACCAATAACAAGGAATATCTAGGAAACAGTTATATCCACAACAAAAACGTGTGTCATAACGAAATCTGCATATTTTATATAGTAAGTTTTTGTCATTCTCTTACCGGATTATCAGTTACGAAAAATTGATCCAGAATAAAGAGGTTTTCAGAGGCTATTTTGGAAACCTGATTATTTTTTTCTTTTGATTTGGACAGGTTGCCAAATAGTTCTGTCAGGTTTTTGAGGGGTGGAAGCTATCATTTTGTTTTTATATGATATTTATGTTTATAGTGTTTAATTTAATTTTGCTTGCATTTAAGTAGTGTATTTTTGATGATTTAGATCTTTTGGGAATATTAGGCCTGAAAATAATTTTTGAGATTTAATTTATGGATAAACTAATGAATGTGCATGGCCAATCTTTCTGCTGTTATTCTACCAGTCTATTTCTACCATAACACAATCAATAAGAAGTTGTTATAAATTTCATTCCAATCTAACAGTTCATTTCTTCTATTAAACATGTTTTATATTAATATGGGGATTGGTTTGGATATTTATAACTTTCGGACACGTTTCTTTATATGCTTTAAGGTAGCAGCAAGGGTTATTTTTTCTCAGCTGGAGCGATGTGTAGTTTTTGTTCTGAATCTTGTGGCTACGTCCTGTTTGCTCTTCAGAAGTATTTCTTAAATATGACACAATATCTTCTATCTCTCACTATTAGGTAAATCGGCGTCGTTTAACCATTGCAGCTGCTGTAAATGTATTATTTTCTCATTAGGAGTAGTTATATTTAGATCTTCATGTTCTTATATGTTATCTAGTCCTCATATTTCCTTTTTTCTCAAAATATTGCTAAAAATTCGCTATTGTGATATTTAGCCTTTATTATATTTTAGACCGTTCTTCTTCATCTTTATATTTAACCTTTCTTTTTTAACATCTGTTTTTGGACTAGCGTCTTCAATATTATTATTGTAGGTATTATTATCCAGTTTTATTACTTTTTATTTAAAGTTCTCATTTCCTCGTTTAAATTATATATTCTTGATCCATGTGATAACGGCGTTTCAATCGTATTGTTTTTCTGTAATTTGATTGCTTAAACTTGGGTCACACAAGTTAAGATCTTCAGTCTGTTTGTTAACATTTCCGTTCATTCCAGGAATTCCTCCTTGGATTTTATTAACTAACGTGTTAGAGAATTTGTATATAATGTTTTCTATTGCATTCTTTCTCAGAAAATGTGGTATGTCACTTTTACCCCCACTTTTTATCTCTGTTTACTTTCTTTAGTCCGCTTGTACACAAGGCACAGAAAGAAACCGGCAGTTTTGTTCCGTACTACAGCATTCCTTACAGTTTGTAGGGTACTTGTTATTGGCTGATACTGTCAGGAGAGTGTTCTATATGGAACCAATAGAGCATGTCTATGCTGGGTTTGTCAACTCATTCGCTAATAGGAATAGCCACCTCCCTCAACTGAAAGTGAGGTTAGGTAACGTGTACTACAGCAGTAAGCTACAACCTTCCCCAATTAGAGCGGCCAGCGGATATCACAACACACGCCCTATAAAGCCCCTACAGACAATCAGAAATTCAATGTCTATTATTATTTGTGCTCTGTGTACAATGTACATGTTGGATAGAGAAGGTATTGTATTCCACCCAAAAATTCGAAGTGGAGGTTTCACCGTAAATATATGTTTTAGGGTCCCCTGAGTCTGTTATAAACATTTTTAGAAAAACGTCCATGTGTGTCTGTGGACAACATAGCTCACAAACGAGAAGACCATTAAATACCAAATATAGCATTTATGATAAGTATCTTCCAAGAATGTGACACGAATAAATCCCCCCACCACAAACTACACTTTAATGGAAACATTTTCGAAAACGTTGATTTCCTCAAAAATGACTCTAACGATTTTGATTAAAATCCCGTATATTAAAGATATGTATATTCCTAATAAAATATATATCTTTAATATTCTAAGGATAGCTTCTGAAGACCTCTTTATTCTAGATGAATTTGGCCGAATTTTGCTTAACTGCTAAACCGTAAGAAATAAACAAAAACTTGCTACACAAAAATGTAGATCCAGTCAAAACAAACAATTAATGTCCTTTACGTTTTTGTTGTGGAGGTAACCACTTCTGAAATATTTATTCCTTGTTGTTTCAATTGTACAAGAAGTGTCCGTTTTTCTTTTGTTGTTCTCCTGGCCAAACAAAGAAGCGATTTGCAATGACAATCGCATAACAACAGCTTTTAAACATTTGACTATCACTTTAGCATAGCGCATTCCTTTAGTTCCTTTCTACTTATAAGGAATTAAGTAATAAGAACACTCTACTATTGTTTATCTCGATTAACTTTTGCTGGAAAGAAGAATAATCTTCTGTAAGAAGGTTATAGAGCAGGTAGAGAAAGTTATGTGAGTGTAACAAATTAGATTTTTTTTTACAGGGTTGATTGCTCTCTTTTAGTGCATTCATTTGTTTATGTCTGTCTTCTCATGGTACAAAAATAGATGTTTACATGTTTCTTTTGAGCAGTGTTTGGAAACATGATCAAGATGAAAATATTTAAGGCGTTTTGCAACTGAAATGAATTCCTTCACTGAGACCAGTTTAAATCCTTTCTAGAGTCGCCCGCTATCTCTTATTAAATTTCTTATCGAGGTTACTTCCATAACGTAGCGAACTATACCTCCATTTCGTTTTCATGTTTAACCCTTTACAAAGGCTGCCAATGATAAATTTCCCACAAAGTTTCGGTAAAAGGCATTTTTTAATGTTTTATGTATATAAATTAAGTAAACTTATGTTATTGTAAAATAAATTGATTAAATTAATGTTATTATAGTATTTGGTAAGGAAATCGTAAATTATTATCATAGTACTTCTTTTATCTGGTGGTTCGATTCGAGAGATTCTAATCGAAATTTGCAAGTTGCTGCTATTAATGATTTTTCTTATATCAGCTTTAGAATTTATTATATATTTTCCTGCATTTCTCAATATATGAATTTTTATTTTCTTCTGTTTAGGCTACACATCTGGGATGAAAATTTTTTGTACTTAAATTGCTTCTAAACTTTTGTTTGACTTTATAACAAGACTATGTGTTTTTATGTTTCAATTTTGCTTGTCATTTTGTAATCTCAGCAAGTCACATTATGTGCGACAGAGCCTGTTAAACCAAAACAATCTTTCTTATTTTCCACGGATGTTCTTGCTTATTTTCTTATGGTGTCATTTGTCAGCAATTTTACAATTTCTGCATCATTTTCCTCTTCCTTATTTACATACTGTATAATTTATACCTGATATTTTTGCATGCTATTAACTGCTCGGCAAAATGAACACCTGTCATTATACATTATACGTTTTCCTTCTACATTTTTCTCACCTCAATACTTGACATTCTGACAAATGCAGTCGGATCATTGGGCCTGATGGAAGAATTCAAAGTCAGTTCCGATACAACATTCGTTATAGCGAGGCCCGCCTATTCATGGTTGTGTCTTCCGACCCACCGTGTGAGAGAAAATAAATGCATATGTGTTGTGTATGTAAAAATGTATATGTCGTGTTATTTATGGACGCTCTTTAACTACTGTGGTCCTCAGCGTCCCATTCTAAATTGAGCGTGAAAGACGCTTAATTTTGCTCAGAGGCCTCTCTATCAGGCTTGAGGTTCTTTTACGTGCCGTAAATCTACGACACGGGACCAACGGCTTAACTTCCCTTCCGAAGTAAGCCATGCTATGGATTTTCACACCCGCAAAAATCCATCATCCTCCGCCGGGTTTGAACCCGCGACCTTGGGTATATGAAGTTAGCATGGTAACCATTACACCACGGAGCGTGTGTGTATGTATGTATGTATGTATGTATGTATGTATGTATGTATGGACAGTAGAGTTCAAAAACGAAAAGCCGATTATACACCAAATTTAGTATTTACGTTTGGTATCTTCCAAGGATGCGACACGACAATTTTCATGAAAATCCTCCCATCCCTAACTACCCTTTTAGGGAACATTTTTCGAAAAGTGTGATTTTAATCAAAATTGCTCTATCGGGTTTTACTAAAATATCATATGCTTAAAATATTTTCATGACACATGAAGTGTATATTTTGGATTTTCCAGGAATAGCATCTGAAGCCTCTGACTTTTGTATCGCAGGGAGAGGCAGAACTTGCTACTCAAAGAATACAGATCTCATTAAAACACACAATTTATATTATATGCATTTTCTGTAGAGTGGACAGTTTCGAAGATATCTCTTTTCATTGATTTCAATTTTAGACTACTTAAGCTTCTCTCAAAGGGGAAGTCAGCTTTCGCTTCATATCTCTTTTCTTTTTGTCCTGGTCATGCAAAGAGAGCCGAATTTCTATTGTTTTACGTATCGATAGCTTTTAAGAATTTTAAAATCGGTAACCCTGGCATTGTTGCTTATTTCCCTTGTAGTTACAAAGAGGCAAGTAATGATACGTTTTATGCCAATGTTTATATCTATTATGTGATGATGTAAATGAAAGAATAATCTTTTGTAAGGATATTTTGTATGCAGAAGAGATAGAGAAAGCCATGTGAATGTAACACATCGGATTTGTGGATAAACATTTTCGAAAATTACTAGGGAGTATTAATTCTTTTCTAAACATGTAATAATGTTTCCATGGTTCCGTTTTTGCCAAAATGTCGATGTTTAATTCCATTAACTACTCAAAACTTTAAAAGTTTATTTTACACTTTGAACATTTATGATTTCCCATCCAATAAAAGACTGCTTTTACATAATTCAGATAAAAACTATTATATATGATCCTTTCTGATTCCATGAGTTCTCTAAAGGCAATATATAACCCATGGACTACACATAAATTGATTCAAGACATACAAATACTACACCATAAATTGAAAATCCAGGGTAAGGAAATTATTTTCATATTGAAACCTTCTCACAGGGGTATAGCTGGTAATGAGGAAGCCAAAACAATACCAAAGGATCCCGAGACCTTGCTTCAGTCATAGTCACCAGCTTTGACACACCCTCCAGGAGACTACAGGAAATAAGGTCAATAAAGAACCAGAGTGTTCTCTGTAACAAACTCCACAGAAGAGATAAAGGTAAGAATCCTACACATTCTTATTTACTGTCTAAAGAAGCACCACCACATTGTGATTTGTGTATAAGTCCTCTTACAGTTTAACATATTATATTTCAGTGTCCAGTCATGTCAGAATACAGCAAAAAACTTTGCCTTAACACTAACACACACAAAACGTTTAGTTAATGTGTTAATATACCATACACAAATCAATCTATATAACTGTACATAACTCTCAGAATTATAATTATTAACATGCTATGCCTAATTCAATTTTCACTGCTTGTTGTAATATAATTTTAATAGTGTTATATTATTTATACTTATACCACTGTTTTCATATGCCAATAAGCATTAGAGGTATATTTTAATCCTGTGTACATAATGATTTACGTATAATGTTCATTGTATACTGGATATAAAACTGTACATAAGACCTAACACTTCTGTGACCTAAAATAAATAATAAAAAAAAGGACTGCTTTATTGCTTCTAATGCATTCGTGTTATATAGAGCTGTTGCCGTTTAAAACACAATGAGCTTGTTTCTCTTTAAAACAGAATCTGTGAATCTTGCAGGGTTATTCTAATAATTTGAGCACGTGTACATATTTCGCAGAGCCGAGTGGCAAGCTGAAGGAGTGAGTGTATGTATAATTGCAAGTAAGGTGGTTTCTCTGCCGCGGGGCAGCTCGTGTCGGCTGTTTTATTTCTTCGTGTTGTGTCAGCGAGGTTTTACAACAAGATGGACTCACTATAACAGCAACAGTTTACACCCGCAGCTTTCACACTTATACAGCTCTCCTAATCTCTTTTTATGTCCTTGCCGAGTGAATCAGCTTATAGGAATACGGTTTTTTCATTACTGGATCTTTTTATAATGCTCTGCTATAAACAAAGAAAAAGAAAAAAAAACCTGATGTGTTCCACTCACATGACCTTCTCTACATCTCTGCAACAAATTATTGTTAAAAAGCTTATGCTTCTATTTATTTCACATTAATCGAGAAAAAAAAATAACAGAAACAGTCTCGTATTTTCCTTCCTTGTAAATAAAGGGAAATAAGGGAGTAGCATAGTGACAGTCAAAAGCTGGTTGTTTTGTGACAGAAGTTCCTTTGTTTGTATGGACAGAATTGACAAACCTCTATGAGAAAAGTATGTTTTTTAAGACTGAAACAAAAAACAAGCAATATCTCAAAATCGATCAACTCCACGAAAAAATGTATGTAACATAAATTGTGTGTTTTAACGTGATCTAAATTTTTGTACATCTATTACGGTTTAGCAGTTATGCAAAATCCCGTACAATTCATCCAGAATAAAGTAGCCTTCAGAGGCTATTCCCAAAAAATTCAAGTTATACATTTTATTTGTCAGGTAAATATCTTTAATATAGAATATTTTAATCAAAATCGTTATAGCTATTTTTAAGAAAAACGTTCCAGGTAAAGGGTAGTTTGGGGTAGGGGTATTTTTCTCAAAATCTTTGTGTCGCATCCTTGGAAGATACTAAACTTTACCAATTATGGTATTTTACCGACTTTTCGTTTTTGAGTTATTCTTCACAGACACACGGACACACACACACGGATCTTTTTCCGAAAATGCTTTTTTTGGATAAAGGGGACTCTAAAACATATACTTCCGGCGAAATCTCGGTATCGAATTTTAGGGTGCAGTGCAATAGCTTCTCTATACACTATGTACATAGTACATGTAGAGGAAGTAAAAATATCACCGGTTAGTTCTGAGAAATCATTACAGAAAGCGACAGTAGTATCGTATCGGAGACTTTCACTTGTAACATTTGTTACAGAAAGAGGAGTCGCCAGATCTCAAATAAAGAATATTGCGGTGCGGGGAACACAATTGCGAACAAAATACAATTGGATCCTCAATTTACGAAAATCAGTTTTATTACACATACACACACAAACACACAAACACACATACACAAACACACACACAAACACACACACACACAAACACACACACACACAAACACACAAACACACACACAAACACACACATACACAAACAAACACACACATACACACAAACACACACATACACAAACAAACACACACAAACACACACATACACAAACACACACACAAACAAACACACACACATACACAAACAAACACACACACAAACCACAAACACAAACTCACACACAAACTCAAACACACACACAAACACAAACTCAAACACATCATCAAGCACTCACAAACACACACAAACACACACTCACAAACACATGCACACAAACACACAAACACAAACTTACACACAAACTCAAACACACACAAACACAAACTCACACACAAAATCAAACACTCACAAACACAGACACACACATACACAAACACACACAAACACACACAAGCACAAACACAAATACACACAAACACACACTCACAAACACATACACACAAACACACAAACACAAACTCACACACAAAACAAACACACAAACACAAATCACAAACACATACACACAAACACACACACAAACACACACACAAACAGACACACAAAATCAAACACTCACAAACACACACAAACACAAACACACACATACACAAACAAACACACACAAATGCACACAAACACACACAAACACAAACACACTCGCAAACACACACATACAGAAACAAACACTCACAAACACGCACAAACACACACAAACAAACACATTCAAACACAAACTCACACACAAAATCAAACATTCACAAACACAAACACACACATACACAGACAAACACACACAAACACATAAACACACACAAACACACACATACACAAACAAACACCCCAAAACACACACAAACACACACATACACAAACAAACACACACAAACACACACAAACAAACACAAACACATAACACAAATACACACAATTACAAAGAAACACACACAAACACAAAGAAACACACACAAACACCTAGATCTAGAATATCGCGGGAGCGGCTTTCGTGAAACATGTTGGTGCCTCTGTTTTTCACACAAGTCGTGTGTAGGACAGGAGTTCGATAGGTAGTGTCAGACTGAAAAATTCAATGTCATAGCCGGGACTTGAAGCACGGATCTCCCGGTCTCTAGCCGTGTGTAGGAGAGGACTCTGCAGTTGTGTTTCACATAGCACATGAAAGCTGCCAAAGCAAGTAAAGTAATTATGGTGTTTTTGAGTATAAATCGCCTGTTCTATTGAACATTAATGACAAAAAACACGATGTTAAAATGCCTAAGGCTTTGTAGTGCCAATCTATATATAATACATTAATATATTTACAGGTGAGACGTTTATGGAGTAGTAATATATTCTTTACATGTCTCTAAAGGAACGCAAGGCTCTTGGGAAATTGCAATGTATCAGCATAAACGGCTAAATCCCAAGCAACGCCAGATGTTTCAGTATCATAAACCACCTGTGTTATTCCTTGAATAGAACACACAGCAGAGAATTGCACAAACATCTTTTCCCATATCTATTCCATCAGTAAAATGATCTGAGAAGAAATACACTATCCCTGAACTGGGAACATGTACATGCTTTTCTAGTTTTCCACATCTTATGCAGCTTTGTATCTCTTTATCTGTTGGTCATTTTCCGGTTCTAAACTGTGTCTTGAAGTATCACTTATATTACTATACATATTAGAACTAACGCCACAAATAATAAACATAGAAAATGTTTATCTCGTAGATAGAAAAAGGTTCTAAACATACACATATTTATTTTTATAGCAAATAGTGCAGTAGAGCAAGAGATATGGTCAATAGATGAAATGATTAATAATCTGGAACAAAATATGGTTTTCAGAATATTTATTCAATTTTCGAAATTTACAAAATGCAATATAAGATCAGAAGGAAAATATATTTGAAACTCCGGCGGAAAAATACATTTGAAATGAAATGAAGTTTTATGGACGGACGCTCTTTAACTATTGTGGTTCTCAGCGTCCCATTCTCTTCAGGTAGTGAAATACTACTTAATTCTCCTCAGAGGCCCTTTTATCAGGTTTCAGGTTCCTCTACGAGCCATATATCTACGACCGGAACCAACGGCTTTATTTCCCTTCCAAAGGGAGCCATCTTAAGGATTGTACGCCATCGTCCTCCGCCGGGTGTGAACCCGTGACCTTCATTATACCCATTACCCCACAAAAGGTAACGAAATACACACAAGTGGCAAAAATAAACTTTCTTGCTTAAAGTTTCAAGAAGATGTTGTAAATGTAGGATCACAAACTAAATATACATGTGACAAAAATAAACTTTCTTGCTTAAAGTTTCAAGAAGATTTTGCAAATGTAGGATCACAAACTAAATATAAACGTGGCAAAAATAAACTTTCTTGCTTAAAGTTTCAAGAAGATGTTGTAAATGTAGGATCACAAACTAAATATACATAAGTGGCAAAAATGAACTTTCTTGCTTAAAGTTTCAAGAAGATGTTGTAAATGTAGGATCACAAACTAAATATACATGTGACAAAAATAAACTTTCTTGCTTAAAGTTTCAAGAAGATGTTGTAAATGTAGAATCACAAACTAAATATACACAAGTGGCAAAAATAAACTTTCTTGCTTAAAGTTTCAAGAAGATGTTGTAAATGTAGAATCACAAACTAAATATACACAAGTGGCAAAAATAAACTTTCTTGCTTAAAGTTTCAAGAAGATGTTGTAAATGTAGGATCACAAACTAAATATACACAAGTGGCAAAAATAAACTTTCTTGCTTAAAGTTTCAAGAAGATGTTGTAAATGTAGGAACACAAACTAAATATACACGTGGCAAAAATAAACTTTCTTGCTTAAAGTTTCAAGAAGATGTTGTAAATGTAGGATCACAAACTAAATATACACGTGGCAAAGCTTGTGAAAATAAACTTTCTTGCCTAAAGCTTCAAGAAGATGTTATAAATGTAGGATAACAAACTAAATATACACGTGGCAAAGCTTGTGAAAATAAACTTTCTTGCCTAAAGCTTCAAGAAGATGTTATAAATGTAGGATAACAAACTAAATATACACGAGGCAAAAATAAACTTTCTTGCTTAAAGTTTCAAGAAGATGTTGTAAATGTAGGATCACAAACTAAATATACACGTGGCAAAACTTGTAAAAATAAACTTTCTTGATTAAAGTTTCAAGAATATGTAAATGTAGGATCACAAACTAAATCTACACGTGGCGAAACTTGTAAAAATAAACTTTCTTGCTAAAGTTTCAAGAAGATGTTGTAAATGTAGGATCACAAACTAAATATAAATTTACTTTTAACTTGAGCTAATAACAAAAGAAAAATAAACAACAAATGATATTAAATTCAATTGAAATTTTATAAAGTGAAAACAGTGTATTACATTTTATAAACCCATTTGAACAAATTAAAATAAGTCATCCTAAACAAAGAAAATAAAGCATTTGTTCTAAGTAGAACAAAATCTTGATTTATAAGTAAATGAATAACTGGGAAAACTAATGTAAAAAGAAAATAAACATAATTTAAAAAGTGTAATTGGACATAATAATACAGTCGCACTCAGCAATTAAACACAGTAAGCTTCTGTAATAGAAATTTGTGGATAAAAAGATCTTGACTGTCTCAGGACGGCATTAAATAGAAATCTGATGTGTTCCATTCACACGACTTTCTCAACATCTGATCAACACATTATTATTAAAAAACCTATTCTTCTATTTACTTAATGCTAATTGAGAAAAAATGGCAGTAAGCTTCCTCGTAAGTAGAACGGAAATAAGGAAATGTACAAGGCTAAATCGATAGTCAAATCTTTTAAAAGCTGTGACTGAAGTTCCTTTGTTTGTGTGACCAGGAGTTGACAAATTCCTGAATGAGAACGGTATAAGCATTTTAAAGGAATATCTCAAAAACTGCCAACTCCATGAGAAAATGTATATAACATAACATTTTATGACTGGTAATCTTTTGTCTCTCTTACGGGTTACCAGTTATGCAAACTTCCGCAAAATGCATACGGAATAAACATGCATTCAGAGGCTATTCCCGGAAAATTTAAGATTTACATTTTATTTATTACATAAATGTCTTAAAATAAGGGATTTTATCAAAATCGTAACAGCCATTTTTCAAAAACAAAGTTTTCGAAGTTTTTTCCATGTAAAGGGTAGTTTGGGGTGGAGGGATTCTTCTCAAAACATTCAAGTCGCATTCTTGGAAGTTAGTAATCTTAAATACCATGTTAGGTATTTTATCGACTTTTCGTTTTTGTGTTATCGCGTTCACGGACACACACCCACATGGACCTTTTTCTGAAAATACTTTTCTGGATACAGGGGACCCTAAAAAGTATATTTCTGGTGTATTCTCGCTATCAAATTTTTGGATGGAATACGATATTACATAGTACGTGTAGAGAAAGTAAAAAGCGAAAAATGATGAAAAAGAATATAGTAAGCCTTGCCTACCCTACTGGTCCCTTACTTTTGGTAAAACTTCTAATCTACAATTTTATGATATTACATAATTCTTTACATTGTACCTATAAACTAGAAGTTCCTTTGGTAACCTTTCTTAAAGCTCGTAAAAAGAAAATAAACTGTTATTTATTATATTGACACATAATGTACTCAGGGGTATAGGACGACACCATATATTACTTTCTCTACACGTATTATGTACATAGTGTATAGAGAAGGTATTGTATTGCACACAAACATTCGATACCAAGATTTCACCGAAGAAACATGCGTTGGGTCCCCCTGAATCCAAAAAAAAAAAAGCATTTTCAGAAAAAGGTCGATGTCTGTGTGCGTGTGTCTGTCTGTTTCTGTGTGTGTATGTGTGTGTCTGTTTGTGGACAGCATAGCTCAAAAACGAAAAGACCGTTAAATACCAAACTTGGTATTTCAGAATGTTATCTTCCAAGGATGCAACACTACGATTTTCAAGAAATTCCCCCCACCCTAACTACCCTTTACATGGAACTTTTTTCGAAATGTTTGATTTTCTTAAAAATAGCATTAACGATTTTGATTAAAACATCGTATATTAAAGATATTGACCTGACAAATAAAATGTATATCTTGAATTTTCTGGGAATAGCCTATGAAGACTGCTTTATTCAGGATGAATTTTACGGAATTTTGCATAACTGCTAAACTCTAAGCTATGGACAAAAACTTACCAGACAAAAAATGTAGATCCCTTTAAAACAGACAATTTATGTAATATACATTTTTTCTTGGAGTTGATCATTTTTTGGATATTTCTTGTTTTTGGTTTCAGCTTGGAAAAACATTTTTCTCATACAGGAATTTGTCAACTCTTGTCCATACAAGCAAAGGAACTTCAGTCAAATAGCAACCAGCTTTTGACTATCACTTTAACCTATAGTAGTCCCTTATTTCGCTTCTACTTATAAGGAAGCAAGCAATAAGACTATTTCTGCTAATTGTTTCTCGATTAGCATCAAGTAAATAGAAGCATAAGTTTTTTAACAATACTTTATTGCAGAGATGTAGAGAAAGGCATGTGATGGAATACATGAGATTGTTTTTTCTATTTCCAGAAGCAGGTTTAAAGCCTTAGAGACCAAACTATGGACTGGTGTAATCAGCCCACAAGGAATTTGTGGACGTAAATAAATGTTTAACTCCAAATAATAGAAAATAAATAAATCAGAGACGTGCTCTGCTATAAAATGTAACACCGCATTCATATGCAAAACATTCAATGCATACGAAAATAGGTAAACAATTTGAGCACCATTTAGATGGGAATGAACTGGTTAGATCTTCATTCCAGCTGTTAATGAACGCAGCAAAATTGAGAATCATAAAAAACTATTGTTTGTGTGCCAATCTGGACAATTGTGTTCCGTTCGCAACAAGCATACCATATGGTAGAACAACAATATGGCAGAACATGGAAAAATAGATTAACCTATTAGGGTTCTAGAAAAAGCAACTAGTCTAGTGCAGTCTAGTATTGTAATGTGATACTGCTGCAGATAGCAATGGTTACTATTTTAAATTAAAACTAGAAGAGAAAAAGTGCACAAAAAGCAGGAAAAACTTGAGCATTGGCATTAAGTAAATCTCCGAACCAAAGAAACTCATGTACGAGTAGTATAGTAATGATTTCGTACAATATTTTGGTTTTATACTGATATTATCTAAAATGCGGTTTAAATATTAAGGGTAGACAAGTCCAGCGAGAGAAATAAATGGTGGGTTGAAATTAGCAACATGGGATGGAGAAGCATTTATACAAAAGTAACAGAATGGAAATAGAGGAAAATAAACATAACAGAATATTGTAAACTAAATTACATTTAGAGAAACTAAAGTTTTAGAAGGATACACAATTATTTATTGTGGAGTAGAACAGCATAGACAAGCAAGCAGCGAAGTAGATATATTGGAAGACCAAAAGTTGAAAGAATGAGCACCAAAGTTGAATTGTACCTATATGACTATGTAGTTAAAAACGAGGTATAAATGGAACAAAAGAAAACATTTTATGTGTTCCTTCACATGACTTTCTCTACATCTCTGCAACAAATGATCCTTAAAAAGCTTATGCTACCTTTTACTTCATGCTAATCGAGAAAACATTAGGAGAAATCGCCTTATTACTTGCTTCCTTGTAAGGGAAATAAAAGTCAAAAATTGGTTCTTATGTGACTCAAGTTTCTTTGTTTGTATGGACAGGAGTTGACAAATTCCTGTATGAGAAAAGCATAAGTATGTTAAAGCTGAAACGAATAACAAGTAATTCATGAGTTCGAATCTTGCTTAGGGAGAGTTACCCAGATAAGGTTCTTTTGGTGGCTTTCCCTTGTCCTGAGAAGACGAATGTCGAGTAACTTTAACCTCCTTGAACCCCGAGATCATTTGAGCATCATTTCATCAATGTTATTCACCGTCCGACATGAAAAACCCCGTTGAAATAGTCAAGCTTAAAAAAAAAAAAATGAATATAACATAAATGGTGTGTTTTAACGAGTTGTACACTTTCTGTTAAGTTAGCTTTTCTCTATCTGTTACGGTTTACCAGTTATTCCACAAAATTCATTCAGAATGAAAAAGTCTACAGAGGCTACTCCCAGACCGTTTTTGAGACATTCCTTGCTATTAGTTTCAGACTTAAATACGTATACCTTTGTCATATGAGAATTTGTCAATTCCTGTCCATACAAACAGTCACATAGCAACCAGCTTTTGACTATCACTTTAACCTATGGCATTCCCTTATTTCGCTTTTACTTACAAGGAAGCAAGTAATAAGAATATTTCTGCTAATTTTGTCTCAAATAGCATGAAGTAAATAGAAGCATAAACTTTTTAACAATAATTTGTTGTAGAGATGTAGAGAAAGTCATGTCTATGGAACACATCCTGTAAATATCTTTAATATATGGTATTTAAATCAAAATCGTTAAGGCCATTTTTGAAAAAAATCAAACATTTCGAAAATGTTTCCATGTAAAGGGTAGTTTGGGGGGGGGTATGTTCGTCAAAATCTTCGTGTCGCATCCTTGAAAGATACTAAGCTTATATACCAAGTTTGGTATTTTACCGACTTTTCGGTTTTGAGTTACCGTGTTCACAGTGAACAGGTTTCTTTGGGAACTGCAACCCTTGCATTCTTAAGTTAGCAATATGGAACTGTTTGCAAGGAAGCGGCCCAGAATGAAGAGCCTCAACTTTCTTCACAGCAGGAACGAAGATTGATTCAAGCGGTCAAGCTACTCCATACACTTTCCCGTTCGGAAAGTAGCGGAGAAGTATGTGTGTCGAGTTTCGTTTGTCCTCAGGGCCTCTCTGACACCTGGTGTCAAGGACGGCACGAATAGAGAGGACACATTAATATCTCACCGGTCGCAGCCTTGTTCGCTTCACACTGAATAACCCTGATGACACTGCTTTGGCAAGTAGCAGGCATTTCTATGTCCAAAGAAAGTCACAAAAAATCTGATGTGTTCCATTATCTGACTTTCTCTTCATCGCTGTAACAAATTATTGTTGAAAAGCAGATTCTTCTATCTACTTTATGACAATCGAGAGAAATATTAGCAGAAATTTTCCTAATTAATCGCTCCTTGTAAGTAGAAGAGAAACAAGGAAATACACTTGGCTAAAACGATAGTCAAATCTTAAAAGCTGGTTGTTATGTGGTTGAAGTCCGTTTCTATGCTTGGTCAGGAGTTTACAACTTTCCGTGTGAGAAAAGTTTAAGTATTTTACAACTGAAACAAATAAAAATAGGATATCTCAGAAGGGCTCAATTCAAAGAAAAACACGTTTATGATTTAAATTGTTTGTTTTAAAGTGATCTACATTTTTGAGTAGTAAGTTTTTGTCTATTTATTACGGTTTACCAGTTACGCAAAATTCAGCCAAATTCATTTAGAATAAAGAGGTCTTTAGAGGCTATTCCTAGATAATTCAAGATATATACATTTGATTTGTCATATTAATATATTTAAAATTGTATTTTAATCAAAATCGTTAAACCATTTTTTTTTAAACAGTACCAGAGTTTGGTCTGGACACCGGCGCTGTATCCCCTGTTTACATTTCCTCCCTAAATTTACTGTATGATTATTGGTTTTACTATTCCTTTACACAAACGTATACACATTGCACAAACATATAACACCCATGCCCAAGGCGGGACTCGAACCCACGATCCCCTGCCCACGAAGCACCAAAGCGAAACGCCTTAGCGAACGTGGCCATGGGACCGGCTTTTTGAGAAAATCAAAATTTGACAAAATGTTTCCATGTAAAGGGCAGTTTGGGTTGGGGGGATTTTTCTCAAAATCGTCGAAGATGGAAGATACTAAACTTAAATACCCAGTTTAGTACTTTACCGATTTTTCGTTTTTAGTTATCGTGCTCAAAGACACCCGGACACACACACACAGATCTTTTGCTGCAAATTTTTTTTTTTTTGGATCCAGGAGACCCTAAAACGTAATTTCCGGTGAACTCGGTATCAAATTGTTGGGCGGAATGGAATACCTTCCTATACACTATGTACGTAGTGCGTGTAGAGAAAGTAAAAAGCTGAGCAGCAGTGTTCTCTTAAGAAGGGTTTCATCTGTCATGTCGAAGAAGAATCAAGTATGCGGGAATATTTGGTACCCTACCATTTGTTTAAAACAGCAAACTGTATCCAATAAGAAGCTGTTTTCTATCCATTCTTTGACAATGTCTTATTTTAGCTTACTTGAATAAATATTAAATTTAATCGTACCTCTACACACTAGGCCAACATTTACAGCATGTAATTGTGAAGTTTACAACCCGTGAACAACTCAAACACTTGGTTAAAACTTGCTGACTACAACAATGCTAGTAGTTACTAGTGCAAAATTCACATTTTTAAAGTATAATAGTATCAAAGATATGTGTATATGCAGTTTTTACCTTCTCTACACATAGGTACTGTATACAGAATGATTTATGTAGAACTGACATATTTCTGTCTTTAATTATTCCGTTGGAAATTCATTCAATGACCCAATTTTAGCACCAAATTAACCAGAATGGTCTGGAGTTTTGATTCCTTGTCAGTAGATGCGCAGATGTTTATGTTTTATTCCTAATGTCATTGTTGGCAGATGTTTCGACATTTTGTTCTTGTAGTCAACGTGAAAATGCAGTACGATGTAGAGCTGAGTCAAGGATATTTTCAGCAAGATGGCGCTACATGCCATACATCAAATGAATCCATGAACCTAATTGCAAGTTTCTTTGACGACCGGATAATTTCCAGGAACCTATGGCCACCGAGATCTCCGGATTTGACATCGCCGGATTTCTTTCCATGGCGTTACTTAAAAGACAGGGTTTACGCCACACGTCCCCAGACATTGGACGATCTGAAGCACATGACAAAGAAGATTCAAACTATTGACAACAGAGTCCTCCAACGAGTGGCCAGTGCGACGTGTTGAGTTGTGTCTTATGTCTTTCATTAATGAAAAAAATGTGTCAGGTCTATATAAGTCACCCTGTACATAGTGTATAGAGAAGGTATTGTATTGCACCCAAAATTAGATGGAGAGATTTCTCCGCAAAAATATCTTTTGAGATCCCCTCAATCCCAAAAAAAAGTATTTTTAGAAAAATGTCCGTATGTGTGTGTGTCTATGGGCAGCATAACTAAAAACGTTAATTCCGTTAAATACCAAACTTGGTATTTAAGTTCAGTATCTTGCAATAATGCGACAAGAAGATTTTCAAGAAAATTCCTCCAACTACCCTTTACATGGAAAAGTTGTCTAACAATTTTGATTAAAGTATCGTATATTAAAGATATGTACATTACAAAATAAGTGTATATTTTTAATTTTCTGGGAATAACCTCCGAAGACTTCTTTATTCTGGATGACTTTTAGGGAATTTTGTAAACCATGAGACATAGACAAAATTCTACTTAACAAAAAACGTAGATCTTGTTAAAACACACAACTTATGTTATACACATTATTTTCGTGGAGTTGACCGTTTTTAAGATATTCCTTGTTTTTGGTTCAGTTTTAAAAAAGTTATACTTTTCTTATACGGGAACTTAACTCCTGGCCACGCAAAGAGACGGACTTTGGTCCCATAGCAACCACATATTAAAACATTTTACTGTCGTTTTAGCCTAGTGTATTCCCTTATTTCCCTCCTACTTATAAAGGAACTAAGTAATAAGCTCCTTTCAGGTAATGCTTAGCTCTATTAGCATAAAGTAGATAGAAGAATAAGCTTTTAACAATAATGTGTTACAGAGAAGTAGAGAAAGACATTTGAATGGAACAAATCAGACTATTTACGAGTATACACAGCAAGAACAGTTCCTCTTAAGAAAACATATTAACTTTAATGATTATATTTTGTAATCTATAAATGAAGCAGACATTAAGCTGTCTATTACACTTTCAATTACCAATACAAATATATTCACTTATGTATACACCTAAGAGAATGTGTATAATATAGAAAAATCTTGTGTTCCATTCACATGACTTTCTCTACATCTCTGTAACAAATTATTCTTAAAAAACTTATGCTTCTATTTACTTCATGCTAATCGAGAAAAAATTAGCAGAAATAGTCTTATTACTTGCTTCCCTGTAAGTAGAAGAGAAATAAGGGAGTACCATAGGTTAAAGTGATAGTCAAAAGCTGGTTGCTATGTGACAAGTTTCTTTGTATGGACAGGAATTGACACATTCGTTTATTAGAAAAGTATAAATTTTTCAAAGCTGAAACTAAAATCAAAGGAATATATAAAAACGTGCAACTCCACGAAAAAATGTATATAACATAAATTGTGTATTTTAACGTACTCTACATTTTTTGTCTGGCAAGTTTTTGTCCATCTCTTACGGTTTAGCAGATATGTAAAATTCTGTAAAATTGATCCAGAGGCTATTCCCATAAAATTCAACATGCACATTTTATTTGTCAGGTAAATATCTGCAATATACGATATTTTAATCAAGGTCGTTAGAGCCATTTTTTAAGAAAATCAACATTTTCGAAAAAATTTCCATATAAAGGATAGTTGGGGGGGGGGATTTTCCTGAAAATCTTCGTGTCGCATCCTTGGAAGATACCAAACTTAAATGCCAAGTTTGGTATTCAACGATCTTTTCGTTTTTGAACTATGCTGTCCACAGACACACACACACAGACACACACACACACACACGTGTATCTGTGAACACGATAACTCATAAACGAAAAGTCGGTAAAATACCAAACTTGGTATTTAAGTTTAGCATCTTCCAGGGATGCGATACGAAGATTTTGAGAAAAATCCGCCCACCCCATCTTCCCTTTACATGGAACTTTTTGAGAAGATTTTGACTTTCTCATAAATGGCTGTAACGATTTTGATTAAAATATCACATATTAAGGGTATTTACCTGACAAATAAAATGAATATCTTGAATTTTCTGGGAATAGCTTTTGAAGACTACTTTATTCTGGAGGAATTTTATGGAGTTTTGCATAACTGCTAAACCGTAAGAGATGGATAAAAACTTACCGCACAAAAAATTTAGAGTACGTTAAAACACAAAATTTATGTTATACCCATTTTTTTCGTGGAGTTGAACGTTTTTGATATTCCTTGTGTTTGGTTTCAGTTTTAAAAATCTTATATTTTTCACATACAGGAATTTGTGCAGTTTTTTCCACATAAACAAAGGAACTTCAGTGACATAGCAACCAGCTTTTGACTGTCACTTTAACGTATGGTATTCCCTTGTTTCGCTTCTACTTGCAAGGAAGCAAGTAATAAGACTATTTCTGCTAATTTTTGTCAATCAGCAGGAAGTAAAGAGAAGCATAAGCTTTATAACAATAATTTGTTGCAGAGATGTAGAGAAAGTCATGTGAGCGGACCACATAAGGTTTTTGTGTGGTATTGCTTGCCATACTTGCCTTTCCCACATACATTTGTTTCTTATATCTGAAGGCAATCTCTCCCTCGCTCCCTTTATTATGAACACAGATTTCATAATTTATGTTACATATATACAGTAGAGCCTCGTTAATCCGGTCTTATAGGGGCGAGTTAATGCAAGTCCGGATTAAATAAAATAACCTATGAAATGAGATAACGTACAAATTTAAATTCTCTGTTCAATAAAAAGGTGTATTTTAAATTTAAGAAATAGCAATATTATTTAGTATACAGAATATCGTCGTTGTGCTGTGTCATTGATCGCACTTGACACGCTTAATGGTTTGAAAAATAACTGCTTATCTTTTTTTTTATCTCTTTGACATCAATTTCTTAAATAATTAACTCGCGGATATGCCTCAAATGTCCGTAATATGCAGACATGTTTTCATTGTTGTTATTTTCAACCTTGGAAAGGTCAACAAGCTGCCAGCAGCTGCGGCACAAACCGGGACTGATGGGAGGCAGTGAGAGTGAAGGTTGTCACGTATTAAACGGCTGTTCGGATAAAGAGAAGTCCGGACTAATAGCGTCCGGATTAATGAGGTTCTACTGTATATATTTATAATATTTTATACTGGCAATGTGAGGAACACATTTGGGTGCAATAGCCATCTCTGAGACCGAAAAATGTCATTCCTGTATCTTGATGGATTACACAGAAAAGTGCGCCAATATGTCATTATTTTAAGAATATATTATACGTGATGTGCATATGATATTCAGTTTCAAAATATATAGATCATATTATATGGGTAGTGCTTGAAAATGATTGCTTAATTCAGTATTAAAGTTTAATTTCATTATTTTAAATAGTTTTTATAAATTTAAAATTAAAGTGAGCTTCAAGCAACAGTGAAAACTTGACCCACCAACTACCCAGTGACCCCTTTGTGTTCTAATTCACGGTCACTGTATCAATGAGTGTTTCATACGTAATTAGGAGATTGCAATTTGTTGTACAGTCATTTAATTAGTATGTTTTACATAGTTTACATAGTGAACATGTACAACAACTGAATAACCTATACACAAAGCAATTTTCTAGCACACTTTTCAAAATATATACTAACTTCAAAATAATTTCTTTATACTGGCTGGAGTATAATCCGGGCTTGTGGGCCGTGGTCTACTGGGCTCCTCCTTCTTTTTCGTCTGCCGTAGTCGCAGAAGAAACGTCCACTAGAGCACTTCGACCTCGCCGCTGCCTCCGAAGATGTCTGCCGTAGTCGCAGACGAAACGTCTGGGAAGAAGAAGGAGGAGCCCAGTAGACCACGGCCCACAAGCCCGGATTATATTCCAGCCAGTATTGACACCGGCCGTGAAAGCCTAAGAATTTCGATGAACTTCTTTACATTCTGTTTTCATTTTAAAAAACCTGATGTGCTCCATTCACATTACTTTCTCTACCTCTCTGTAATAAATTATTATTAATAAGCTTATTCTTCTGTACTTCATGCTAATCCAGTTAAACGTTAGCGGTTTTATTACTTAGTTCCTTAGAGGTAGAAGAGAAATAAGGGGATACACCGACAGTCACAGTGCGGTTGCTATGGTATAGAAATCCGGTTTTTTGCGTTGCCAGGTGTTGACAAGTATTAGGTATTTTAAAACTGAAATCAATAACAAGAAATATCTTACAGACGGTCAACTCCAGGAATAAACGCTTTAATTATAAATAGTGTGTTTTAACGCGCTCTACATTGTTTTAATCTATCTCTTACAGTTTACCAGTTACACAAAATTCCGTAAAATTTGTCAGAATAAAGAAGTCCTCAGAGGTTATTCCCAAAAAATTCATGACTTACATTTTATTTGTCATGCAAATATCTTTAGTACATGATATTTTAATCAAAATCGTTTAAGCCATTTTTGAGAAAATTAAAAATTTTGAAAATTTTCTTAATAAATTTCGTGTCGCATCCTTGGAGATACAGTATTAAATACCAAGTTTGGTATTTAACGAACTGTTCGATTTTGTTCTATGCTGTCCGCACACACACACACACACACGCGCGCGCGCGTGGATCTTTTTCTAGATATGCTTTCTTTGGATTCATGAGGTTCCTAAACATATACTTCGGGTAAAATTTCTGTATCGATTTTATGGGTGCAATACAATATCTTCTCTGTGCATAGTACGTGTAAAATAAGTGATAAAATGTAAAGCTTTAGTAAAGCGTAGTGTATCTTGATAACTGAAATGTAGTTTTATTTATGGACGCTCTTTAACTCCTGTGATTCTCAGCGTCCCATTCTATACTGGGCGTGAAAGACCACTTAATTTTGCTCAGAGGCCTCTCTATAAGGTTTGAGGTTCTTTTACGTGCTATTAATCTACGTCACGGGACCAACGGCTTTATTGCCCTTGCGAAGAAAACCATGCTAAGTATTTTACGCCCGAAAAATCCATCCTCCTCAGCAGAGATAGAACCCGAGACCTTGGGTATATGAAGTCAACATGTTATCCACTAGACCAAGAAGGGCCATTTTGTTAATTCTAATCAGCTTATCTAGTGGTATAATTTAAGCGGCTCACCATTGAAAGCTTTACCAAACATATTTTGGACAAGCTAATAATTGAGAAGTTAAATACATTATAAAAATAATAATAGTTAATAATAATACTAACAATCATAATAAACAGTAATTCTAATATGTTGTATTGACACATTAACGATGTTACATAGCAGGTTCTCCTGAGCGTGTTTCTCTGGTTAATTATTGCAGCATCGTTTTAATAATAACTTTCTACTTTCACTGTTCATAAATAATTAACTGTATTAAACAAATAGGCGAGTTGTTATTGTATACGAAATTTAAAATTCTTCCGGAAAACTACAAAATGCACACATTCTGTTTTGGAAGATTGTTGAAGCAAAGTAAACGGGTCAGCTAATTCTCAGGCGTTCTTGCGTAAGAATAACATTTGCCATATGCTTCAAGTGGGCATGGCAGCCATTCGCTCACCTCACAGTTTTGGAAAGCAATATTTCGGCAATCGTGTAAACTAACAGGAAGCTATTGCAAGTTGAACTTCAACACACTTGTAGAACAAGTGTTATTATTGTGTTTCGATTATGTAATGGACCTGAAGAAAACGCACCTAGTGTCGGGTGCTTTGCTTAAACAGACACGTTTAATCAGTACGAAGTGAATGTGCGGCTGCAATAGCTTAGGTGGTTAAGGCGAGCTTCTGCTGGACAATAAAGAGGTCAGGTGCTGGATCCAATCCTGTATATTCCTTAAAAACTAGTTTTATGACCTGACACTTGACATATTAATGGAACCTCTTTCTGATAAAACTCCTCCCATAGAGCAGCAAATAGCATGGCTAGTTTTATCTCGTAAAGGTTCTAATATACGCGTCCGTCTTATGAACGCTGCAATACGACTGAACTTTTACAACTGAATGCTTTATAAAATGCCGCAAATAAAAATATGACGTGTTCCATTCACATGACTTTCTCTACATCTCTGTAATAAATTATTGTTCAAAAGTTTGTTCTTCTATCTACATCATGCTATTCGAGATAAATGTTAGCAGAAATTTCCCTTAGTACTTGATTCCTTGTAAGCAGAAAGGAGTACCATACGTTAAAGTGATAGTCAACAGCTGGTTGCTATGTGACTGAGGTTCCTCTGTTTGTATGGACATGTGTTGATAAACTCCTGTATGAGAAAAGTATACGTTTTTCAAAGCTGAAACCAAAAATAAGGAGTATGTCAAAAACGACGAACCCCACGAAAAAAATTTATATAACATAAACTGTGTATTTTAACGTGCTCTACATTTCTTGTGTGTTAAGGTTTTGTCCCTCTCTTACGGTTTAACAGTTATCAGAAATTCCGTAAAATTCATCCAGAATAAAGTAGTCTTCAGAGGTTACTCCCAGAAAATTCAAGATATACATTTTATTTATGTAAATATATTTAATATACGGTAGTTTAATCCAAATCGTTAAAGCAATTTTTGAGAAAATAAAAAATTTTGAAAACTTTTCCATGTAAAGTGTACTTTGGGGTGAAAAGATTTTTCTCAAAAGCTTCTTGTTGCTACCCTAGAAGATACTAAAATTAAATACCAAATTTGTTATTTCACCGACTTTTCGTTTTTAAGTTATGATGTTCACAGACATACTGACACACATTGCCCTTTTCCTAAAAATTTATTTTTTGGATACAGGGGACCCTAAAACGTATATTTGCGGTGAAATCTCGGTATCGAATTTTTGTGTGGAATGTAGTACCTTCTATTTACACTATGTACATAGTTGTAGAGAAAATAAAAACGGAAATTATAATTATATTGAGTATGAGATGTTCTTGTGGAGTATGGTGGTAGTCATTTTGAGGTTTATTATACACCTGTCCTTTTTCAGAGGTTACTTTAAACCTCGTGGTAGTATATACAGTAATAGTCATTAATACGTTTATAGTTAGCAAATAACATAGTTAACACCCTGCGAGATAACTGCAACTGCATAAACATTTTAATACTGAGAGGAAATTGCTTGTTGAATGTAACCGTAATTAAAATAATGTTTAAAACATAAATTGGCTGATAAGATCTTAAGTAATAATTTGCTCATATAAAAGAATTTACTGACCTCCTGTACATTTAGAGCGGAAGAGAGAGTTTACATCGACTTCAGTAAGGATGTCTCAGTAGGCCGTGCACACACACATTTCCAGGTGTAGCATCAGTTGCTGGATTTACACGAAATTGGTGTCAATAGAAAGAGAAACTCAAGCAATGGCAGGAAATGTGGAATAGTAGTTTATTTATTTATTTTTGTAGTTTTAAAGTCCTTTAACCTGGTTAGTCATATTGGGCGATGAATGAAATTCGTAATATGATGCTCAAATGATCTAGGGGTCCATGGAGCTTAAAGTTACTTCGTCTTCTGAGGATAAGGGAGAACCCCGAAAAAAAGCTTATCCGAGTAAATCACCCTAAGCGAGATTCGAACTCACTACCTTTTGAATGACAGGCAGGCAACTTAACACTACACTACCCAGGAGGGCCAATAGTAAATTGTTGACCAAAACAACTGACGGTACACATTGTACAGCATTTAGAGTATAATGGCATCTCGCTCAACGGGAAGTTGCAGAAAGATGGACTGGGCCCGCTAGAAACTAAGATCAGGTCGTGTAGCTGGCCCCCAAGGTCTCCTGACTTGACCGAGCATAACCTCTGATCACTGCGGCCATCGAGCCCAGATAGTTTGTAACGCGCCTGGCAGAGTGGAATGTTCAGCACACATTCAGCGTCTTAGAGCTAGATACAGCTGCTTGAGTTTCTCTATCTAATGTAATGTAAAGCATAATTTGACAGCAGATTATACATGTTAATATCCGGAGAATGTTTCATGGACATGCTGTACTTAGTGAGCTGCAGTAGGCGAGGAAAGTTCGCTTTAATGACCCTAATTTATCACTAATAGTGCGACTTGCATTATAGCTTTAGGACAAATATTAATTGCTTAATAATATGAGCCACAAGTCGTTATTATCCGCAATGAGAAGGATGGACCTGATACTCAAAAGAAAGGGAAAGTTTACAGATACAATCGAGCGGAAGTGAGGGGCAGGAATGTGGTAAGAGTAAATGAAGCTTAGCGGCTTCCTTCGGTGAAAACTGACTTCCTTTGAGCAACAGTCAACCTTTAAGTTGAGTAGCACAGCGACCCTTAATGGCCGACATCCCGTCTATCTGCGCGCAAAAATAAACAAACAAATAAAATAAGATCAAAAATGATTTTAGATAATAAACCGTTAGAACAAGTGAATGATATATTTAGAATGTAACTTCAATTATTGGACAAGAACTGAAAGAAATATGAATAAAGAGATTTCAAAATTCCAAATGATATGTGGAACTATACATGGAACAGTGAGAAATAAAACAAGAAAGGAAAGTGGGTTACAGTTTTACAAAACAATGGCGGTCCCTACACTATTATCTGGAAGCGAGGCATGGTCACCTCAAAGAAAAAATTAACTTTTTAAGGCAAACAAAAGGATGTACAAAATTAGATCAAATCCGGAATGAAGATATAAGAACAGAACTTAATATAGAGTCAATAAAATCCAAAATTGAAAAATATCAGAACCAGTGGATGCATGTTGAAGATTGGCAGATTCTAAAGTGCCTAAGCTTGCATTTGAGTATGAACCAAAAGGAAGGAGAGATGTCGGGCGACCCAAGAAAATGTGGAGGGGGAACAAGTGCGTGACGGAACGGGCAATCATACCATGAAGTGAAGAAGAAGAAGAAGAAGAAGAAGAAGAAGATAAAATTAAAAAATAGAAATAAACGAGACAAATAAAACGTATCTCAACGATCGTAGCATTACAGCATCGTAATATTAGGTTTATAGTTAAAATTAAGATTTAATCAAAATACACAAGGAAATGAAATAAATTTCTCATTCAAGTTTTATAACATAGAAAGGTTAAAACCAAGAGTATAAATAAATCACTAAACGTGGGGGTTTAATGCATGTTTGTGAAAAAACCTGAAGTGTTTCTTTCACATGACTTTATTTAGGTGTTCGGCAAACAAACTTTCCTTACAAAGCATTATTCTATTACCTACATCTTGGTAATCATTAGCAGAATTGTATTAGTGCTTGCTTCTTTTTAAGAATGTAGAAGGGAAATGGAATGCAAAACATAAGCAATATATTTTAAAAGTTGGTCGCTATATGAAACAATTGAAATTCAGTTCTCTTAGCTTGCAAGGAATAAACAAAAGAGGGGGGGGGAAAAAAAAGATGCTTCCCTTTCGAGAAATGTTTAAGTAGGTACGTGAAAACTGAAACTAATATCTCGAAAACGGTTAACTCTACAAAACAAAACAAAACAAAACAAATAAAAAAAAAAACATATTAAATAAATTGTATGTTTTAACGAGACCACGCTTTTTGTGTGGTAAATGTTTGTCTATTTATTAGGGTTTACCATTTTTATAAAATTATGCAGAATAAAGAGGTCTTCAGAGGCTATTCCCAAAAAACGCAAGAAATACATTTCGTTTTCCATGGAAATATCTTAAATCAAAAGCTTTAGAGCCATTTCTGTTAACTATTCGATGTAAAGGAGCTTCTTCTGAAAATCTTGTTGCCTCCCAGATATTAAACTTAAATACCATGTTTACCATTTAAGTTTATTGGACTTTTCGTTTTTGAGCCATGCCGCCCACAGACAGACACACACATACACCCTTGTTTCTAAATTTTTTTGAGATTCAGGGGTCTCAAAACATGTGAATGCTCGGTATAGAATTTTTGGGTGGAACACAATACTTTCTCTGTCCACTACGTGCATTTACATACGCGATAAAAAAAGTAAAAATAGCAGCAATTATTTAGTAAATAACAATGGTTACATACAGGATTCATGTTTATATAATTAGTTATTATTACAACTAGTTTACATGCCAATATAACACATTACAGCTTCCAAAACTGAATATTCAAATTTACGCAATGCATATTAAGTTCTAATCCCGCTGGAAAAAGAAAAACATCTGATTTTCTCCAGCTATTCTACAAACTTCTAACAAAAGATTATTTTTCTTTCCACACCATGCTAATCGAGATAAACATTAGCAGAATGTTCTTATTACTTAGTTCCTTATAAGTAGAAGGAGACTAAAGGAATGTGCTATGCTAAAGTGATAGTCAAATGTTTTAAACTCTATCGTTATGCAATTGTCAATGCAAATCGCTTCTTTGCTTGACCAGGAATAGAACAAAAGGTAACGGACACTTCCTGTCTGAGAAAAGTGTAAGTACTTTACAGTTGAATTCAATACAAGGAATATCTTAGAAACGGTTATCTCCTTAACAAAAACGTAAACTACTTACATTTTTGCTTTTGGCGAGATCTACATTTTTGGTAAGGTAAGTTTTAGTCTACCTCTTACGGTTTAGCAGTTAAGCAAAATTCTGGAAAAGTCATCCAGCATAAAGAGCTCTTCAGAAGCTTTTCCCAGAAACTTCAGCGTGTAGTTTTTATTTGAGATGTAACTATCTTTAATATATTGGATTTTAATCAAAATCGATATAAGCACTTTTTAGAAAATCAAAATTTTCGAAAATTGTTCCACAAGAAGGGTAGTTTGATTGCGACACGAATACTTTAAAAAAATCCCCCAATTTATTGAAAATATTCGTGTCACATCCTTGGAAGTCAACAAAAATAAGTACCAAGTTTGGTATTTAACGGTCTTGTCATTTTTAGCTATGCTGTCTACAGACACACACATACACACAGACGTGCAGACAAACACGGATATCTTTCTGAAAACGCTTTTTTTGGACTCCGGGGACCTCAAGACATATATTTCCAGTGAAATCTCGACATCAAAATGTTGGGTGGAAAACGATACTTTCTCTATCTACTATGTAAAGAGGATTGTAGAAAAAAGCCCCGTGCATTTTTTTTTTTTTACCTGACACTTTCATACCTTTGCAGTTTCCTTTAATTTGGAAACACATCGAGAAACTAACATATGGTTTGATAAGCGGTGTTCATCTAATTAAATAACTCAGGTTTCTGTTCCATGTGCAGAAGAATAAACATACTTCCAGATTTTGTGGGTTATAAATGCTCTTATAATAAAATAATAAGTAATTAGTTTTCTGAGAAATCTGTTATCTTTTGTAAAGCTTTGCTATTTAATATAAACATTATTAAAATGTCTTCTTTGTGACGTCAAATGAAGACTTTTGACAAAAGTATTTTGGGGAAATAATATCAGGTTACACTCTAAGGAGAAGAAAAAGAAGAACTAGGAGGAGGAGAACACGTACTTTTCGTTTCTAAATGGAGTAACAAAATTATCTTTCAACAAAAAAGAAGAAAGGAATATTTTTACGTGTATAAAATATTAGCTCTGCATTTTTCCTGCAGTGTGAATTAATCTAAGTATAACTTTTGATGTCTGTTACATCAGTTCCATGTGAGTAAAGAAAACTTCATATGCTGCTAACAGAAAGTTGAACATTTTCATCCTATAGCCTGTCAGGGTAATGAAAAAGCGGCGCAGAAGTTGTGAGCGCAACTAGTTGACGATTACGTCATTCTCCCTTCTTCTGCATGTCCACGTGATATCAGACATGCATGTGCATCACGAGCTATTGTCAGGGTGGGAGAGAGGCCGGCAGTGGGTGACTTCTTTATTCTAATTGTTGATGCGGAGTTTTTGCTATCGCTGAGGGTGAAGTTTTGGGTGGCACCAATCGGGTGCTGGAAGGTTGGAGAGGAGAGGGAATTCTGATAAGAGCACGAGTGTTGTTAGGAACTGTTTCTCGGGGATGTTTTGGAAATGCAATCAGAGTCACCGATTTTTAGACACCTCTTTCATACATAAAATAACACACACAGAAATAGTGTCCCTTGATTTCCTTAGACTGATTTCAAACCACAATCAAATAAGTTTACAACATCTTTCGAACATGCCCTAATAATTTAGTTCCACTACCTCTAAAATTATTAACCTGTTTCTAGAATTTAATGTTGGTAACCAGTCCCCAAAGAATGCATGTGCTTTCTCTCGGTATCTGCGGGTAAGCTGCACGCGATATTCCACTCCAAGTTACTCGGTGGAGTATTTCTTGATATTTTCTCTTATTACTTTTAACGTCGTTCCAGTTCACCAAATTATTGCGGACTAGTTTATACTTTCTGTACACGTACTATGTACAAATTGTGAAGAGAAGGTATTGCGCTCCTCCCAAAAATTTGATACCGAGATTTCACCGGAAATATATGCTTTAAGATCCCCTGTAAACAAAAAATACATTTTTAGAAAAAAGTCCGTGTGTGTCCGTAGTCTGTGAACACGAATAACTCAAAAACGAAAAGTCGGTAAAATACCAAACTTGGTATTTAAGTTTAGTGTATTTCAGGGATGCGACAGGAATATTTTGAAAAAAAAAATACCCCCACGCCAAACTATCCTTTACATGAAACTTTTTTCGAAAATTTTGATTTTCTCAAAAATGGCTCTAACGATTTTGAATAAAATACCGTATATTAAAGAGTGAATGAGTGAATGGTGTTTAAGGGCCCGTCGACAACTAGGTCATTTGGGCCCGAAGTTAAGAAAAAGGAAAACATTAAAAACAAAACTACAGGGTGACAAGTTAAAAAGTACTAAAACCCCTTACAAAGGCGCGCACGAAAAGAGGCCCGCGTGATACAAACAGGGTTAAAAGGTTAAAAAAGCTAAAAACACACACACAAAAAGTGGTCTCATGTGGTAAAAGTCAGAGACTAAAAAGTTAAAAGGGATAAAACTTCACACGCGCATGAAACAAGTCAGAGGTTTTTGCTGAGGCCAATAGCGGCAATAAAGCGAAGCACCTTATCGACGGAATTGGCGTCGTCGCATAAAATGGCAGGTAAAGCGGTACCCAAGCCGATGGATTGCCGTTCGCGATGAAATTTCGGACAATCAAGCAACACATGTGCCACAGACAGACGAACATCGCAGGTCTGACATATATGAGCTGGCACAACGCGTAGAAAATACCCATGTGTTAGCCGAGTGTGACCGATACGCAGACGCGTAAGGATAACCTCGCGGCACCGGTTCGGCTGGCAAGATGTGAGCCATGGCTGTACCGTGTCTTTGAGTGTGCAAAGCTGTGTTCCTGCTAAATTTTGCCAAGATTGCTGCCAGGCTAAAAGTTGAGACCTGCGAAAGCCACGAGAAACATCCCCTGAGGGCACAGCCGCTTCCGAATAATCCTGCAAGGAGCAGGCAGCCTTGGTAGACCTATCCGCTACCTCACCTGCAATACCGACATGACCTGGAACCCATGTGAAGACGAACTGGTAGCCGCAAGCAATCAATTCAGAAAGACGAGATTGAATACGCATAATGAGTGATGAGGAGCTGGTAAACAGCTGCAGAGCCTGTAGGGCACCCAAAGAATCGCTGCAAACAAGAAAACTACCAGGGGCTTAAAGCGAGATAAAATCTAAAAAGTAAAAGATAGCGTACAGTTCGGCGGTGAATACCGAACTGGCGTCCACAAGGCGATAAGTATGTGTTACCCCATTGAAATAAAAGGCACAACCTGTAGCTCTTGCCAGCTGGGAGCCGTCAGTGAATACCCAGTAATTGCTTAGTAGTTCGTAAAACAGTCGCCGAAATACCTCCGGAGCGGTCGAAAGTTTCACAAGGTTGGAGAGGGTCAGGTCGAAACTGGGACGCCTCAGTTGCCAAGCAGGTTCCGGGTATACAAAATCACGCTCCACAGTAGGCAATCTCAGACCCCTATTGGAAAGCAGTTCACGAAACCGAATACCACAGAGGCGTGAAGCAGTGGCGTTTCTCAGATGGCGGTGTGAATAATCCGGGCGTAACACAGGGTTAAAACAAGGATGGCGGGGATCCGCAGACAACTTAGCAGCATACGAAGAAAGTAAAAATGAGCGACGCACTGCCAGTGGGGGTTCACCAGCATCGGCATACAAGCATTCCACACGACTAGTGCGGAAGGCTCCTGTAGCAAGACGTAAACCGATATGATGAACGGTGTCTAAAAGGCGAAGTTTAGAGGCGGTCGCTGCGCCGTAAATAAAACAACCGTAGTCTAGTTTTGAGCGAACGAGTGAACGGTACAAACGCAGCATCACTGAACGATCGCCGCCCCAAGACGCACCAGAAAGCAGTTTGAGGATCCGAAGCGATCGATTACAGGAGGCGCGAAGGTGTCGGATGTGGGGCACCCAAGAAAGTTCACGGTCCAGGTGGAGACCTAAGAACTTCAAGGTCGGAACGAAAGGCAATGGCACATCGTTCAAGCGAAGGTCAGGAGGAGGGTGTACTCCACGGAGACGGTGGAAGTGTATGCATCGCGTTTTCGTAGGAGAAAATCGAAAGCCATTACGAAGTGCCCAACCAGCAAGGGAGTTTATGGCCAGCTGAAGTTGTCGCTCGAGATGATCAGTGCTGTAGGAGCGATAGTATAGCGCAAAGTCGTCCACATATAGTGACGATGAGATTCCACTACGAACGACGGTAGTAATACTGTTGATGGCCACAGCAAAAACAATAACACTAAGAACCGAACCTTGGGGTACACCGTTCTCCTGAATCTTTTCCTCCGAGAGAGTATTGCCAATACGGACACGAAAGCGGCGAAGCTGGAGAATGTTGCACAGAAACAGAGCCAGGTAGCCACGTAACTCGGAACCGTGCAAACTACGAAAAGTACCGTAGCGCCAAGTAGTGTCGTAAGCCTTCTCGAGGTCAAAAAAGACTCCCATGACATGCTGCTTCAGAAAGCATTCTGCACATAAGCCTCCATACGCGCCAGGTTATCGATGCTGGAACGATTGTGACGAAATCCGCACTGCGCGGAACACAGCACATCGTTCGTCTCCAACCACCAGGTAAACCGAATGCCGATCATGCGTTCTAAGGTCTGGCAAACAACGCTCGTGAGGCAAATCGGCCGGTAAGATGATGGAACGGTCCGATCTTTGCCAGGACGAGATATAGGAATGACAATACCTTCTCGCCACATAATAACTCCATGGCACGACAGCTCACGGGGAACCTTGGCCTACCGCCCGGCCGCTGCGTCCCCCATCTCGGTCCACTACAGACGTCATGGATGGGGTGCAGTATTGGAGGGTGAGACGTGGTCAGCGCCTCGAGTCCCCTCTCGCCACATAGGGGGGGAAAACCTGCTCACGCCGGATCCGGTTATAGAGATTCAGCAGTAATGTAACGGCTGCAGGCGGGAGGTGAAGTAGCATTTGTCGGCGAATATCATCGGGACCAGGAGAAGAGTCCCTCTTGTAAAGAATGAGTGAGGTCCGCAAGGGTGAAGGGTGCATTGTACGGCTCACTACAATCACTAGTAAAATCAAGGCGAATGCTCTCAGCAGCCTCCTTAAGGGGAATGAAAGCGTTATCGTAACTTTCCGTTGCACTTGTAGCAGCGAAGGAGGTGGCGAGGGCGTCGGCAATATCCGCTTCGCTGGTGAATGTGGCGCCGTGAACAGTAAGGCCAGGGATTACCGTCCTGGGATATTTGCCGGACATGCGGCGCAGTGAGGCCCACACTCGCTGGGTAGAGCTCCTGCGAGAAAGGGAGGAGACGTAAGATTCCCACGATTTCCGATTGGCATTACCGACGACGTAGCGCGCCTTGGCCCGGGCGCGCTTAAAAGCGACAAAGTTCTCCGTCGTTGGTTGCAGGTGGAAAAAACGAAGAGCTCGTTTCCGTGCATTTAATGCCAAGCTGCAGTCCTCGGTCCACCACGGCTCGGGAATACGCCGAGGGGTAGAAGAGCTCCGAGGAGTACTGTATTCTGCTGCGAGCAACACCGAGCAAGTAAAATACTCCACCATGTCTTCTATGGAAGCACAGTCATCGTAATGGAGATTGAGCAGAGAAGAAAACTTTGCCCAATCGGCCTTGGAGATAATCCAGCGGGGATGCCTTGTGGGCAATGGATGTTGTCCCGAAAAACGAATGTCAATGAGTTAATGATCACTGCCGTGAAGATCTGAAAATACCGACCAATGCAGAAACGGCAGTAAAGCAGGGCTATAAAAAATTACGTCTAGGGCGGAGAAGGTGCCGTAGGCGGAAGATAAAAATGTGGGTGCAGCGGAGTTTAACAGCAATAAACCAATCGCGTTGCAAACGTCTGCGATTATGGTACCTCGAGCTTCGTCAGCAGAAGAACCCCAAAGAACATTGCTCGCATTGACATCGCCCAAAAAGATCAGCGGCGGGGGAATTTGTGCTAACAATGCCCGAAGCTCAGTGTCTGTGATCACATCGTGCGGCGGTAAATAGACATTGCAGACAGAAAAGGAGAAGGAAGGCAATGTCACACGCACAGCTACTGCTTGTAGCGGGGTGTTGAGAGGAACTCTCGTGGCAAGGATGGTAGGCGCCACGAGAGTAACAACACAATTGCAAGCACGCAGGCCACCAACAAAGTCGTGTCTGAAGGACTGAAAATGACGAAGAGGAAGGGTATGATGAGGATGTAAGTTGGTTTCCTTGAGACAAAGGATTGAGGGTGATCGCTGGTGGTTTATATGTTGAAGCTCCGGAAGCCGGGTCCTGATCCCATTGACATTCCCCTGGATTATATCCATGTTGAGATAGAAATTTAAGGTGGTGTAATTTCTTTCTTTCTCACCTTAGCGGATTTGGAACCAACTATCCTAAAACCTGTGTCGTCCTCAGACTCCACCGGTGGTCGGGAGTCCCAAGAAGCCCTTCGGTTCGCAGAACGACAGCGTGATGTGTTCGAAGTTCGGCTCGTCTGTATACTACGTTGGCGGGAACGGTCTCCTGCGAAGGACGAACTGGGAACACATGGATTAACAGACGGTTGAGCTTGCTGCTGTGCATCAGCTGGCGTACACGAGGATGCAGATGATCGAGCAGGTAAAGAAGCAGAGGCTGCGCACAAGTCAGTTTGCGTCGACGCGTCTGCAACAGGCACAGTCTGTAAACCGACAGAGTGAACAAAATTACGGCGAACAGCTGAGGAGTAACCTGTGGTGTTAGCTGTCTTTAGCTGTTGAAAGCGGCGCCGCGCCTCAGGGAAGGTAAGATGTTCCTTCACTCGTAATTCTTGTATACAATTCTCATCTAAGTACCTGGGACACTATCGAGAGCTGGACGGATGGCTTCCTTCACGGTTCACACAACACAGTTCACACAACACAGTTCACACAGCACGGTCCACGCGTACAGGCTGTGTCAACGTGGGCCGCTAGACCGCAACGATCGCAGGTTGCAGGCCGGGCACAGGCGGCTTGGGTATGCCCGAAGCGCTGGCACTTGCTGTGTCAACGTGGGCTGCTAGACCGCAACGATCGCAGGCTGCAGGCCGGGCACAGGCAGCTTGGGTATGCCCGAAGCGCTGACACTTGAAGCACCGCATCGGGTTCGGCACATACGGGCGGACGGCAGCACGTTCGTAACCACAGTATATACATTCTGGAACAATAGTACCCTTGAACGTGAGAAAGATGGTGCGCAATGGGTACTCCTTGCCGTGACGTTTACCATGTAAACGGTACGCCTGACAAACTCGCTGTTCAGAGAGATGGGTGGCAATATCTTCATTGGACAGGTCGTCTAAACTAGAGGCCGTCACAACTCCTCTACAGGTGTTCTTCGACTTGTGGGGGTAAACTTTGACGCTGTACGAACCCAACAGAGTAGCATGAAGCAATTTGGTCGACTGTTCTTTATTTTGGACCTCTACCAGTAGCGTACCGTCTCGCTGCCTCGTCGCGTTTTTAACCTTGCCGCATATCCTGTCAACTTCCCTTTGTATGCAGAATGGACTTATATCACAGAATTTCTTCGTTTGGTTTAACATAGCCATAACAATAAACTGGTCAAAATAAGAAGGTGGTGCGAGGTTTGACATATTGAAAGGACCCCCTTCCGGAACCGCCATCCGGGGGTTAAAGAAGGAAAGACACCAAATCTCCACGGTCTGTGCCGTCACGGGAACCATCCCGTGACCGATACCCAAGACCTACGTCACAAGGGTTACCCTCCAATCACCACTGCTGGTCCATATGCGTATACCGTTCACCATGCACGCCCCGGTTTTAAGCCCCTACCACAGGAATAACCGCCTGTGGCTCCCCGCTCTAGGCCGTGCAGCGACAGAACATATGCACGCATTCAGGGGACTTGTGGTTGATTACGCCGGGGCAACGTCAGCGGTAACACGTCCGGCCCGTGAAACTATCCCAACGACGTAACGCGGTCGTCGGGGCACCATCACAGGCCGGGCTTACTAACAAGCTACGTGAATGTACTTGACGGTATGGACGGGCTCCGCACCTAAGGCTACACATAGGGGCATTGGGGAGGGTGCACCCAACCTTGAAGCCTGGGACCTCCGTAGAGCACACAAATTGGGAGCCGCACTGGAACCGTGGGACAGGAACCACGGGGATAGTGAAAGATCCCTGTTGGTGAGACAGGAGTTAATAAACCTAATTGCCTCACAAACTACTAAGTTCAATAAGCCTAGAAGTGGAAGAGGGTGATAAGTAAACAAACGAAAGAAACAAATACAGAACAAAAGACGTGTCAACAGTGAATGGCGATGGGTAGGGTGAAGTGGCGGTGAGCGGCTCGGGAACCCCCGGCTGCGCCAAACCATACCTACCGTAGTAGGCCCCTGGGGGGCGTATATTAAAGATATTTACCTGACAAATAAAATGCATATCTTAAATTTTCTGGGAATAGTCTCTGAATACTGCTTTATTCTGGATGAATTTTACGGAATTTTGCATAACTGCTAAACCGTAAAAGATAGACAAAATCTTACCACACAAAAAATATAGAGCACGTTACAATTTCTGTCATATTCATGTTTTCGCGGAGTTTATCGTTTTTGAGATAGTCCTTGTTTTCGATTTCACCTTTAAAAAACTTATACTTTTCTCATACAGGAATTTGTCATCTCCTGTCCATACAAACAAAGGAACATCAGTCACATAGCAACCAGCTTTTGGCTTTCACTTTAACCTATGATACTCCCTTATTTCTCTTCTACTTACAATAAAGCAAGAAATATAACTATTGCTGCTAATTTTTTCTTGATTATCATGAAGTATATAGAAGCATAAGCTTTTTAGCAATACTTTTTTACAGAGATATAGAGAAAGTCATGTGAATGCAACACAGATTTTTTGTTTTGTGAGAGTCTTTTAAGAGATGGAAGCACATCACGGCAGCTGTTCTAAGTCGCGACAAATAAAACCGATCTAAGCACAGGCAATCGGCTTCCTTAGTGTCCGACCTTGGAGAGAGTTCAGTGTGCTGCATACGTAGAGACAAATAAAACCGATCTAAGCACAGGCAATCGGCTTCCTTAGTGTCCGACCTTGGAGAGAGTTCAGTGTGCTGCATGCGTAGAGACAAATAAAACCGATCTAAGCACAGGCAATCGGCTTCCTTAGTGTCCGACCTTGGAGAGAGTTCAGTGTGCTGCATGCGTAGAGACAAATAAAACCGATCTAAGCACAGGCAATCGGCTTCCTTAGTGTCCGACCTTGGAGAGAGTTCAGTGTGCTGCATACGTAGAGACAAATAAAACCGATCTAAGCACAGGCAATCGGCTTCCTTAGTGTCCGACCTTGGAGAGAGTTCAGTGTGCTGCATGCGTAGAGACAAATAAAAGTCTGATCTGTTCCATTTACATCACTTTCTCTACATCTGTGCAACTAATTATTGTTAAAAAGCTTATGCTTTTATTTTCTTCATGCTAACCGAGAAAAAATAATCTCATTTCTTGCTTCCTTGTAAATACAGATGAAATAAGAGAGTATCATTGGTTAAAGTGATAGTCAAAAGTTGGTTGCTATGTGATTGAAGTTCCTTTGTTTATTTGGATAGAAAATGACAAATTTCTGTATGAGAAAAGTGTAAGTTTTTTAAAGCTAAAACCAAAAACAAGGAATATCTTGAAAACAATCAAATCCACGAAAAATGTATATAACATAAACTGTGTGTTTTAACCAAGCCCCCACACTTCTGACTGCGCAGAGAGTATGCGTGTCGGAAATAGAAGATTTTTCTTGGAGGGCAGAAGGCGTGCGAGGTCGCGCGCAATACATTGATTGTAAAGGGGAAACAGTGAAATTTAAAAGCGCTGTAATTACGTCATGAAGATACCTGAGTTGGGAATAATTGTAACAACACGTTCTTTATGATCATCAGCATTTATGTACAGGGATTAGACCTTGAATGTCCGGTTGGAAGTTGAATAAAATCACTTCATTGACTGGAGGGAATTTCATCCCACAACTGAACAAAACAAAAGTAAATATTATAATTGAAGTTAAACATCGCATACTTGCATATAAAGTGCTTTACAAAACGGGATGTAAGCATCACCTAAAGTAGAGTTCGACTTTAATTCTGTTTTTCGCAGTTTCTTCTCACTGATTCCATATATACTGTCTGATTTTTTACTTTCTATACACCTGATGTACCTACTTGGCGTATAGAGGAGATATTGTACTCCACCCAAAAAAGATACCAAGAGTTTACCAGAAGTATACGTTTTAGGGTCCCCTGTATAAGAAAAGAACTTTTAAAAAAAGGTTCATGTTGGTGTTGGTAACCATGAACACGATAACTCAAAAACGAAAAGTTGGTAAAAACTCTAACTTGGTATTTAAGTTTAGTACATTCCATATATACTGTCTGATTTTTTACTTTCTCTACACCTGATGTACCTACTTAGCGTATAGAGGGGATATTGTACTCCACCCAAAAAAGATACCAAAAATTTACCAGAAGTATAGGTTTTAGGGTCCCCTGTACAAAAAAAAAGAACTTTTAGGAAAGGGTCCGTGTTGGTGTCCATGAACACGATACTCAAAAACGAAAAGTCGGTAAAAACTCTAACTTGGTATTTAAGTTTAGTATATTCCAAAGATGTGACACGAAGAATTTGAGGCAAAAGCCCCAGCCCAAACTGTCCTTTACGTGGACAAAATTTCGAAAATTTAGATTTTCTAAAAAATTGCTTTAACGATTTTGATTAAAATACCTATATTAAATATATTTACATGCCAAATAAAAATGTATATGTTGAATTTTTTGGGAATAGCCTTTGAGACCTCTTTATTCTGGATGAATTTTGCATAACTAGTAAACCGTAAGAGATAAAAAGCTTACTGCACCAAAAATGTAGATCTCGATAGAACCACAATTTACTTCATATACACTTTTTCGTGGAGTTGAGAAATCCCTTGTTATATGTAGAGAAATTTATATGAATGGAACACATTGGATTTTTACTTCAATACACAAAGTCGTCAACAAGAATTATAAACATGAGTTGTTAAGAGTGTGTCTGTAGTAAAGCGGTCAAAATGCTGAATTAAAAATGCGAAATATGCTGCGCTCGATTCTAAGCTGATGAAAGAATTGTTACTTAAATATTATTCCAAGAGCCTATATATATGAATGCGATAGTTAATGTGTGTTAAGTTAATCGAGAAGTGCATTTTAAATGTATACTTCAACAATTTAAGCAGTTGTTATAGAAGGTCAAAGTGGCGATAAGGTCATATTACCTACGGCGTATGTAAATAAAAACAAACATAAATAAAGCGCTTTAGCATAAAAAACACTTGCTATACTGGATTTACAGAGACAGTATATGCACAGTACAACATTAAAATAAACCGGAAATTAGGTACCTGTATTCCTCTTCAGTAGTCAATACGTTAGTAAGCATTTGTGGTATATTTGTGTTAGATGGATGAGATATATAAATATAAAATGGGAATTAATTACTACTTAATGTAGTAAATTTTATGTACAAATAATTAAACTTACTAACCTATTGAATCATAAACAAAATTGATTTAGAGAGATGCTGTCTCACTATTTTCTTGTGCAGTACACTGCTGTAAGATTTTGCTGCAGGGTAACATCTGAGTTTTACATAAAAGTTTACCACCAAGTTCTTAAAATGTGTTTTTTGAGGTATTGAAAGCCTTTTCAGCGTACTGAACATATGGCAAAAAGCATGCTCAGCCCCAGTTGAGAATGCTCGAGAGGTTTCAATTTGTGACGGCGACACTAGCGCCGGCGGTGTGACTAGGTAATTAATTCCAAGGTCTTTGGTTTTATCGTGCCTGACATTTTTTGTGTTGGAAGTTTTTGTATATCTGTTACGGTTTAGGAGCTATGTAAAGATCCGTAAAATTCATCCAGAATAAGGAGGTCTTCAGAGGCTATTCTCAGAAAGTTCAAGATATATACATTTTATTTGTCAGGTAAACATCTTTAATCGATATTGCAATCACAATCGTTAGAGCCATTTTTGGGAAAATCAAAATTTTGGAAAAAAGTTACATGTAAAGGGTAGTTGGGGGTGGCGGATTTTCTTGAAAATCTTCGTTTCGCATCCCTGGAAGGTACCAAACTTGAATACAAACTTGCATATTTAACCGTCTGTTCGTTTTTGAGCTATACTGTCGAAAAACACACAGACACACACACACACACACACACACACACACACACGGACGGACCTATTTCTGAAAATGCTTTTTATGGATTCAGGATGCCCTAAAACCTTTACTTGCGGTGAAATATTGACATCAAATGTTTGAGCGGGATATAATACCTACTTCTCTATCCTTATGTACGTTCTACATACGGGACTAGAGTAAGTAAATAGATATAATCACAGCAGAAACTCGTCAGTGTAGTGATAGATTATGCGACGATGAATAAAAGGGCACTGATAAAAATATTCAGAAATTTACAACAAAGAATTTTCGTACTTAGTCGTTGCTGCAGCTGAACTGCGAAATATAATCACGATGGGTACTGACAAGATGTAACCTTGGATCTTGTGGTAGAACGCGTGCGAGCGCGACAGAGAGCAGCACTGTACCCCATTTCCTAAGATTGTGTCTGAAAATGCCTTGAATTACAGGTATGCTGTTTTCATGACCCAAATAAATGATGGAATGAAGGAACATAGAAACTTGTGCTTTGATCTTAATCCACTAACGTAATGGCTATCGCTACAATTGAGTGCGTCTGAGTAATCTGACTAAGCCGAGCAGAATTGGAACAAACTGCTGTAAAGCTATTAGGTAGTAACAAATCACTTTTGTCCGTGCCGTTAAAAGAAATTTCCTTTTGTGACTAGACGGCACAAAAAGGAAAAATATTCTTCCAGGAAACAGGAAATAGAGAAAACAAATAATAAATATATACCTAGGGGATTACACATGATATTTGTGGGGGACAAAGCGTGTTTATCATTCCACCCACAAAATTCCTGCCTCATCACTTTTACTATTATCCATTTCATCTCCATTTCCTAACATCTACTTCCTCATGATTGTATAAGTACCCATCCGTCGTCTCCTTAGCGCAGCTGCTTACCAAGCGGGAGACCTGGGTTCGATTCCCGGCAACGGCATACCTGCTGGGAGATCATGACCAGGGTGCACTCAGCCTCGTGAAGTCCCTGGAGCTACTTGATGGAGAAGTAGCGGCTCCAGGTCATGAGGACCGCATTAACCGGCCGGGGGGTTAGAGGTGCTGACCATGTCTCACCCTCTAATACTGCAGCCCATCCATGACGTCTGTGCCATATGTAGTTAAAGCGGGCGTCAAACACTACCCAAACAAAACGTACCCATCCCTTGTTCCGGAGTCTTCGTTATATGTAATTAAATGTCGCTGGCCGCTCGACAGGTAGACGCAGGTGTAATATAAGGCAAGCTGGTGTATATGTATGGAAATAAAACACATATCTCTCGACTGAGCAACACGAGCCCTTCAATAAACCATCTTTATACCTAGGTATGTTGCCGGACAACATGCTTCACCTCAAATCAAGTGATGGAAAGTCTCAGAATACCAAACTAAATCTTCGCCGAAAACCTATCAGAATAGATAATGAAACAAGATAATGTTTCAGTAAATTGTTTTCGTTTGTATTGCGAATATTCTAAAGCGTTTTCATGATATTTTGGCACAGAAGAGAAATTATATTTGCGTTTCACTTTAATGATGTGAGTCTGCAAAGCGAGGTTTTCGTGTACAGCTTTATGTGGGAGCTCTGAGCAACAACATTCTGGCTACCTATAAAGACACGCCCATAACGTGAAAAGTGAAATTCAAGTTTCCTGTAGTATTGTCAATTGGGTTGCTTTATTCTAAACATGCGCAGTTCTGGAAGAAGACGCTATCAGCAAGAGTTGCGTTTCGTTACACGTGCATTATTTCTGAGGCTATACAATATGAGTCGACCGGTTAATTACCTGTTTGTAAGTGTCACTTAGCTTCTCTTTTTTTGGTGGAAACTAGAGTAAATTAATATTTTGGTAAAATGCTTATAAATCGTGTATATAGAATACAACTTCAGTACCCGATACATACATTATCATATAATGCTGTACTTCACTATGTAGCTCTTCCTTTGAAAAATCGAGACTACAAAGCCTTTAACGAGACCTGATGTGATTCCACGTAGAGTGTAGGATCGAGTAAAGTGAACCTTTAAAAAAAAAAACTTTGATGTGTTCCATTCACATGCCTTTCTCAGTATCTCTGCAAAAAATTATTGTTAAAAATCTTATGCTTCTATTTACTTCATGATAATCAAGAAAAAATTAGCAGGAATAGTCTTATTACTTGCTTCTTTGTAAGTAGAAGCGAAATAAGGGAGTATCATAGGTTAAAGTGATAGTCCAAATCTGGTTGCTGTGTGACTGATGCTCCATTATTTGTATGGACACGAGTTGACAAATTCCTGAATTAGAAAAGTATAAGTTTTTCATAGGTGAAACCAAAAACAAGAAATATCTAAAAAATGATGAACTATAGGAAAAAAACGTGTATAACATATATTGTGTGTTTTAAAGAGCTCTTCATTTTTTGTCAGGTAAGTTTTTGTCCATCTCTTACGGTTTAGCATTTATGCAAAATTCCGTAAAATTGATCCAGAATAAAGTAGCCTTCAGAGATTATTCCCAGAAAATTCAAGATATACATCTTATTTGTCAGGTAAAAATCTTTAATATACCATATTTTAATCAAAATCGTTACAGCCATTTTTAAGAAAATCAACATTTTCGAAAAAAAGTTCCATGTAAAGGGTAGTTAGGGATAGGTGGATTTTCTTGAAAATCTTCGTGTCGTTTCCTTGGAAGATACCAATCTTTAATACCAAGTTTAGTATTTAACGGTCTTTCATTTTTGAGTTATGCTGTTCACAGACACACACACAGACCTTTTTCTGAAAATTCTGAAAATGCTTTTTTTGGGGGGGGGGGATTCAGGGGGACCCAAAACATGTACGGTGAAATCTCGATATTGAATTGTTGGGTGTAATACAATACCTTCTCTATACACTATGTACGTAGTACGTGTAGAGAAAGTAGAATATATATATGACCAATTTACGAAGGGGACCTTGACTCTCAAGTGATATTTTGTACAAACAGTCCCAGAAAGGAGGTGAAGGAACCTCAGGAGACGAATTGGGTGCAGGTTGGACTGGCGCCGACGATAAAGACGCGTAGAGCTCTCTAACAGTCACAGATTTGAGTGGCCTCCTGGCCATAGGAGGGTCTCTTACAGCCGTCTCTCAAGCCATTGTAGGACTGCTCACAAGCTTCCTTCTAGTGCGACCGGGCAAGCGCGACCGAAAGGCTGCCATATGTCAGGGTCAGGAAGAAGTTCAAATGCGCAAGCCTCTGAGCTATCTGTCGGACACCGATGATCACCCTGCCTCGGAGTCAAAATGAAACACGAAATAAAAAATTCTGATGTGTTTCATTCACATGACTTTCTCTATATTTCTGCAGAAAATATTATTATGCTTTTATTCACTTCATGATAATAGAGAAAACATTATCAGAAATAGTCTAATTACTTGCTTCCTTGTAAGTAGAAGCGAAATAAGCGAGTAGCATAGGTTAAAGTGATAATCATAAAGATGGTTGGTATGTGACTGATGTTCCTTTGTTTGTATGGAGAGCAGTTAACAAATTTCTGTGTGAGAAAAGTATGTTTTTCAAACCTGAAACCAAAAACAAGGAATGCCTCAGAGGCTATTCCCGGAAAATTGAAGATATACATTTTTATTTGTCAAGTAAATATCTTAATATACAATATTTTAATAAAAATCGTTACAGGCATTTTTAAGAAACTCAAAATTTTCGAAAAAAGTTCCATGTAAAGAGTAGTTTGGGATGGCGGGATTTTTGTTAAAATCTTCGTGTCGCATCCCTGGAAGACACTAGACTTAAATACCGAGCTTGGTATTTTACCGACTTTTCGTTTTTGAGTTATGTTCACAGACACACTGACACACGGACATACACACACATCTTTTTCTGAAAATGTTTTTGGATACAGGGGACCTTAAAACATATATTCCCAGTGAAATGCAATACCTTCTCTATACACTATGTACATGGCATGTGTAGAGAAAGTAGAAATGATATGAGAGGAAATGGCGGTGAGAGGAAATAAGAATATATGCTTTGCGTTGCGAACTGGGGAGAATCAAAGTGGGTGGTGAGCGGACATCGAACTCTGGACCTCCCGATTGCGGAGTCATCTTTCTGGATTTTGAAACAATAACATGAAGTCGTTTGTTTTCTTCTTGCCTGTCTAGTTAGTTATACAACACAATTGTATATATTTACACTCTACATTCAACATTTATCTTTGTAATACTCTGTCTGTATTAAATTTAAAAAGTTTCTTAGATTAAATGAGTGATGCATATTACCACGGTTATTAATACAAGTGTGCTTTTGATAATGATGATTATGATATTAATAATAGTGATACCAATAAAGTCGTCTACTTTTGCTTTCTCTGCCATATGACTACTGGGTAGAGACTACACTATTACATTCCACTCAAAATTTGATTTGCTATCATTGAATGAGTGTGTGAGAACAGCATAACTCAAAATTTGGACGGAGTTGGAAGTTTTACTAAATTGGACTTATTCTCTTTTACCCATAGAGGCTAGAATTGCGTACGCGTGAAAAAAAAATTAAGAAAAAGATAGATAAAATCTGATGTATTACACTTTCATGGCTTTTTCTAGCTACTCTACAAACACACTTCTTACAAAACAAACTTCTCCTTTCAACAGCACGCTAATCGAGATGAACATTAACAGAATTTTATTACTTAGTTCCTTATAAGTAGACTGCGACTAAGGGAATGCACTAGGCTTAAGTGATAGTCAAATGTTTTAAAAGCTGTCGTTATGCGATTGTCATTGCAAATCGCTTCTTTGCTTGACCAGGAGTAGAACAGAAGAGAAACGGACACTCTCGTCGGAGAAAAGTATAAGTACTTCACAACTGAAACAAATGACAAGGAATACCTCGAAAACGGTAAGCTCTACGAAAAAAAAAAGAAGTATATGACATAACTTGTGTATTTTAACAAGATCTACATTTTTTGTATAGTAAGTTTTATCTATCTCTTACCGTTTAGCAGTTATGCAAAGTTCCTTAAAATCCACCCATAATAAAGTAGCCTTCAGAGGCTATTCCCAGAAAATTCAAAATATACATTTTATTTGTCACGTAAATATCCTTAATATACGATATTTTAATCAAAATCATCAGACCCATTTTTGAGAAAATCAAAATTTTCGAAAAAAAAAGTTCCATTTAAAGGGTAGTTTGGGGTGGGGGATTTTTCTCAAAACCTGCGTGTCGCATCCCTAGAAAATACTAAACTTAAATAACAAGTTTAGTATTTTACCGACTTTTCGATTTTGACTTATTGTGTTCACAGACACACTGACACAAGGACACACACACGGACCTTTTTCTGAAAAATGCTTTTTTTGGATACAGGGGACCCTACAACATATATTTCCGGTGAAACCTCGGTAACAACTTTTTGGGTGGAGTGCAATACCTTCTCTATACACTATCTACATAGTACGTGTAGAGAAAGTAAGAAACAAAGAAGTTATGAAACGAAAATGTAGACCACTCGTCTGAGAAAAGTAAAGAGTATTTTAAAATTGAAAGCAATGATAAGGAATATCTTGGAAAGTGGCAAATTTTGTCAATCTTTGTGATTTACCAGTTTACCTAAATCATCCAATAGGCTACACAAAGACATTTAAAGTAAACATTTTATTTATCATGTGGACATATTAAATATTCGTTATTTTAATCAAAATCGTTAGAGGTAGTTTTGAGATCATAAACATTTTCTAAGCATTATTATTTCCCTCAAAGATAAAACTCATCAATACTAAGTTTGGTATTTAAGAAACTTTCAATTTTATTTTCAAATTGCTGTTCATAGATTCACTAACGGACATACGGACATACACACACATAAAAAAACAACACACACACACATACACGCATGTGAGATTTGCGGTGGACAAAGCAGCGCTGGGGCGGTTTTTACCGTTTCCCTCCCCTCTATCGCATTCCACCGGTGCTCCATCTTCATTCATGTATCATCAGTGTCATCGCCTGCGGTGCCACAAATAGTTAAAGCGGGCGTTAAACACAATCCCCCGCAAAAAATCTAATGCTTTCCATTCACATGACTTTCTCTACATATCTATAACAAATTATTGTTAATAAGCTTATTCTTCTCTTTATTTAATGCCGAAACATTAACAGAAATATTTTTATTACTTAGTTCCTTTATAAGTAGAAGGGAAATAAGGGAATACTCTAGACTGAACCGAACTTAAATTTCAAGTTTGTTATTTAACGCACATTCCGTTTTTGAGCTAAGCTGCCCACAGACGCTCACACTGATACACATACACTTCTTTTTTTTTCGTGTGTTTAGGGTATCCCAAAACATGCATTTCCTGTGAAATCTCGGTATGGAATTTTTGGGTGCTATACAATACCTTCTCTATACACTATGTACATAGTGCGTGCAGAGAAAGTAAAAAAAAACAGTGATGCAGACTGTCACACGTATCTTTTCTAAAAGTGTCTTTTTAACTTTCTCTGCACGCACTATGTACATAGTGTATAGAGAAGGTATTGCACTACACCCAAAATTTCGATACTGATATTATACATGTTTTTGGTTCCCCTGAATCAAAAAAAAATCTTTTTTAGAAAAATGTATGTGTGTGTCTGTGGGCAGCATAGCTCAAAAATGAAAAGACCGTTAAATACCAAACTTGGAATTTAAGGATGCGGTACGAACTACCCTTTGCATGGAACTTTTATCGAAATTTTTTATTTTATAAATAATGGCTGTGACGATTTGGATTAAAATATCCGATATTCAAGATATTTAGCTGACACATAAAATTCTTGAATTTTCTGGGAAGAGCCTCTGAAGACTACCTTATTCTGGATGAGTTTTAAAGTATTTTGCATAACCGTTAAACCATAAGAGATGGACAAAATCTTATCACACAAAATATGTAGAGCACATTAAAACACACAATTTATGTTACATACTTTTTTTTCGTGGAGTTTATCGTTTTTAAGATATTCCTTGTTTTTGATTTCAGCTTTGAAAAAAATATACGTTTCTCATACAGGAATTTGTCAACTGCTGTCCATACAAACAAAGGAACCTCAGTCACATAGCAACCAGCTTTTGACTGCCACTTTAACCTATGGTACTGCCTTATTTCGCTTCTACTTACAAAGAAGCAAGTAATTAGGCTGTTTTATCTCGATTAGCATGAGGTTAAAAAAAAAAAAGTCTAAGCTTTTTAACAATACTTTTTTGTGGGTAGGTAGAGAAAGTCATGTGAATGGAACACATCAAGTTCTTTTATTCAGAGGACCCCAAAATACCTCGTATCTATGTAGTACACATAGAGTAAGAATGATTGTTTCTGAACTTGTTGCAGATATTACACACTGATGTTTGTCTTTAACGAGTCTTCCTGCTGAATAGAGACGTGAAAAAGTATAATTATTGTCTGCTTTACAAGCGACAAGTGCTGACTTAGCTACCTGATATACGTCCCGAATACGGCAGTGAAACTTTCGCTCGAAGTCGTAATTACATGTCATCAAGGGCGTGCCAAGCAAGTTCCTGTCATGCTCTGAAAAAGAGTTTTGATTTGCTTGCCAACACGATAAAAGTATTCACAGGTTGCAGGCCTTAGCTAACCTTATTTATTAGTATACACCTGTAATTTGCATATTTTTAACTTGTGGAACTGCTGTCACGTGTAGACTAATACTCCAGAAACCAAGACCATCATCAGATTTATGATTGTTTAATATTTTCTCTACACATACTATGTACATAGTGTATAGAGAATGTTTTGTATCGCACCTGAGTTGTTTTATACGAAAGGTTTGCCTCTTTACTGCTAAGGTAGAAATCGTAGTGCTAAATTTAACTTTTGTATCTTAATTTTAACAGATTTTGATGAAATACAGCCTAGAGGGGTTAGATTTTGAATTATATCTTCTAGTGATATTTTCTATAATCTTCGTTGATGCTTATCACTTTCCTGACAATAACTAAAATGCACTGAGACTGAGAGAAAAACAAATGTGATACATTTTACTTGTCATGTAAATATCTCTGATATACGACATTTTAATTAAAATCGTTACAGCCATTATTGTGAAAATGAAAATTTTCTAAAAATGTTCCATGTAAAGGGTAGTTGGAGGTGGGGGGAGGGTATTTTCTTGAAAATCTTCGTGTGTCATCCTTGGAGGATACTGAACTTAAATACTTATTTAACGTATTTTTCGTTTTGAGCTATGCTGCCCACTGGCACACATACACACACATACACACACTATACACAGACTGATGACAAACAGAGACATTTTTCTAAAAATGCTTTTTTTTGGAATCAGGGGGTCACAAAACTAGTATTTCCGGTGAAATCTCGGAAAGGAATTTTTGAGTGCAATACAATACCTTCTCTATACACTGTGTACATAGAACTTGTGGAGACAGTAATAGGTAATTGGACTCTGAGGAACACTTTAGCTCTATCTCAGGTAAAGCTCTATGATATTTGAGTGCAATACAATACCTTCTCTATACACTGTGTACATAGAACTTGTAGAGACAGTAATAGGTAATTGGACTCTGAGGAACATTTTAGCTCTATCTCAGGTACAGCTCTGTGATATTTGACCAACAATACAATACCTTCTCTATACACTGTGTACATAGAACTTGTAGAGACAGCAATAGGTAATTGAGCTCTGAGCAACATTTTAGCTCTATCTCAGGTAAAGCTCTGTGATATTTGACCAACAATATGAAAAATAAAAATAAAATAAAAAATGTTATAGGTAATAAAATAATATGCATTCTAAAATGTAAGATACTATACAGTTCTTCCATTGCCCCATTTAAACCTCAGAAGTTATAAAAACCCCATGCCTATTTATAGGTACATCCAACTTTAAACCTTATTTTCTTGGTAACTTATTTAAACATTTTTCCATGCTTCACATGATGCAATATTTTTGTATTGTGTCTTAAATATTTAAAAAAAATCTGATGTGTACCATTCACATGACTTTCTCCATATCCCTGCAACAAATAATTCTTAAAAAGTTTATACTTCTATTTACTTTATGCTAATCAGAAAAAAATAGATGAAATAGTCTAATAACTCGCTTCCTTGTAAGTAGAAGCGAAATAAGGGACAACCGTAGGTTAAAGTGATAGTCAAAAGCTGGTTGCTATGTCAATGAAGTTCCTTTGTCTATATGGATAGGAGTTGACAAGTTCCAGTATGAGAAAAGTATACGTTTTTCATAGCAGAAACCAAAAATAAGGAATGTCTCAAAAACGACGAACTCCACGAAAAAAATGTATATAACATAAATTTGGGTTTTAATGTGCTCTACATTTTTTGTGTAGTAAGTTTTTGTCCATCTCTTACGGTTTAGCAGTTATACTCTTCAGAGGCTATTCCCAGAAAATTCAAGATATACATTTTATTTGTCTGGTAAATATGTTTAATATACGAAATTTTAATCAAAATCGTTAGAGCCATTTTTGAAAAAGTCAAAATTTTCGAAAAAAGTTCCATGTAAAGGGTAGTTGGGGATGGGGGTATTTTTCTCAAAATCTTCGTGTCGCATCCCTGGAAGATACTAAACTTAAATACCAAGTATGGTATTTTACCTACTTTTCGTTTTTGAGTTATTGTGTTCACAGACACACTGACACACGGACACACACACACACACACCCACACGGACCTTTTTGTGAAAATGCTTTTTTTGGATATTGGGGACCCTAAAACATACATTTCCAGTGAAATCTCGGTATCAAATCTTTTGGTGGAGTGCAATACTTTCTCTATACACTATGTACATAGTGCGTATGGAGAAAGTAAAAATAGATTAACTTTTACAAAAATTAATGTCTTATCTTAACAAATTAGGTGTTATTATAAGCACATCTGATACCTACTGTAAAACTTGGTTTATTGATGTGAATATTTTTAAAAATGCATCCTATTGTATATTTTCTTAGAATAATATATTTAGAGACTAAAAATGTATAATTCATTAACAATATGCAAGGTTGAATTTTAGGATATTGGAAAATCATCACTATTATTATTTTTTTAATGGAATTTTCAACAGGATATCTAGCAGACTATTTGTTTTAATAGGGGTAGTTTCACGAGATGCACAGAATATGTGTTTGTGTGGCTGACCAGTGTTAAAGAGGAAAAGAGCTTGTTGGAGGTTAATGGAACCAGAAGTAGGATTCCAGGACATAGACAAATGCTAACGCTAACGCGAATGGAGAATCATTTATAGTCAATCAAAACTTCCTGTAAACAAATAATTTGTGTTCCTGCGTTAGCTTCCAGTCCAGCACATGTTCATTCCTCATTTACAGGTACTTGTATGAGAAAAGTTTAACTTTTTTAAGAATTGAAATCAATAACAAAGAATATCTCCAAAACGGCCAACTCCACGGAAAAAATCTGATGTGTTCCATTCACATGACTTTCTCTACATCTCTTCAAGAAATTACTGTTAATGAGCTAATGCTTCCATTTACTTCAAGCTAATTGAGAAAACATTAGCAGAAATAGTCTTATTACTTGCTTCCTTGTAGTAGAAACGAAATACTGAAGTACCATAGGTTAAAGTGATATTCAAAAGCTGGTTGCTATGTGACTGATGTTGCTTTGTTTCTATGGACAGATGTTGAAAAATCCCTGCATGCGAAAAGTATGTTTCTTAAAGCTGAAACCAGAAATTAGGAATATGTAAAAAACGTTCAACACCACGAAAAAAGTGTATATAACATAAAGTGTGTGTTTTAGCAAGGAATACATTTTTTGTGTGCTAAGTTGTTGTCTATCTCTTACGGTTTAGCAGTTGTGCAAAATTCCGTAAAATTCATTCAAAATAAAGAAGTCTTAAGGGGCTATTCCTAGAAAATTCAAGATATGCATTTTATTTGTCAGGCAAATATCTTTAATATACGATACTTGAATCAAAATCAATAGAGGCATTTTTGAGAAAGATAAAAAGTTCGATAAAAGTTCCCGTAAAGTGTAGTCAGGAGGGGGGGTTCTTGAAAATCTTCGTGTCGAATCTTTGGAAGATACTAAACTTAAATACCAAGTTTGGTATTCAAAGGTCTTCTGGTTTATGAGCTATGCTGTCCACAGACACACAGACACACACGGACCTTTTTGTAAAAATGTTTTTTTTTTTTTTAATTCAGGGAGACCCAAAACATATATTTCTGATTAAATCTCGATATCGAATTTTTATGTGGAATGCAATACTTTCTCTATACACTATGTACATAGGACGTATAGAAAAAGTAAAAATCTGGTGCATTACACTCACGTGACTTTCTCTAGCTACTCTATAAACAAACTTTTTACAAAAAATAATTCCTCTGTCAACACAATGCTTATCCAGATACACTTATTAGAATTTTGTTACTTAGTTCCTTATAGGTAGAATGGAACTAAGAAAGTGCACTAGTCCAATGTTTTAAAAGTGTCGTTATTCGATTATCACTGCAAATGGCTTCTTTGCTTGGCTGGGAGTAAAACAAAAGAAAAACGGACACTTGCGTCTGAGAAAATTATAGGTACTTCACAATTGAAACTAATAATAAGCAATACCTCGAAAACGGTAAGTTCCAACAAAAATGTATATGACATAACGTGTATTTTAACAAGATCTACATTTTTTTGTAAAGTAAGTTTTTGTCTATTTCTTACGGTTTACTAGTTATACTAATTAAGAGAAATTCATCCAGAATAAACAGATCTTTCGAAGCTATTCCCAGAAAAATCAAGATATACATTTTATTTGTTGATAGATATGGCTTTAATATGTGGTATTTTAATGAAAATCCTTTTAACCATTTTTAAGAAAAACAAAAATTTCGAAAAAATTTTCGTGTAAAGGGTAGTTATTGGTGGGAGCATTTTCTTGAAAGTCTTCTTGTCGCACCCTTGGAAAATACCAAAACAAAATACCACGTTTGGTACTTAACCGTCTTTTCGTTTTTGAGCTATGCTGTCCACCGATACACAGACAGACAGACAGAAAAACACACACACACAGAGACAGTCAGACAAACACACACACACACAGAGACAGACAGACAGACACACACAGAGACAGTCAGACAAACACACACACACACAGAGACAGACAGACAGACACACACAGAGACAGTCAGACAAACACACACACACACAGAGACAGACATACACACACACACACAGAGACAGACAGACACACACACAGAGACAGACAGACAAACACACATACAGAGACAGACAGACAGACAGACACACACAGACAGACAGACAAACACACACAGAGACAGACAGACAGACACACACACAGAGACAGACAGACAGACACACACACAGAGACAGACAGACACAGAGACAGACAGACACACACAGAGACAGACAGACACAGACAGACAGTCAGACAGACAGACAGACAGATACAGAGACAGACAGACACACACAGACAGACAGACACACACAGAGATAGACAGACAGACACACACACAGATAGACAGACAGACACACACACAAAGACAGACAGACACACACAGACACACACAGAGACAGACAGACACACACACAGACACAGAGACAGACAGACAGACACACACAGACAGACACACACACCACACACACAGACAGACAGACAGACAGACACACACAGAGACAGACAGACAGACACACACAGACACAGAGACAGACAGACACACACAGACACGAGACAGACAGACATACACACACAGACACGAGACAGACAGACACACGCAGACAAACACACACACAGAGAGACAGACAGACACACAGACAGACACACACACTCACACACAGACAGACAGACAGACACACACAGACAGACAAACACACACAGAGACAGACAGACAGACACACACAGAGACAGACAGACACACACAGACAAACACACACAGAGACAGACAGACAGACACACACAGACAGACAAACACACTCACACACAGACAGACAGACACACACACACAGACACAGAGACAGACAGACACACACAAACAAACACACACATACAGAGACAGACAGACACACTCACACAGACAGACAAACACACACACAGACAAACACACACACACAGACAGACAAACACACTCACACAGACAGACAGACAGACACACACAGACAGACAAACACACACACAGAGACAGACAGACACACACAGACAGACAAACACACACAGAGAGACAGACAGACAGACACACACAGACAGACAAACACACACACACACACAGACAGATACACAGACCCTGAGACAGACAGACAGACCCTGAGACAGACAGACAGACACACACAGACAGACAGACACACACACACACACCACACACACACGGACTTGTTTCTGAAATTTTTTTTTTTTTTTTGATTCAGAGGATCCTAAAACATGTACCTATTTCCGGTGAAATCTCGACATCGAATTTTTGGGTGGAATACAATACCTCCCTATCCCTATGTACATTATACATATGGGGCTAGAAAAGTAAAAATCTGATGTGTTCCATTCACATGACTTTCTCTACATCTCTGCAATTAATTATTGTTAAAAAGCTTAAGCTTCTATTTACTTCATGCTAATGCAGAAAAAAAAGCACAAATAGCTTTATTACTTGCTTCCTTGTAAGCAGAAGCGAAATAAGGGAGTACCATAGGTTAAAGCGATGGTCAAAAGCTGGTTGCTATGTGACTGAAGTTCCTTTGTTTGTATGGACACGAGTTGACGAATTCCTGAATGAGAAAAGTGTGCTTTCCAAAGCTGAAACCAAAAGCAAGGAATATATCTATAAGGATCATCTCCACCAAAAAATATATTTAATATAAATTGTGTATTTTAACGTGCTCTAATTTTTTTTAGCTTGAAGTTTCTTTCCATCTCTTACGGTTTAGCAGTTATGCAACATTCCGTAAAATTCATCCAGAATAAAGTAGTCTTCAGAGGCTATTCCCAGAAAATTAAAGACATACATTTTATTTTCCAGATAAATATCTTTAATATATGCTATTTTAATTAAATCATTAGGGCATTTTATAGATAATCACATTTTTCGAAAAAAGTTTCATGCAAAAGGTAGTTTGAGTTGGGGGGATTTTTTTCAAAATATTCCTGTCCCATCCCTGGAAGATACTAAACTTAAATACCAAGTTTGGTACTTTACCGACTTTTCGTTTTTGAATTATCGTGGTCACAGACACACGGACACACACACTGACGTTTTTCTGAAAATACTTTTATTGGTTTAGGAGACACCAAAACATAGATTTAGTGAAATCTCGGTATCGAATTTTTTGCTGGAGTGCAATACCTTCTCTATATACTATGTACATAGTACGTGTAGAGAAAGTATAAATTGACACATGTAAGAGTAGGTTCTAAAGTTTATTATGTAAATTTTTGAAAATAATATCAATTGACCCAGGTGTAATATTACAATCATCCAGTAATTGTTTGTAAAAGAATTACTGTTGAAAACTTTAATATTTAATGATTTAATTACGTTATAGCATATTTGATGGTGAGCTCTATTCATTTTGCACATTACTTTGATGCTGCACAGATTTTAGCAGCTGATTCTGTGTGATGACAAAATTTTTATTATAATTAGAAGGTTCTACATATTAATTTGAATATTCGTTTCCTGTTCTGTGATTATAACACTGTTGTATGTAACTGGTACGTGTATAGGTGCGTATCTTGCACGACCGCACGGTGACGTCACAAGCCTCGCAACCAATGGCTACTGTTTTCCTTAAATCTAGCTGAAGTCCCCCCCCCCCATGTGACTGACCTCTTGTGGGTGAGAGATCTGGTAGGCTCGTGGTGAGTCTAGGTGTTGTTGTTCTGTACCTGCCCTGGTAAGGGTTTAACACAGGAATAATATAGTGAGAGATCTGCTAGATTTGTGGTGAGTCTAGGTGTTGTTGCTGTGTACCTGCCCTGGTAAGGGTTTAACACAGGAATGATATAGTGAGAGATCTGCTAGACTGTTGGTGAGTCTAGGTGTTGTTGCTGTGTACCTGCCCTGGTAAGGGTTTAACACAGGAATGATATAGTGAGAGATCTGCTAGACTCGTGGTGAATCTAGGTGTTGTTGCTGTGTACCTGCCCTGGTAAGGGTTTAACACAGGAATGATATAGTGAGAGATCTGCTAGGCTGTTGGTGAATCTAGGTGTTGTTGCTCTGTACCTGCCCTGGTAAGGGTTTAACACAGGAATGATACAGTGAGAGATCTGGTAGACTGTTGGTGAGTCTAGGTGTTGCTGCTGTGTGCCTACCCTGGTAAGGGTTTAACATAGGAATGATATAGTAAGAGATCTGGTAGACTTGTGGTGAGTCTAGGTGTTCTTGCTCTGTACCTACCCTGGTAAGGGTTTAACATAGGAATGATATAGTGAGAGATCTGCTAGATTTGTGGTGAGTCTAGGTGTTGTTGCTGTGTACCTACTCTGGTAATGGTTTAACATAGGAATGATACAGTGAGAGATTTGCTAGATTTGTGGTGAGTCTAGGTGTTGTTGCTGTGTACCTGCCCTGGTAAGGGTTTAACACAGGAATGATATAGTGAGAGATCTGCTAGACTGTTGGTGAGTCTAGGAGTTGTTGCTGTGTACCTGCCCTGGTAAGGGTTTAACACAGGAATAATATAGTGAGAGATCTGCTAGATTTGTGGTGAGTCTAGGAGTTGTTGCTGTGTACCTGCTCTGGTAAGGGTTTAACACAGGAATAATATAGTGAGAGATCTGCTAGATTTGTGGTGAGTCTAGGTGTTGTTGCTGTGTACCTGCCCTGGTAAGGGTTTAACACAGGAATGATATAGTGAGAGATCTGCTAGACTGTTGGTGAGTCTAGGTGTTGTTGCTGTGTACCTGCCCTGGTAAGGGTTTAACACAGGAATAATATAGTGAGAGATCTGCTAGATTTGTGGTGAGTCTAGGTGTTGTTGCTGTGTACCTGCCCTGGTAAGGGTTTAACACAGGAATGATATAGTGAGAGATCTGCTAGACTGTTGGTGAGTCTAGGTGTTGTTGCTGTGTACCTGCCCTGGTAAGGGTTTAACACAGGAATGATATAGTGAGAGATCTGGTAGACTCGTGGTGAGTCTAGGTGTTGTTGCTGTGTACCTACCCTGGTAAGGGTTTAACACAGGAATGATACAGTGAGAGATCTGCTAGACTCGTTGGTGAGTCTAGGTGTTGTTGCTGTGTACCTACCCTGGTAAGGGTTTAACAGGAATGATATAGTGAGAGATCTGCTAGACTGTTGGTGAGTCTAGGTGTTGTTGCTGTGTACCTGCCCTGGTAAGGGTTTAACACAGGAATGATATAGTGAGAGATCTGCTAGACTTGTGGTGAGTCTAGGTGTTGTTGCTGTGTACCTGCTCTAGTAAGGGTTTAACACAGAAATAATATAGTGAGAGATCTGCTAGACTTGTGGTGAGTCTAGGTGTTGTTGCTGTGTACCTGCTCCAGTAAGGGTTTAACACAGGAATGATATAGTGAGAGATCTGCTAGACTTGTGGAGAGTCTAGGTGTTGTTGCTCTGTACCTGCCCTGGTAAGGGTTTAACAAGGGAATGATATAGTGAGAGATCTGCTAGACTGTTGGTGAGTCTAGGAGTTGTTGTTGTGTACCTACCCTGGCAAGGGGTTAACACGGGAATAATATAGTGAGAGATCTGGTAGACTTGTGGAGAGTCTAGGTGTTGTTGCTCTGTACCTACTCTGGTAAGGGTTTAACATAGGAATGATACAGTGAGAGATCTGGTAGACTGTTGGTGAGTCTAGGTGTTGCTGCTGTGTGCCTACTCTGGTAAGCGTTTAACACAGGAATGACATAGTAAGAGATCTGGTAGACTTGTGGAGAGTCTAGGTGTTGTTGCTGTGTACCTGCCCTGGTAAGGGTTTAACATAGGAATGATACAGTGAGAGATCTGGTAGACTGTTGGTGAGTCTAGGTGTCGCTGCTGTGTGCCTACCCTGGTAAGCGTTTAACACAGGAATGATATAGTGAGAGATCTGGTAGACTTGTGGTGAGTCTAGGTGTTGTTGCTGTGTGCCTACCCTGGTAAGCGTTTAACACAGGAATGATATAGTGAGAGATCTGGTAGACTTGTGGTGAGTCTAGGTGTTGTTGCTGTGTACCTACTCTGGTAAGGGTTTAACACAGGAATGATATAGTGAGAGATCTGCTAGACTTGTGGTGAGTCTAGGTGTTGTTGCTGTGTACCTGCTCTGGTAAGGGTTTAACACAGGAATGATATAGTGAGAGATCTGCTAGACTTGTGGTGAGTCTAGGAGTTGTTGCTGTGTACCTGCCCTGGTAAGGGTTTAACACAGGAATAATATAGTGAGAGATCTGCTAGACTGTTGGTGAGTCTAGGTGTTGTTGCTGTGTACCTGGCCTGGTAAGGATTTAACACAGGAATGTAATAGTGAGAGATCTGCTAGACTGTTGGTGAGTCTAGGCGTTGCTGCTGTGTACCTACCATGGGAAGTTTTTTTTTGGTAGTGTTTAAGGCCCGCTTTAACTACTTATGGCACCGCAGGCGGTGACACTGATGATACATGAATGATGATGGAGCGCCGGTGGAATGCGATGGTTGGGGAAACCGGAGTAGCCGGAGAAAACCCGCCCTGGCGCCGCTTTGTCCACCCTGGTAAGGGTTTAACCACAAGAATGAGGTGAATTTAAGGTTTTTTTTTTTGAGATTTCGGGGGATGATGTCAAGGAGGTAGCGCTAGATAGTCTCCTCCAACGGTTGCATTTTTAAGAGTTTTGTTTGGGTAAATTTTGATTGACCACTCCCAATGTACATAATTCAGCAATTTGCTGTTGGCTGGGTTGAAGCCGTTGTTACCGGGGGTGCCCGCAAGCCATGCGGGAACCCGAAACAGCCTCTTTCGGGTTCTGACAAATGCGTTCTCATGTTCCCCAATCTGGTGGAGAATTTCTGGGCCCGGCACCTAATGATATCTTCCACATTTGGATGGGCCGAAGCTTGATAAAATTGCCTCAAAGGGAAACGTCGACATACAGAATATATGGACCGGAGTCTTCTATTCTGTACCCGCTGTAACCAGAGAAGCATGAGTCATGCTGGTATGCCCCACACTTCGCAGTCGTAGAGCATCAAGGGGCTGTAAGCGCCTTGAAAAGACGTAACTTTAAGTGAACCCTGACTTCTCAACCGGTCCGCTGTCCTTTTATACCGGCCTCTGTTGCTCTCTACTCTCCGTTCCGTGATTAACTCGGTGATGCCATCTCTCTTTATTCCTTATAAGTATTTGTACCCAGCGCCTACAAGAGGCGATCTTGCATACTAAGATAAGTCCGGCTTCGTTAACAAGTAGATTGGAATGTTCACAATAGTAATAATTAATAATAACAATATTAAGTTATCGCTGTAACTTCCGAAACAGCTAAATATCAAGATAATGTACAGGATTTCTTTCCCAGAGATCTGTCCTATAAGTTGCCACACAACAAGAATAGTTGAGACTAGAACACCTCATTTTATTGCAAAAGGTGACTTCGCTGGATTGACGATAGTGAAAACCCCCACTCCTGCCTCTCTCTTTCCTTACGCATGCTTTTCTCCAACTGTTTCTGCATTGCACGCCTTCCCTGCTCTTTCTTCTTCACTGTGAAATCTCGAGCGGTTTACACGCCAGATTTTACGTCATATTTAAACAGTAATACCAACGTTCCGCAGTGATGTTTATAGATGTGCAGCGAATCCATTGCAAAGCTGAAAATGGCAACCCATGAAGGCAACATGACAGAGCTTAAATGTCTAAAAAAAAATAAGACTCTACGACTGTACATAAATATATCTCTGGGCTAAAGGTAATGCACGTATGCAATTTGGAAAATTCACAGTATGTAATATACCGTATTGAAATTTAAACCAGTTACTATGACTAATAATAGTGATATTTTCCCCGTGTATCAAAATTATAGCTTAAATGGTTAAGTAATAATTGTTTTCTCTCTCAACTCATTGCTTTCATAAAAATGAACCACGTTATGCATGCTTAGGAATATTCAGAAACTTCCACTTTAACAGAAAATGAGATTTCAAATATATCTATTATATTATATTTTAAAATAATAGTCCTAATTATTGTGAATAAATTATTACTTTTCGTACGTTCCGAAACTCATACTTTTCCAAAATCTATTAATTTAGTTAGCAATTGGAGCATCATTTCGAAAAAGTAATGTGACCACTTTGTTTAGTGTGCTTTTAAGAGGCCGGTTAAAACGTTTAAAACACATTAGTGAACGATTGCATCGTCTGGAACATTTTTAGTATTGGTAAAAGTTTGTGATAAAATAAGGTTTAAAGTTGGGAGTGGTTATTCATAAGCATGCGCCTATCCATTTACAACTTCAGTTAATTGACAATTCAAGTGAGCTTAGTGGGAAAAACAATATGTTTTCTTAAAGTTTAGAAGTGATATTGTTTTATTATCAAAAAAACAATTTTTGGTCAAATTTCATAGATGTATCACCTTGAGCACTGAATTGCTACTGTCAAGCCTTACAATAATAATATGCAGTCGAAGCCCTTCTATCATTTTGCCCTACAATGTAAGGTTTACAGTCTTTGGTTATGTTATAATTATATTCAGCTTTAAACATATTGTGTACCTGCCAATGTAAGGTTTACAGTCTTTGGTTATGTTATAATTATATTCAGCTTTAAACATATTGTGTACCTGCCAATGTAAGGTTTACAGTCTTTGGTTATGTTATAATTATATTCAGCTTTAAACATATTGTGTACCTGCCAATGCTATTTTTCTTCATTTTTCAACTCCCTGAAGTAAAATGTTTGATGTGTGCTTTAAGCGCAGCTAGAATGGTTCAGTCGGAAAATAATTTCTATAATATTAATGTAATGTTTATGCTCATGTGTTGTGAGACAATAGTTTGTACCTCTATTCGAAGTTGTATTCCTCTCCCTTCTACAGTTCAAATCACATTGTTGTTAAGTACTTACGCCACAATTACGAAAGAAGCAAGATCTTACTTGTCAGAGTGACGTAATATACGACTTTGCTGTGACCTGGTGGGAACTATTCATCCTCCGCTGCCTTATCAAGCCATCGCCGGACTGAAGCCAGGAAATATTACCGTTCACGTCTTCAATAAGCTCAGCGAAACGTCCTGCGTAGCCACCTAGGGTAGGCAAAACGGGGGGTTTCTTTCGGCTTGGGCAAATTTGGGAATATATGTTTGGTAAGTCTACATTTTTACTTTCTCTATACGTACTGTGTACATAATGTATAGAGAAGGTATTGCACTTCACCCAAAAATTTAATACCGAGATTTCACCGAAAATATATGTTTTAGGGTCTCCTGTATAAAAAAAAGCACTTTCAGAAAAAAGTACGTGTGTGTGTCAGTGTGTTCGTGTGTCTGTGAACACGATAGCCCAAAAACGAACAGTCGGTAAAATAACAAAGTTGGTATTTAAGCTTAGTATCTTCCAGGGATGCGACACGAAGATTTTGAGAAAAATCCCCCGACCCCAAACTACCCTTTACATGGGACGTTTTTCGAAAATATCGATTTTCTCAAAAATGGCTATAATGATTTTGATTAAAATTTCGTATATTGAAGATATTTACCTGACAAATAAAATGTATATCTTGAATTTTCTGGGAATAGTCTGTGAAGACCACTTTTTACTCTGGATAATTTTTACGGAATTGTACATAACTGTCAAACCGTAAATAATAGAGGAAGACTTACAGCACAAAAAATGTAAAGCACATTAAAACACCCAATTTATGTTATACATATATCGTGGACTATATGGTTTTTGAGATATCCCTTGTTTTTTTTTCAGCTTTGAAAAACTTATACTTTTCTCAAACAGGAATTATTCAACTCCTGTCCATACAAACAAAGGAACTTCAGTCACATAGCAACCAACTTTTAACTCTTTTTTCACTTCTACTTGCAAGGAAGCAAGTAATAAGACTATTTCTGCTAATTGTTTCTCGGTTAGCATGGAGTAAATAGAAGCATAAGCTTTTTAACAGTAATTGGTTGCAGAGATGTAGAGAAAGTCATGTGAATGGAAACCATCAGATTTTTCAATGTATTGATTGTGCGCTATACAATGAAGGAGGACACCTAGCAGACTGCGAACTTCTACCACCCACAGCAGTAACAGATGAAATGTGGCACCCGCAGAAATCTACAGACGCTTAGAAGTCTGTAACATTACTGGCTGACCTTCTGGTGTGGCAAACTATAGTGGGCGACGAACGACATGCAACCTTCTTGTGTCAAAGTCAATTCAATTGCTTGGATCAAGCATCCGCACCATCTGTCCGGTACGCACCAAGCCACTAGGGGTGGGGGGATTTTTCTCAAAATCTTCGTGCCGCAGCCCTGGAAGACACTAAACTTCAATACAAAGTTTGGTATTTTATTGACTTTTCGGTTTTGAGTTATCGTGTTCAAAGCACACGGACACACACAAGGTCCTTTTTCTGAAAATGCTTTTTTTGGATAAAGGGACCCTAAAAACATATTTCCAGTGAAATCTCGGGATCGAATTTTTGGGTGGAGTGCAATACCTTCTCTCTACACTATGTACATAGTACGTGTAGAGAAAGTAAAAATGAAAACTACTAATTCATAGACATACATCTCAAGTTACCTCAGGTAACATTTCGAGTAACAATGTGATTGATTATTTTCAAAACCCATATAGAACTTTATTTGCCTTCTTTGAGTTATTGAAGGTTAATGAAATAAAAAAGCAAATAAATAGTGCAACAAGTTTGCACTGTGCTGTATTTTCACGGGGTTATGGCTTTCAGATCTATAGATTCTCTCTATGTGTTCCTCCAGCACCATATTCCTATGCTCAAATACGTGACCGAAGGTAATATGCATGTTTAAGATAACTGAATCGATCAAGCCAAAACGAAAACATATTGCTTATTACCTGCTTTAGAGGCAACTAAAACTTATATTGAACTTAGACGAAATGTTAGAATTAACCTATTGGTCTTTTTGGGGGCAAGGGCCTCCGCCACCCCAACAATTTAATCATTTTTACTTTCTCTACATGAATTTACTATATAGAGTATAGAGAACATTTAATACCGAGATTTAACCGAAAATATATGTTTTGGGTCACCCTGAATCCCAAAAAACTATTTTTTAATAAAGTCCATGTGTGCGTGTGAACAGAAATGACCGTTAAATACCAACCTTAGTATTTCAGTTTGGTATCTTCCAAGGATGCGACACGAAGATTTTCAAGAAAATGTTCCCACCCCCAACTACCCTTTACATGGAAAAACTTTCGAAAGCTTTTTGTTTTCTCCAAAATGGCCCTAATGGTTTTGATTAAAGTATCGTATATTAAAGCCATTTGCATGATAAACAAAATGTGTATCTGGAGTTTTTTTGGGAATATCTTCTGAAGACATCTTTATTCTAGATGAATTTTGCACAACTGGTAAACCATAAGAGATAAACAAAAGCTTGCTGTACAAAACATGTAGAGTTCGTTAAAACACAGACTTTATGTAATATACATTTATTCGTGGAGTTGACCGTTGTTGAGATATTCCTTGTTAATGGTTTCAGCTTAAAAAATGTTTACACGTACTTTTATGATAGGGGACTTTTCAACTCTTAACCATAGTAACAAAGCAACCAGCATTTGACTATCACTTTGGCTTATTGTATTCCCTTATTTCCCTTCTAATTACAAGGAAGCTATTTTTTTACTTTCTCTAGCCCCATATGTACAATGTACAATTCGATATCGAGCATTTCCAGAAAAGGTCCGTGTGTGTGTGTGTGTGTGTGTGTGTGTGTGTCCGTGTGCCTGTGAACACGATAACTCAAAAACGAAAACTAGCCAAAATACCAAACTTTGTATTTAAGTTCAGTATCTTCAAGGGATGCGACACGAAGATTTTGAGAAAAATGCCCCCACCCCAAACTACCCTTTACATGGAACTTTTTCGAAAATTTTGATTTTCTTAAAAATGGCTCTAACGATTTTGATTAAAATAGCGTATATTAAATATATTTACCTGACAAATAAAATGTAGATCTTGCATTTTTTGGCAATAGCTTCTAAAGACCTGTTTATTCTGGATGAATTTTGCTTAATTTGGCATAACTAATAAACCGTAAGAGATAGACAAAAACTTACTACACCAAAAATGTAGGCCTTGTTAAAGTACACAATTTACGTCATATACATTTTTTTCGTGGAGCTTACCGTTTTCGAGGTATTCATTGTTATTAGTTTCAGTTGTGAAGCACTTATACTTTTCTCGGACGGGAGTGTCCGTTTTTCTTTTGTTCTACTCCTGGCCAAGAAAAGGAGCGATTTGTAATGATAATCGCATAACGACAGCTTTTAAAACATTTGACTATCGATTTAGCCTAGTGTATTCCCTTATTTTCTTCCTACTTATAAGGAACTAAGTAATAAGAACATCGTGCTGAATACCTCGATTAACAAGATGCGGAAAGAAGAATAATCTGATGTAAGAAGTTTGTAGAACGGCTAGAGAAAGTCATGTGGGTGTAACACATTAGAATTTTCTCGATTAGCATGAAAGAAATGTAAGAAAAAGCTTTTTATCAATAATTTGTTGCAGAGATGTAGAGAAAGTCATGTGAATGGAATGTCATAGTTAATGAACAAAATTGCTTCTCGAGAAATAAACATTTGAGAAATTATACAAAACTATAACCAACAAAGACTCAATCAAAGCGCATTGCAATAATGCAGCAATAAGAGCAAAACATCCATTTAGTAATTTATTTCCCGGATCCAGGTCTTTAGGTCGTTGTTACATTTGATTATGTGGATTCCTATTTCTTTACATGCTTCCCATAAGGCAACGCATAACTGATCTATTTGGACGCCTCCCTATGTACATGTTTATACGAAATTTTCTCTCTCGGATTTCCGATTAATATTTTCAGAGTCTTTATCTGTTATACTTTAATGAGTTAATTATGCAGATGATCCTTATTCTTTATTAAAATTCTCATCGACTGGTGAATGGCGTAGAACAGACAAACCTCTGTAAAATTATAAATGTTTTAAGCGTGTATGTTTGTCACCGGCACAAAAATAAATGGGCAAGAAATGTGAGGTAATGTTTCTTGGAAAGAAACGTGTAATTTATCAGCATTAAGGTGAAAAAGCTAGCGTAAGGTCTAACGCTGAATTGCGTAGGTAGGTAGGTACTTATTTGTTATCTAGGTACGGTAATAGAGAAACAGAGAGAGAGAGAGAGAGCGGTCATTACAGCTTCACCACCACAAATCTTTCCTCGAGGCGGCAGTTTCAGGAAAGTTTTTCTCCATCATGTCGGAAGTGGTTTGCTTTGCAATTTATGTGCAATTAAAACCGTTACCGAACAAACTACAGCAAGATTGCTACCTAAGTACTTTTTGTGAGGTTATGAATCATTGTTGTTCACTTTTGATTTAGTTTTAGTGTCTATACGTACATATCTGAAAATCATAGGCAAAAAAATCTGATATGATCCTTTCACATTACTTTCTCTACATAGCTGTAATAAATTATTGTTAAAAAGCTTATGCTTCTCTCTACTTCACGCTAATCGAAAAAACATTAGCAGAAATAGTCTTATTACTTACACAGCTGCTGTCTTTCCCATAATGCTACATTCACAATGAGATGCAAGCGCTGGCGTAATGTAGCATAAGCGCATGCGCAAAGGAACACCATTCACAACGTAGTCGTAACCGTAACGCAACAAGTTGGCACGGGTTTCTGGATCTGTAAGTTAAATACGGATATCTTCCAAGCGCACAGCAAATTTCAACTTGAATAACACAAACAATAATACCCATTAGAAAATTCACTCACTCTTTTACAGATAAGAGTGCGGGTGGGAAATAAATTATCGTCTCCTACAAATGTAACTTCTGGTGTGCCCCAGGGAAGCGTGATCGGGCCGTTCGTTGCTTTTCTTAGCATATATAAATGATTTACTGGAAGGGATAACATCTCAGATTCGCCTATTTGCAGACGATTGTATAATCTATAGAAATATTAGCGGTAAATGTGACACAATAGATCTACAAGAAGATTTAAACAAAATTCAACTCTGGGCAAAATATAATAAAATGGAGATAAATACAAATAAAAGTAAAACAATTATATTTTCAAGGGCAAGAACAGTAGAAAACGTAATATATAAATTAGACAATAAGAAAATACTGAGAGTAAATAGCACCAGATATTTAGGGATTGGAGTGGGGGGAACATGTAAACTCGATCGCTGGGAAGGCGCGGAAAGCGCTGCATTTCGTAATGAGGATTTTAAAACACAGCAATGGAAAGTCGCGAAATTTGGCATACACTTCTTTAGTTCGGCCAATATTAGAATATAGTGCTGCATGCTGGGATCCGTATCGGGTGGGGCAAAAACTGGCACTAGAGAGAGTTCAAAAAAGAGCAGCTAAATTTGTAGACAGAAGTAAACGATTCGAAAATCATACCAGCACTGCTACTTCCAGGGAAACACTAGAAAAACGTAGGAGACGAGCAAGGCTATGTGCAATTTTTAGAGCCTATAAGGGGGAACCTGCATGGAAAGACATATCCAAAGGATTATTAAAGCCATTATACTGTGGGAGGAATGATCATTCGGAAAAAATAAGAAATAGGGAACAGAAAACAGACATAGGTAAATTCTCCTTCACAAATAGAACAATAAACGAATGGAAGAAAATATCTGGAGACTTTGCCTCAAAGTGTAAATAGTTTTAAAAAGAGACTAAAGAAGAGTGATTTATAGTCAGGATAGTAAATAAAAATATTGCGTTATTATTACTGTTGTTACAATTATGTATGTATTAGTATACTATGATGTCATTGGCATTTTAACAGGGTATTATTCACATTATTGTTTATTTAATTCATTGTATTATTACATTGACAGCGCTGCCACCGGGCCACGCCCTAAGCAGTGAAATAAAGTGTCCATCCATCCATCCATCCATCCATCCATCCATCCATCCATCCATCCATCCATCCATCCATCCCATCCATCCCATCCATCCCATCCATCCCATCCCATCCATCCCATCCACCCCATCCCATCCACCCCATCCCATCCATCCCATCCATCCCATCCATCCCATCCCATCCATCCATCCCATCCATCCCATCCATCCATCCCATCCATCCATCCCATCCATCCCATCCATCCATCCCATCCATCCATCCCATCCATCCCATCCATCCATCCCATCCATCCATCCCATCCATCCCATCCATCTATCCCATCCATCCCATCCATCCCATCCATCCATCCCATCCATCCATCCATCCCATCCATCCATCCCATCTATCCATCCCATCCATCCATCCCATCCATCCCATCCATCTCATCCATCCCATCTATCCATCCCATCCATCCATCCCATCCATCCCATCCATCTCATCCATCCCATCCATCCATCCCATCCATCCCATCCATCTCATCCATCCCATCCATCCATCCCATCCATCCCATCCATCCATAAATATGTTATAAAAATCTTACATACTAACAACTGACGCTCAGGCACTCACGTCACAATAATTTGCTCATTGAAAGTCATTGAAAATAGTACAAGCATAGAGACTTCAGGAAGTGATAAAGCTACACATTTAATGAACTAAAAATTATCTCTCTGCGTCTTCGAGCTATGAGAACCAAGAAATCTAGACATACATTAATTCAAAAATTAGCAAGGATACTCCTAACCTCTCGAGGAAAATTAGAGATGGCGCGGCACGGCCAAATAGAAGAGCATGCATGTACAGCAGGACATGTAAAATCTTGTAGTGCGATCGTCTGTTGTTGATTTCATAGGTAATCAGACTTCCTTCTCTTTGCATGGAACGCAAGGATAAAGTTTGGAGTTTACAAACTCTTGCGTCGCATTGCATTGCGTCGCATAGTGTAATGGCTATTATGCTAACTTCACATATCCAAGGTCGAGGGTTCAAACCCGGCGGAGGACGATGGATTTTTTTCGGGTGTAAAAATCCTTAGCATGACTTCCTTCGGAAGGGAAGTAAAGCCGTTGGTCCCGTGTCATAGATTTATGGCACGTAAAAGAACCTCAAGCCTGATAGTGAGGCCTCTGAACAAAATTAAGCGGTCTTTCACGCCCAATATAGAATGGGACGCTGAGAACGACAGCAGATACAGAGCGTCCATAAATAACACGCTACTTTTTTTTTTTTTTTTTTTTCCATCCATTGCATTGCGTTGCGTCTTGTATGTGTATGCTTACATTAAATAATATAAGTTCAAACTTTTGCGCTTATATTGCGTCTACGCTTGCATTCCATTTTGAATAAAATGTAGTTGCTATGGAATTGAAATCCATTTCTTTGCGTGGCTAGAAGTGAAATGTGTATGTGAAATGTTTTAAGTATTTTAAAACTGAAACAATTAACTTGAAATATCTCAAAAATGACCAGCTCCACGAAAAAAAGTATATGACATAAATTGTGTTTTAACAAGATCTACATTTTTGATGTAGTAAGCTTTTGTCTATCTTTTACGGTTTATTAGTTACGCAAAATTCAGCAAAATTCTTCAGAATAAAGAGTTCTTTAGATGCTATTCCCAGAAAATTTAAGATATACATTTTATTTGTGATGTAAATATCTTAAATATAAGAGACTTTAATCAAAATCTCTAAAGCCATCTTTAGGAAAATCAAGATTTTCGATTTTTTTTCCATATAAAGGGTAGTTTGGGGGACGGGATTTTCTTGAAAGTTTTCGTATCATATCCTTGAAAGATACTGAACTTAAATATCAAGTTTGACATTTAACAGACTTTTTGTTTTTGAACTATACTGCCTAAATACGCACGCATACACACATACATACAGACCGACTTACAGCCACACACACGGACATGTTTTCTAAAAATGTTTGTTTTGTATTCAGTGGGACCCAAAACATGTATTTCCGGTGAAATCTCGGTATTGACCTTTTAGATGCGATACAATACCTTCTCTATACACTATGTACACAGCACGTGCAGAGAAAGTACCCTATAAATGTTATAGTAAGAAGGGGTGGAACAGGAAGATAAAAGAATGCTGTCCCGCCCCTGAAAATTGCCACCCTAGGCAGCTAAATGTGGCACTGTCCCATCTATTACTGGAAGCAAGGTCTGTCTGTCTGTTTAATATCTCGTACTGCTGTATGCGATCAGTTTTGGTAGAACTAACCTTTATGCTTCAATATTTTGTTTCTGGGGTCTCAGGTAACCTTTTTCATTAGCGTTCTTATTGGGATTTTGGGCAACACTCTCATTATCAACTGTAGTTCAAGAATCAACTTCAACCTGCCACATAGTATCATTTGGTAGCTGTTCTTCCAAACCTTCCACACGCTCAGCACATCTACTAAAGAGTAAATAAAATCACATAAACTAGCCGCAAGGGACACGAAGTTTGTTTAGTTAGCGATATGTTACACTTGTTTGCAGTTGCTGCAAGAGCATCGAATTATTTTCCTGGAAATGCATTGTCGTCCATTGTCGGCCTGATTATTGCTGACAATGTTCTGCTGCCAGTGCACACAAGCTCGTGTTTACAGGTTAAACTGACCCCAGGGCTCTGCTTGTTCAGAGCTGAGTGAACGAGTGTGAAATTTCTTGCGTACCAGAAAGATACGGATTGTGTCAATTGCCTTATTCTTTAAAAAAAATATATTATAATAATAATAATAATAATAATAATAATAATAATAATAATAATAATAATATTGGCTCCTGAGATCGACTTAGCTGGCATTTTACTAATGTTTTCGCTTTTCTCCATGAACCAGGTGAAGATATGTTTCTTCCCACCATTTCAGCTTTATTGTTTGATTTCCAGTCAGTTTTTCTTTTTAGTTCAGTCTTCATATCCTAAATCTTTTTTCTGCACTTGCTGTGCAGTTAATTTTCTGCCAAAAGTTTCTTCCAGCTTGATGCAGATGGTTCGCAAATCATTCACTTTTACTTTCTCTACACGTAGGTACTATGTACATAGTGTATAAAGAAGGTATCGTAATGCACCCAAAAATTCCATACCGAAATTCCACTGGAAACATATGTTTTGGGTCCCCCTGAATAAAAAAACACAACAATGTGTGTGTGTGTGTGTGTGTGTGTGTGTGTATGTGTGTGTGTGTGTGTGTCTGGACAGCATGGCTCAAAAACAAAAAGACCGTTGAATACCGAACTTGGTCCTTGTTCCTTGTTTTTGTTTCAGCTTTGAGAAAGGTTACTTTTCTCATACAGGAATTTGTCATCTCCTGTCCATACAAACAAAGGAACTTCAGTCACATAGAAACCCTCTTTTTACTATCACTTTAACCTATGCTACTCCCTTATTTCGCTTCTACTGACAAGGAAGCAAGTAATAAGACTATTTCTGCTAATTTTTTCTCGATTAGCATGAAGTAAATAGAAGCACAAGCCTTTTAACAATAATTTGTTGCAGAGATGTAGAGAAAGTCATGTGAATGTAACACATCGGCTTTTTTTCTTCTTTGATGCTCGGGATCTACGATTTATTCAAAAGTATTGGAAACTTCTTAAGATTGCTACAAACGGACTCTGAATATTCACTTCCTCTGCCATATGCATTAGGTTAGGAACCATGTTCTACAGCACACACCTGGCAGCAGCATTTCAAGCGTTTGCTGAGAAAGCTTGATAGATTAAGGTTCTTTTTGTGCCTGAGTTGGTCCCTGTAATTCGTATTGGTCCCTTCAACCCTAAGCACTTACCTGTCTTACATTTTCTCAACAAGAAAGCATTTTTCTGGACCATGTGAAGTGCAAGCAAAATTCAGATGTGTTCCATTCACATGACTTTCTCTACATCTCTGCAACAAATTATTGTTAAAAAGCTATTGCTACTTAATGCTAATCGACAAAACTGAGCAGAAATAGCCTTACTACTTGCTTCCTTGTAAGTAGAAGCGAAATTAGGGAGAACCATAGGTTAAAGTGATAGTCAAAAGCTGGTTGTTATGTGACTGAAGTTCCTTTGTTTGTATGGACAGGAGTTAACAAAGTTCTGTGCGAGAAAAGTAGGTATAATGTTTTAAAGCTGAAACCACAAACAAAGAATGTCTCAAAAACGATCAACTCTATGAAAAAAATGCATATAACATAAATTGTGTGTTTTAAAGTGCTCTACATTTTTTGTGTGGTAAGTTTTTCTTTCCATATCTTACGGTTTAGCAGTTAAGCAAAATTCCGTAAAACTCGTACAGAATAAGGTGGTCTTCAGAGGCTATTCTCAGAAAATTCAAGATGTACATTATATTTGTCAGGTAAATATTTTTTTATTTTTGAAATTTTAATCAAAATCGTTAGAGCCATTTTTCAGAAAATAAATATTTTCGAAAAAAGTTCCCTATTAAGGGTAGTTTGGGGTGGACGGATATTTCTCAAAATCTTTGTGTCGCATCCCTGGAAGATACTAAACTTAAATACCAAGTTTGGTATTTTACCGACTTTTCGTTTTTGAGTTATCGTATTCACAGACACACGGACACACACACACACACGGGATTTTTGTGAAAATGCTTTTTCTCGATACAGGGGCCTAAAAGATATATTTTCGGGGAAATCTCGGTATCGAATTTTGGGTGGTGTGCAATACCTTCTCTGTATACTATGTACATCATCGTGTAGAGAGAGTGAAAATGGTGTATTTACCTCAGTATTTGTAAAATATAGATTTTGATCTTAACTAATTAATTTAATAAATTAATTATCATATCCAGAATGAAAAGAACGTATTTGAATGAATGTGTCTCTAACGTATTTTTAAGAATGCATCTTTGTTACCAATAATATCTGCACAAAAATTAAAGCTCTAATTTGGAAAATCATTTTTATTGTTTCGGTGTCTTCTTAATTCAAAATATAGACAAATCCAAAACAACGCAAACAAAACATGGCGAAGGAAAAAGAAAAGCGTTCGTTACCGAGCGAGAACTGTTTGTTATTGACTTTGTTGGAACCCGGAGTTGGATGCTGTTTCCTTGTCTGTACGCAGCACTTGCCAAAATCAGGTTTTGGTCCTGTGACTCACATTTCCGAGTTCTTTACAGCAGTATATTGGCCATCGTTCATATCAGTGTTTTACTTTCTCTACACGTACTATGTACATAGTGTATAAAGTAGGTATTGCATTGCACCCAAAAATTCGATACCGAGATTTCATTGGAAATATATGTTTTAGTGTCCCCTGTATCCAAAAAAAAAGCATTTTCACAAAAGGATCCGCGCGCGCATGTGTGGGTGTGTCCGTTTGTCTTTCAACACGATAGCTCAAAAACGATAAGTCAGTAAAATACTAAACCTGGTATTTAAGTTTAGGATCTTCCAGGGATGCGACACGAAGATTTTGAGAAAAATCCCCCTCACCCCAAACTACCCTTTACATGGAACTTTTTTTCGAAAATTCTGTTTTCTCAAAAATATCATATATTAAAGATATTTACCTGACAAATAAAATGTATATCTTGAATTTTCTGGGAATAGCCTTTGAAAACTAGTTTATTCTGGGTGAGTTTTACGGAATTTTATGTAACTGGTAAACTGTAAGAGACATAGAAAAACTTAATTATCAGAAAATGCAGAGCTCTTTAAATCATACAATTTATATTATACACAGTTTTTTTCGTGGAGTAGATAGTTTTTGAGATATCCCTTGTTATTGGTATCTGCTTTAAAAAAAATTACATTTGTCTCAAACAGGAATTTGCAACTTCTGTCTATACAAACAAGGGAACTTCAGTCACATAGCAACCAGCTTTTGACTATCACTTTAACCTATGGTGCTCCCTTATTTCGCTTCTACTTACAAGGAAGCAAGTAATAAGACTATTTCTGCTAATTTTCTTTTTCTCGATTAGCATGAAGGACGTAAAAAGAAGCATAAGCTTTTTAAGAATAATTTGATTCAGAGATGTAGAGAAAGTCATGTGAATTGAAGACATAAGATTTTCTATTTTATATAGTGTTTAACGCCCTCTTTTACCAGAATTGATGACATGATGACAAATGGCATGCATATAGAACACCGGTGGAATGCGTTGGTGGGGGAAACCGGAGAACTCGGGGAAAACACGCCACTGAGGCGCTTTTTCCACCACAAATCCCAGATATGGTCGCTTGGGATCGATGCTGGATCGTCTGGGTGAGAGGAGAGTGGTCTAATCACGCGGCCACATTCTTATGGGACTATAGGAATTGAGTCGCAATGCACTGTTGAGGCCAACAAAACGTTGCAGCCAGGAGCAGAGTTGGCTATGATGCAAGCTAATGGATATTGAACTCTGCTGACTTCTCCAGTTTTACAGTCGGTCAAAACTGCGGTCCAAGCAGGCTTAGCTGCTGCCCATGTGACGGACTATTAAATTCCCATATTTGAGCTCACGAAAACCTCTATGCCACATGACACCATATCAAAAGAGATTTTGTGCCAATGTGTGAGAGCACGGGTTTTCAGTGAGTATACGTCAAAATAGTTGGTGAACTAAATTGTAGTTTCAACTGGGAAGAAAAGTAGCTTTTACAGATGCTTAACAAAACCGAAATTCCATTCACATTGTGATGCGTGAGTAGCTCAAGATCGCAATGTATAATACCTTTATCAAATATAGTTTCAGTGACATCCAACAAGTTAATCTGCAGAAATGCTACAATAGACTTTGTATTAATCATAGCAAAGCTGTATACGCCATTTTCTCTACGCATTCTTCCTCCCTGTTATCGGTTAAGTTTCTGGGCAGCAACTGGCTTGGGCTGGCAGACTCATATTAACTACTTATCAAGTGAAATAAATAAAAGCTTATTGTTATTAAAGGTCACTTAGGCTTAGTGTGCTCTTGTTACATTGTACCATAGCTACCTGAGTTATGGTACTCACTCTGCTATGACCTTTGCCGGTCAGTTATTCATTCTTCACGAGAAACCTGTACTATCATATTTGGAGCTTCACCAAGAAGTCACTGTAAACCACTTTTTATACTGACATTGCCTTCCAGGTTTGTTTGGATTCCCTTATATACTTTAAAAAGAATATCAACATTTTCTCAATATGTTCTTCTGTCCATAATTACCCCTCTCGAAAATGCTCTGATATTTATATCAACAAATGTGAATATGGTAAAGCTTTTATCAGTTTCTCATGCATGTCAACACTCTACCTCAGAACATCAAGACTGTTAAAACTTTAAGAGGCGGATCAGAACAATCTTGAAGGCAAATCCTCTTTATAGCATTTCAGAAACTTATGACCTGAAATGGGATTAATCTTATCCATGTTTAAATGTATTCTTATAACATTATTGTATGATGTTTAATTTAATTTTTATTCTCTCATGACGCAGCCTATGTATGTTTTATAGTTAATGACTATAAAATGGCTTACTGATTGGAGTGACTATGTCATTCATTAGTTAAATATTGGATATGAATCAAACTGACGAAATTCTACTATCTCAACATCCACTTTATTCACTTCCGTTACTATTATATATATATAAAAACCAGCAGTAACGTTGTTTTGAGTCATCCAAGTGTCTCTAATACTTGGTTGTTGGTTCAAGAGCATCTGCTTTACACGAGTGCTCACAATCGCAGTCCTCTTGGAGCAGCTCAGTGACAGTCACGTCACGACACCCCTTGGAACCTATACATCTTTACCACTGCTGCCAGTGGAGCCGTCTCAAGCCACAAGTGACTATAATGCTTACAATAGCATTGAGCTCAGTTGTTTGTTACAATGTGAGGCATTTGGGTAGAATGAAACTTTAAGAACCTTGAGCCTTAGTATCAATTGTTATTTTTGAGTCATCATCATCAGCAAATCTTTATGGTTTGTGAGAATTCTCCTGCTCCGGTCTCATATTTCTTCTCATCTTTTAGCTGGTCTTCCTATTGTTTTGTAGCCTAAAGGTTTATATTTGTATGACTGAAATGGAATGCGAGAGTTATCCATTCTTTGCAAATGCCTTTACCATTTTTCTCTATTTATTTGTATCTTTTCTTTTAAGGAAAGTATGTTTAATTCTCTCCTTATGTCTTCGTTTCTAATATGATGTTGTGTGGTACATCCTTTTACTGCTCGGAGATGTTTCATTTCTGCCCCTTGTATTTCGCTCTAATATTCTTTTTAAGTGTCCAAGTCTCCGAACCAAACAGTAAAACTGGAACAGCCATTGTCTTATACAATTTCAGGTTTGTAATTCCTCTCACATTCCATGTTCCTAAATGTAATGGTTCTGCAATTACAAATCGTGCGTCCGTTTTCTTTTGATGTGGTCGAAATCCGATGTTATCAATCCGGCTATTATTTTGAGGCTGTTCAGTAAGTAAGCATTTCAGTCTGGCCGCGTTACGAGCGCTGCGCAGAGCTAGTTCAGTAGTGGGGCTGCCACTTCTCTGTTCCTGAACTCGCAGATGCTGTCTTCACCTCGACCTTCGAGTCACATCTACCAGCTGTGCCAGTTTTGGACCACACCGAGTATTTTATTTCCTCGGTACCACTTATATCTAAGAGGCATTCCCCGATCCGCCACCTGAGGAGACGCCCGATAGTGGACTGGCACGGAATCCCTTACGGGATTTTTGTGTTTCTAGACATAAATCCAGTTGCGCTGCTACTTATAATTCAGCATTTAGTTTTCCCAAGTACAAAGTTTTATTAGTAAAACCTACAATATTTATTCACTGTGGCAAGTTTGGAGGGATAGCTAATCCAGTGGTATGCATAAAACACTTTGAGTGTTAATTAGTGGACCAATTATTATTATTATTGTTCACCGAAGAAAACCTAAATTCTAAAAGTTGCCCCTCCTTGCATATGTCAAGTACTTAAAATAGAATACAAAACACACTGTCGTTCAGAACGAACTATTGGCAGAGATGAATAACATATGTTATGTATTGATTTAATTGTTTTTTTTCCATACAAGTCGTGTGTAGGACAGGAGTTGGATAGGTAGAGTCAGACTGAAAAATTCAATGTCATAGCCGGGATTTGAACCACGGATCTAGCCGGTTGCTCTACCACTGAGCTAGCATGGCAACGTGGTAGAGACAGGGGGATCCGCTGTTCAAATCCCGGCTAAGGCATTGCATTTTTCAGTCTGACTCTACTATATGTTATCAATGTTAACTTGTGAAAGCGAAAACAGTAGAAAATCACAAACAGCAACCTCTATTACCTTTGTAAACCTTAAAACTTTCAGGATTTCTTTATGCTGCTTGTGTGCATCACAGACCTATGAGTGAACTTTGGAAGATTCCCAAATATTTTGTAAAGACGGACTTCTTTTTTGTATTAGCTTATCACGTGGTATCAGCACAATAGACTGATGACGTAAAATGTACTTTAGCGCCAAGTTCAGCCAATAAGCGTCAAGGAACACATTCTTTTCAGATGTATATTTATGTAGTTACAAACTGAGCGGAACTAAGCAATGCCCCCTCCCTTCAACGGGAGTGGTCAATAAACATTCTCCTCCAAAAACTACTTTAATCAAATTAAACACCAGAGGAGCAGAGGAACAGGGTGCTGCTCCTAAAATTGCAAACGCCTGAGGATCCTATCTTGCTAACTCCTTTACACCATCACCCGAAACCCTAAATCATCAAAACCAAAACCATTCACCTCATTCCTGTGTTAAACCCTTACCAGCGCAGGTACACAGTAACAACACCTAGGCTCACCACGAGTCTACCAGATTTCTCACTATATCATTCCTGTGTTAAAAACTTACAAGGGCAGGTACACAGCAGCAACACCTAGGCTCACCACAAGTCTAGCAGATCTCTCACTATATCATTCCTATGTTAAACCCTTACCAGGGCAGGTACACAGTAACAAGACCTAGGCTCACCACAAGTCTACCAGATCTCACACTATATCATTCCTGTGCTAAAACCTTACCAGTGCAGGTACACAGCAGCAACACCTAGGCTCACCACGAGTCTACCAGATCTCCCACTATATCATTCCTGTGTTAAACTATTACCAGGGCAGGTACACAGCAACAACACCTAGACTCACCACGAGTCTACCAGATCTCTCACGATATCATTCCAGTGTTAAACTCTTACCAGGGCAGGTACACACCAGCAACACCTAGATTCACCACGAGTCTACCAGATCTCTCACCATATCATTCCTGTGTTAAACCCTTACCAGGGCAGGTACACACCAGCAACACCTAGATTCACCACGAGTCTACCAGATCTCTCATTATATCATTCCTGTGTTAAACCCTTACCAGGGCAGGTACACACCAGCAACACCTAGATTCACCACGAGTCCACCAGATCTCTCATAATCATTCCTGTGTTAAACCCTTACCAGGGCAGGTACACACCAGCAACACCTAGATTCACCACGAGTCTACCAGATCTCTCATTATATCATTCCTGTGTTAAACCCTTACCAGGGCAGGTACACACCAGCAACACCTAGATTCACCACGAGTCTACCAGATCTCTCATTATATCATTCCTGTGTTAAACCCTTACCAGGGCAGGTACACACCAGCAACACCTAGATTCACCACGAGTCTACCAGATCTCTCATTATATCATTCCTGTGTTAAACCCTTACCAGGGTAGGTACACAGCAACAACACCTAGACTCACCACAAGTCTACCAGATCTCTCACTATATTTTCCTGTGTTAAACCCTTACTAGGGCAGGTACACAGCAACAACACCTAGACTCTTCAACAGTCTTGAAGATCTCTCACTATAACATTCCTGTGTTAAACTCTTACCAGGGTGGGCACACAGCAACAACACCTATGCTCACCATGAGTATAGCAAATCTCTCACTATATTATTCCTGTGTTAAACTCTTACCAGGGCAGGTACACAGCAACAACACCTAGACTCACCGTAAGTCTACCAGATCTCTCACTATATCATTCCTGTGTTAAACCCTTTCTAGGGCAGATACACAGCAGCAACACCTAGACTCACCACGAGTCTACCAGATCTCTCACTATGTCATTCCTGTGTTAAACCCTTACCAGAGTAGGTACACAGCAACAACACCTAGACTCACCACGAGTCTACCACATCTCTTACTATGTCATTCCCGTGTTAAACCCTTACCAGAGTAGGTACACAGCAACAACACCTAGACTCACCACAAGTCTACCATATCTCTCACTATATCATTCCTGTGTTAAACTCTTACCAGGGCAGATACACAGCAGCAACACCTAGACTCACCGTAAGTCTACAATATCTCTCACTATATCATTCCTGTTAAACCCCTACTAGGGCAGATACACAGCAACAACACCTAGACTCACCAACAAGTCTACCAGATCTCTTACTATGTCATTCCTGTGTTAAACCCTTACCAGAGTAGGTACACAGCAACAACACCTAGACTCACCAACGAGTCTAGCAGATCTCTCACTATATCATTCCTGTGTTAAACCCTTACCAGGGTAGGTACACAGCAACAACACCTAGACTCACCAACAGTCTAGCAGATCTCTCACTATATCATTCCTGTGTTAAACCCTTACCAGGGTAGGTACACAGCAACAACACCTAGACTCACCAACAGTCTAGCAAATCTCTCACTATATAATTCCTGTGTTTAACCCTTACCAGAGTAGGTACACAGCAGCAACACCTAAACTCACCGTAAGTCTACCAGATCTCTCACTATATCATTCCTGTTAAACCCCTACTAGGGCAGATACACAGCAGCAACACCTAGACTCACCAACAAGTCTACCAGATCTCTTACTATGTCATTCCTGTGTTAAACCCTTACCAGAGTAGGTACAGAGCAACAACACCTAGACTCACGACAAGTCTACCAGATCTCTCACTATATTTTCCTGTGTTAAACCCTTACTAGGGCAGGTACACAGCAACAACACCTAGACTCACCAACAGTCTAGCAGATCTCTCACTATATCATTCCTGTGTTAAACCCTTACCAGGCCAGGTACACAGCAACAACACCTAGACTCACCAACAAGTCTACCAGATCTCTCACTATATCATTCCTGTTAAACCCTTACCAGGCCAGGTACACAGCAACAAGACCTAGACTCACCAACAGTCTAGCAGATCTCTCACTATATCTTTCCTGTTAAACCCTTACCAGGCCAGGTACACAGCAACAAGACCTAGACTCACCAACAGTCTAGCAGATCTCTCACTATATCATTCCTGTTAAACCCTTACCAGGCCAGGTACACAGCAACAAGACCTAGACTCACCAACAGTCTAGCAGATCTCTCACTATATCTTTCCTGTTAAACCCTTACCAGGCCAGGTACACAGCAACAAGACCTAGACTCACCAACAGTCTAGCAGATCTCTCACTATACATTCCTGTGTTAAAACCTTACCAGGCCAGGTACACAGCAACAGGACCTAGACTCACCGCGAGTCTACCAGATCTCTCACTATATCATTCCTGTGATAAACCCTTACCTGGGTAGGAACACAGCAGTTACACCTAGGCGGACGGAGCCTATACCGAGTTTCTTATTCAGCGGGGAAGTCCACGCTTCTCTTCATAATCAAAGCGCCTCTAGAGCTTTAGGTGCGTGACGTGTATTTCTTTTTTAAATGCATGTGAAATGTAACAGTGTGAGACAGTACATTATTCCGCACTCTACAATGTGTTATTTAGATTTCTTGTATAAATTAATTGTTTTGTCGAGGTGACTTCGCCAATAGTATTTATGTTAGAGGAGTATATAACTTCCGTAAATAATCGCCATAATGAGCAACGGGCCTGTTTTTTTGTTTTTTTTTTTTTTTTTTTTTTTGTTATTCTTACCAAGAGGGACTAGCTGTATACTTTTCCTGTCACCACTCCTAGATTCATTTTTCTGCTGAGGCAGAAAAACGACATCAAAAACCAGGTGCCTGTCTATTTAAAAACAGACCCTGCATCAGGTATGGTGGACTCACTTAATTATCTATAAAGAGTCTGTCATTTGTAGACTTGCTTCTTCTACCAAATATGCTTTAAATGTCAGAGTAATAATTTTTGTCTTGAAAATATTGCTTAAAGATTTATAAAATAATGAAAATGTAGGTGTAGATGTTTAGTGTTGACAAAATTTATCTGAGATAATTTTAAAAATATCAATTCTGTAGAACCCATTCCATTTAAACAACCAAAGTAAGAAAAAAATCCGATGTGTTCTATTCACATGACTTTCTCTACATTTCTGCAACAAATTATTATTATTATTATTATTATTATTATTATTATTATTATTAATGTTAATATTATTCTAAAGTTTATGATTCTATTAAAACATGCTAATCGAGAAACATTAGCAGAAATAGTGTTATTACTTGCTACCTTGTAAGTAGAAGCGACTTAAGGGAGTACCATAGGCTAAAGTGATAGTCAAAAGCTTGTTGCTATGTGACTAAAATTCCTTTGTTTGTATGGACAGGAGTTGACAAAACTCCTGTATGAGAAAAGTATGTTTCTCAAAGCTGAAGCCAAAAACAAGGAATATCTCAAAAATATCAACTACACGAAGACAAGTATGTAACATAAATTGTGTGTTTTAACGTGCTCTACATTTTTTGGGTGGTAACCTTTTTGTCCATCTCTTATGGTTTAGCAGATATACAAAAAACCGTAAAATTCATCCAGAACAAAGTAGTCTTCAGAACCTATTCCCAGAAGATTCAAGATATACATTTTGTTTGTCAGGTAAATATCTTTAATATATGATATTTTAATCAATATCTTTAGAGCCATTTTTGAGAAAATCAAAATTTTCTTAAACAGCTCCTTGTAAAGGGTAATTGGAAATGGGGGAATGTTCTTGAAAATCTTCGTGTCGTGACTTTGGAAAATACCAAACTTAAATACCAAGTTTGGTATTCAACGGTACTTTCGTTTTTGAGCTATGCTGTCCACAGACACCCATACACACACACGGAACTTTCCTAAAAATCTGATGTGTTCCATTCACATGACTTTCTCTATATCAATGCAACAAATTATTGTTAAAAATGTTATGCTGATTAGCAGAAATATTCTTGTTACTTGCTTCCTTGTAAGTAGAAACGAATAAAGGTCTTTTATAGGTTAAACTGATAGTCAAAAACTAGTTGCTCTTTGACTGAAGTTCCTTTGTTTGTATGGACATGAGTTCACAAAGCCCTGTATGAGAAAATATGTTTTTTATAGCTGAAACTAAAAACAAGGAATATCTAAAAAATAATCTACTCCACGAAAAAAAATGTATGTAACATAAATTGTGTGTTTTAAAGTGCTCTACATTTGCTGTTTGGTAAGTTTTTGTCCATTTCTTACTGTTTGGCAGTTATGCAAAATTCTCTAAAATTGATCCAGAATAAAGTAGTCTGCAGAGGCTATTCCTAGAAAATTCAAAATATACATTTTATTTGTCAGTTAAATATCTTTAATATACGATATTTTAATCAAAATCGTTAGAGCCATTTTTTAGAAAATGAAAATTTTCGAAAAAAGTTCCACGTAAAGGGTAGTTTGGAGTGAGGGGATTTTTCTCAAAATCTCCGTGTCGCATACCTGGAAAATACTTAACTGAAATACCAAGTTTGGTATTTTAGTGACTTTTCGTTTTTGAGTTATCGTGTTCACAGACTCACGGACATACGGACACACACACGGACCTTTTTCTGAAAATGCTTTTTTGGGATACAGGGGACCCTAAAACATATATTTCGAGTGAAATCAAGATAGCGAATTTTTGAGTGGAGTGCAATACCTTCTCTATACACTATGTACATAGTACGTGTAGAGAAAGTAAATATTCTTTTTTTTTTTTTTGATTCAGGGGGACCCAAAATATGTATTTCCGGTGAAATCTCGCTATCGAATTATTGGGTGGAATGCAATACTTTTCTACACTATGTACAAAGTACGTGTAGAGAAAGTAAAAATCTGATGTGCTGATTTTCTCTAGCTACTCTACAAACAAACTTCTTACAAAATATAGTTCTTCTTTCGACAGCATGCTAGTCGAGATAAACATTAGCGGAATTTTATTACTTAGTTTCTTATAAGCAGAATGGAACAAAAGGAATGCACTAGGCTAAAGTGAAGTTTTAAAAGCGGTCGTTATGCGATTGTCTTTGTAATTCGTTTCTTTGCTTGGCCAGGAGTAGAACAAAAGAAAAACGGAGATTTGTATAAGTACTTCACAACTGAAACTAGTAGAAAGGAGTAAATAAAAAACGGTAAGTTCCACGAAAAAATGTGTATGACATAACTTGTATATTTTAACAAGATCTAAATTTTTTGTATAGTAGGTGTTTACCTGTCTCTTACGGTTTACTAGTTATGCCAAATTAAGCAAAATTCATCCAGAATAAACAGGTCTTTAGAAGCTATTCCCAGAAACTTCAAAATATACATTTTATTTGTGATAGGAATGACTTTAATATCTGGAGGCATTTTAATCATAATCGTTATAGCCATTTTTAAGAAAAACAAAATTTTCGAAAATCCTCGTGTATTTAACGGTCTTATCGTTTTTGAGCTATGCTGTCCACATAGCACACACACACACACACACATAGACACACACACACCGACCTGTTTTTGATTTTTGGATTCAGGGGGTCCTAAAACATGTATTTCCGTTGAAATCACTACATCGAATTTTTGGGTGGAATACAACTTCTCTATCTCTATGTACATTATACATGTGGGGCTAGACAAAGTAAAAATACTTTTTTGGACTCAGGGGTGCCCAAAACATGAATTTCCGGTGAAAGCTCGATATTGAATTTTTGGGTAGAATGCAATACCTTCTCAATAGATTATGTGCATAATAGGTGTAGAGAAAATAAAAATATGTTTATTTATATAATGTGTTAACGTCTATTTATGCTAATAAATGCCATGCGAGGTGAACATGTTTGGTTAACGAATTGCACGCCACTTGCTCTTTTTAAACACATGAGCATCGCATGACTCGTGTGGATATGTTATTGGGGGAATCCAAGTGAATAATTCCGGTAATTTTACACCCGTTAACCTCTATTGCAAGAATACAGGCATTAATAACGATTTATATCGCTTTTGTAATGTGCAGCAAAATGCACGGAATTGAAACGCTAAGCTCGTCATCCACTAAAAAACCAATTATCCGCTTTAATTCCTGTGTTTTAATGACGCATCTATACCCAAAATATATATTGATTAATATTTGTCACTGTGGTATTCATTTCATTAACAGTGTTGTTTGTATTTAGAGTAAAAGAGGCTGCTAATAATACACGCTTATATGTTATTCACTTCAACATTTTTCGCACATAAACGCTAACATTTTAGGGACCAGTCGTTCTCCATTAAAATTTGGTTTAATTATACGTTTTCTCGGTAATGCGTCACTTTTTTCTGATTCCCATATACAAAATGTACCCATTTATACGTTTTTAAAGAAAGTAAGGTGGTATGCTTGCTGTGTACAGCCTGGTTTGTGATTTTCATTGACGCTTATCATTTCTTTGTTGTCATATCGGTCCAACAATCTATTAACTTTGGTTCCAACAGTCACTTGTCTGCTTTAAGTCGAGTACTGCTAGTGTGCAGTTTTCACTGTCGTCATATCGTTCCAACAGTCACTTGTCTATTTTACGTAGAGTTTCGAGTTACAAACAGGAGAACAAACATGTGTGAATATCAACCAGCAAGGAAGAAAATAAAACTCTTGGTGAAAAATTAAAACTTTTGGATGAGAGAGTCCATACGAGAAGAGAAAATCATTTGCACGTTTATACAGTATTTTAGTAGTCTTCCTTGAAAGACGTATAAGTGAGGTTTCACTGTATTTATTTTGTGTTGTAGCTTTCGATATATACTGGAGAAGTCTATTTCTATAATTTGGCTGCTGTAAGAGGCTGAAGAGGAAAAACAATAAGAATTCTTAACTCACTATCAATTTTAATTAAATTACTGAAAGTTAAAAATGGAATTAAAATTGTAATATTTGCCTTGGTGTCAGTTGCTGAATTGTTAAACGTACTTTTGGTTCCTTAAACCTAGGTTTTAAACATATATTTTCATTATTCGAGCACGTCACTGTTTTCTCTCTTTGTATAGAATGGTAGGCTCTGTATTATTATTATTATTATTATTATTATTATTATTATTATTATTATTATTATTATTATTATCATCATCATCACCATCACTAAGGTTACATTGTCATGTACATATAATGTCCAATAAATAATGTATTTTACCTATCCTAATGTAAGGTTTGTGCGCTACATCCGCTTATTCGTTAGCGAGTATAGGTCCCCCCCCCTTGTGTTAACTACTTATTCCACCTTATCCTGGATTGTTTTCTCTGCAGTACTCTCTGTCTCTCTCTCTCTCTCTCTCTCTCTCTCTCTCGTCCCTCAGCCATTAACAAGTGCTGTATCGGAACTGAGTTCAGCAGGCCAATGACCCCACGCTATCTAGGTCAGCATGACGTACTGAGGTGTGAGGACGTGGATGCAAAACTGATAGTCTATACTGACAGGCGTTGTCTATTTACGACGCAGTTAAAACCTCACCAGAAATAGTAAATTCTGTGATTGATTTATATGAAAAATGTTAGATAAAAAAACAAATAACAAAAAAGGAAACAACTAACATATCGAAGTGGCTAAACATTAACTACTATTCATCAAAATATCTGTGTCTATACGCCTAATATTCTGCACAGAGCAGTCTTTCACAAAAAGAGAATTAACGAGATTGGCCGCGCCGTGGCCGAGTGCTAAGACCACTCACCTCTCACCTAGATGGTCCAGGTTCAATCCCAAGCGGCGCTGGGGCGGGTTTTCTCCGGGTTTTCCGGTTTCCCCCGCCATCGCATTCCACCGGTACACTATCTTCATTCATGTATCACCGCCTGCGGTGCCATAAGTAGTTAAAGCGGGCGATAAACACTACCAAAAAAAATTAACGAGATTAACAATCTGACAACACTATTTCTACATTATTATAATTAATATAAAAGCAATTCTAAGATCCTTAATATCAGGTATTGGATATTTATGCTGGAAAAGTTCTGCCATTTTAAATACATGACCATATAATAAACTCAAGCAAAATTGTATGATACAAACTTATCATTATTTTATAGTGAAGAAATTTTGGAGTTTAGAAGTTGTTGCAACAACAGCTCTTATTGCTCATGCTGAACAATATCCGAGTTCCCACCTTAGCATGCGCAACTGCAATCCAAAATGTAGAATTGCGAATTTTACTGTTACTTCATAACTAGCTTTGTCAGTTCAGAGAAAATATTCTTTTCTTTTAAATTGGGAGAAAAGGTGAATTTTTGTTTTGAAATAATGCCTTGGTTTGGGTAAATAACAACACAGCACTGCAGCTGCCAATAAAACGTGTCTTCAAAACGGGCTAAATAATTACAATACGTCATGTAAAGTACCGATTCATAATTGTTTACAACAAAAACAGTTCCGTTTTGAATTTAGAAAGATGGAATTATGACATCTTTTTACTTTCTCTACACGTACTATGTACATAGTGTATAGAGAGGGTATTACACTCCACCCAAAAATTCAATACCGAGATTTCTACGGAAATATATATTTTGAGATCCCCTGCATCCCAAAAAAAAATGTCCATGTGTGTGTCTGTGTGTGTGTCTGTGTGTGTGTGCCTTGGGCAGCATAGCTCAAAAATGAAAATACCGTTATATACCAAACTTGGTACTTAAGTTTGGTATCTTACAGGATGGGACAGGAAGATTTTCAAGAAAGTCCCCCCAAACCAAACTACCCTTTATATTAAACTTTTTTCGAAACTTTTGATTTTCTCAAAAATGGCTCTAACGATTTTGATTAAAATATTATATATTCAAGAAATTTACCTGATAAATAAAATGTATATCTTGAATTTTCTGGGAATAAACTGAAGATTACTTTATTCTGAGTGAAGTTTACGAAATTTTGCATAAGAGCTAAATCGTAAGATATGGACAAAAACTTACCACACAAAAAATGTAGAGCACGTTAAAACACACAATTTATGTTAAATACATTTTTTTCGTGGAGTTGATCGTTTTTGAGACATTCCGTTTTTTTTTTTTTTTCAGTTTTGAAAAACTTTTCTTATACAGGAATTTGTCAACTCCTGTCAATACAAACAAAGGCTCTTCAGTCACATAGCAACCAGCTTTTGACTATCACTTTAACCTATGGTAGTCCATTATTTCCCTTCTACTTACAAGCAAGTAATAAGGCTATTCCTGCTAATGTTTTCTCGATTAGCATGAAGTAAATAGAAGCATAGGCTTTTTAACAATAATTGGTTGCAGAGATGTAGAGAAAGTCATGTGAATGGAACACATCAGGTTTTTTTTTACTTTCTCTAGCCCGCATGTACAATGTTCCTATATAGTGGATAGAGAAGTAATTGTATTCCACCCAAAAATTTGTTGTCGAGATTTCACCGGAAATATATGTTTTTGGCGTCCCCTGAGTCCGAAAAAAGGATTTAGCAGAGCGTTTCGTGCTGTGATTAAACACTTCTATATAAAAGACTTAACAACGAAGGAGATTAATGCCGTGTTGAATAAAGTTCGTGGAACATCTACTCCTAAGCTTACAATATTTATGACTGGATAAATGAATTTAAACGTGGCCGTACATCCACAAATGATAAACATTGTTCCGGACGTCCAATAAAAGTGACTTCCTCCGAAATGGTTGACCAAATTCAGGATATGATTTTGTATGATCGACAAATAAACATTCGGAAAATAGTAAAGGCCACAGGCATATCACAAGGTACAGTGTTTTCAATTATGCAACAAATTTATGACTTACAAAGGTTGTGGCAAGATGGGTGCCGGTTTGCTCTCAGGAGAATAAACCCATTCGTATAATTGACTCGGAAGCTACTTTGGGACTTTTGCATCGCAATCCAGACGAGTTTCTGCGTCGATACATAACTGTGGATGAAAAATGGATACACTATTATACTCCAGATAGAAATAACGACAAATGGAGAGCATTATACATGGTTATTGCACCGGTAGAACGGAATAAAAAACGCCCTCGTCTGGTAAAGAAAAGGATTCTCTTCCATCAAAACAATGGAAGGCTGCACACCTGCGCAGTTTCGATGGCGAAAATTGTATAATTAAGGTTCGAACTACAACATCCAACTTATTCATCAGATGTGGCCCTCCTGTGCCTTTTTTACTTTCTCTAACCCACATGTACAATGCACATAGTGGATAGAGAAGGTATTGTATTCCACCCAAAAATTCGATGTCGAAATTTCACCGGAAATATTTGTTGCGGTCCCCTGAAAATGATTTTTAGTAAAAGGTCCGTGTGTCTGATGACAGCATAGCTTAAAAACTAAAATATCTATAAATACCAAACTTGGTGTTTGGGTTTGGTATCTTCCAAGGATGCGAAACACAGATTTTCAAGAAAATCCTCCCCACCAGCAATTAGCCTTTATATGGAAAATTTTCGAAAAGTTTGATTTTCTCAAAAATGACTAACGATTTTAATTAAAATGTACATCTTGAGTTCTCCTCTTTATTCTAGATGAATTTGGACGATTTTTTATTATTTCCTAACTTGAAAAAGTAGCTCAGTGAAAAACGATTTACAAGAAGATCATCTAACGAAGAGATGCCTATTTTAAACACCTCCCGAAATCCACTTTTTGAAACAGTTACAGAAACACTGGAAAAGCTGTATCGAGGTAAAAGGAGAGTATTTTAAAAACATCTGTAGTGTTCTATTCACATTACTTTCTCTACATCTCTGCAATAAATTATTGTTAAAAAACCCATTCTTCAATTTAGTTAATGCTAATTGAGAAAAAAATTAGCAGAAACGATCTTATTACTTGTTTCCTTGTAAGTAGAAGGCAAATTGAGAGTCAAATTTGTTAAAACCCGGTTGCTATGTGATTCAAGTACCTTTGTTTGTATGGACAGGAGTTGACAAATTCCCGTAAGAGAAATGTATAAGTACTTTAAAGCTGAAAGTAATAACAAGTATATTTAAAAAAAAAAACGGTCACCTTCACGAAAAAATGAATATTACATAAATCGCTCTACATTTTTTATGTGGTAAGTTTGTGTCTATCTCTTACGGTTTGCCAAATTTTCCAAAATTCATCCAGAATAAAAAGGTATTCAGAGGCTATTTACAGGAACTTGAAAATATACATTTTTTTATATATAAATTTCTTAACTGTAAGAAATTTTAATCTAAATTGTTAGAGCCATTTCTGTGATTATAACATTTTTCGAATTTTTTTCCATGTAAAGAGTAGTTGGGGTCGCGGGATTTTCTTGAAAATCTTCGTATCGCATCCCTGGAAGATACCAAACTTAAATACCAAGTTTGGTATTTAACGGCCTTTTGGTTTTTGAGCTATGCTATCCGCAGGCACTCTCGGACCTTTTTCTAAAAATGCGTTTTTTGGCTTCAGGGCGTCCTAAAACATATATTTCCGGTGAAATATCGGTATGTAACTTTTGGATTGAATATAATGCTTTCCGTATACACTATGTACTTAGTAGTATAGAGAAAGTAAAAATCGACCAAAAATAAATTGTTTTCTGTCTTTTTCTAAGGTGCTATTAAATGTCCCTCGTGGGCAGAGAAAGTAATGTGACTGTTACACATCTGAGATTTAATTGTATGTTGGTGATGAAGGAAGAGTAAACAACTGAAGCTCGGGGCGTTGAGAAGAGGACCGGTTTGTGGGTGTTCCGTCCCCGACTGCAAACAGAAAGACAGGAAATTCCAACTAGCAACTTAATCACGTTCTCTATCGGCCTTCCTTAACAATGGGAATACTTCATTGTTATAGGTCCCCGGAAACCTCTATGTGCTGGGCAACTGACCAAAATGCTTTGGATGTTCGGCGAAGTGTGAAGTTGACTGCATAATTAAGTAAGATGAAAACAACCCGAGCCGTAACAACCTATGAGAATATTATATTCCATATTTAGCATGTGAATTTGATCCTTGGGAAATATCAGAACCGCATTTGGTAGGCAAATCAAATCTTATCATCACAACCAGCTAATCCACAACCACATCCACATTTTATAGATTTGTTTCATTAAATTATAAATATGTTTTTAAGCAATTAGCAAGAGATTTTCGTTTTAATGTAATAATACCCTTTTCTATCTTAAAACATACATTTCAATTTTTAATTATGATCAACCTTTTTTTTTTTTACTTTGTCTACACATACTGTGCATATAGTGTAAAAAGAAGGTACTGCATTCCATCCAAAAATTCGATACCGAGATTTCACGGGAAATAGAGATTTTAAGGTCCCCTGTATCCCCCCAAATAAAGTATTATCAGGAAACGTCAGTAAATGTGTGTGTGTGTGTGTGTGTGTGTGTCCGTGTGTCTTTGCACACGATAACTCAGAAACGAAAAGTCTGTAAAATACCAAACTTGGTGTATAAGTTTAGTGTTTTCCGGATTCCACTCGAAGATATTGAGGAAAATTCCCCCACCCCGAACTACCCTTTACGTGGAAAAATTTTCGAAAATTTTGATTTTCTTAAAAATGTCTCAATCGATTTTGATTAAAATATCGTATATTAAAGATAAAAATGTATATCTCGAATTTTCTGGGAATAGTCCCTAAAGACCTATTTATTCTGGTTGAATTTTACTGGATTTTTTATAACTGTTAAACCGTAAGAGATGAACAAAAACTTACGACAAAAAATGTAGAGTACGTTAAACACAGAATTTATGTTATATAACCTTTTTTTCGTGGAGTTGCTGTTTTTTTTTTTTTTTTTTTTTTTTTTTTAGATATTCCTTGTTTTTATTTCAACTTTAAAAACATACTTTTCTCATACAGGAATTTGTCAAATCCTGTGCATACAAACAAAGAAACTTCAGTCACATAGCAACCAGCTTTTGGCTATCACTTTAACCTATGGTACTCCCTTATTTCGCTTCTACTTACAGGTAAGCAAGTAATAAGACTATTTCTGAAATGTTTTTCTTGATTAGCATGAAGTAAATAGAAGCATAAGCTTTTTAACAATAATTGTTCACAGAGATGAAGAGAAAGTCATGTGAATGGAACACATCAGATTTTTAAAACTAAAAGTTAGTAAGGAAAAAGGACTGACTGGGTTTGAAGTTTACACTGTGCTGAAATGATATAGTACAGCGTGCATAAACTTAACATAATTTGTAATTCATATGTTTTTATTGTTTTTACCCTAAACTTCACTGATGCTTTACTTTAAACTAAATAGAACCGTTTCAAGTGCCACATCAACACATGCTGCTTGGTTCTGAGAACATTTATTACATGCCACTTCCAGGGACCAACTTCATTGAGGGTTTTATTGTTGTCTTGTTTAACCAAAATGAGGGCCTGAGATTACAAACTTAGCATTGTTGTATTTAACAGTAATCATAGCACAGAATAGAGAGTCTACAGAAAGGAAACTCCGCTGTAATCCGTGCGCATGCGCGAATTCCGCCATACTTGGACCGAGTAAACAGCTATGTTGTTAAAGTTACACGCTTCGTAATATACATTTTGTTAATGCTATTGATTGTGTACTTTAGCTGCTGTGATTATACTGTACCTAATGGTTGTTGGCTCTTAAAGCTCTGCTGCTCTTATAATGAGCAACAGTAAGAGAAAAGGCGACCAAACGCAAAATACAATTAATACGACAAAGAAACATGGAATGTCTCCTGTAAAGTTAGTAATGTGTTTACATCAAGTTTAATTTTTACTTTCCCTACACATAGTGTATAGAGAACGTATTGTATTTTGCCCAAAAATTCGATACCGAGATTTCAACAAAAATACATGTTTTGGGCCCCTCCCTGAATTCAAAAAAACATTTTTGGAAAAAGGTCCGTGTGCGTGCGTGTGTGTGTCTATGGACAGCATAGCTCAAAAACGAAAAGACCGTTAAATTCCAAACTTGGTATTTAAGTTTGCTATCTTCCAAGGATACGACACGAAGATTTTCAAGAAAATCCCCCCACAAGGAACTTGTTCGAAAGTTTTGATTTTCTCAAAAATGGCTCTAACGATTTGGATTAAAATATCTTATATTTGAGATATTTACCTGACAATTAATATGTATATCTTGAATTTTCTGGGAATATCCTCTGAAGATTACTTTATTCTGGATGAATTTAACGAAATTTTGCATAGCTGCTAAACCGTAAGAAATGAAAGAACAAAAAAAAAAAAAAAAACAAAAAAACAAAAAAAAAACACCACATAAAAATGTAGAGCACATTACAACACACAATTTATGTTATATATTTTTTTTTCGAGGAGTTGATCGTTTGTTGGATATTCCTTATTTTTGGTTTTAGCTTTGAAAAAAAAATGTACTTTTCTCATACAGGAATTTGTCAAATCCTGTGCATACAAACAAAGAAACTTCAGTGACATAGCAACCAGCTTTTGACTATCACTTTAAACTATGCTACTCCCTTATTTCGCTTGTACTTACAAGGAAGCAAGGAATAAGACTATTTCTGCTAATTTTTTCTCGATTAGCATGAAGTAAATAGATGAATAAGCTTACCAACAATAATTTGTCTCACAGAAGTAGAAAAAGTCATGTTAATGGAACACAGCAGATTATTTTAAGTTGAGATGTACAAAATTTCATTAATTTCTACGGGTAACTATATTATGTGGAACAATATCAAAGTGTGAATCTGCCGAGAAATGAAAACTCGAGAAAAGAGCGTTTAAATAAGCATAAGCGTAAAATAACACACTTTCTGATTTCTGAGTAGTTAAGAAGTATTTAAACCTATGCTAGTTGTCTTTTTTTACAGCTCTAAAAATAATGTAATATTTAAAGATACCCTAGGCCTAACCGTAATATTAGAAAATCCAATGTGACATGACTTTCTCTAGCTTTTCCACAACAACTTTTCTTACAGCTCTAAAAATAATGTAATATTTAAAGATACCCTAGGCCTAACCATAATATTAGAAAAACTAATGTGACATGACTTTCTCTAGCTTTTCTTACAGCTCTAAAAATAATGTAATATTTAAAGATACCCCAGACCTAACCATAATATTAGAAAATCTAATGTGACATGACTTCCTCTAGGTTTTCTTACAGCTCTAAAAATAATGTAATATTTAAAGATACCCTAGACCTAACCATAATATTAGAAAATCTAATGTGACATGACTTTCTCTAGCTTTTCTTACAGCTCTAAAAATAATGTAATATTTAAAGATACCCTAGACCTAACCATAATATTAGAAAATCTAATGTGACATGACTTCCTCTAGCTTTTCCACAACAACTTTTCTTACAAAAGATAATTCTTTTATTTAAATAATCTAATCAATATAAACATTACCACAATTTACCTTATTACTTGCTTCTTTGCAAGTAAAGGGAAATAAAGGAATGCAGTAGGCTAGAGCGATAGTCAAGTCTTTTAAAAGCTGTTCGCTATGTATAACAATTGAAATTCGGTTCTCTTTACTTCTAAGAGTAAACAAGAGAGAGATCAAAAGTCGGTGAGTACCCGTTTGAAAAAAAAAAAAAAATATTAGAAATTAAACCAATATATTAGAACATCTCGAAAATGGTTAACTCTCCAAAAACATGTTAATGACATAAATTGTGTGTTTAACGAGATTTAAATGTTTACTTTCTCTACACATAATATGTACATAGTGTATAGAGAGGTATTGTAATGCACACAAAAATTCGATACTGAGTTTTCACCGGAAATACATGTTTTGAGACTCCCTAAATCCCAACAAAAAGCATTTTTAGAAAAATGTCCGTGTGACTGTCAATGTGTATCTGTGTGGGTGTGTGTGTCTGTGTGTGTGTCTGTCTGTGGACAGCATAGCTCAAAAACGAAAAGTCCGTTAAAAACCAAACTCGGTATTTAGGCTTGTTATCTTCCAAGGATGCGACATGGAGATCTTCAACAAAATCCTCACACCCCCGAATACCCTTTACATGGAACTTTTTTCGAAAATTTCGATTTTCTCAATAGTGGCTCTAACGATTTTGATTAAAATATCGTATATTAAAGATATTTACATGACAAATAAAATGCATATCTTGAACTTTCTGGGAATAACCTCTGAAGACTTCTTTATTCTGGATGCATTTTACGGAATTTTGCATAACTGCTAAACCATAAGAGATGGGCAATAACGTGTTGCACCAAAAATGTGGAGCACGTTAAAACACACAATTATTGTCATATACATGTTTTTCGTGGAGTTGGTTGTGTTTGAGATATTCCTTGTTATTGGTTTCAGCTTTGAAAAACTTAAACTTTTCCCAAACAGGAACTTGTCAACTCCTGTCCATACAGACAAAGGAACTTCAGTCACAAAGCAACCAGCTTTTGACTATCACTTTAACCTATGGTACTCCCTTATTTCGCTTCTACTTACAAGGAAGCAAGTAATAAGACTGTTTCTGCTCATTTTTTCTCAATTAGCATGAGGTAAATATAAGCATAGGCTTTTTAAGAACACTTTTTGCAGAGATGTAGAGTAAGGCATTTGAATGGAACACATCAGATTTGTCCCCATCTCTGATTCATTCTGCCTAATCATGTTTACTGTCCATTCAACGCATTAAGTCGTTTTATTAAGTAAAGCTTGGCAGCCCATTCAATCACCTGCTTATCTACATATTTTCCTAACCATAATTTCATGTTGCTACGGTTTTTTTTGTAGATATGTGCAGCAAACAAAACAGTCTTTAAAATCTAATTCATATGACTTTTTCTAGCTGTTCCACAAACAAACTGGTTTTAAAAAAGTTTATTGTTTTATCTATATCAAAATAAACATTACCAGCATTTCTTCTTTGTAAGTAGAAGAGGAATAAGACAATGCACAGGCTAAAGCGTTAGTCAAATCTTATAAAAACTGGTGACCATGGTATTTAAACTTAGTATCTTCCAAGCATGCGACACAAAGATTTTCAAGAAAATCCCCACATCCCCAACTACCCTTTATATAGAACATTTTTCGAAAATTTTGATTTGATAAAAAATGGCTCCAACGATTTTGATTAAAATATCGTATATTTTATATAAATAAGATGTATATTTTGAATTAAGAGGTAGACAAAAACTACTACATAAAAGTAGATCTCGTTAAAACACAGGCTTTATGTCATACACTCATATACGTTTTTTTTTTTTGTTTTTTTTTATGTAGATCTGACGGTTTCTAAGATATTCCTTATTATTGATTTCAATTTTAACTTTTCTCCAACCGAACATCAATTGTTTCACATACCGACCAGCTTTTAAAACATTTGACCATCACTTTGGACTAATGTATTCCCTTATTTCCGTTCTGCTTACAAGGGAGCAAGTAATAGATCATTCCTGCTAATGTTTATCTTGATTCGCATGGCGTAGATAAAAGAATAATCTTTTATAAGAAAAGTTTGTTTGTGAAACAGCAAGAGCACGTTATGTGACTGGCACGTCTCTTACGGTTTACCAGTTATACAAAAGTTATATAAAAGTGATCTAGAATAAAGAGGTCTTCAGAGGCTCTTCCCAGAAAATTCAAGTTATACATTTCGTTTGTCGTAAAAATATCTTACACCTGCAGCATTTTAATCAAAACCGTAAGAGATAGACAAAATCTTACTACACAGAAAATGTAGATCGTGTTAAAGCCCACAATTTGTCATGTACATTTTTTATGTTGCTAACCATTTTCGAAATTTTCAAATACATTCCGTGGAAATTACCACTCAGGTTTTCTTCCTTTTCTTTTTTCAAGTTCTTGCAAATAGAATGGCATGTCAAAGCATCACATAGCTGCTGGCACCGAAAAGATTTGACTGTTTTTTATACCTATAACGAAATGCGCAATAAAATATATCTGTATTAACAAGAAACAGAAGAACAAGCAGCCGTATAAATAGTTTGTAGAAGAGCAAGCAGAGAAAGTCATGTGTATGCCACACATGAGATTGTTTATAAATGTTCGTGCTTTTTAATTTACACGTTTTAATCTGCTTAAAATGGTATGTAATAAACAGCGTTCGCTTTGCATTTACTAGGTCCCAATAGGGCGCAAGCACATCAAAGGAGCCGCCCTCGAGTTTCCTTTCTGTATACTCTCTATTCTGTGATCATAGGTTTAGATTTAGAGATAAATCTCTACTAGGAAGTCGCCCTCACACGGCAATAAAGACTGTCTTCACTCATTATCAGCCAAGAAAGGAAAAAAAAATAAAATAAAACTGTTCTTACAAAAGTTTATTCTCCTACCTCCTTCATACTAGTTAAACAGAGTAGAAATGGTCTTACACATTTTCCCTTGTAGGTACAGCGAAATAGTCAAGTAATTTAAGAGCTGGTCGATGTTATGATATTGAAATCCATTTATCTTTGCTGACCAGGAGTAAAAACAATTAAAACCTAGGCACAGATAACCACAAAGTTCCACAAAGGAATGTATTTGGTTTAAACTGTATGCTTTAACGAGATGTCCGTTTCTGTGGTGAGCTTTTTGTGTATCTCTAAAGACTTACCAGTTATCCAAATATCATCCAGCTAGAAGCGACTATACACCCTAATCCCAGAAAATTGAAGATATTTATTAAAGTAGTTCATAAAATGTCTTAATTATGTGATATTTTTTAAAAAATCGTTAAAGCCATTTTTGAGAAAATTGACAATGTCTATAAATGTTCCATGTGAAGCATAGATTTTGGCGGAGAGATTTCTTAACATTTTTCGTCACGCATCTTTGGGAGATCGTGAACATAAATACCGAATTTGGTATTAATATTTTTTTACATTTTCGCAAGCGCAGACAGACAGACACACACACACACACACACACACACACACACACACAAACACACACACACACAAAGACGTAACCTTTAAATTTTAATTAGATGACGTCAATTTCTGGTGAGATCTCGAAATGGAATTTGTGGGTGGAATACAAAGCCTCGACTGCCTCCGCTGATTTCTCACCCGGAGGTCCCGGGTTCGATTCCCGGCTGGGGCGGGGAATTTTTCTTTAACTGTAATTATTCCCTATCCCCCATAGAGTCTGGAAGTATGAATGTGAGAGTGAATGTGCGTGTGTTTAGTAATATAAAGTTTATTAACCTAATGTTCTGAACCTACAGTTTCACAAGTGAAAGCCCCCGATATGACCATTCATGTTAAAGGGGGCTGTACAAATGAAGCAATAAAAAAAAAAAAGACCTCATCTACTTACGATATGTAGTGGAGAATAATCAGAAGCCATTTTTCCACTTTGTAAGAGCTGATGTATGTTCCATCACAACAATGAGAAGTGACCTTGGATCTACACATTCCTAATCTTAGCTCTAGCCCCTTGGGCTGTGGGAAACATTCGTTATTGCCCTAGCAAATAATTTGTCCCACAACTCCTAAAGTCTACGCAATTAATCTCGATCAGGAGCACGCAATGGGTCGGAGGCGTTAATGTCATTAAAATCTCGTCGCGCAAAACCCGATATCGAGACACCGGCAAGCGACGCTCCAATAAAACAACAGCGTTCCTTTTTCACGCCGCACAACTAACTTCATTGGCGTGTGTTTCCTTAGGAAGTACACAAATCCTCGTAAAGACATAATCTCTCAAAGACCAAAAATCACTTATTGATCCTTTGAAATGACACTCTGATACCCACGTAATAAATTGACTGATTTACACCAATGACTTGCGTCGAGTTAATGGCTTATATACAGCGATGGAAAATTACTAGTTGAAACTAAAGAACTTAAATGTCCGGATAACGAAGTAATATATGTTGCAAGAAGCAGAGTATAACTTATTCCTTGGATTTGTCAAAAAAAGAAAAACTTGCCATCAGTAAGGAAAATAAATTGCTTACATTTAATAAGGTTAGTTTAGAAAGAGGAAACATTTGTCAAAAACACATGTATGATGTATTGATGTGAAATTTGGTTAATACTAAATTCAGAGAGAAGAAGAAGAACATGGGGCTGTAGGAAACTGATAAAAAAAAATATGATATGTTCCATTCACATGACTTTCTCTACCTCTCTGGAACAAATTATTGTTAAAAAGCTAATGCTTCTATTTACTATATGCCAATCCAGAAAAAAAACAGCAGAAATAGACTTATTACTTGCTTTCTTGTAAGCAGAAGCGAAATAAGGGAGTAGCATAGGTTAAAGTGATAGTGAAAAGCTGGTTGCTATGTGACTGAAGTTCCTTTGTTTGTATGCACAGGAGTTGACAAATTCCTGTATGAGAAAAGTAAGTTTTTAAAGCTAAAACCAATGACAAGGCATATCTCAAAAACGATCAACTCCACGATAAAAATGTATATGACATAAATTGTGTGTTTTAACGTGATCTACATTTCTTGTGTAGTAAGTTTTTGTCTATTTCTTACGGTTTACCAGTTATGCAAAACTCAATAAAAAACGTTAAGAATAAAGAGATATTTAGAGACCATTCCTATAAAATTCAAGATTTACATTCTATTTGGCATTTAAATATCTTAAATATCAGAGATTTTAATCAAAATTATTAGATCCATTTTTGAGAAACACAAAATTTTTGAAAAAAGTTCCATGTAAAGGGTAGTTGCGGGTGGGAAAATGTTCTTGAAATTTTTTAAAAATCAAGTTTGGTATGTAATGGTCTTTCGTTTTTAAGCTATGCTATCCTGACACACACGCGCGGATCTTTTTCTAAAAATGCTTTTTTTCGGTGTGAGGACCCCAAAACATATATTTCCTGTGAAATCTCGACATTGAATTTTTGGGTAGAATACAATATCATGTGTATCCACTATGTACATAGTATATGCGAGCTGGAGAAAGTAATTATAACTGAGGGTGCTACATTTGAAGTGAAAAATAGGAAGGGAAGAGCAAGACTGCGATACCTGGAACATTAAGAACGACATGAACATACGAAGAATTAAACAGCAGGGCAGAGAGAAGGTCAGAATTGAAAATAACTGCAAGGATCAAGGAAAAACCTGAATATGCACCTGTATACTCAGGATTTTTTAGTAAAATGAGGAAAAGAAGAAATCTTTAACCATCAATAATTATTACAAATTGATTTATTAATAAACACTAGGCTGGAAGTTGACAATCTATAGGTATGTATATTATTTATTCGTACTATTTCTGTCGTTTGTTTGGTTGCCATACAGAAAGGGTAAGGCCATGTGCCACGTGATGCTTACATCGTTATCCTCAAAGAGCACATTTTGCAAACCCCTGCGAGGCTGAGTCCCCGAAGGCTCTGTCTTATCCCCCACCTTGTTTAGCCTCTATAAGACAGACTTCCCAGCAGTGCAGGGCGTCCACATGGCCCTGTTTGCTAACGACATCCTGCTCTACCACACTGACAGGAACATACGCAGGGCCTTCAACCCTATACAGAGACACCTCCGTCTCGTCCAGGACTGGTGCAGACAGTAGCGGATGTCCGTAAACCCGGGCAAAAGTCATGCTGTTCTGCTCACCAGCAGCCGCCCAGATACCCAACTTTTCCTATCAGGGTCAGACAATAGATTTGGGAGATTCCATCAAATACCTGGGCGTCACTCTTGATAAGGGCCTAACTTTTCGTGAACACGTGCGGGGAACGTCGGACAGAGCGAAGGGGGCGGTGGCCTCCCTTTACCCTATTCTGGCCTCCCAGATGCCGCTTCACTTTAAGCTACGTCTTTTCAAGGCGTTCAAAGTGCCCCCGATACTCCTCGCCTGCAGACTTCTGGCTTCTCTGGTTACAGCAGATACAGAATGAGGGACTCTGGTTAATCTATTCTGTATGTCGACGTTTCCCTTTGAGGCTACTACATGAAGCTTCGGCCCTCCCATATGTGGAAGATGTCATTAGGCGCCGGGCTCAGAAATTCTATGCCAGATTGGGCGAACATGAGAACTCACTTGTCAAATCGCCGATACAGGCGGTATCGAGTTCCCCGCATGACTTGCGGGCACCCCAGTAACAACGGCTTCAAACCAGCCACCAACAAAATAGCTGAACCAAGTAGATAGATACTGCCCCCCCTCCCACAATTGGGAGTGGCCAATCAAAAACAATTACAAAAATAATTTTTTACAAATTAAACACCAGCGGAGCAGAGAAAAGAATACTGCTCCTGCAAAACGCAACCGTCCGAGGAGCCTATCTAGCGCTACCTCCTTAACATCATCACACGAAACCTCAAATACAAAACCTTAACCTCCACCTCATTCCCGGGCTAAACGCTTGCCAACACAGCAACACCTACACTCGCCACGAGCCTACCAGATCTCGCACGCATGCAGCACACATTTTGCGGCTGTTAGTAGAGCTAAACCAGCCCTGGGGAAGTGTGATGTGCCCCATTCCAAATTGTTGCTCGACATATAATTGGTGAAACTGTAGCAAATGAAAGGCAAGAGCCTCGACACTAATTTATCAATATCCGGCCGAGTGATACACAGAGAGAAAAGAGTATCATAGTTTAAAGTGAGCGTGTATCATTCTTAGTATAGCTCAATATTTTTACTTTCTCTACACGTATTATATACATATTATATAGAGAAGGTATTGTATTGCACCCAAAAATACGATACCGAAATTTCACAGCAAATACATGTTTTGGGACCTCCTGAATAAAAAAAAATCTAGAAAACGGTCCGTGTATTTGTGTGCTTGTGTGTGTCTGTGGGCAGCAGATTCCAAAAATGAAAAAACCGTTAAATACTAAGCTTGGTATTTAAGTTTGGTATCTTCCAAGGATGCGACACGAAGCTTTTCAAGAAAACCCCCCCACCCCCATGGGGCATTTTTTTATTTATTTTTTTATTCCCTCAAAAATGGCTCAAACGATTTTGACTAAAATTTCATATATTTAAGATATTTATGTGACAAAATGTATATCTTGAATTTACAGGTAGTAATAGCCTCTGAAGATCTCTTTATTCTGGATGAGTTTTTTGAACTTTGCACAACTAGTAAAACGTAAGAGATATGCAAAAACTTATTACACAAAAAATGTAGATCTCATTAAAACACACAGTTTATGTCATATACACTTTTTTTCGGGGTTCACCGTTTTTGAAACATGCTTTGTTTTTGGTTTCAGTTTCAAAATACTTAAACTTTTCTTATACGGGAACTTGTCAACTTATGCCCACCTTTTAATCCCATAGCAACCACATTTTAAAACATTTGTCAGTTCAGCTTAATGTATTCCCTTATTTCCCTTCTACTTATAAGCAGAATCCAGTATTCCTCGGAGCTCTTCTACCCCTCGGCGTCCTCCTGTGCCGTGGTGGCCCGAGGGCTGCAGCTTGGCATTAAAGACACCTTCGTCTTTTCCACCTGCACCCGACGGAGGAGAACTTTGTTGCTTTTAAGCGCGCCCGGGCCAAGGCGCGCTACGTCGTCCGTGATGCCAATCGGAAATCGTGGGAATCTTACGTCTCCTCCCTTTCTCGTGGGAGTTCTACCCAGCGAGTGTGGGCCTCAGTGCGCCGAATGTCCGGCAAATATCCCAGGACGGTAATCCCTGGCCTTACTGTTCACGGCGCCACATTCACCAGCGAAGCGGATATTGCCGACGCCCTCGCCACCTCCTTCACTGCCACAAGTGCAACGGAAAGTTTTGATAACGCTTTCATTCCCCTTAAGGAGCTGCTGAGAGCATTCGCCTTGATTTTACTAGTGATTGTAGTGAGTCGTACAATGTACCCTTCACCCTTGCGGAACTAACTCATGCTTTACATATTGCGAGGGACTCTTCTCCTGGTCCCGATGATATTCTCCGACAAATGTTATTTCACCTTCCACCTGCAGCCGTTTCGTTCCTTCTGAACCTCTATAACCGAAGTTGGCGTGACCAGGTTTTCCCGCCTATGTGGCGAGAGGGTATTGTCATCCCCATCCCTCGTCCTGGCAATGACCGGACCTTCCCATCATCTTACCGGCCGATTTGCCTCACCAGCGTTGTTTGCAAGACCTTGGAACGCATGATCAGCATTCGGTTTACCTGGTGGTTGGAGACGGACGATGTGTTGTGTTCCAAGCAGTGCGGATTTCGTCGCAATCGTTCCAACATCGATAACCTGACGCGTATGGAGGCTTACGTGCAGAATGCTTTCCTTCTGAAGCAGCATGTCATGGGAGTCTTTTTTGACCTTGAGAAGGCTTACGACACTACTTGGCGCTACGGTATTCTTCGTAGCTTGCATAGTTATGGGTTACGTGGCCATCTGGCCCTGTTTCTGTGCAACTTTCTCCAGCTCCGCCGCTTTAGTGTCCGTATTGCAATACTCTCCCGCAGGAGAGGCTTCGGGAGAACGGCGTGTCCCAAGGTTCGGTTCTTAGTGTTATGCTTTTTGCTGTGACCATCAACGGCATTACTAGCGTGGTTCGTAGTGGGATCTCATCGTCACTATATGTGGATGACTTTTCGGTGTACTATCACTCCTACAGCACTGATCATCTCAAACGACAACTCCAGCTCACCAAAAACTCCCTCGCTGGTTGGGCGCTTCTTAATGGTTTTCGTTTTTCCCCTACGAAAACACGGTGCATACACTTTCACCGTCTTCGTGGAGTACACCCTCCTCCTGACTTTCACTTGAACGGTGTGCCGTTTCCTTTCGTTCCCGCCTTGAAGTTTTTAGGTCTCCACCTGGACCGTGAACTTTCTTGGGTGCCCCACATCCGACACCTTCGCGCCTCCTGTAATCGATCGCTTCGGATCCTCAAACTGCTTTCTGGTGCGTCTTGGGGCGGCGATCGTTCCGTGATGCTGCGTTTATACCTTTCACTCGTTCGCTCCAAACTAGATTACGGTTGTTTTATTTACGGCGCAGCGCCTCTAAACTTCGCCTTTTAGACACCGTTCATCATACCGGTATACATTTTGCTACAGGAGCCTTCCGCACTAGTCGTGTGGAATGCTTGTTTGCCGATGCTGGTGAACCCCCACTGGCAGTGCGTCGCTCATTTTTACTTTGTTCGTATGCTGCTAAGTTGTCTGCGGACCCCTGCCATTCTTGATTTAACCCTGTGTTACGCCCGGAGTATTCACACCGCTATCTGTGGAACACCACTGTTTCACGCCCCTGTGGTATTCCGTTTCGTGAGCTGCTCTCCGATAGAGGTCTCAGATTGCCTCTTGTGGAACGCGCTTTTGTATATCTGGAACCTGCCTGGTAACTGAGACGTGCCGGTTTCGAACTGACCCTCTCCAACCTTGTGAAACTCTCGACCGCTCCGGAGGTATTTTGGCGACTATTTCACGAACTTCTGAGGAATTACCTGGCCTATGCACCGGTATTCACTGACGGTTCCCAGCTGGGAGGAGCTGCAAGTTTTGCCTTTTACTTAAATGGGGAAACACATAATTATCGCCTTGCGGACGCCAGTTCCGTATTCACCGCTGAACTGTACGCTATCTTTTACTTTCTGGATTTTATCTCGATTTTAGCGCCTGGTAGTTTTATTGTATGCAGCGATTCCCTGAGTGCCCTTCAGGCACTGCATCAATATACCAGCTCCTCATCGCTCGTTATGCGCATTCAATCTCGCGTTAGAGAGTTGATTGATTGCGGCTCGTCTTCACATGGGTTCCAGGTCATGTCGGTATTGCAGGTAATGAGATAGCGGACAGGTCTGTTAAGGCTGGTTGTACCTTGCAGGGTTACTCGGAAGCGACTGTGCCCTACGGGGATGTTTCACGTCACCTCTGTCGGTCTCTTCTTTTAGCCTGGCAGCAATCTTGGCAAAATTTGGCGGGTACCCAGCTTCTCACTATCAAAGATACGATGAATCCATGGCTCACATCTAGCCAACCGAACCGGCGCCGCGAGGTTATCCTTACGCGTCTGCGGATCGGTCACACGCGACTTACCCATGGCTACCTTCTCCGCTCTGAGCGAGCTCCTTTCTGTCTGTGGCACATGTGTTGCTTGATTGTCCGAGATCCCAACGCGACCGGCAATCCATCGGCCTGGTACCACTTTAATTGCCATTTTGTGCGACAACGCCAAATGCGTTGATAAAGTGCTGCGGTTTGTTGCCTCAATTGGCCTCAGCACAGAGATCTGACCTGTTTTATGCGCGTGTGTAGTTTTTACTTTTTTAACTTTTAAGCCCTTGTCTTTTACCACATGAGCCTAATTTTTTGTGCGTGTTTGTGTAGTTTTTAGTTTTTTAACTCTTTAGCCCCTGCTTTTTACAACATGGACCTGTTTTTCGAGCGTGCATGAGTTTTTAGTTCTTTTTAACTTTTCACACTGTATTTCCATTTTTTTTTTAACTGTTTCCCTTCTTCGTCACTTCAGGCCCAAATGACCTAGTTGTTGACGGGCCCTTAAACACCACTCACTCAGACATTTCTACCTATAAAGGAACTAAGTAATAAGACCGTTTGTGCTAATGTTGTTAGCATTAAATAGATAGAAGAATAAGCTTATTAACAATAATTTGTTACAGAGTTCTAGAGAAAGTGAATGGAGTACATCAGATGTTTCTCCCCTCAGAGCAAAGTCGGTAAAGTTTAATAAGAAGCACGTGAACGCGATTGTGTAGCATCCTGTAGGTAAAGTAAACATTTTTGATATTATGTCAATCAACACTTCCGCCATATTCGCTCGAAAATAAAATATTTCTAACACCATACTGTTTATGTTGTTCTTGCGTACTTACACATGCATAATACCCTAGTAAAAGCCTGGGAATTGACTCTCACTGAATGCGATTCTCTCGCCTACTCCGCTGATAAGCAAGGGGAGTAAAACGAAGTTTGCTTGCACTGGTCCCTCACTGACATTTAATTTGCCTGCTGATTTCTTCTAATCACGAAGGAATATCTATACACGTGGATGTAGCTTACAATTCAATCTAATGGCTTTTCTTCAACCTCAGTTGTTTCTAGCTCTTCTTATAATATTGAATTCAAAAATTGAATAACAAAATAGTATGCATAATTTATAAAGGTTTTGCAAAACGACCCCAAAATAAGATGTGGGCTTTGTTGCTCAAATCCTATATGAAAAGAAAACAAAGGCAATAAGAGTAGTTCAACAAAACGCATCGTGATCAGGTGGATAGGCAGAGATGCGCTATCGGAGGTAATATAGGTAGTTGGGAAGGATTGAGTCGCGTGTTTTCGTAAGCATACCGACATGCTGTACACTGCACTTACGAAACCCTGCTAGAGAACGTACGTATACTTTAGCTATTTGCTTATGCTTCTAACATACAGTTTTATCGTAACAGACTGAATCAAAGGATATATGAAAATAAATTGGAACACATTCGCTGCTATTGCTATACTTTGGTGATCTTTAGGATCTATGGAAATAAGCTGATATACATTCTGTTTGCTAATTTCTCTATTCCTAGTTTATCCCATTTATGAAATCTCAATTCACTTATCCACACCTCTGTTTTCTTGTACTTAAGAATACACTTCCCTCATACCGGGAGCACATATTAATTTCATAATCCGCTCTGAGCCTCCCCATCTGTTCTTGTCCAAGAATATCCTTCTCTCCCCGTTTTATCACATATCTTTCTTCCCCTATCTGCTTTTATATTACTACACGTACTATGTACATAGTGTATAGAGAAGGTATTGCACTTCACCCAAAAATTCGATAATGAGTTTTCACCGGGAATATATGTTTTAGGGTCCCCTGTATCCTAGAAACACATTTTCAGAAGAAGATGTGACACGAAGATTTTCAAGAAACTACCACCATTTACATAGAAACGTTTTCGAAAATTTTGATTTTCTGAAAAATGGCTACAACGCGTTTGATTAAAATGTCGTATATTAAGGATATGTACATGACAAATAAAATGTGTATCATGAATTTCCTGGGAATGTTCTCTGAAGACATCTTTATTCTGGATGACTTTTGCTACATTTTGAAAAAAAAACTGGTAAACCGTAAGAGATAGACAAAAACGTACGTGATAGAAAATGTGGCGCTCGTTAAAACAAAACATTTATGTTAAATACATTTTTTCCTGGAGTTGATCTTTTTGAGATACTCCTTGTTTTTGGTTTCAGCTTTATACTTTTTTCATATCGGAGTTTGGCAACTGCTGTCCATGCAGCGAAAGGAACTTCAGTCACATAGCAACCTCCTTTTGACTATCACTTTAACCTATGGTACTCCCTTATTTCGCTTCTACTTACAAGAAAGCAAGTAATAAGACTATTTCTGCTAATTTTTTCTCGATTAGCATGAAGTAAAGAGAAGCATAAGCCTTTTAACAATAATTTGTTGCAGAGATGTTGAGAAAGTCATGTGAATGGAACATATTTGATTGTTTCTGTATAATGCCAGTTAAAATTTATCTCTTAAGCTGCTAAACAAATCTTGTTTTTCTGAACCCTCAATATGTGTTTCCATTTCTGTTCGGAAACCTTATCTCATGCCCATGTTCCATCCCAAATATTTCTCATTTATATTTTTACCAACATGTTTCCCAACTGAAGTTCCTTTCTTGAACTAATAAACATTATTTGATAATGGATAGATAGAGTGAGACTGAAAAATGCAATTCCATAGTCGGGATCCTTCAGTCTGACTCTACCTATCCAACTCCTATCCTACACATGGCTAGAGACTGGGAGATCCGTGGCTCAAATCCCGGCTATGGCATTAAATTTTTCAACCTGACTCTACCTATCCAACTCCTAACCTACACAAGGCTAGAGACTGGGATATCCGTGGCTCAAATCCCGGCTATGGCATTAAATTTTTCAATCTGACTCTACCTATCCAACTCCTATCCTACACACGGCTAGAGACCGGGAGATCCGTGGCACAAATCCCAGCTATGGCACTAAATTTTTTAACCTGACTCTACCTATCCGACTCCTATCCTACACAAGGCTAGAGACTGGGAGATCCGTGGCTCAAATCCCGGCTATGGCATTGAATTTTTCAGTCTGACCCTACCTATCCAACTCCTGTCCTACACACGGCTTGTGTGAAAAAACAATTAAAATTATCATTACTTGATAATGTTTGCACCTTCCAACATTTCCACTGTATATAAAGATTTTAATTCTCTCTCAATCATTTCCCTTACTTAGTGTTCTTCCCAGCTTTAGAAAGGAGTTTGTCTTATTTTACTCAATTGAGTCCTACCAACCAATCCAATTGCACTGCTATCTCACTCTGTGAGGCTCTTAGCAAACCCAATGCTGATTTAAGGAGCTTTGGTGTTTCGACGATGAGAGTAAACTGATGTTATGTGCAATCTGGATAAGGAATAAAATAGAGTAAGAGAAATATACGGGCAAGTATGTGTATGTATTTATTTCTCTGCAAGTGGGTGTCACCCGGTGGCAGAGTTATATATGTATACAAGATATATAAACAATAAATCACAGCTGCCAGTTTATGGCTTTGTAAGCTAGATATAATAGTTATTTACACAAATATGAAAACATTAATTTTTCTCTCAATTCAGATTAATTAATTTCATAATTAGAATCACCAACCAATTTAACATTTGTATTTACAACAATATGAAATCACAAGCATTTCATTTAAGGAATATTTATAAAAATTATCCAACATTAAAATCAAGATTTTTCCTAAATTTCTTCAGAGACAGGGGACAACCCCGAAAGGCTGCTCCAGGCAATTCATTCCAGTCTTTGATGGTTCTATTTACAAAGGAGAACTTTCCCACGTCAGTTCTGTATCTTCTACCCTTAATTTTGAACGGATGATCGCTTCGTGCATAGTAAGTTGGGTTTTCCAGTTTGTCAGTAACGTCCTCCCATGCGTTTAAGCCATCGTAAGCTTTAAATAAAGCGCACAACCTCTGTTTCTCACGCCTAACTTTCAACGGCTCCCATTTTATCTCCTCAGCGTTTGTAGGCCCAAAATATTTACCCCTTTTTATGAATTTTATAGCCCTTTTCTGGATCTTTTATAACGAATCAATTTGATTTACTCTATACGGATCCCAACAAATTATTCCAAATTCCATGACCGGCCGCACTAAGGACTTGTACGCTATTTTCCTGGACTTTGCACTCCCCTTTTTTAAAATTCTCATTAAGAAGTGCAGTGTTTTCCACGCTTTCTTAGATACAGAATTTACCTGCTCGTCCCATCCAGCGTTACTCGCCAAGTAAACCCCCAAGTATTTGCAGCTGTCCACCTGTGGAATTATTTCCCCACCCATGTGATAGTTTTGCAGAATTTTTCCCCTAGATCTATTAAATGCAATTAACTTACTTTTGCCAGCATTAATTTTCATTTTATTTGCAGCAGCCCAATCACTAATTTCATTTAAATCACCCTGAAGAGCAGTCTCTTCAAAATTTCTAATTTTATTGCAAATAATACAATCGTCTGCAAACAACCTTATCTGGCATTTTATATTAACAGTTATGTCATTTACAAAAATAAGAAAAAGTAATGGCCCCAGTACTGAGCCTTGGGGTACGTCCGAGCTTACCATACCCCTTTCAGATAGCTCCTTGCCTACTTTTACCCTTTGCGATCTTCCTTCCAAAAATTTTTTAACCCATAGAACTACGCGTTTATCAATTCCTGTAGCAGTTAGCTTCTGGATAAGTAAATTATATGATACAACATCAACAGCTTTGGAAAAATCTATCACCACAGCATCTGTTCTTCCCCCTGCATCCACCTCCTCTGCTAAATCTTGAAATAATGACGTTATCTGGCTTTCACACAAGTATCCAGGTCTAAACCCATGTTGCGCTTTATTGAACCACTTTTTGTTTTCTAATTCCTCCCGTATGTATTCCACAATTAAATGTTCTATCAATTTGCACACTACTGAAGTTGGGCTGACTGTTCGATAATTATTTAATTCTGTTTTATTTCCCCCTTTATGAATTGGAACTACAATCGCGGTTTTCCAGTCTTTCGGTAAGGCACAGTTATTTATTGACATATTAAATAAAATCATTAGCTACGGAATCATGGATTCCCCTCCAATTTTTATTATTTTGGTCGGTATATTATCAGGCCCCCTCGACTTTTGATTTTGCAACATTCTGATCCTTCTGCGCAATTTGGATGCCATTATTTGAAAAACGTAATTTCCACTATCCTCAATTTCCAATTTATAATTATAATCCGTTTTGTTAAAAACAGACACAAAATGTGAATTTAATGCGTTCGCTTTTTCCTTATCGTTCAATATGGCAATTCCATTTTCCTTGAGTTCTGGTACGCCAAGTTTATTTCCCCTGCGTCTACTTACATAATTGTAAAAAGATTTCCAACTATTATTGGTCCCGCTAAGAATTTGTTCTAAGAACCGCTCCTGGGCTTGCAACGTTTCGTCTTTCAATTGTTTAGCTAATTCTTTATATCTGCCAAAATGCCAATCTGACTTCTTCCGTTTATGAAACGCGCGCCTAGACTTTCGTTTAAGTATTCTGATGGATCTTGTATAATATTCTGGATCATTATTTTGTTTGATAACTTTGTATGGAACGTATTTCTTTATTGCTTCCGAAATAAGTATTTTGAAACTATCCCATGCTGCATCTACATTTGTTGCAGATTACAAACAGGCAAAATTGCTTTTTGAGAAAAGTCTGAATTCCATCTACGTCTGTTCTGCAGAAGTTAAAACTAATAATTTCCTCTCCTTCAAACCGGTTTCGCACCTTCCAGTTTATGTCTAATTGTGCACAGCTGTGGTCACTTATACCTGGCAAAACCTCACATGCGCTAAACAATGACTCAGGTCAACTGTTTTAGAAAGAGAGTCTAAATAATCGGAAGAGGGAGCGGAGTGGACATTGGACATGAAATAACTAATTGTTGCGACCGGCACACGTACCTGCTCAGGTGGGTCCTCGGTCGTTTCCTCCTCTCTGTCTTTTCTGGACGCTGCGATGTCCTCGTGCCGACGGCTGAAAACTCACGAGGCTCGTCTCTTTCTCAGAGCTGGAGAACAGAAAGGACACGAGACATTTTTGCTGACTCCTGGTTGCGAGGTCGACCTGGCGTTGCAGTTCTCGTGGTTTGAGACCTCAGAATTTGTCATTTCCCGATTTTTCTCCCAGACGCGTGCACCATTTTGGATGCTCTAAAGTCACGCGCCATTACTTCCAACTTATTTACCGCGCTTCTCTGCTTTGGCCGTTCTGCGCTCTGGAGCACACTTTACTAATTGTATGAAACAAGTTCGAGCAACAAGACAAGCAATAAGATACTGTGTCTTCCGCACACTCTTATTCATTTGTTTCTTAAGCCTGACTTTGCGCCTTAAAATCACCTTCTTATTGGTCGAACGTTTTCGCGACTGCTTCTTAATTTCCCCGGCAGTTTGAAAGTTGTCAACTTCCCATTGGCCAAACACATTTACCTCATAGACGTGGCAAATATCGCGCGCTGAACGTGACTTTTGGAATACAGTACCAACATAATGGTAGCGACTTCGGCCCCTTCAAAAATAATCTGCGAGAAACTGCTTCTTCCTCTCAAAATACACCCCAGGTTCATAAATACAATCCTTACATATATTCAATTTTACTTTCTCTAAACGTACTATGTACATCGTGTATAGAGAAAGTATTCACTCCACCCAAAAATGCAATACCGAGATTACACCGGAAATATATGTTTTAAATTCCCTGTATCCAAAAAAAAAAAAAAAATTCAGAAAAAGTTCCGTGTGTGTGTCTGTAGATAGCAAAGCTCAAAAAAGAAAAAAACCCTTAAATACCAAACTTGGATTTAATGTTAGTATCTTCCAGAGATGAAACAAAGATTTTCAGAAAAATCTCCCACCCCCAACTACCCTTTACATGGAACTTTTTTCGATAATTTTGATTTTCTCAAAAATGGTTCTAACGATTTTGATTAAAATATCGTATAGTAAAGATATTTACGTAACAAATAAAATGTATATCTTGAATATTCTGGGAATAGCCTCTGAAGACTACTTTATTCTGGATGTATTTTACGAAATTTTACTTCCTTGCTAAACCGTAAAAGATGGAAAAAACTTACGACACAAAAAATGTAGAGCACGTTAAAACACACAATTTATGTTATATATTTCTTTTTTGGAGTTGATCGTTTTTGAGATATTGATTGGTTTTGGTTTCAGCTTTAAAAACATACTTTATACTTTTCTCATACAGGAATTTGTCAACTCCTTTCAATAGAAACAAAGGAACTTGTCCCATAGCAACCAGCTTTTGACCACCACTTTAACCTATGGCACAACTTTATTTCCTTTCTACTTACAAGGAAGAAGGTCATAACAATATTTCTGCTAATTATTTCTGGATTACCATGAAGTAAATAGAAGCATAAGTTTTTTAAACATAATTTAATGCAGAGATATAGAGAAAGTCATGTGAATGGAACACATTAAGTTTTTAATATTAGTAATGAAATACCTTAAATCTTATTATACTACATCAAATAAAAATAAACTCACATGTTTATATTGGAAAATATAATTGATGTTTCACATGAATTTCTCTATATCTCTGCAACAAAATAATGTTAAAAAGCTGATGCATCTATTTCCTTCATGCTAATCGAGAAAAAATCAACAGAAATAGTCTTATTACTTGCTTACTTGTAAATAGAAGCGAAATAAGTGAGTACTATAGGTTAAAGTGATAATCAAAAGCTGGTTACTGTGTGACCGAAGTTCCATAGATTGTATAGACATAAGTTGACACATTCCTGTATGAGAAAAGTATAATTTTTTTAAAGCTGAAACCAAAAAGAATGAATATCTCAAAAACGATCAATTCCACGAGAAATTGTATATGACATAAAATGTGTGTTTTAAGGTGCTCTACACTTTTCTTGTGGTAAGTTTTTGTCTATCTGTTACGGTTTAGCAGTTATGCAAAATTTCGTAAAATTCATCCAGAATAAAGTAGTGTTCAGAGGCTATTCCCAGAAAATTCAGGATATAAATTTAATTTTCAGGACAATATCGTTCATATACGATATTTTAACCAAAGTTGTTAGAGCCATTTTTGAGAAAATCAATATATTCGAAAAAAGTTCCATGTAAAGGGTAGTTTGGTTTGGGAGGATTTTCTTGAAAATCCTCGTGTCGCATCATTGGACGATACTAAACTTAAATACCAAGTTTGGTATTTAACGGTCTTTTCGTTGTTGAACTATGCTGCCCATGGCACACACATAAACACACACACACGGACATTTTTCTAAACAATTTTTTTTAATTCAAGGGTCTGAAAACATGTATTTCCGATGAAATCTTGGTATCAAATTTTTGTGTGTATTACAACACCTTTCTATATAAAAAATATGATGTGCACCATTCATAAGACTTTCTCTACATCTCTGCAACAATTTTTTTTTTTTTTTCATTTATATAGCCCGCTTTAACATCTAAGGTCATATAGGGGGCTTTCCATTTGAAACAACTCTTGTCTGTAGGTATTTTTTTTTACATGGGTTTAAATCATTTTGTTTTACTCAAACACTCACACACACATTCACTCTCACATACAAACTTCCAGACTCTGTGGGGGGGTAGGGACTAATTCTGGCTAGAGACAAACTCCCCACTCCAGCCGGGAATCGAACCCGGGACCCCCGGGTGAGAAGTCAGCTTGCTGACCACTCGACCACGGAGGCAGTCAACAAATTATTCTTAAAAAGCTTATACTTCTATTTACTTCATGCGTATCCGAAAAAAAAAAAAAATAGCAGAAATAGTCTTATTACTTGCTTCCTTGTAAGTAGAAGCGAAATAAGGGAGTACCATAGGTTAAAGTGACAGTCTAAAGCTGGTTGCTATGTGACTGAAGTTTCTTTGTTTGTATGGATAGCAGTTGTCAAATTTCTGTATAAGTTTTTCAAAGCAGAAACCAAAAACAAGGGATGTCTCAAAAACAATGATCAACTCCACGAAAAAAATATATAACGTAAATTGTGTGTTTTAACGTGCTCTAAATTTTTCCCGTAGCAAGTTTTTGTCTATCTCTTAAGGTTTGGCAGCTATTCAAAATTCCGTGGAATTCATCCAGAATAAAGTACTCTTCAGAAGCTATTCCCAGAAAATTCAAGATATATATTTTATTTGTCAGGTAAACATCTTTAATTTACAGTATTTTATTCAAAATGATTATAGCAATTTTTGAGATTATCAAAATTTTAAAAAAACGTTCCATGTAAAGGGTGTTTGGGGGTGGGAGGATTTTTATCAAAATCTTCGTGTATCAGCCCTGGAAGATATTAAGCTTAAATACTGAATTTCTTATTTTACCGACGTTTCGTTTTTGAGTTATCGTGTTCACTGACACTCGGACACAGGGACACATACACATACACACGGACCTTTTTCTGAAAATGCTTTTTTTTTTAGATAAAGGGAACCCTAAAACATATATTTCCGGTGAAATTTCGGAATTTAATTTTTGGGTGGAGTGCAATACCTTCTCAATACACTATGTATATAGTGCGTATAGAGAATGTAAAAATACACATATAAATAACTAAATGTCTGGGAAGAAATTCCCGCCTCATTGTAAACAAATCCACTGGAATAAATGATTAAGAAGATATATCTAATAGAAGAATAAAATATGACAAATTGCATGTAGTGTTTTGGGTAAGTGGATCGTACAAACACTAACAGCAAATTCATAAGGAGAGAAGAATATACCGCAAGCTGTGGGATAGAAAACAATCGTGAAGGAAGATAAGAAAATGCTGGTATACTTTCTGAGTATCTAAACAGCGGTAAACTTTATTATCAAGTTTTTCGTTTCCCTGCAAGACGCAAATGCAAGAAGCCTTTTAAAATGTTGCAGAGTTCCAGAGAAAATTAATGAACAGAAGCCATATAAGATAAGATTGGAGACTGATAGTGAAAACCATGTAGGAGTAGATAGCTGTTGAGATAACATGATGTAAAAGACATATTTGCGTGCTTTTGTAAAACCATTAAACCTCTTTGTTGGCTTTCGATCATTAGCCGAAATTACGTCTTGCATACATTTCCTAAAGAAAACCCTGTTACGTTTTAATGTAATATCTGAAGTGTTCCAGTCACATCACTTTCTCTACATCTCTGCAACAAATTATTTGTTAGAAAGCTTATTTTTCTATATACTTCATGCTAATCGAGAAAAAATTAGCAGAAATAGTCTTATCACTTGCTTCCTTGTAAGTATAAGCGAAATAAGGGAGTATCATAAGTTAAAGTGATAGTCAAAAGCTGGTTTCTATGTGACTGAAGTTCCTTTGTTTCGACGGACAGGAGTTGACAAAGTCCTGAATGTGAGTAAAGTATAATTTTTTAAAGCTGTAACCAAAAACAAGGAATATCTCAAAAACGATAACTCCATGAAAACAATGCATATAACGAAAATTGTGTGTTTTAAAGTGCTCTACATTTTTTGTGTGGTAAGTTTTTTTTTTTTCAGCTCTTATGGTTTTGGAATTAAGAAGAATTCGTCCAGAATAAAGTTGTCCTCAGAGATTATTCCTAGAAAATTCAAGAAATAAATTTTATTTGTGAGGTAATATACGGTATTTTAATAAAAATCCATAGACCCATTTTTGAGAAATTCGGAATTTTCGAAAAAAATTCCATGTAGAGGGTAGTTTGTGGTGGGAGATTTTTCTCAAAATCTTCGTGTCGCATCCCTGGAAGGTACAAAATTAGATACCAAGTTTGGTATTTTACTGACTTTTCATTTTTGAGTTATCGAGTTCACAGATACAAGGACACACACACACGCTCGGACCTTTTTCTGAAAATCTCGGTATCGAATTTTTGGGTGGAGTGCCATACCTTCTCTATACACTGTACATAGCGCGTGTAGATGAAGTACAAGCGATATTCTTTATTCAACAAGCCCATAACATTTAAAAACTGTAAATGTCAAACGTTCTAAGATCGTTTTTAATTTTTGGGTTGTTTTCTTTTCCACAAGAATATTCCATGTTCCCAGGTACACATTACAATTAAGTTTCAAGTGCCAGTTCGCTGATTAAGCAGTTAACAGATAGCATAGCTCTAAGTTGCAAGTACTGATGCCACCTTGTGTTCGAAGTGCCAGCGCGCCAGTCAATTTTTTAGTTTCTGTACACGAACTATGTACATAGTGTATACAGGGTGAAAATTATTTAAACCGACAAACTCTGGGAGGTTGTAGTGGACACCAAAACAAATATTTTTCCTTAATGTCATTTTTTCCTATGAGGATTATTTAAACCGGTAGAGGGCGACCTTCAGTTGTCGTGGATGCAATTGCTGTTGATGGTAGGAATTGTTTTATCCACCAGTGTAGTGTGCATACTGTACAGTATCTGTTTACTAATGGAGCGATACACCTGGAGTGAGTACACTGATATGGTTGGTAGCGCACCACAATGGACGAGCTGCACAGCGGCTTTATCAACAACAATATCCTAATCGCTGTACCCCGCATCATACGATGTTTACTGCTGTATACCAACGTCTGCGCCAGACCGGGTTATTTAGCAGAGGACCTGGACAGGGACGCCGTCGCACAGTAAGAACGCTGCAATTTGAGGAAGCTGTGGAGCGAGATCCTTCTATCAGCACTCGTGCAATTGCGTGTAACATGGGGACGAATCAGACGAATGTAAGAAACGTCCTTCATGCGCAATACTTATGTCCATTTCACCTACAGCGAGTCCACAACCTGGAACCAGTTGATTATGCACCCAGAGCACAGTTTTCGCAGTGGTACAGTTTCAAATGCATCCTACATTTCCATCCTCTGTGTTGTTTACAGATGAAGCAACGTTTGCTCGTGATGGAGTATTCAACCTGCACAATTCGCGTGTTTAGAGTGAGGATAACCCACATGCCACAGTTACTCGCGCACATCAAGTGCAGTTCGTCGTTAATGTGTGGGCCGGTGTTGTTGGGGACTGTTTAATTGGGCCATATCTCCTACCTAGGCCATTAAATGGCAGGCACTATTTCAATTTTCTCGCCAGAGCATTGCCGGAATTGCTGGAGGAGGTCCCGCTCCCTACAAGACAACGCATGTGGTTCCAACATGACGGGGCGCCGGCACATTTCAGTCGTCCTGTGCGTCGATTCTTGAACCGACAGTTTGCAGAAAAGTGGATTGGCAGAGGTGGTCCTGTACCATGGCCTGCTCGATCCCCAGATATGACCCCTATGGATTTTTTTGTGTGGGGAGAGAAGCGCAACCTAGTTTACAGAACTCCTGTTGAATCAGAAGAAGATCTAGTTGCCCGGATAGTAGCAGCAGCAGGAGCAATTAACGACACTCCTGGAGTTTTTGCCCGTGTTAGACAGAACATGATCCGTCGGTGTCAGCTTTGTTTAAATGTCAATGGAGGCATTTTTGAACCTCTACTGTAATTTAAGTAATTGCGTTGTGTCCATGTGTTGTCTCTTGGTAATAAATAATGCAAAAGTGTTTGTTGGTGTCTCTTGGTAATAGAAAATGCAAAAGTGTTTCTTGGTTTTTTTGATGTCAGAGAAATCTTCCTCTACCGGTTTAAATAATCCTCATAGGAAAAAATGACATAAAGGAAAAATATTTGTTTTGGTGTCCCCTACAACCTCCCAGAGTATGTCGGTTTAAATAATTTTCACCTGTAGAGAAGGTATTGTATAATGCACCCAAAAATTTCATACCGAGATTTCACCGGAAATATAAGTTTTAGGGTCACCTGTATCCAAAAAGGTCCGTGTGTGTGTCCTTGTGTCTGTGAACACGATAACTAAAAAACGAAAAGTCAGTAAAATACCAAATTTTGTATTTAAGTTTAGTACCTTCCAGAGATGCGACACGAAGATTTTGAGAAAAAGCCCCCACCCCAAACTACCCTTTACATGGAACTTTTTTCGAAAATTTTGATTTTTTTAAAAATGGCTCTCACGATTTTTATTAAAATAACGTATATTAAAGTTATTTATCTAACAAATAAAATGTATATCTTGAATTTTCTGGGAAAGCCACTGTAAACTACTCTATTGTGGATGAATTTTATGGAATTTTACATAACTGCTAAACCGTAAATAATAGACAAAAACTGACTGCACAAAAAATGTAGATCACAATAAAACACACAATTTAGGTCATATACATTTTTTTGTGGTGCTGATCGTTTTTTAGATATTCATTGATATTCTTATTGTTTCAGCTTGAAAAAACTTATAGTTTTCTTATACAGGAATTTGTTAACTCCTATCCATAGAAACAAAGGAACTTAGCAACCAGCTTTTGACTGTCACTTTAACTTATGGTACTTCCTTATTTCGCTTCTACTTACAAGGAAGCAAGTAATAAGACTATTTCTGCTAATTTTTTCTCGATTAGCATGAATTAAGTAGAAGTATAAGCATTTTAACAATAATCTGTTGCGGAGATATAAAGTAAATGTGAATGGAACCATCACATTTTTTGTTGTTGTTGTGTGTTTTTGCCACAAGAACGTTCCATGTGTTCAAGTGAAAATTCCTATTCATGTTTCAAGATAGATAGATAGATAAGTTTATTTGCCAGAACAAAGTACATTGTGTAGCAACGTCAAATACAAACAAGATCAAAAACAATTGACAGTATTATAAAATTCATCCAAACAATAAAATGGATTTAAAATCAAAGTGCGCTTCACTGACCTCTTAAAAGATTCAATGGAGAGAGCTTTAGTGCTGTTACTGAGTTTGTTAAATAGATTTAATGATATTATTTCAAAAGAATTTTGTATCTTGCTATATTTACATCTATTTATGTAAATATTGGAACTAGTTCTGGTGTGATGAAGATGGATTTCGGAACATAGATTGTATTTATGACTGTTTTTCTTAGCAAATAAGAGGCAGTGGAACACAAACAATGAAGTCAAAGTTAAAACACCCAACTTAACAAATAAAGGTTTACAATGAGTTCTAGGGGCTACACCACATAAAATTCGAATTGCCTTTTTCTGTAATAAAAGTATCTTTTTAGCTAAAGCATGGTTCCCCCAAAATAAAATACCATAACTCAAATAGCTATGGATTTGTCCATAATAAACTGATAATAAAACATTGGAAGACACATATTTCTTAAAACACGTAACATAAATATACCTCTGCTTACTTATTGGCGATATAATTAATATGTGAACGCCAACCTAGGCCAGGTTCGAAATGAATGGCTAGAAATTTTATACTAGTTTCAGTTAAAAAAATCAGGACAACTAATATTAAAAGTGAGGTCAATTGTTTTGTTTTCATTGAGAACAAGACTATTGCATTTGCACCATTTATCGATTTTTTCAGTAAGTGCATCAAGTTTATCGTGCAGACTGGCATCAAAATTGACAGAGATACTTATTGCCAAATCGTCGCACACAAATATGTTTCTAGGCAATCATCTCGGATATTAAAAGGGAGGTCATTAATATAAATTATAAAAAATAAAGGGCCGAGCACAGAGTCCTGTGGGACACAATGCTTAACTAATTAAAAATCAGAGTAACTACCATTTATACAAACAGACTGATATCTATTACAAAAATAAGATTTGATAAAATTCAAGTTGTTCTTGTCAAATTCCAATTTCTTAAACAAGATTTCATGAGACAAAGTGTCAAAAGCTTTTGTTAAGTCGAAAAATCTAATTTCTTAAATAAGATTTCATGAGATAAAGTGTCAAAAGCTTTTGTTAAGTCGAAAAATCTATGAACCAAATGACCTTTATCAAGACATTTAAAACATTTTGTCATAAATACAATTAGAGCATCAATTGTGCTGCGAGAAGATCTAAAGCCAAATTGGCAATTGGTAAATAAGGAATTTTCATCAAAATGGTGTGTGATTTCTTTATTTAAAATAATTTCAAAAACCTTTGACATAATTGCCAATATACTAATAGGCCTATAGTTTGAGCAATCAGATGTAGCCCCCTTTTTATAAATAGGAATCACTTTGGCAATTTTAAAAATATCTGGAAGTTCTCATGAATCAATACAATAGTTAAATAGATCAGTTAAAGGTTCACAAATAAATTGCGCTGCCAATTTTAAAATTTTTGAATTCAAGCCATAAACATCTAAGCATGCACTGTTGTTATGTTTTAAAATGGTAAGATAGACATGTTCAACACTAACATGACTGAACTGGAAGTTTCTTGTTGTTCTGGGTAACTTGTCCAAAAAGTTGAAAGCATCATGATTAACATGAGGTAAATTAGAAATAATATCACCGACTTTATCAATAAAGAATGAATAAAAACAGTCAGGAGACAAATTAAGAGGTACCTTGTGAGATTTGGAACTGGTATTTAAAAACATGGATGCAACTGACCAAACACATTTAGTTTTATTCTCACTGTTATTAATTAAATTGGAAAAGTAATTGATTTTAGTTGTTTTAAGAGTATATTTGAATTGTTTTCTTAATTCATTGTATGTATGTTTAAGTTATGAGAACCCAAAATTCTCACAGAGGTCATAATAATAATTAAGGCGTTTTTGTTTTAAAATCCTGAGATTATCTGTATACCATTTATTGTGCTCATCTAACCGTTTAGGTTTACACTGTGTTAAAGGAAAAGATTTATCGACAACATCTAAAAATATTTTAAGAAAATACTCTGATTTATCTGCAGGACACCTGCTATACAAATAAATCCAGTTTATGCATTTTAATTGGTTAATAAAATAACATTGATTATAATCATTAACTGGCCTTATAAGATTTAAATTAGGTTTAGAATTATTATTACTTTTTGTGATTTTGCCAGCATTAAAATAAAATTGCATGATGGTCAGATAAAAGTATATTAAATACCTTTGAAGAGCATCTGTCACTATGGATAGATGTGATAATATTATCCAAACAAGTTCCAATAGAAGCACTTAAACCTGGTCTAGTAACTTCATTAACAGTTAAACGTAATCCAAAACTGTCAAGTAAGTTTTGGAATTCAATAATGTCATTTGAAACAGTAAGAAAATCAAAATTAAAATCAACGGCTACAACCACATGTACATTGGAATTATACTTGTCATATACTAAGTTTAAAAATTCATAAAATCTACTAAAAAATGCATCAATTTGAACCCTTTTACTATCAGGCTTTCTATAAACTGTTACGCACAATAGGTTGCAGGAAGCAATGAAAGTAGAACATATTTCAAACACAAAATCTGAACATGTGTGGGTGAGAGTGCTTTTCAATCCACAAAGTTCATCTTTAATAAAAAATAGCAGAACCACCATGATTACCCAGTTCGCAAGTGCCAGTTCGCAGATTAAATAGTTCAATGACTCGTCAACAGATACCACAGCTCTAAGTTTCAAGTAGTACTGTCATCTAATGTTCTAAGTACCAGCGCGCCAGTCACTTTTTTAACGGTTGTGTTGTGAGCTGGGCGCGTGGTGGTACACTATTGGGTGTTAATTTTACAGTAGATAAAAACATTTTTATATACGGTGGTAGAGTCAGCTATAGTTTTAAGTCCTTTCCATGCAGTTACAGTGGAAGAAAGTGATTTCTTTGTTGCTGGTTCACCGATACAACAACCACGTGGCATGAGGGACTCCTGTTCAAAATCTTCTAGATTGGTCAATATAGACAGATCATCAATGTCATCCGCAGCTTCCTTCACCAACGCACCTTCATAGTAGCGGCTGCGGGGCAAACCTCAACATAAAAACCCATACGAGTCGGAGTCCCCGAAGGCTCTGTCTTATCACCCACCTTGTTTAGCCTCTTTATGGCAGACTTCCCAGCAGTGCAGGGCGTCCACATGGCCCTGTTTGCTGATGACGTCCTGCTCTACCGTACTGACAGGAACATACGCAGAGCCTTAAAACCTATACAGAGACACCCCCGTCTCGTCCAGGACTGGTGCAGACAGGTGGCGGATGTCCGTTAACCCGAGAAAAAGTCATGCTGTTCTGCTCACCAGAAAACGCAGCCCATATACTCAACTTTTCCTATCAGAGTCAGAGGATAGAGTGGGGAGATTACATCAAATACCTGGGCGTCACTCTTGATAAGGGCCTAACTTTTCGTGAACACGTGCGGGAAACGTCGGACAGAGCGAAGGGGTGGTAGCCTCCCTTTACCTTGTTCTCCCAAATGCCTGTTCAAGGTGCTTATAGACCCCTGTTGCTCTACGCCTGCGAAGTGTGGGGTATGGCAGCAGACTCCTGGCTTGGTTACAGCGGGTACAGAATAGAGGACTCCGGTCCAAATATTCTGTATGTCGACGTTTCTTTTTGAGACCACCAAAAGAAGCTTAGGGCCTCCCATGTGTGGAACATGTCATTAGGCGCGGGGTTCAGAAATTCTACGCCAGATTGAGCGAACATGAGAACGCACTTGTCAGATCGCTGGGGGAGTACTTACCCACTGAACGCCGATACAGGCGGTATCGAGTTCACCGCATGGCTTGCGGGCACCCCCGGTAACAACGGCTTCAAACTAGTCAACAGCAAATAGCTGAACTAAGTACTACCCCTCCCAACGTGGAGAGTGGTCAATCAAAATTCTCCAACAAAAACAATTTAATCAAAGCAAACACCAGCGGAGCAGAGGAAAGGATGCTGCTCCTGCAACCGTTCGAGGAGTCTATTAAGCGCTACCGCCTTAACATCATCACCCGAAACTTCACAAATATTAGCCAATCTAAACCATGTGGTTCATTCCTGTGGTGAAGCGCTTACCAGGGACACGGAAGCTTCACCTAGGCTCACCACAAGTCCACCAGACCTCGGACAGACCGATAACATTAAACAACAACAACATTTCAAAGGTCTAAAACTGTCACAATCTCGTCCCTCTCAAATAGCTAGGAAAACCGCTTACTCAGTATTAGAACAGTGGAGGGTAGAGAGAGGCAGTTGATATAAAGCAAAGTCTACTCCAGCTGATAGATCAACCGCGTTTGTTGGTTGAGAAAAAGACAGATCTCTCAACCATGTTGCCATTCCTTGCTGAGGAACACAGAGCGCTTTATGAGACATTCACTTCCACCACAGAGTAAGAGGTGAACACCTCAACCAGTCTTCCTTCCAGTTTGCTTTTTACTTTCTCTACACGTACTATGTACATAGTGTATAGAGAAGGTATTGTAATGCACCCAAAAATTCAATACCAAGCTTTCACCGGAAATACACGTTTTGGGTCCCCCCTGAATCCAAAAAAATCTGATGTGTGCCATTCACATGACTTTCTCTACATTTCTGCAACAAATTATTGGTAAAAATTTTATACTTCTTTTTACATTCTGCTACTCGAGAACAAATTATCAGAAATAGTCTTATTACTTGCGTCCTTGTAAGTAGAAGCGAAATAAGGGAGTACCATAGGTTAAAGTGATAGTCAAAAGCTGGTTGCTAGGACACTGAAGTTCCTTTGTTTATATGGACAGGAGTTGACAAATTCATACAAGAGAAAAGTAAGTTTTTCATAGTTGGAACCAAAAAAAATGAATATCTCAAAAACGATCAACTCCCCCAAAAAAATGTGTCTAACATAAATTGTGTGCTTTAATGTACTCTACATTTTTTGTGTGTTAAGTTTTTGTCCATTTCTTACGGTTTAGCGGTTTTGCAAAATTCCGTAAAATTCATCCTGAATAAAGAAGTCTTTGTAGGCTATTCCCAGAAAATTCAGGATATACATTTTATTTGCCAGGTAAATATCTTTAATATACGCCATTTTAATAAAAATCGTTAGAGCCATTTTTAAGAAACTCAAAAATTTCGAAAAACGTTCCATGCAAAGGTTAGTTGGAGATGGGATTTTCTTGAAAATCTTCGTGTCGCATCCTTGGAAGATACGAAACTTAAATACTAAGTTTGGTATTCAAAAGTCTCTTCGTTCTTGAGCTATGCTGTCCACAGACATACATATATATAGATATAAATTTTTTTCGTGCAGTTGATCGTTTTTGAGATACTATTTGTTTTTAGTTTGAACCATGAAAAACTTATACTTTTCTCATACAGGAATTTGTCAACTCTTGTCCATATAAACAAAGGAACTTCAGTCACATAGGAAACAGCTTTTGACTATCACCTTAACCTATGGTGCTACCTTATTTGCCTTAAAAGAAAGCAAGTAATAAGGTCATTTGTGCTATTTTTTCTCGATTAGCATGAAGTAAATAGAAGCATAAGGTTTTTAACGATAATTTGTTACAGAGATGTAGAGAAAGTCATGTGAATGGAGCACATCAGATTGTTATTATGTTGCTTAACATCCTTTAACCTAGTTGGTCATATCGGACGTTGAATGAATGATGCGCAACTTCTATCGGATCCATGGAGCTTAAAGTAACTCGACATTCGTTCTGGGAATAAGGGAAAACCCTGAAAATAACCTTATCCGGGTAACTCCCCTAAACGAGATTCGAACTCACGACCTTTTGAATGTGAGGCAGACACGCTACCACCACACTACCTAGGTGGGCCAACCTTTCAGTGTTTTGAGTAACAGAACATGAATACCGTATTGCTATTGCAGTTTTTGTAAACAATATTACAATTTTGTAGTTGCTTATTTCTCTTAAAATACTTTATTAAAATGTAAGAACATTTGATTGGCTCTTGTAACTGATAGAGCATTCTTATTATCACTATCCTTTTTCTTCTCCACCATTGTATTTTTGGCATAACATTTGTACTCAAAACTTTTTTGTATACAAAACTGTTCTCATACCAATTTTAGGTGTAATATGTTTATACACAAATATTATAATAGCTTTTGGAATTCTCCTGAAAATTTACAAACTGGCACTTGGAACGTTTGACATTTCCACTCTTCATTTATTTCCAGTGAAATCTTGACATTAAAGTTCTGGGTTGAATGACAATAGCTTCTATATCTACAATGTGCGTTATACGTGATAGAGAAAGTAAATTTTTTTGTCTTAAGAGGACCTAAAATCACCTGTTTCTAATGAAATCTCGGTATCCAATTATTGGGTGGAATGCAATACCTTATCTACACGTCGCAATAGAAACTTTGTACAATAGATCTGATCATGGCTAGTGCGATAGTAACTAGAGACACGTAGTTAAAGTAATATGTCTTAAATCCAATCTCATTAAACATTCTGAGATATATTCTCATAACACGCGGAATATAAAAAATTGTACATTTCTACTAAAAAAACTGAACTATTTGAAAAGCCATTTAAATATAATTGCTTAAAACTCTATAATTATTTAGCATTTAGTCTGAGGAATTTAGAGCCTGTTAAAAATTCAAAGCTGACTTAAATCTGTTCTTGCTTTCTAATCAATTTTACTCAGTTGAGGAATTTAATCAATATTGTTTACCTACAAACAAGTCGGTGAAGCAACAGAATATTTAAAATCCAAACAAACACTGAGCTCCATTTTTCAATATATTCAATGGAAAAATGATGTTTTTCATCAGTTAATCGATTTTTTGAAATTGTTTAGTTAATTAGTTCATTACGAATATGTTATGTGTTATGTTTACTATTTTACTTTTGCTCTTGTTTAAAAGCTCTTGTTTTGCATAAATTACATAATAAATCTAGGTCTGCAAGATATTCTTATGATATATGTAAATATGTTGTATTGATGTTATTAATGTGGCTGCATTTATTGTATATATATACCAAGTGGTTCACTTGACCCTTATCATTTTAGAAGATAGGCAACACTTCATACTCTGAAAGCAATAAGGTCGAAATTAACGAGATTGTCGACATTTGGTAACCATGCAAATCTAGCCTGTTTTAATAGGAAAATAGATTTTAGCAGCAAAAGTTATGTCCATTCCAAAAGCATGTGCTTAATAACTCCTGTTAGAGTACATGTTATACCAATAAGATCGCTGTCCGCAACGTACATTATAATGTATATGGAGGTTAAACGAACGGCTTCAGCTACAAAAAGGAGTCCACAATAGTTATAAAGAAATGAGAAGCGGAGAGGGAAACATGTGGGACACTATATCTGCAAGTTTTAACAGACCAAGCTGGAGCAATGATTGTAGCTCTACTGGTTAATTTCATGTTCTCTCATCATCTACCGCGGTTCGAGTCCTACTGTCTATGTGCACTTCTTTTACTTATTTTGTATTATCCATCGAGGTGCAAAGTTAGTTCAGGGTTACACAGTAATAAATTTATGTGTAAACAAAAAGATATGCGAATTAAGAACAAACGGCAGTTCATTTTACGTATTCTTCAGTTTTCATCCTTAATTTTCATTTTATTTGTTTTGAAAAAGAAACTTCAGTAATATTTTAAATAATATTGGAGTGATAAAGCTATAATAAACATAAATAAAGGATACAGTAAAAGAAACAAATAATCAAGCTAACAAATTTTCTGATATCCCATCTAGCTTTGTGCCAAATCGGGTAGAAAGAAAGCGAGGAAAAGAATTGTCAACTTTTCGGTAAAATTCGAACCTGAATCGGCAACTTGGAACTGAAACTAGCAGCGCGCGTTAATAAAAAACTCTACTGTTTAGTTATAACTTGTAGCGCCTAAATTCGTAATGTTAGTAAGCATAAGAAGGGTTTCTGGGACGATGTTTTCAGGTTTCAGTGTAATCTGCGGGTTGCATAAAACCAGAGAATAAAGGGCAGGTGAACCATCTTGTATATATACATATATTGTGTTATAAACTTGATGTGTCCAATAACATATATGTTACAAAGCATGAATAAATAAATATATGAGATTCTTTAAGTCGTTTATAGGCTTTATACTTTACATTTCTCTTAACTAATATTTGTTTAAAGATAATAAATGAAGAATTGTTGTATTTAGCCACGCATAAACAATACTTCCTCTCAGTGAACCTAAACGAAAATGTTTGAGTAGGCTTTTAATCCCCGGTTATTAGAGATTAGATCGCTGCAGTGGTTCTAAAAGGTGCTCCATAGTGGCGGCAAATCACATATTGATCTGCCAGCAAGTCCCAGGTGGCGCTGCTGAGTAACGGTTATCCACATTACCGCCAATTCCGTCTGCCTCATGGCCTTCTCAATTTCAAAACAAAAAAGTAATTAATTTCAAGACCAGGCTATCCCTTCACATAATACCACATTAACTGGGGAAGGAAATCTGTTGCTCAAGTTTAATGGAACTGATAATTCAGCGTTCCATTCTCTTTTAAAAGAACTTGTACATGACATTTGCGTAAGGTCTTTGACTATAATGCAAAGCATCTACTTCATCAACTCTTGCACTACTTTTACTTTCTCTACACGTACTATGTACATAGTATAGAGAGAAGGTATTGTATTGCACCTAAAAATTCGATACAGAGATCCCACCGTAAATATATGTTTTGGGACCTCATGAATCCAAAAAAAGCAGTTTTAGAAAAATGTTCGTGTGTCTGTCTGTCTATCTGTTTGTCTGTGTGTGTGTGTGTGTCTGTGGGCGGCATAGTTCAAAAGCGAAAAGAGCGTTAAATACCAAACTTGTTATTTAAGTTTGGTATCTTCCAAGGATGTGACACAAAAATTTTCAAGAAAATCCCCCCACCCCAAACTACGCTTTATATGGAAAAAACTTCGAAAATGTTGACTGTCTTAAAAATGGCTCTAACGATTTTGATTAAAATCTCTTATATTTAAGATATTTAATTACCAAATAAAATCTGTATCTTGAATTATCTGGGAATAGCCTCTGAAGACTACTTTAATCTGGATGAATTTTACGGAATTTTACTTAACTGCTAAACCGAAAGAGACGGACAAAAACTTACTTCACACAAAACATGTAGAGCACATTAAAACACACAATTTATGTTATATCATTCTTTTTCGTGGAGTTGATCGTTTTTGAGATATTTCTTGTTTTTGGTTTTAGCTTTGAAAAACACTTTTCTCATATAGGAATTTGTCAACTCCTGTCCATAGAAACAAAGGAACTTCAGTCACATAGCAACCAGCTTTTGACTATCACTTTAACCTATGGAACTCCCTTATTTCGCTTCTACTTACAAGGAAGCAAGTAATAAGACTATTTCTGCTATTTTTTTTCTGAATTAGCATGAAGTAAATAGAAGCATAAGCTTTTCAACAATAATTTGTTGCAGAGATGTGGAGAAATTCATGTGAATGGGACACATCAGATTTACTTGATACATTCAAGATGAAGAATTTGAATACGGCGATTTATCACAGCTTTCAACCTCGAAGTTGTGTTTGGTGTTATTTGATTGAACTCCACAGGACTTTTTGCACCGTGTTGTCGCCGTCGATGAGACTCGGGTGTCATCAGTATTCTGCAGAAGGTAAACCACAATCAAAGAAATAGATTGTTTGCAGTAAATTGCACCGTGCAAGGCACGGACGATCCCAACGAACGGAAAAAGTGTTAGTGAAGGATGCCATCCATATTCTGCTCCTTCTTAGAAAAAACATGACACGATTACTGGACAAGACCAGATTGAACTTGAAGCTGAAGTTGGCCAGTACGTCCATCGCCCGGGCTACACGAATTTCTGTTGCATCCCCCATATTCACTCAACCTGGCCTCCTTCGATTTCTTCGTTGTCTGGGAAACAGGTTTTAGATCCAAGAGACAATCGTCAAGTGGGGGGCACGTTTTGCAGAACTTAGAGGAGAAGTGTACATCCCTGAAAGGGATCTATGTTGATAAATAAACGTGTTTGAAAAAGTTTTGATGTGTTCCATTCACACGCCTTTCCCCACATCTCTGTAACAGATTATTATTTAAAAGCAAGTTCTTCTATCCACTTTATGATAATAAACATTAGCAGAAATTGTCTTATTACTTGCTTCCTTGTAAGTAGAAGAAAATAACGGAATACTCAAGGCTAAAGCGACAGTCAAATATTTTAAAAGACAGTTGCTATGTGGATAAAATTCGTTTCTATGAAGGGACAAGAATTTAAATCTTTCCGTGTGAAAAAATAGTTTAAATATTTTAATTCTGAAACAAATAACAAGTTATATCTGAGAAATGAATTCAACGAAAAAATAATATATGATCTACATTTTTTGTGTAGTGAGCTTGTGCCTGTGTCTTACGGTTTGGCAATAACGCAAAATTCACAAAAAAAATGTATTTAGAAGCAATTCCCAGAAAATTCAAGATATACATTTTATTTACCATTTAGTATCTTTAATATACGGCTTTTTAATCAAAACCGTTGAAGCCATTTTTGAGATATTCAAAATTATCGAACCGTTTTCCATGTAAAGGGTAGTTTGGGGTGGGAGGATTTTTCTCAAAATCTTGGTGTCTCATCGCTGGAATAGCTGTACTAAACTTAAATACAATTTTTTTTATTTTTAGACTATCCTATTCTGACACAGACACACACACATACACACGGGCATTTTTCTGAAATGCTTTTTTTGATACAGGGGTTCCTGAAACATATATTTTCGGTGAAATCTCGGTATGGAATTTTTGGGTCCATTACAATACCATCTCCATACACACAATACTTGTAGAGAAAGTAAAACAGTGACTTTAATACTTGAAAAAATGTTATGTGCTACATTCACATGAGTTTCTGTACATCTCGGCATCAAATTATTGTAAAAATTTAATTCTTTCATTTCTTTTCTTCTAATCCAGAAGAAATTAGAAGAAATGACCTTTTTATTTGCTTCCTTGTAATTAGAAGGGAAATAAGAGAATGCGCTGGCTAAAGTGATAATCTAAAAGCTGATTGCTATGTGATTGAAAAGCCCTTGGGTGTATGGCCAGGAGTTGATAAATTCCTGTATGAGAAAATTACGTGTTTTAAACAATGAGAAAAAATAACACAAAAGCCATCAACTCCACGAAAATATTTAGATAACTTAAATTGTGTACTTTAATGAGCTCTAGATTTTTGTGAAGTAAACTTTTGTCTATCTCTTACTCTTTAACAGTTACGCAAAATTCCGCATAATTCATCGCAAACAAACATGTCTTCAGAGGCTATTTCCAAAAACTTAAAGATATACAATTTATTTGTCAGGTAAACGTCTTCAATATACGATATTTTAATCAAAATCTTTAGACACATTTTTAAGAAAATGAAAATTTTCGAAAACTTTCCCACGTAAAGGGTAGTTGAGAGTGGGGGGGATTTTCTTGGAAATCTTCGTGTCCCATACTTGGAAGATACTGAACTTAAGTACCAAGTTTGATATTTAACGGCCTATTCGTTTTTGAGCTATGCACACACACACAAACCTTTTTCTAAAAATGTTTTTTTTTGGATTCAGGGGATCCAAAACATGTATTTCCTGTGAAATTTCGGTATCCAGTTTTGGAGTGCAATACAATACCTTCTCTATACACTATGTACATAGTACGTGTAGAGAAAGTAAAAACAAAGTGAAATATATCAAACATGCCTTAAAACAGTAATAGAACTGAACGTTTAGAGAGAGTTTACTATTTGAAGTGATATCAGTTTCACAGCACGTTTCCCTTTCTGTTGTATGAAATGCATTGTTTGCATCAAGTGCCTATGTACTTGCATGCATATTCATTGTGAATGTGCGTCACATTTGTGTCAATGAGTCTGTTTTATTGTGCTCTCTGTGACACTCGCGAGAACCCTTCGGCGTAACATTAAAAAGAACTGCGAGATACGCTGTTAATGAATAAAATTTGTTTCAATTCCAGACACTGGTTACGTTCTCTACACGTACCAGTATACACAGTATAGAGAAGGTGAGTGTGTGTGAGACTGTGAGTGTGTGAGTGAGTGTGTGTGTGTGAGTGTGTGTGGTTTTGTGTATGACTGTGTGTGAGTGTGTGTGGTTTTGTGTATGACTGTGTGCGAGTGTGTGCGTTTTTGTGTGTGAGTGTGTGTGAGTGTGTGTGAGTGTTTGTGGTTTTGTGTATGACTGTGTGTGAGTGTGTGTGGTTTTGTGTATGACTGTGTGTGAGTGTGTGTGGTTTTGTGTATGACTGTGTGCGAGTGTGTGCGTTTTTGTGTGTGAGTGTGTGTGAGTGTGTGTGAGTGTTTGTGGTTTTGTGTATGACTGTGTGTGAGTGTGTGTGGTTTTGTGTATGACTGTGTTTGAGTGTGTGTGTTTTTGTGTGTGAGTATGTGTGAGTGTGTGTGTTTTTGTGTGTGAGTGTGTGTGAGTGTGTGTGAGTGTGTGTGTTTTTGTGTGTGAGTGTGTGTGTTTTTGTGTGTGAGTGTGTGTGTTTTTGTGTGTGAGTGTGTGTGAGTGTGTGTGTTTTTGTGTGTCTGTGTGTGAGTGTGTGTGTTTTTGTGTATGAGTGTGTGTGTTTTTGTGAGTGTGTGAGTGTGTGTGTGTGTGTGGTTTTGTGTATGACTGTGTGTGTTTTTGTGTGTTTTGTGTGTGAGTGTGTGTGAGTGTGTGTGTTTTTGTGTGTGACTGTGTGTGAGTGTGTGTGTTTTTGTGTGTGAGTGTGTGTGAGTGTGTGTGAGTGTGTGTTTTTGTGTGTGAGTGTGTGTGTTTTTGTGTATGACTGTGTGTGAGTGTGTGTGTTTTTGTGTGTGAGTGTGTGTGTTTTTGTGTATGACTGTGTGTGAGTGTGTGTGTGTGTTTTTGTGTGTGAGTGTGTGTGTTTTTGTGTGTGAGTGTGTGTTTTTGTGTGTGACTGTGTGTGTTTTTGTGTGTCTGTGTGTGAGTGTGTGTGTTTTTGTGTATGAGTGTGTGTTTTTGTGTGTGAGTGTGTGTGTTTTTGTGTGTCTGTGTGTGAGTGTGTGTGTTTTTGTGTGTCTGTGTGTGAGTGTGTGATTTTGTGTGTGAGTGTGTGTGTGAGTGTGTGTGTGTTTTTGTGTATGAGTGTGTGTGAGTGTGTGTGTTTTTGTGTATGAGTGTGTGTGAGTGTGTGTGTTTTTGTGTATGAGTGTGTGTGTTTTTGTGAATGAGTGTGTGTGAGTGTGTGAGTTTTTGTTTGAGTGTGTGTGTTTTTGTGTGTGAGTGTGTATGAGTGTGTGTGTTTTTGTGTGTCTGTGTGTGAGTGTGTGTGTTTTTGTGTATGAGTGTGTGTGTTTTTGTGTGTGAGTGTGTGAGTGTGTGTGTTTTTGTGTGTGAGTGTGTGTATTTTTGTGTGTGAGTGTGTGAGTGATTGTGTTTTGCGTGTGAGTGTGTGTGAGTGTGTGTGTTTTTGTGAGTGAGTGTGTGTGTTTTTGTGTGTGAGTGTGTGTATTTTTTGTGTGAGTGTGTGAGTGATTGTGTTTTTGTGTGTGAGCGTGTGTGAATGTGTGTGTTTTTGTGAGTGAGTGTGTGTGAGTGTGTGTGTTTTTGTGTGTGAGTGTGTGTTTTTTGTGTGTGAGTGTGTGTGAGTGTGTGAGTGTGTGTGAGTGTGTGATCGTGTGTAGGTTTGTGAGTATGTGTGAGTGTATGTGAGTGTGTGAGAGTGTGTGTGCTTTTGTGTGTGAGTGTGTGAGTATGTGTGTGAGTGTGTGAGTATTTGTGTGTGAGTGTGTGAATGTTTGTGAGTATGTGTGTGTGAGTGTGTGAGTATGTTTGAGTATTTGTGTGAGTGTGTGTGAGTGTGTGAGTGTGTGTGAGTGCGTGTGTGTGTTTGTGGACAGCATAGCTCAAAAACGAAAAGACTATTTCTGCTATTTTTTTCTCGTTTAACATGAAGTTTATAGAACAATTCGCTTAGGTAGCAATAATTTGTTCCAGAGTTGTAATGAAAGTCATGTGAATGGAACACATCAGATTTTTTTCTCTACAAAAAGCCGTGTGTAAGACAAGAAATCTCAATTTGAGATCAGCTTGTGTTTACCGAGAAATATGCAGTCAGTTAAGGAATTAAGTGCCGTGCTGATATTTTGCCATGGTCGCTCAGCGATTAGAGCAATAGGCCAGACACCAGGAGATCAAATCCCGGCTACGACAATGAATTTTTCAGTCAGACTCTGCCTATCCAAATGAAGGTTTTTGTCTCCAGATTCAAGTTATACCCTAACTATACCAATTTGGATACCTTACGGACATTATCATTATAGTCATTAACAAGATCATGTGTGATCTTCCAAGTCATCTCCTTGATATAGCACAGTATCACAGAAAGTTTCAATTTGAAAACTTGACAAATAAAATAACTATTTATTCAATTTAACATATTCAGGGAAATATTCAGAAGAAAACTTAAAACGAGAGTAATGCTACATTCACAATGAAATGCAAGCGCAGACGCAATGTAAGCCCAAGAGTTTGGACTCATATTATTTAATGTAAGCATTCACATACAAACACGCAAGACGCAACGTAAGAGTTTGCAAACTACAAACTTCATCCTTGCGTTGCATGCAAAGAGGATGAAGTGTGTTTCTTTTCTCTATGCATTGCCTATGAAGTCAACAACAGACGATCACACTGCAGGATTTTACATGGCCTGCTGTACATGCATGCTCTTCTGTTTGCTGTGTAGTGCTGCGCCATCTCTAATCTCCCTCAAGAGGTTATGACAGTCTCCTTGCGAATCCTTCTTTGATATAATAGATGTTACTATCAAATGTGTCTAGATTTCTTGGCTCTCATAAATCGAAGAAACAGAGAGATAATTCTAGTGCATTAAATATGTAGCTTTATTATTTTCTGAAGTCTCGATGTTTGTACTATTTTGAATAATTTTGAAACAGACAATTATTGTGACGTCACTTCCGCGAGCGTCAGTTGTTAGTATGTTAATTTTTATAAGATATTTATTTGTAAAAGATTGGTGTGAATTTTCTTATGGGTAGTTATTGATTATGTTATTTAATTTGAAACTTGCGGTGTGCTTGGAAGATATCCGTATTTAATTTACAGATCCAGAAACCCGTGCCAACTTGTTGCGTTACGCTTCGACTACATTGCGAATTGCTTCGCTCGCGCATGCGCTTATGCTACATTACGTCTGCGCTTGCATCCCATTGTGAATGTTCCGATAAATCCCGCTTTTAATATTTTTAAAATATGCACATAGTTTCATGTTTACTATTAAAGGGCATTGTTACCACAGCTTATCATCTACTTATTGCTTTGTTTATCTTATATTTTTTTGCTTAAATCTTTAGTAAGTCAGAGAGAGCAAAACGTTGCTTACTTTGGAAATGTCCCTGCGTGTGGCAATTAGTTTAATTTACTAAAGTAAACATTAAACGTGTACTCCACTGTGTTATCACGTGATCCTTTAGAAGTTCTTCTTTACAATAATACTGCCTGCCTGGATAGTGTGGGGCTAACGTGTCTGCTTCACATTCAACAGGTCGCGAGTTCGAATCTTGCTTAGGGTCAATTACGCGGATAAGGAATTTTTCGTGGTTTCACTTATTCTTTAAAAACCAATTGATCACGTGGTCATTTAAGCATCATTTTACCAATTTCATTCATCGGCCTAATAACAAACCAGGTTAAAGGACAACAATATTAATAATAATAACAGCAATATTGATTCAAAATCCAGTACAAATCAAAATTATTAGGTTAAATTTTCAAGTCTGTGCTGGAAGAAGTTAAAATACAAACTGTGTTTTAAACTTTCTCCTAAGTATCTAAATCAACATGGTTTTGCTGAATTAACTTCAAAAAGTCTGATGTCCATTCACATGACCTTCCTTAATCTCTGCTACAAACTATTGTTAAAAAATTATTCTTCTGTTTACTTCATTCTAATTGAGAACAAAAAAGCCTAGCAGAAATAGTCTTATTACTTGCTTCCTTGTAAGTAGATGCGAAATAAGGGAGTACCATAGGTTAAAATGATAGTCAAAAGCTGGTTGCTATGTGACTGAACTTCCTTAGTTTGTGTGGACAGGAGTTCACAAATGCCCGTATGAGAAAGTATAAGTGTTTTAAAGCTGAAAACAATAACAAGGAATATATAAAAAATGATCAGCTCTACGAAAAATGTATATAACCTAAATTGTGTGTTTACATTTGAATTGAGTAAGTTTTTGTCTATTTCTTACGGTTTACCACTCATGCAACATGTATCCAGAATAAAGCTATTCCAAGAAAATTCAAGATATACATTTTATTTGTCATGTAAATATTTTTAAAGTACCATATTTTGGTCAAAATCATTAGGTCCATTTTTGAAATCTACGTGTCGCATCCTTGGAAGATATTGAACTTAACTACCAATTTTACCGACTTTTCGTTTTCAAGGTATCGTGTTCATAGATACACGGACACACACACGATCTTTTTCTGAAAATGCTCTTTTTGGATACAGGGGACCCTAAAAGATATACTTCAGCTGAAATCTCGGTATGGTATTTTTGGGTGCATTGCAATACTTTCTCTATACTCTATGTACGTAGTGCGTGTAGAGAAAGTACAAATATCAGTCATTTGGAAGCTTTTCATATGAGAATTAAATATTGCATAGTTTGTTACTTGCAACATTTCTGTTTCTTTTCATTTTCTGAGTTTCAAGCAGTAGGAAAGGGATTGGGAGCGAGAGTTGGTACACAACCGGAAAACACAATTTTACAAAAGTAATACATTCTTTATTGAGATCAATAATATGTGCACATCATTTTCTGAGTTTCAAGCAGTAGGAAAGGAATTGGGAGCGAGGGTTGGTACACAACCGGAAAACACAATTTTACAAAAGTAATACATTCTTTATTGAGATCAATAATATGTGCACATCATTTTTCAGCAGAGGAAATCAGGTTTGTGTGGGGCGCTGCGCGCACATGAAACATTTCATGGCCCATAACTCAAGGAAGAGAAACACTTGACAAGCGCAACTTCTCCCTTTACAACTTTTTCTACCACGGGCCTCGTCACACTCTGTTGCTTCTGATACGATCCAAACGTATATTGTAAATAACACAAGCCGTTAGTGCTGTACAGTCTTGTAATATTACCATAACAATACATTCTTATGGTTTAATTGTTGTTTCACACAAGCCGTTAGTGCTGTACAGTCTTGTAATATTACCATAACAATACATTCTTATGGTTTAATTGTTGTTTCACACAAGCCGTTAGTGCTGTACAGTCTTGTAATATTACCATAACAATACATTCTTATGGTTTAATTGTTGTTTCACACAAGCCGTTAGTGCTGTACAGCCTTGTAATATTACCATAACAATACATTCTTATGGTTTAATTGTTGTTTCACACAAGCCGTTAGTGCTGTACAGCCTTGTAATATTACCATATCAATACATTCTTATGGTTTCATTGTTGTCTCACACAAGCCGTTAGTGCTGTACAGCCTTGTAATATTACCATAACAATACATTCTTATGGTTTAATTGTTGTTTCACACAAGCCGTTAGTGCTGTACAGTCTTGTAATATTACCATAACAATACATTCTTATGGTTTAATTGTTGTTTCACACAAGCCGTTAGTGCTGTACAGTCTTGTAATATTACCATAACAATACATTCTTATGGTTTAATTGTTGTTTCACACAAGCCGTTAGTGCTGTACAGTCTTGTAATATTACCATAACAATACATTCTTATGGTTTAATTGTTGTTTCACACAAGCCGTTAGTGCTGTACAGTCTTGTAATATTACCATAACAATACATTCTTATGGTTTAATTGATGTCTCACACAAGCCGTTAGTGCTGTACAGTCTTGTAATATTACCATAACAATACATTCTTATGGTTTAATTGTTGTTTCACACAAGCCGTTAGTGCTGTACAGCCTTGTAATATTACCATAATAACAATACATTCTTATGGTTTAATTGTTGTCTCACACAAGCCGTTAGTGCTGTACAGCCTTGTAATATTACCATAACAATACATTCTTATGGTTTAATTGTTGTCTCACACAAGCCGTTAGTGCTGTACAGCCTTGTAATATTACCATAATAACAATACATTCTTATGGTTTAATTGTTGTCTCACACAAGCCGTTAGTGCTGTACAGCCTTTTAATATTACCATAACAATACATTCTTATGGTTTAATTGTTGTTTCACACAAGCCGTTAGTGCTGTAGATTCTTGTAATATTACCATAATAACAATACATTCTTATGGTTTAATTGTTGTTTCACACAAGCCGTTAGTGCTGTACATCCTTGTAATATTACCATAATAATACATTCTTATGGTTTAATTGTTGTTTCACACAAGCCGTTAGTGCTGTACATCCTTGTAATATTACCATAATAATACATTCTTATGGTTTAATTGTTGTTTCACACAAGCCGTTAGTGCTGTACATCCTTGTAATATTACCATAATAATACATTATTATGGTTTAATTGTTGTTTCACACAAGCCGTTAGTGCTGTACAGTCTTGTAATATTACCATAATAACAATACATTCTTATGGTTTAATTGTTGTCTCACACAAGCCGTTAGTGCTGTACAGCCTAGTAATATTACCATAATAACAATACATTCTTATGGTTTAATTGTTGTTTCACACAAGCCGTTAGTGCTGTACAGCCTTGTAATATTACCATAATAACAATACATTCTTATGGTTTAATTGTTGGTTCACTCAAGCTGTGTGCAGGACGGAAGCTGGATAGGTAGAGTCAGATTGAAAAATGTCATATTGCCATGGTAGCTCAGTGGTAGAACAACTGGCTAGAGACCGGGACATCCGTAGTTCAAATCCCGACTATGGCATTGAATGTTTCAGTCTGTCTGTACAATAATTCTGTTAAGATAAATCTATTTTATTGTAGTTTTAATTCTATTTTTAGGTCGCTTTCACAACTCGGCTATATCACCACAGGTACTTCTTTTGCTGTATGTGGTCCCTATACTGGTGTTAGAGGGCCGTCCAGCCTACTGCTTGTACTATCTATCTATCTATATATCTATCTATCTATCTATCTATCTATCTATATATATATATATATATATATATATATATATAGTAGCGCAATAACCGTTACCATCTATTTTCAGCTTTTCTTTTTTCTTAGGGTAGAGGTGAAACTTTGGTTCGTTAATTGATTACACAATCCGCTATTTGCCTTGGCGCCTGAAGGAAACCACAAAAAAGATATGATGTGTTGCACTCACATGACTTTCTCTAGCAGCTCTACAAACTTCTTACAAAAGATTATTCTTCTTTCTACACAATGCTAATCGAGATAAACATTAGCAAAATGTTCTTATTACTTAGTTCCTTATAAGTAGAAAGGAACTAAAGGAATGTGCTATGCTAAAGTGATAGTCAAATGTTTTAAAAACTATTGTTATGCGATAATCAGTGCAAATCACTTATTTGCTTGGTCAGGAGTAGAACAAAAGAAAAACGGACACTTCATGTCTGAGAAAAGTATAAGTACTTCACAATTGAAACAATATCAAGGAATATCTCGGAAATGGTTACCTCCACAACAAATACGTAAACGACATAAATTATGTATTTTAACGAGATCTACATTTTTTGTGTAGTAAGTTTTTGTCTATCTCTTACGGTTTAACAGTTAAGCAAAAATCGGCAAAATTCATCTAGAATAAAGAGGTCTTCAGAAAATTCAATATATACATTATATTCGGAGTGTAAATAGCTTTAATATACGTGATTTTAATCAAAATCGCTACAGCTATTTTTGAGAAAATCAAAATGTTCGAAAATTCTTCCATGTAAAGGCCAGTTTGTGGTGGGAAATTTTCTTGAATATCTCCATGTCGCATCCTTGAAATATACTAAACCTAAATACCAAGATTGGTATTTAACGGTGATTTTGTTTTTGTGCTATGCTGTCCCCACAGACAAGCATACACCGTACACACGGACCTTTTTTCTAAAAATGTTTTTTTTCGGACTCAAGTGACCCCAGAACATATATTTCCGGTGAAATCTCGACATCGAGTTTTTGGGCGGAATACAATACTTCTCTATCCACTATGTATATTGTATATTCGGGGCAGGAGAAAGTAAAAAGAAAAAGAAAATAAATAAATAAATACCGAAAAACACAGCCAGGTTGGTCGGCTAATGGTATTTGACGACAGGAAAGACCTCAAGACGTTACCGGCACCATAGACCTTACCACCTGAGCCCCCGGCTAGGTTATTTTATTTAATTTTTGGTAAAATAATGGTTTGCTTGTGCTCCTGTGATGTTATAAATGGTAAACTATAAGTCCTTGCTTCAAACCTTTCTCTCTTTACCCTTCTCATTTGTAGGATGTGGTCCCTCAGGGCTTATAAACCAGCGTCTGTTAGTCAGAGAAAAGCCAGGACGGATGATCAGTTCAGTATGAAAAGGAGGAAGTGGATGATATTAAAGTAAAGACGATTATTGAGAATTGGTTCATGAATGGCGGGGGAAACCGTAGAAAACTCGCAGAGACGCTAATTGGTCCACATGCTGTCCTCTTGTATCGAGCTTGGTGGTAGGCGAGCCATCTAACCACTGAGCTTTTACCACCAAGCCTGCCATACATTATCACTTTGCTCTCGTCATCTTTTCAAAATGCACATCTTTAGTCTGCTCTAATCTCGGATGAGAATTAGGATAAGCATCATTCAGTCTAATATTTTCTTGTTGCTTTCTCTACACGTAATATGTACATAGTGTATAGAGAAGGTATTGTATTATACTTAATAATTCAATACCGAAATTTCGCCGGAAATACATGTTCTTAGTTCCCCTGAATAAAAAAAAAGCTTTTTTGGAAAAAGGTCCGCGTCTGTGTGTGTTTGTATCTGTCTTTGTGTGTGCCTATGTGTGTGTCTTGTGTGCCTGTGTGTTTTTGTGTGTGTCTGTGGACAGCATAGCTCAAAAACGAAAAGTCCGTTAAATACCAAACTTGGGATTTAAGTTTAGTATCTTCCAAGGATGCGACACGAAGATTTCCAACAAAATCCTTCCAGCCCAAACTATCTTTTCATGGAACTTTTTCGAAAATTTTGATTTTCTCAAAAATGGCTCTAACGATTTCGATTACAATATCGTACATTAAAGATATTTACCTGACAAATAAAATGCATATCTTGAATTTTCTGGGAATAGTCTCTGAGGGCTACTTTATTCTGGATGAATTTTAGGAATATTCCGTAATTACTAAACGTAAGAGATGGACAAAAACTTACCACACAAAAATGTAGAGAACGTTAAAATACACAATTCATGTTATATACATTTTTTTCGCGGAGTTGATCGTTTTTAAGTTATTCTTGGATTTTGGTTTCAGCTTTAAAAAACTTGTACTTTTCTCATACAGGAATTTGTCAACTCCTGTCCATACAAACAAACGAACTTCAGTCACATAGCAACCAGCTTTTGACTATCATTTTAACCTATGGTACTCCCTTATTTCGCTTCTACTTACAACGAAGCAAGTAATAAGACTATATTTGTTAATTTTTTCTCGATTAGCATGAAGTAAAGAGAAGCATTAGGTTTTTAACAATAATTTGTTGTAGAAATGTAGAGAAAGTCATGTGAATGAAACACATCAGATTTTTTAGATTTCTCTGTTACTGCCTAACGCATACAATCTTGTTATGAATAAAGATTAGATTGTTGAATGCAACAAACACCAAGATCATATTGTTAATTCATTTCTTAAAACACAGAGTTTTAAAGACACCATTTTAATGCTGCGTAACGGGGAAAATGGCGATAGAAATTGTCATTTTAAATCAAAGTTTATTTAATCGTTGTGGCGTAGAGTGTAAATGTTACGAATTACGCAATATCCGGTGCAAAAGCATTGGTTAATGTATCCCCGCTTAGCTTATAAGAGACGGATTTTAATATAAAAATAAATGTTATCTAGTGTTGTAGTAAAAATAAGAGTTATTTATTTAAGAATTGTCTTTAATATTGCTTGATTTCATTGTTCGCGAACATATTTCCTTCAACGTTAGCTTAAGATTATGAACTGAGCACTTTTGAAATGCCTTAGATGCTACAGCATAACATTTTCGTCTCAAGAATAATTTTAAAATAATTTCCAATCTGTTAAAAGAAGTAGCTAACATAAATAAAGTTACCAGCTCCTATTAGCCATCAAAAATGGAACTTGAACTTATTCTGCTGTAAGAGTATAACTGATCAAATTATTTACAAATTGATAAGTTACATTCAATAAATTTGCGTATGAAAAGTAATCCGAAATACGAGGGTCGTTTTTTACAACCTCCGATAGGCTATAAATAAAAGACAACTTCGTATAAAATAATTATTTTATTACTAAAAGTTTTGTACACTTATGGTTACTTTTCAACATAATCACGGAAAAGATTGAGACATTTATCGTACCTGTGCACAAGCTTTGTAATACCCGCTTCAAAAAATGTTGCTGCCAAGGATGCAGCCCGGAACCATTATCAAAGCAGCTGTTTATTGTGAAACTTTTATTTATAGCCCATCGGAGGCTGAAGAGCAAAACGACCCTCGCACATTACACTTATGCATCAAATTGATTTTTATTAATTCCAGAATTCAAGACCTCAAAATGTCGGAGTTAATCTTATTTGGTTCTTGTTTCCGTTCCTCTTTGGTCAGCACAGAGTGGCATGTTTAAACTGAGGCAACACCATACTCTGTAAGTATATCAACTATTCTTCTAGGAACACCGAAGTTCTTTTAATGTGTAAAGGAGTTTCCCAAAAGTAAATCAGAATATTTCACACCAGTTCAGAGGTATGAAGTTGCTCTCTATATGTTCGAAGTACAAAATTCCCAATGGGCGACAAAACGAGCTTCATGGAAAGCTTTTTGGCTCCATTTTGGAGCTCCGTTTCAGTTTAAAACAAAAATGTTTCAAAATATACTCATTATAATATTTGCCTTACTAGGAGTCCTGCCACTCAAAATTTTATTAATCTCCATTTTTAACTAGAAAATATGTCTATCTCGTGAGAGGTTTTTGTTGCTGTGGAGGGCAAAGAAGTTGAATATGTGTTCAGTTTCACTGATGTACAGCAGGCGACTTCCCCGTGTAGACCACTTCTGCGTGGAACCCAGAGTCATCAGCCCAGTACCGCACTGTCTTCTGCCGTCCGTCAGGAAGTTGAATACGTGTAATAATGAGTGTGTCCAGTTTCACTGATGTACAGCAGGCGACTTCCCCGTGTAGACCACTTCTGCGTGGAACCCAGAGTCATCAGCCCAGTACCGCACTGTCTTCTGCCGTCCGTCAGGAAGTTGCACGAAGTATTGTCCCCACGTGCGGTCACCAACTCGAGCCTCGGTGTGACCGAAGTCATTTCCTTCTGGATCCTTCACCTTGTAGATGTACTGGTATTTGGGTGGTACTTTCTTCAGATCCTGCTTAAGAAAAAAAAAAAGCTTTACTGAAAAGCATTTATCGCATTATCTGAAGCTTCCTCTACTTTGGGAAGCGGCTCATTTTGGAAACTCTGAAACGTTTTACAATCTGATAAAATTACAGAACATGGGAGTCATAATCTCAAACTTTTGGCGCCCCTCATTATAAACTATGAAATATGGAGGTGTAGGTCTTTAACACTACTGGGGATATCTGCCACGTCGAACATAGAAGACGCAGGTGTTAGTTCAAAGAATACATTTTATTCTCTGGCGCAGGTGGTATCTCGAGAAGTTTTCATTTGGGCGGGTAGAGTCAGGCTGAAAAATTCAGTGACATAGCCGGGATTTGAATTTTTCAATCTGATTCTACCTATTCAATTTGTAAGAAAAAACAAATACTAATTAACAAATTTTCATTTGTTCTGTACTTTGTAAGCATTACAATAAAAAGTTATGTTACAAAAATCTTAAGAACCACTATTAACATATAATACTTGACATAAAGGCGAAATAAATTTAAAGCATTGTGGTATACTCATATTTATGCATTCAATCTTTTGTGTCAAGTAAAACAATTAATATGCTTAAGCGTTAGTGTTATCATTTCTTCTTCTCCACCTGCTTACTCTGTTAATATGGAGGACTTACAAGGGAATGTCTGAGGTCAGATATGTTATACTGTTCCTCATAGAGATTTTAAATATTATAAAAAACATGTATGCTACAAAAAACTTAAGAAACGCCATTATTATAGCATAATAACTGACACAAAGGAGAAATAAATATAAATGATAGTGATATATTTATATTTATGTATTCATACTTATGTGCCAGGTAAAATAATGAATATACTTTATGTTTTATATGAATAGTTTCTTTTTCTCTACCCACTTGCCCTCTCATATGGAGCACTTACACTTCGAGACTTATAAGCAAATGCCTGGGCTCAGATGTCTTTTGAGAAGAAGCGGTCTGATAAAGTATCCAGGGATTGGAGATCAGCCCAATACCTGGTATGAAATAAAGGCGAAATGGAAGGCAGGAAAGGTGATAATGGAACAATTGTTGGAATGTATAACGGGGAAAACCAGAGGACTCGGAGAAAACCGCCCAAACGCCGCTTTGTCCACCTCAAATCCCACACCCCAGGATTGAAGCTAGCCACTCTCGTATGTGATAAGTTTTAAGTATTTTAAAACTGAAACCAATAAGTGGGAATATTTCAAAACTGTTCAACTCCACGAAAAAAAATGTATATGACATAAATAATGTTTTAACGAAATCTACATTTGTTGTAAGTTTTTGTCTATCCCTACGGTTTGCCAGTTTTGCAAAATTCAGCAGAATAGAGTAAAGAGGTCTTCAGAAGTTATTCCCCCAACATTTAAGATATACATTTTGTCATGTGAATATATTTAATAAATGGCGTGTGTGAAGGGGACCATCGCTTGGGAACTTACAGCGTAAGTTGAGAGAAAGTTCTTGGAATAATTCTGGGAGCATCTCTTCTCGGAGAAAGGTTAAGTAATGTTGCCCGGTGAGGGAGAACCAGATAATGACCCAGTAAGATGTTTAGAATTATAACTGCAAATCTGAGTTAAGATGGACAAGTTGGTGTTGCATGAGAGTAAGCCCACACATGACTGTTTCTGCTGTTGACAATACCCTCATTGCCTCGTCTGTTCACAACACAATAGCGGGAATATCCACTTTCTGCGGTAAGTACCACCGAGTAATGCAGTTGACGTCACCCCCAAGTTCCTGAACTTTGTCGCGTTTGAAAGGAAGTTGAAGATCTTGGTGAAGAATGTTCCAAACAGTAACATTCAGCTCAAGTTGTTGTTCAGGGCTTGAACAGCTCCTCTTCAGTATTTCAGCCATGGTCTCCTACCACAACTATGCTGATTTACATTCACAGAAACATTCTATCACATGAAATGTCCTCAGATTTGGTATTTCTTTGTTTGGGAAGATTCGTTTCGTAATCGGTTTACCCTCCCCGTATTTGTAGGAGTGACAACCCCCTAGGACTTAGGGGTCAGAAGGCAACAGCACTATACCACAGAATGGGGAACAGGCATGACCATGAGGAAGTAGATGATATAAAATTAAGTGAATCTGATGATTGGAAAGATGATGATGGAGCAATTGATGGAATGACGACCCGCCCAGACGCCGCTTCGTTCACCACGAATCCCGCGCGATGGGTCTAACCTCTAACCACAGCGCGGCCTGTGTTTCAGAACAAGTCATCGTGCCAGCGAGTTCTGCCCACGGTCACCCAACAAGCCGATTGAGACTGAACTGTCATCGTCTACCTCATTTCTGTGTTACAGAACAGGAGGGAGAGTGTCAACAGCGAACAAAGAAGTGCGAGGCAGACTGGAGTGTTTACATACATGTTTCCCTAGCAATTACCATAATAGACAACATTTTGTCGCGTTTTTACTCTCTACAGCACAAGAGTGTATTTCCGACCTAAGGCTCGCTGTGTTAACATACTTGTACGGACGTTCCCAACCACCACTCGAATAATGTGCACTCATTTCGGTAACACTCTTGTAATGTTGCCCCATTTATATAATATACACATTTACACTCCATTACTGGTAGCGGGACAAGACATGAATCATTATTGCGAAAGGAAATTCGGGAAAGAAACGTTCCAATCTAAGATTCGCATTCCTTAGAGCAGTTTCTTGTTGTAGGGCCTGAGGAGAATCTTGAACTCAGTATGTGCGGGTTTTCAACCCCCGACCTTCTAAGCACGAGAGCCTTAACTACCGTGTCCCTGAAATAAAATGAAATTTGCAATAAACGCATCTCCTCAACAGCCAAGTTTCCAACAAAATGTTAACACATGTGCACTCAAAATTATGACGTACTAAATGTTACAACATATCGCTGAGGTATACATTCCTGCCTCTCTTATTGCGCTCTTGGCATGGCATTTGTTAAATAATGAAACATTAGTGCTATACTGATAAAGTCACACATGCATTGTTGGAGAGAAAGATTTACATTAAGGTAAAACAATTCAGCAGAATCTGGTATAAGTAAACCTGATGATATTATTTCCTTTGGGTTTTGTAAAGAGTGTACAATATTTCTGGAATTTGGTTTCGGAACACTTCGTTGTTTTGAATAAAGGCAGAAGTCAATTGACTGTAATCCCCTAATATTCTTCTTCATCGCAATAATTTTCCTCATTTTTAATGTTGAGATTGCCTTAATTTTGGGAATATTCATTTTCATAAAGGTCCTTACAAAGTTGGGTCTGTAGGAATTCTACGACTAGTTTTACTGCCAGAACTAATATAACGCTAATAGTCAATAATAATAACAACAATAATGGTTAGAAAGAGGTTAGGAAACCCAGCATACAACGGACGAAACCATAATTTGTATAAATTAAGGGTGGAAGGTACAGAACCGACGTGGGAACATTTTCTTTGGTTAATAGGACCATTGAAGAATGGAATGAATTGCCTGTAGGAGTCTTTCAGGGCTGCCCTCTGACCTTAAAGAAGTTTAGGGATAATTTAAAAAGAATAAATGTTAGATATTAATGAAAGTAAATATTGTGAGGTAATTAAGGGTCTCAAAACTGTTGTATAGCTATTAATGTTGAGGACTCACAATAACTGTTTATAAACATACTGGTACTTGACAGAGTATTGCTATACTGAATAACAAGTAGTTAGGCATTTCAAAAAAGAAGTGTATATATAAGTTAGTTCTGTTGCATTACTTTCCTAATTTAACTGTAAGATTATTATTGTAAGTGAACTTTGTACATTTAAGTCTGCTATACGAGTGAGTTGTTTCTTGTGACGTATGCGTATTGATAGCGGCGAAGTCCTGTGTTGGAGACTTGAGCTGTTGAAACGGAAAGAGGAGGAGACTGTTTCGTGTTTCATTGCATCATCATGGCCGCGCCGTGGCCGAGTGATTAGACCACTCGCCTCTCACCTAGAGGGCCGGGGTTCGATCCCAAGTGAGTTTTGTGGAGGACAAAGCGGCGCTGGGGCGGGTTTCCCCCACCATCGCATTCCACCGGTGCTCCATCATCATTCATGTATCATCAGTGACACCGCCTGCGGTGCCATAAGTAGTTAAAGCGGGCGTTAAACACTACCAAAAAAAAACTGCATCATCGGGAGCAAGGAAGAGTGAAGTGAGTCACATTGAAACCGGGTTACTGACAAAACAAACACCTGTAATAATATACTAATAAGTAAGAGGTAAATATGGTTTTTCGTTTCAACTGTATTTTAAAAGAATATTATTGTTGTGTAATTTCAAGGATTAGTGTAGTATTTACTATCAAACCAATACCTCAATATTCGCTTCTTCCAGTTTCTGGGATTGTGGTTGTTCCGGAGCGCTTGCTGCTGAATGAGGGACGGCGAAGGGCACCGCTCTTGGAACAAGATGCTGCCCTAGCTCATTACTTATGGGACTGGTGTCAAGCTTCTCCTTCAACAGCTTTAGAACCAGAACTGGTTTCACTTCCTGGTATTGGTTCTCTTCCCCGGTGCTGTGTATGTAGAAGAAAAAATCATTAGTAAGTTTAGAGGTATAGCAACTAAAGGTAGCTTTGCCACTTCAGGCGAAATGACATTTGGTAGAGTAGTTCTTTCCAACGATAAACTTTATTGCTAGTAGTTTATTAAATTTGGTTCTTAATTTTAGGAGTTTATTATATTAACATGCCTTAGCTCTTTTCTTTGTTTCCCTGGTTTGTATTCTTGGCACCTATGAAGTTAACTACCTTTTTCTATTAATTAGACTCACGTGTCCAGAAACCTTTCCTGTAAGTTTTCTTTTGGAAACTGCCGCAATAACTCAACGCTTGTTGCTGCAGATTGAGAGCTTTCAAGACCGAGCACAGATGTTGCAACACACATCAACAAAACTACATCAAGTGGAAGCTGAAGGATTCTTAACATCTGAAAAGAAGAAGTATTTAATGAGCACATTTGAATTATCCACTTAATTGGCAACTGTGAATTGTCAGTCCAGAAACTGAAAGTATGAGGAAACAGAAATAAACAATGTTACATTTATTAACCAAAGATTTTGCAATTTTTTGTAGTTTATTTAGTATTTAAGGCTATCACTGTCAAGTGAAACTGTTACTTTGTTAATAAGCAAACCATAACATGAAGCAAAGTTTGAAATTGTGAAAAAGATATGTGCCATTGAGTTCCTCTTCAGGATAGATATAAGTAGCAAACTTGAGTCATTATTAAGCTACAAGAATATCAGGTAAGTAAACCATTACTTCGAGCATAAGTGAATATTGGATTGCAACATGAATAATGAACTAGTTTCTTTTTAATGTTTCCTAAGCCTATAGTAATCCGCATAATGTTACTTCTTACAACGAAACGGAACAAATTCAGAATGTGTTGAAACATCACTTGCAAAGATCTTCATAGAACTTGCAATATTTGACATGCATGAATTCCAACATGGATAGTAAGTTTTTTTTCTTCTCTACAGTTATGCCTTGTGTTTTACTTGGCTGTATAAACTTGTCCAAATTTGGAAGATTCTGAAGCTTCGAACCTTTTCTGAAAATTAGTCCAGTCCTCAACATCACCTAATGTTCTCTTTGCCTGTGATATATTGGGACACGAGCCTGATCCAAGCTACTTTAGAAATCTGGAACTTTGCAGTATTGATGAACTTATCAGCTTCAGCAATAGTATCATAGAAATCTCCAGAATCCATGGCAACTACTTTAAATTGCCTCTTTATTCTGATAGACCATTCTATTTCCTGTATCTCCTCAGGTACCATGGCTTTACAGTTCTTCTTTCTCTTCTCAATAACACAAAAATCTGTCGCAAGGCTATAACTGTGAACACTAATAAAAATGTCACGTCAACTGTGTCAAAAATGATTTTTAAATTCAAATATTTAAGTGCCAAATTTATCCATTATAATATTAATAATCTAAACATTAAGCACTTTCCGAACTACGGCAATAGCTGCGACGTGCACAAACTTGCAATTTCCGACTGTTGACGGCACGTGTATCGCTTCCTTTGGAAAACCTCCTCTGGCACATATATCAAGAGACATCTAGCGAACACTGTTTGAACCACAATGGGAACATCATATGTTTTACACACACACACACACACACACACACACACACACACACACACACACACACACACAAGGGTTGGGGGAAAAGTCATGGCAACTATTTATTTCCTTGAAGATACCAGTGCGGTTGGAAAATGTTAAATATACAGACGAAAGAACAAGGTGTTACTAGATGTGTGGACAATGAATAATACTGAATAGTGTAACACGGTAATTTATTACGGCAGTATACAGGGCAGTATGGCCTCACGGTACAAATGAATGACACAGTACACATACAGTTGACATGACAAACCTGGGCCTAAAGACCCTCAAAGTAGTCCCCTGCTACTGTCGCCACACGCTGTCAACTATGTGGGAGGCGCTGAATATCAAGTGCTGCAGCATTTGCCGCACCATGTGTCAACGTTGCTCATCACTGGTTGACGCATGTCCTTGCTGAAACTTTCCGTGCTTCTGTACGGTATGGTAGGACATTATTCCCAAAGACTTCCAATAATTCTCTGTGACATTTCATCACATTTCTCCCTCGGAGAACGCCTATTTTAATGTCAGCGCGCTACTCAACACGGGTTACTTCCATCTCGCACAACACTCACCAACTGACTGATTTCACAGCCCTCGCTGCGCTACTACCAGCTATTACAGAGCCATCTGTTGTTCTGCATACACACTATGCCTGCAGAACTTCCACAAGACACATATACGTTTGTGGTCCGTTCACATATATACAAGAAAAAAAAATCTAGTTGCCATGACTTTTGCCCCAACCCTCGTGTATATATATATATATATATATATATATATATATATATATATATATATACGTTTTTCTGTCACTTATATCGTTTCCCACAGACAGTCCACAAGCACAATTAAGGATGAGGAGAGCGGGATGCATAGGTAGTATCTGTGTCTTACATTCGGGAGATCCTGAGCGTATCAAACTCTCCGAGTTTTTCGTGGTTTCACGCAGACAAGGTAAATACGAAAGTTGCACCTTTAGTCTAAAACAACAGCAAATTGGAAATTCGATTGTGCATGCTCATCAACGAGGTTATGTCACCTAACAGTTCCGTCGTGTTAAGGCCAAGTATTTAAGGCGATGTTGGAGAAACAGAATAAGAAAATAACGGACATACTTCACATTTATTTTCTAGAAACACATCTAATGTTGGTGGACAGATTAAGGAGAGAGGAAAGATAGGCTATCGTGGTCAACGTATGAGCCTACAAATTCACACACTTTTAGCTTAGCCAAGATCTTCCAGTATAGGATTAATATGAAACATTTGGGAACATTAGAGGGTTGATCTTTAACAAACATTCACCAAATTATCATCACCTATCTCGGCCTATTCTTATATTAAAGTATTTGGGAGGGTTTGGATATCTATAAGAGATATATTATCTAATTTTCCTTAGTCCGTAGGTGAGTACTTGAAGCATTCGTTCTCTGGGTTCCCCCCCACCAAAGAACCCGTGTGCATGGAGTGCAGTCTTTGGCTTACTTCGCTACCGTAGCTGTGTCACATCAGTGTACAGAATGAGCATCTGCCCCATTTGCGAGGAGGAAGAGTCGAGAGCCCACATCTTGGCAAGAGACATATCGTACAAGCACTGCAGCAGTTCGTCGTAACCTGCGCGTCGCTTCTTACAGTAAAGTCAGGCGCGAATAAGTGTAACCACAGATAAAGCAAAGAATGAGGAAGCACAAGATTCGTGTCAAGTGACGCCAAAAGGAAACACATTTTAAATTAATCATCGTTTCGAATCTGACAACTTTGTGTTATTTAATTTTCACCTTACAACATCCACAAGTCTTCATGTACATGTAGGCAGAGAAGACACCAAACGAGATTCGAAACTGAGATCGCCCAATCCTGAATCTCCAACGATCTTCAACTCGACAAGCGTCGAGAACCAAAAAAAGGTATTTACCATTAATCACACACCACACAATTCTCACTTCTTCCTCCCGGAATCAAGGAATCGCAGAATGGTTAAATATGGAAAATTGTCCAAATGTCTCCCCTGCATCCATCGTTTTCCAGTACCTAGAGCATTTATATATTTACTGAAATTGTTTATCCTCAATTCTATACTGAGATCTAAGAAAAGACCCAGTGAATTTGTGGTTTGATTTTTAATTAGGGTCAGGAAGCGTGAAATGAAAGTGACACTGCTCTCTCTCATTGTAGTCTGCAGCGCTTCAAGGTGCCAAACTGCAAATTGCTTTCCAAAACCTGCACGCAGAATTTAAAATAATACAAGTAAAATAATATCTTCTGGTTTCTAACAATCCTACTAAACATTGCTGAATTCATTGGGGTCAGCTGATAACTCATACAGATATGGCACCAGTTAGACAGTAGCATCGGAAAGTTTAACTCTAGACTAGCTTGTATCCATAGTCACAGATTGTTTAGTTTTTGAATTACAGCATTTTCACGAAATAAGAAGATTTAGAAAACGAGCAATGATTAAATACTTCCATTTGAAAACCTTAACGCCTAAAGAAATAAAGGAGGAAATGGACAGTACATTGAAAGACTCTGTCCCTTCATATTCAATGATTAAAAGGTGGGTTGCACAGTTTAAAATGGGACGTACGAGCACTAGTGATGAGCCTCGCTCTGGACGCCCTGTAGAAGTGACAACTCCAGAGATCATTGAAAAAAATCATCGTTTAATACTGGAAGACCGCAGATTAAAGTTGTTTGAGATAGCAGAGGCTGTAAACATATCAAAAGAACGTGCAGGTAATATTTTAAGTAACGTTTTGGACTTTCACGAGGTCTATGCAAGATGGGTGCCACGTTTGTTGATACCTGATCAAAAGTTGGAAAGAAAAACTGTTTCTGTTGAAAATGTGGAGCTCTACCATAAAAATCCCAGTGAGTTTTTGAGACTGCTTATTGCTATGGATGAAACTTGGATACACTAATGCACTCCAAAAAGTAAATCACAGCCAAGACAGTGGATTGCGCCAGATGATACAATTTCAAAAAAGGCAAAGTCAATTTTGTTAGCTAACAAGGTTACGGCGAGTGTTTTCTGGGATGCAAAGGGAATTATTTTTATTAATTACTTTGAAAAGGGCAAAACGTATCACTGGTGACTACGCAAGCTTACTGAAATGTTTGAGTGAAGTGAAAAGAAAGAGACCCCATTTGGCAAAAAGAAAAAAAAAAGGAATCTTGTTTCATCAGGACACTGCTCCGGCCCATCGTTCAGTCATTGCAATGAGTGATATGTTCCATTCACATGACTTTCTCTATATGTCTGCAACAAATTATTATTAAAAATCGTATAGTTCTATTTACTTCATATTAATTGAGAAAAAGTTAGCAGAAAAAGCCTTATTACTTGCTTCCATGCAAGCAGAAGAGAAATAAAGGAGTACCATACGTTCAAGTGAAAGTCAAAAGCTGGTTGCTATGAGACTGAAGTTTCTTTGTTTGTATGAACAGGAGTTGACAAATTCCTATACGAGAAAGGTATGTTTTCCAAAGCTGAAACCAAAAACAAGGAATGCCTCAAAAACGATAATCTCCCGGAAAAAATGTATATACGTAAATTGTGTATTTTAACGTACTCTCATTTTTTGTGTTTTAAGCTTTTTTCATCTCTTACGGTTTAACAGTTATGCAAAATTCCGTAAAATTCATCCAGAATAAAGTAGTCTTCAGAGGCTATTCCCATAAAATTCAAGATATACATTTTATTTGTGAGGTAAATATATTTAATATACGATATTTTAATCAACAACGTTAGAGCAATTCAAAATTTTCGAAAAATGTTCCATATAAAGGGCAGATGAGGGTGGAGGGGATTTTTCTCAAAATCTTCGTGTCGCATCCCTGGAATATACTAAACTTAAATACCAAGTTTGGTATTTTACCGACTTTTCGTTTTTGAAATATCGTGTTCACAGACACACGGACACACACACACACGGACCTTTCTCTGAAAATGCTTTTTTTGGATAAAGGGGACCCTAAAACATACATTTCCGGTGAAGTCTCGGTATCGAATTTTTAGGTGGAATGCAATACCTTCTCTATACACTATGTATATAGTGCGTATAGAGAAAGTAAACATGTGCGAATTAAATTTGGAATTGCTTGAACATCCACCCTATTTGCCAATTCCAGCACGCAGTGATTACCATTTGTTCCCAAACCTCAACAAATTATTTGGAGGACGAACATTTCACAGCAACGAGGAGGTCATTGATGCGGTAAACAGCTATTTTGAGGACCTTGATAAATCGCACTACAGAGATGGTTTAATTAAATTAGAACACCGATATGACAAATGTATTAGCCTTTCTGGAGATTATGTTGAGAAATAAAGCAAAATATATATATATAGTTTTAAGTGTTGTTTTCATTGAGAGGCCCGGACTTATCAGCCGACACTCGTAATGGTGTTTTGTTGTATATCAAAAGCGCATTGCATTGAGAGATACAGATGCGATGCTGTTATTGCCGGCCCATCTGAATAATTATTGTTTTCCGGCGCACTGTTAACCATGCAAGCTACACACATTTCCACTTGAACTAAAATTGCTTGGAAACACTTAAGACAATACAAACTCTATTTATACGATACACTTCAAAACCGGTTTCAAATTAAAAAGTTTCATTTAAGCTTTGAAACTCATTATAAGTTTGGCACAAAGAATGTCTAAATTGGAAATTAAGTTTGAACTCGTAAGATAACGTTTAGAAAACTCATTACCGAATGCTTGTTTTCCTCTCTGGTCAAAGTTCTGTAAAAGTTGTGAAAACTTTTCCATTCGCCTGCAAGTATATCCGTGATTAACGTTTCCAAAATTGTTTTCTTTCGATACACAACTGGCCTGTGGGCGCGCCGTTGTCGAGTGGTTAGACCACTCGCCTCTCACCTAGACGGCCCGGGTTCGATCCCATGTGAGATTTGTTGTGGACAAAGCAGCGCAGGGGCGGGTTTTCTCTGGGTTCTCCGGTTCTCCCCCATCACATTCCACATGTGCTCCATCATCATTCATGTATCATCACTGTCATCGCCTACGGTGCCAGAGCAGTAAAAGCGGCGTTAAACACTATCCAAAAAAAATTAACTGGCCTGCAATTCTTATAAGTTCTTTAACTATAAGTTTGAAATTAAATCAAGGTAGTACATTAAAAACGGTCGTATGGGGGTAACATAATAACTTCTAGTTCCCAAGGTCGCGGGTTCAAACCCAGCATAGGGCGATGGGTTTTTACGTAAAGATACCAAGCATGGCTTCCTTCGGAAAGGAAGTAAGCCATTGGTCTCGTGTCGTAGATTTACGGGCCGTAAAAGAGCCTGCAGCCTGTTAAGAGGCCTCTGAGCAAACTTAAAGAGTTTTTCACGCTCAAAATACTAGGACCTTTTTTTTTTTTTTTTTTTTTTTTTTTCCAACTTCCGATGGGCTATAGATAAAAGACAAGTTCATAGAAAACAATTATTTTATTACTGAAAGTTTTGCACACTTATGGTTACTTTTCAACATAATCACCGAAAATATGGAGACATTTATTGTACCTGTGCACAAGCTTTGCAATACCCGCTTCAAAAAATGTTGCCGCCAATGATTTCAAATGAGTATTGACGTTGTTTTGAAGATCTTCGTTGGTTTGAAAGTGCTGCCCTCCTAGCCACGTCTTCAGTTCAGGGAAAACGTGAAAGTCGCTGGGTGCCAGGTCCGGACGTACGGCGGATGATCGAAAATGTGCCATTGAAATTGTTCAAGGAGCCGATGGGTTTTGCCAGCAGTGTGTGGACGAGCGTTGTCAGGGATCAACACAATTCATGAAGTCAGCATTCCTGCTTCGTTTGTTTTCAACGGCTCTCCGTAAACGTCGTAAACTATGAAGATCTTCAAAACAACGTCAATGCTCATTTGAACTACTTAAACCTTGAGCTTCTTCAAGCAATCTAAAACGGAAAGCACATATTGTTACAAACGGTAGTGGGGAGAGAAAGGAACGTGGCCAGGCAACCAGTGGCGTCTCAGAGTTTTCAAAGCATAATAATAAATAAACAGTGCCACTATAACTGGCGCAACAGATCTGGACATGTGAAAATCTTAATGAGAGTTAGGAAGCGAGCTGTACTTTCAGATAAGCAGTTCACCAGTCGATTCATGTCTGTCAAATATCTGCCACCTGCACTATACGGCGCTGCACTGATAAACATGTGTTATATTCATATCTACAAAACATCTATACAAATGGCCTACTATATAAACAATGTCAATCGTCTGCCTCCAATTCTTCCACACCTGACAGTCTTTTGTCTTTGCTCACGTCATTGTCATCATCAACGTTATCGCTACTTTCTGCACCATTATCCTGGATTAGAATTCTTTTTATTTGATTTTATACATCTTTCTAATGGTTTTCAATGTTCTCAACATGTCGACATAGATTTTCCCATTGTGGCCTCCCAATTTCTGCAATTCACTGACGACACAACTGTTTCACCTCTTTTAATTTAAAACTGGTATACTAAGTTTAAATTGTCCCTTCTTTCTTATCTTTGAGAACCCTGGAGAGGGAACTCAGCGAAAAATCAGTTGCCTTGGCTACTCTTTCATTCACTTTCTACAGGCTTTTGAAGAACTCGGGGAACACGCATTTTCTTCCTTCATCTCTGCCTCTTGTTTCATGAAGTCAAGGACATTTTCAATTATTTCTCTTTCTGACTAAGTAATACTTTGCCACTTAACTTTGAAAACGTAGGAGCTCTGGTTTAAAAAAATGCAATAAATAAAGTGAACACTGTTTCTACTGTCCATTTTGAATACAGGCATATGCGGATACAGACTGTACAAAGTTTGCTCGCTGTGACTTTAAGTAAGCAAAGTATGAAAGCACAAACTCCGATAAGCTAGGCTCGGTAGCTGGGTTGGCGGTCAGGGTCACAATCCCAGTAGTTTTGCGCCGGCAATAAATGTCAAACCTGTTGTATGGTGCAACTTGTCTAGGCATGATTATGCTGCATCATGTTAACTAGTGACGGGTTAAACTTCAACCAAGACATGCTTTTATGGGAAATACTAAATATATTAGAATACATATATACAACGTTATAAAGTCATTTGATGTCAGAAGCCTACCTTATTTACACCAAATATAAAAAGTCTTCGTTATTTGTGGCTTTTAGTAGGCGATTATCAGTAATTTTCTACAATATATCTGACCATTCAAATCTTAATGTAATTCACAGAATTCATATTAAAACATTGAAACTTTTACTGAGACCGTTCTTAAAAAAACTAAGCATGTGATTTTATTTGAGCATTGATTTTTACTTTCTCTAGCTGCGTGTGTACAATGTACATAGATATAGAGAAGTATTGTATTCCACCCAAAAATTTGATGTTGAGATTTCACCGGAAATACATGTTTCAGGACCTCCAGAGTCCCAAAAAAGTATTTTCAGAAGCAGGTGCGTGTGTGTGTGTGTGTGTGTGTGTGTGCGTGCGGCTGTGGATAGCATAGCTCAAAACTAAGAGACTGTTAAATACCAAACTTGGTATTTAAGTTTGGTATCTTCCAAGGATGCGACACGAAGATTTTCTAGAAAATTCCCCCACCCATAACTAGCCTTTACATGAAACATTTTTCGGAACTTTTTTTTTTTTTTGCTTAAAAGGGACTCTAATGATTTTGATTAAAATACCACCTATTAAAGCTATTTCTATCACAAATAAAATGTATTTCTTTAATTTTTTGGGAATAGCTTTTATAGATCTGTTTATTCTGGATGAATTTTGCTTCATTTGAAAAACTAGTAAACCGTAGGAGATTGACAAAAGCTTACTATACTAAGATGTCGATATTGTCAAAATACGTTATGTTATACACATTTTTTTTGTGGAGCTTACCGTTTTCAAAGTATTCCTTGTTATTAGTTTCAGTTGTGAAGTACTTACACTTTTCTTAGACGGAGAGTGTACGTTTTTCTTTTGTTCTACTGGTCAAGCAAAGAAGCGATTTGCTAAGACAATCGCATAACGACAGCTTTAAAAACATTTGACTTCACTTTAGCCTGGTGCATTCCCTTAGTTGCAGTCTGCTTATAAGGAACTAAGTACCAAAATTCTGCTAATGTTTATCTCGAATAGCGTGGTGTTGAAAGCAGAATTATCTTTTGTAAGAAGTTTGTTTGTAGAGTAGCTGGAGAAAGTCGTGTGAGTGTAAAACATCAGATTTTTTAAATAAAAAACACAATGAGTGGTGAAAGAGTAAACGGTTTTAAAATTGTTTTTACTGAGGACAGTTTTACTTTCTCTAGCATGTATGTACAATGTACAAATTACACAAAGAAGGTATTGCATTCTACACAAACATTTGATATCGAGATTTCACCGGTAAAACATGTTTTAGGGTCCGGTGATTCCCAAAAAAACATTTTTATAAAAAAAACCGTGTGTGGTTGTGTATGTGAGTGTGTGTGTATGTGTGTGAGTGTGTGTGTGAGTGTGTGTGTAAGAGAGTGTGTGTGTGAGTGTGTGTATGTGTGTATGAGTGAGTGTGTGTGAGTGTGTGTGTGAGTGTGTGTGAGTGTGTGTGTGAGTGTGTGAGTGTGTGTGAGTGTGTGAGTGTGTGTGAGTGTGTGTGTGAGTGTGTGTAAGAGAGTGTGTGTGTGAGTGTGTGTGTATGTGTGTATGAGTGAGTGTATGTGAGAATGTGAGTGTTTGTGAGAATGTGAGTGTGAGTGTGTGAGTGTGAGTGTGTGTGAGTGTGTGAGTGTGTGTGTGTGTGAGTGTGTGAGTGTGTGTGTGAGTGTGTGAGTGTGTGAGTGTGTGTGAGTGTGTGAGTGTGTGTGTGAGTGTGTGTGAGTGTGTGTGAGTGTGTGAGTGTGTGAGCGTGTGAGTGTGTGTGAGTGTGTGAATGTGTGTGAGTGTGTGAGTGTGTGTGTGAGTGTGTGAGTGTGTGTGAGTGTGAGTGTGTGAGTGTGAGTGTGTGAGTGTGAGAGTGTGAGTGTGTGAGTGTGTGAGTGTGAGTGTGTGAGTGTGTGAGTGTGAGTGTGTGAGTGTGAATGTGTGAGTGTGTGTTTGTGAGTGTGTGAGTGTGAGTGTGTGAGTGTGTGAGTGTGTGTGTGTTTGTGAGTGTGTGAGTGTGTGTATGAGTGTGAGTGTGTGAGTGTGTGAGTGTGTGTATGAGTGTGTATGTGTGTATGAGTGTGAGTGTGTGTGTGAGTGTGAGTTTGTGAGTGTGTGAGTGTGTGTATGAGTGTGAGTGTGTGAGTGTGAGTGTGTGAGTGTGAGTGAGTGTGAGTGTGTGAGTGTGAGTGTGTGTGTTTGTGAGTGTGTGAGTGTGAGTATGTGAGTGTGTGAGTGTGTGACTGTGTGAGTGTCAGTGTGTGAGTGTTTGTGTGTTTGTGAGTGTGTGAGTGTGAGTGTGTGAGTATGTGAGTGTGTGAGTGTGAGTGTATGTGTGTGTTTGTGAGTGTGTGAGTGTGAGTGTGAGTGTGTGTGTGAGTGTGTGTGAGTGTGAGTGTGTGTTTGTGAGTGTGTGAGTGTGTGTGTGAGTGTGAGTGTGTGAGTGTGAGTGTGAGTGTGTGAGTGTGTGAGTGTGTGAGTGTGAGTGTGTGAGTGTGTGTGTGTGTTTGTGAGTGTGCGAGTGTGTGAGTGTGAGTATGTGAGTGTGAGTGTGTGAGTGTTTGAGTGTGTGAGTGTGAGTGTGAGTGTGTGAGTGTGTGAGTGTGAGTGTGTGAGTGTGTGAGTGTGTGAGTGTGAGTGTGAGTGTGTGAGTGTGAGTGTGTGAGTGTGTGAGTGTGAGTGTGTGAGTGTGTGTGTGTTTGTGAGTGTGTGAGTGTGTGAGTATGTGAGTGTGAGTGTGTGAGTGTTTGAGTGTGTGAGTGTGTGTGTGTTTGTGAGTGTGTGAGTGTGAGTGTGTGAGTATGTGAATGTGTGAGTGTTTGAGTGTGTGAGTGTGTGAGTGTGTGTGGACAGGCATAGCTCAAAAATGAAATGTTCATTTCTTCCTAGGATGCGACACAAAGATTTTTAGGAAAATCCCCCCACTCCAAATACCCTTTAAATTGATATTTTTTCCAAAATTTTGATTTCCTCAAAAGGGCTGGAACAATTTTTATTGAAATATCATATGTTTAATTCGTTTTTGTGACAGTCAAAATGTACATTTTGAATTTCTACGAATAGCTTCTGAAGACCTTTTCAATATAGACGAATTTTGTTTAACTTTTGTAAAAGCGATGAAACGTGCGAGATAGACAAAACATGCTTCACAAAAAATATAGTGCTCATTAAAATACACAATTTATGTTATGTATATATTTGTGTTGTACAGTTAACCGTGGTATTGGTTTCACTTTTAAACTACTTAAACTTTTTTCAAACGTAAGGCATCAGTCGTTCTTTTCCTCTTTTCGTTTGCTGACTCCTAGCAATGAAATAGAACCGAATTTCAAATATTTCATATTTGAGGCTTTTAAGGGATTTGAGTAATGCATTCCTCTATTTCCCTTCTCTTGCAAACAAGCAAGTAATAAGACCAGCTCTGCTACTTTTGTCTCAGTTAGCATGAGATACATAAAATAATAATATTTTGTAAGACAGGATTGCTTGCGGAACAAGTAGAGAAAGTCGTGTGATTGGAACACATTTATTTGTTTGTTGGCTTCTGTGAAACAAGATATGGAAAATCCAATGCTTGAATTCTTTTTATATGTTTCTATGATACTGCCAAAAAGTTTAAGACACTTTATTCAACAAAATGGTTTTGAAAACTACATGTTTTTAAACAAACATTTTAAACTAAAAATCAGAAGTGCTCCATTCCCATGACTTTCTCAACATCTCTGCAACAAGGTCTTGTTAAAAAGCTTATCCTTCTAATTACTTCATGCTAATCGAGAAAAAAAAATTAGCAGAAATAGTGTTATTACTTGCTTCCTTGTAAGTAGAAAGGAAATATGGAAGTACCATAGGTTAAAGTGATAGTCAGAAGCTGGTTGCTATGTGGCTGCAGTTCTTTTCTTTGTATGGACAGGAGTTGACAAATTCCCGTGTGAGAAAAGTACGTTTTTCAAAGTTGAAATTAAAAACAGGGAATATCTTAAAAACGATGAAGAAAATGCATATAACATATAACATAAATGGTGTGTTTTAATGTGCTCTACATTTTTTGTGGAGTAAGTTTTTTTGTCCATATCTTACGGTGCAAAAATCCGTAAAATTCATCCAAAATAAAGTAGTCTTTAGTGGCTATTCTCAGAAAATTAATGATATACATTTTATTTACCAAGTAAATATCTTAAATATAAGAGATTTTAATCAAAATCATTACAGCCATTTTTAAGAAAATCAAAATTTTCCAAAATGTTTCCATGTAAAGGGTAGTTTGGGGTGGGGATTGGCCTGAAACTATTCGTGTCGCGTCCTTTGAAGACACCAAACTTAAATAGCAAGTTTAGTTTGTAACGGTCTTTTCGTTTTTGAGTTATGTGCTCACACACACACAGACACAGAGGACATTTTTCTAAAAATGCTTTTTTGGGGCTTTCAAAACATATTTCCGGTGAAATCTTAGCATCGAATTTTTGGGTGTAATACAATGCCTTCTCTATACACTATGATAGATGTATTTAAAGATGTGTTCAAAGATGTGTTCAAATATGTTTTCAAAGATGTGTTCAAAGATGTGATCATATGTGCTCATAAATGTGTTCAATAATGTTTTCAACGATGTGTTCAATAATGTGTTCAACGATGTGTTCAAATATGTGTTGAAAGATGTGTCAATAATGTATTTAAAGATGTATTCAAGGATGTATTCAAACATGTGTTCAAAGATGTATACAAAGATGTCTTCAAAGATGTGATCAAAGATCCACGTTCAAAGATGTGAGCAAAGAGGTATTCAAAGATGTGTCAATGATGTAGGATTTATGTTTTCAAAGATGTGTTCAAATATGTGTCAACGGTGTGTTCAAAGATGTGTTCGAAGATGAGCTCAAAGAGGGTTCAAAGATACGCTTAACTAATGATTCAACAAATGTATTCAAAGATGTGTTCAACGATGTGTACAATAATGTGTTCAAAGATGTGCTCAAACATGTGTCAATGATGTGTTCAAAGATGTGTCAATGATGTGTTCAAAGATGTGTCAATGATGTGTTCAAAGATACGCTTAACTAATGATTCAACAAATGTATTCAAAGATGTGTTCAACGATGTCTACAATAATGTGTTCAAAGATGTGCTCAAACATGTGTCAATGATGTGTTCAAAGATGTGTCAATGATGTGTTCAAAGATGTGTTCAAAGATGTGTCAATGATGTATTCGAATATTGGTCAATTATGTGTTCAAAGATGTGTCAATGATGTGTTCAAAGACGTGTCAATGATGTGTTCAAAGATATGTCAATAATGTGTTCAAAGATATGTCAATGATGGGTTAAAAGAAGTGTCAATGATGTGTTCAAAGATGTGTCAATGATGTGTTCAAAAATGTGTCAATCATGTATTCAAAAATGTGTCAATGATGTGTTCAAAGATGTGTCAATGATGTGTTCAAAGATGAGTCAATGATGTGCTCAAAGATGTGTCAATGATGTGTTCAAAGAAGTGTCAATGATGTGTTCAAAGAAGTGTAAATGATGTGTTCAATTAAGTGTAAATGATGTGTTCAATTAAGTGTAAATAATGTGTTCAAAGAAGTGTCAATGATGTGTTCAAAAGAAGTGTCAATGATGTGTTCAATTAAGTGTAAATGATATGTTCAAAGAAGTGTAAATGATGTGTTCAAAGATGTGTCAATGATGTGTTCAAAAAGTGTCAATCTGTGTTCAAAGATGTGTCAATGATGTGTTCAAAGATGTGTCAAGATGTGTTCAAAGAAGTGTCAATGATGTGTTCAAAGAAGTGTCAATGATGTGTTCAAAGATGTATCAATGATGTGTTCAAAGATGTGTCAATGATGTGTTCAAAGAAGTGTCAATGATGTGTTCAAAGATGTGTCAATGATGTGTTCAAAGATGTGACAATGATGTGTTCAAAGATGTGTCAATGATGTGTTCAAAGATGTGTCAATGATGTGTTCAAAGATGTGTCAATGATGTGTTCAAAGATGTGTCAATGATGTGTTCAAAGATACGCTTAACTAATGATTCAACAAATGTATTCAAAGATGTGTTCAACGATGTCTACAATAATGTGTTCAAAGATGTGCTCAAACATGTGTCAATGATGTGTTCAAAGATGTGTCAATGATGTGTTCAAAGATGTGTTCAAAGATGTGTCAATGATGTATTCGAATATTGGTCAATTATGTGTTCAAAGATGTGTCAATGATGTGTTCAAAGACGTGTCAATGATGTGTTCAAAGATATGTCAATAATGTGTTCAAAGATATGTCAATGATGGGTTAAAAGAAGTGTCAATGATGTGTTCAAAGATGTGTCAATGATGTGTTCAAAAATGTGTCAATCATGTATTCAAAAATGTGTCAATGATGTGTTCAAAGATGTGTCAATGATGTGTTCAAAGATGAGTCAATGATGTGCTCAAAGATGTGTCAATGATGTGTTCAAAGAAGTGTCAATGATGTGTTCAAAGAAGTGTAAATGATGTGTTCAATTAAGTGTAAATGATGTGTTCAATTAAGTGTAAATAATGTGTTCAAAGAAGTGTCAATGATGTGTTCAAAAGAAGTGTCAATGATGTGTTCAATTAAGTGTAAATGATATGTTCAAAGAAGTGTAAATGATGTGTTCAAAGATGTGTCAATGATGTGTTCAAAAAGTGTCAATCTGTGTTCAAAGATGTGTCAATGATGTGTTCAAATATGTGTCAAGATGTGTTCAAAGAAGTGTCAATGATGTGTTCAAAAAAGTGTCAATGATGTGTTCAAAGATGTATCAATGATGTGTTCAAAGATGTGTCAATGATGTGTTCAAAGAAGTGTCAATGATGTGTTCAAAGATGTGTCAATGATGTGTTCAAAGATGTGACAATGATGAGTTCAAAGATGTGTCAATGATGTGTTCAAAGATGTGTCAATGATGTGTTCAAAGATGTGTCAATGATGTGTTCAAAGATGTGTCAATGATGTGTTCAAAGATACGCTTAACTAATGATTCAACAAATGTATTCAAAGATGTGTTCAACGATGTCTACAATAATGTGTTCAAAGATGTGCTCAAACATGTGTCAATGATGTGTTCAAAGATGTGTCAATGATGTGTTCAAAGATGTGTTCAAAGATGTGTCAATGATGTATTCGAATATTGGTCAATTATGTGTTCAAAGATGTGTCAATGATGTGTTCAAAGACGTGTCAATGATGTGTTCAAAGATATGTCAATAATGTGTTCAAAGATATGTCAATGATGTGTTCAAAGAAGTGTCAATGATGTGTTCAAAGATGTGTCAATGATGTGTTCAAAAATGTGTCAATCATGTATTCAAAAATGTGTCAATGATGTGTTCAAAGATGTGTCAATGATGTGTTCAAAGATGAGTCAATGATGTGCTCAAAGATGTGTCAATGATGTGTTCAAAGAAGTGTCAATGATGTGTTCAAAGAAGTGTAAATGATGTGTTCAATTAAGTGTAAATGATGTGTTCAATTAAGTGTAAATAATGTGTTCAAAGAAGTGTCAATGATGAGTTCAAAAGAAGTGTCAATGATGTGTTCAATTAAGTGTAAATGATATGTTCAAAGAAGTGTAAATGATGTGTTCAAAGATGTGTCAATGATGTGTTCAAAAAGTGTCAATCTGTGTTCAAAGATGTGTCAATGATGTGTTCAAAGATGTGTCAAGATGTGTTCAAAGAAGTGTCAATGATGTGTTCAAAGAAGTGTCAATGATGTGTTCAAAGATGTATCAATGATGTGTCAAAGATGTGTCAATGATGTGTTCAAAGAAGTGTCAATGATGTGTTCAAAGATGTGTCAATGATGTGTTCAAAGATGTGACAATGATGTGTTCAAAGATGTGTCAATGATGTGTTCAAAGATGTGTCAATGATGTGTTCAAAGATGTGTCAATGATGTGTTCAAAGATGTGTCAATGATGTGTTCAAAGATACGCTTAACTAATGATTCAACAAATGTATTCAAAGATGTGTTCAACGATGTCTACAATAATGTGTTCAAAGATGTGCTCAAACATGTGTCAATGATGTGTTCAAAGATGTGTCAATGATGTGTTCAAAGATGTGTTCAAAGATGTGTCAATGATGTATTCGAATATTGGTCAATTATGTGTTCAAAGATGTGTCAATGATGTGTTCAAAGACGTGTCAATGATGTGTTCAAAGATATGTCAATAATGTGTTCAAAGATATGTCAATGATGGGTTAAAAGAAGTGTCAATGATGTGTTCAAAGATGTGTCAATGATGTGTTCAAAAATGTGTCAATCATGTATTCAAAAATGTGTCAATGATGTGTTCAAAGATGTGTCAATGATGTGTTCAAAGATGAGTCAATGATGTGCTCAAAGATGTGTCAATGATGTGTTCAAAGAAGTGTCAATGATGTGTTCAAAGAAGTGTAAATGATGTGTTCAATTAAGTGTAAATGATGTGTTCAATTAAGTGTAAATAATGTGTTCAAAGAAGTGTCAATGATGTGTTCAAAAGAAGTGTCAATGATGTGTTCAATTAAGTGTAAATGATATGTTCAAAGAAGTGTAAATGATGTGTTCAAAGATGTGTCAATGATGTGTTCAAAAAGTGTCAATCTGTGTTCAAAGATGTGTCAATGATGTGTTCAAAGATGTGTCAAGATGTGTTCAAAGAAATGTCAATGATGTGTTCAAAGAAGTGTCAATGATGTGTTCAAAGATGTATCAATGATGTGTTCAAAGATGTGTCAATGATGTGTTCAAAGAAGTGTCAATGATGTGTTCAAAGATGTGTCAATGATGTGTTCAAAGATGTGACAATGATGTGTTCAAAGATGTGTCAATGATGTGTTCAAAGATGTGTCAATGATGTGTTCAAAGATGTGTCAATGATGTGTTCAAAGATGTGACAATGATGTGTTCAAAGATGTGTCAATGATGTGTTCAAAGATGTGACAATGATGTGTTCAAAGATGTGACAATGATGTGTTCAAAGAAGTGTCAATGCTGTGCTCAAAGATACACGTACAGAGACCGTTTTAAAGAGTGTTGACCTATGTGTTAGTGTACGTTTCTTCAATCAATAACCACATGTTAAGAAGAAATGCCAATTATGCCTAGAAATACGAGTTATATATAAATGAAAGATAACGTAGAAGTAATGTAAACTAACGTTTCAAATAATGTAATGAATTTCCAGAAAATCAACGTTTCCAAAATGGTTCATGTAAAGGTTATGTTCGGTGGATGTATTTTCCTATTAATCTTCGTATTGCATTCTTGGAAGATACCTATCTTAAATACCAAGTTTATATTTAACGGACTTTTCGTTTTTGAATAACTATGCTATCCACAAACACATACAGAGCTTTTTCTAGAATTTCTGTGTCAGTAAGGGTTTCTTAAAACATGTATTTGCGGTGAAATCTCGGTATAGAATTTGTATTATCCTAGTTATTATGACCTTCTCTACCTACAGTGACCATAGTATATACGTGCTAGAGAATTTATAAAGGCATAGGTTTAAGTATTTCGTTACAACATATTGTATTCTCGGTGTTATTTAACAAAAATCTGACATGCTCCATTCACTCTAGGCTAAACCGACAGTCAAATGCTTTAAAATATGCTTGCTATGGTATAGAAATCCGATTCTTTGCGTGGTCAAGTGTTGACAAGCTCCCGTATGAGAAAAGTAAAAGTAATTTAAAATTGAAATAAAAAATAAGAAATATCTTAAAAACGGTCAACTCCAGAAACAAAATGTGTATAGCACAAATGTGTGTTTTAATGATATTTACATTTTTTGTGTAGTAAGTTTTTGTCTATATCTTACGGTTTACCAGATATGCAAAATTCCGCAAAATTCATTCAGAATAAAGCAGTCTTCAGAGGCTATTCCCAGAAAAGTCAAGATACACATTTTATTTGTAATGTAAATATCTTTAATATACAATATTTTAATCAGAATCGTTAGAGCCATTTTTAAGAAAATCAAACTTTCGAACAGACAGACACACACAGATTCACACACAGATATTTTTCTAACAAAAGAAACGTGTTCAAAAAGAAACGAGCCGAGGCATCATAACCTGTACGTTAGAAGCATTGGCCCTAGCTGTGTCTCACCGTGACTAAAGGCTGTCTCATAAATTTCCGGGGCTGCGATGTGAACCAGGTCCGCTCGTACAATCGTTTGTCCCTCAGAGCCTTTTTAAAGATACCAATTATGGTGTAATCACAGGGAGAGAGGTCTGGGCTGTACAGTGGCTGGCCGAGGTGAATCATTTGTCCCTCAGAGTCTTCTTAAGGAGACCAAATATGGGTAATCACAGGGTGAGAGGTCTGAACTGTATAGTGGCTGGCAGAGGTGAATCGTTTGTCCCTCAGAGCCTTCTTAAGGAGACCAAATATGGGTAATCACAGGGTGAGAGGTCTGGACTGTACAGTGGCTGGCCGAGGTGAATCATTTGTCCCTCAGAGTCTTCTTAAGGAGACCAAATATGAGTAATCACAGGGTGAGAGGTCTGGACTGTATAGTGGCTGGCCGAGGTGAATCGTTTGTCCCTCAGAGCCTTTTTAAGGAGACCAAATATGGGTAATCACAGGGTGAGAGGTCTGGACTGTATAGTGGCTGGCCGAGGTGAATCGTTTGTCCCTCGGAGCCTTCTTAAGGAGACCAAATATGGGTAATCACAGGGTGAGAGGTCTGGACTGTATAGTGGCTGGCCGAGGTGAATCGTTTGTCCCTCAGAGCCTTCTTAAGGAGACCAAATATGGGTAATCACAGGGTGAGAGGTCTGGACTGTACAGTGGCTGGCTGAGGTGAATCGTTTGTCCCTCAGAGCCTTTTTAAGGAGACCAAATATGGGTAATCACAGGGTGAGAGGTCTGGACTGTACAGTGGCTGGCTGAGGTGAACGGTTTGTCCCTCAGAGCCTTTTTAAGGAGACCAAATATGGGTAATCACAGGGTGAGAGGTCTGGACTGTATAGTGGCTGGCAGAGATGAATCATTTGTCCCTCAGAGTCTTCTTAAGGAGACCAAATATGGGTAATCACAGGGTGAGAGGTCTAGACTGTATAGTGGCTGGCCGAGGTGAATCGTTTGTCCCTAAGAGCCTTTTTAAGGAGACCAAATATGGGTAATCACAGGGTGAGAGGTCTGGAATGTATAGTGGCTGGCCGAGGTGAATCCTTGGTCCCTCAGAGTCTTCTTAAGGAGACCAAATATGGGTAGTCACAGGGTGAGAGGTCTGGACTGTATAGTGGCTGGCCGAGAAGCTCCCTGCAAGAGTGTCGCGACTGTGTTGGCCGTATGAGGCTTTGCATTGTCATGGAGCAGAATGACCCTACGGGTGAGATTGCCTGGACGTTTTGATTTGATCGCTTGGCGAAGGTTGGTCAAGAATATTCACTGTTGTCCCGTAATGCAGAAGTACTTCAGCATAACCTTTCCTGCACTCGTGTGGATGGTCTTGGCTTTTTTGGTGGTGGATACCCTGGATGCTTCTACTGGAGACTGTCTTTTTGATTCTGGTAGGAAGTGATGACACCATGATTCATTCCCGTCCCTATAATAATGCTGCAGATGACCCAGACATTGCTTCCTGGTGCGGTTGAAGACTTTACGCAAGTGCAGTCGTTCCTTCATGATGATATAAAACTTCCGATCTCGGCGGCTATGGATTTCACTGTCACTCGGCCGTCCTGGGTAACGAGCGCTTCAACCAGCTGGACGATGTCATCGGTACTCCAGACCGTGCATCATAGGCTAAAGTCACCGTCCTTCCCTTATGCTCTTGTGTCACGCCTTGACCCTTGCAGTGTCCGCCGGATACTTGTGACATTCGTCGATGAATGTCCGTTCCCCCTACTTCTTCAGCTGTCAGAAAACGAACAACACTTCTTTGATCTTCTTTTGTCACCGCCATTTCACTGTTGCAATGCGACTGGCAGGGTTGGACGATTGATGCACGATGCTGCTAGCTGTGTATTGCGGCGCAAAACTTGTGGAATCGTGACCTGATGGCCAACTCAGCTACCGAGCATAGCTTATCGGAGTTTGTGATATGATACTTTGCTTACTTGAAGTCACAGTGAGCAAACTTTGTACAGTCTGTATTCGCATATGTTTGTATTCAAAGTGGAAATTAAATAGTGTTCATTTTATTTATTTCATTACGTTTTCAAAGTTAAGTGGCAAGGTATTACTTAGTCAGAGCAGAGAAATAATTGTAAATGTCCTTGACTTCATGAAACAAGAGGCAGAGATGAAGGAAGAAAATCTATGTTCCCCGAGTTCTTCAAAAGCCCGTAGAAAAATGAATGAAAGTGTAGCCAAGACAACTAATACTTCACTGTGCTCCGTTTCCACGGTTCTTAAAGATAAGAAAGAAAAATAAAACTTAATATATCACTTAAATTAAAAGATGTGAAACAGTTGTGTCACCAGCGAATTTCAGAAATTGGCAGGCCAGAATGGGAAAATATATGTCGACATGTTGGGAACATTGAAAATCATTAGAAAGAATTATAGAAAATCAAAAAGAAAAAATTATAATCCAAGATAATGGCGCAGAAAGTAGCGATAACGTTGATGATGACAATGCTGTGAGTGAAGACGAAGGACTGTCAGGTGTGGAAAAATTGGAGGCAGGCGATTGACATTGTTTATATAGTAGGCCATGTGTATAGATGTTTTGTAGATATGAATATAACACAGGTTTATCAGTGCAGGTGACAGATATTTGGCATGAATCGACTGGTGAACTGCTTATCTGAAAGTACAACTCGCTTCCTAGCTCTCATGATTTTCACAGGTCAGCAGCAGCAACGAGTTGCTTCCAGATCAGGGCTAGGCCCTCTACTGGAGGTGAAGGGGGTTTTCCCAGATCTGTTGCGCCAGTTATATAGTCACGTGTCGTGCTCGCGTGTCCTCTAGCGACGATGTGTGAACTTCACGCTGTGGTCGGAACCACACATCGTTACACACTCCACGATATAGCCATCCTGTAACCGTTTGGACATTCCAGACTCTAGCTAGTTTCTTTTTGAACGCCCTTTATATTATGAAGAAAAGGATAAAATTCGATATGTAACTTCGCCTTGAATATGTCGGTCGACAGTTATTACATTAGTTTCCCTTTCAGGTTTCAGACAATATCATTTTCTCTTTCACTGTTTTTGTTTTGCTCTCCTTTCTTGACTTGTAAAGTATGCAAATTTGTTTTCACAAAGTTTAGTTTGAAAGACAGTTATCTGATGACCTGCTCTAGCTTCTTTCTTCGACTGGGCAGAATAACCAATGTCTTATATCTGTGGCCTACCTCATTCCTACCGTAAATAACTCAATAAAAATATTTGATTGCCTCTGTGGTTGAGTGGTCAGCGAGCTGACTTCTCTCTGGAGGTCCCGGATTCGATTCCCGGCTGGGGCGGGGAATATTTCTTTAACCAGAATTATTCCCTATTACACACAGAGTCCGGAAGTATGTATGTGAGAGTGAATGTGTGCGTGTTTGAGGAAATAAAATAGTTTGAACCCAACAGACAACGAGTAATTCGAAGCCCCCGATATGACCTTAGATGTTAAAGGGGACTATGTAAAAGAAAAAGAAAAATAATTATAATAATATTTTCTGTAAAAAAATCTTATGTGTTCCATCCACATGATTTTCTGTACATCTCTGAAACAAATTGTTAAAAAGCTTACTAAACCGTACTCACTACATAAAAAATATAGATCCCGATAAAACTCACAATTTATGTCATATACTTTTGTTGTTGTTGTGAAGTTGAGCGTTTTTGAGCTGTTCCTTGTTATTGATTTCGGTTTTAAAATACTTAAAATTTTCTCATACAGGAACTTGTTGACCCTTTGGAAACAGGGGACCATAAAACGTGTATTTCCGGTGATATCACTGTATCGAATGTTTATGTTCAATACCTTCTCTACTTACTACATATACACTCAAGCGAGCTCTAACGGCTCCAAAATATTGTGGCATTTTCTGAGCCGTGTAAATAATTAATAACTCAAAACCTTTTACTCATTTAAAAGTGGAAATAAACGAAGCCTGAGAAAGCAATGCTATTTCTTTTTACTTTCTCTACACGTGCAATGTACATAGTGTATAGAGAAGGTATTGTAATGCAGCCAAAAATTCCATACCGATATTTCACCGGAAATATATGTTTTAAGGTTCCCTTTATCTAAAAAAAGCATTTTCGGAAAAAGGTCCGTGTGTCTCTGATCACGATAATTTAAAAACGAAAAGTGGGTAAAGCACCAAACTTGGTATTTAAGTTTAGTATCTTCCAGGGATGCGACACGGAGATTTTGAGAAAAATCCCCTCACCCCAACTACCCTTTACATGGAACTTTTTTCGAAAATTTTGATTTTCTCAAAAATAGCCTAACGATATTGATTGAAATATCGTATATTAAACCTATTTACGTGACAAATAAAATGTATATCTTGAATTGTCTGGGAATAGCCTCTGAAGACTACTTTATTCTGGATGAATTTTACGAAATTTTGCTTAACTGCTAAACAGTATGAGATGGACAAAAACTTACTGCACGAAAAATGTAGAGCACGTTAAAACACACAATTTATATATATATATATTTTTTTTTTTTTTTGGAGTTCGTCATTTTTGAGCCGTTTTTTGCTTTCTGCTTTAAAACACTTATACCTTTCTCACATATGAATTTGTCAAATGCTGTCCGTACAATCAAAGGAACTTCAGTCACATAGCAACCTGCTTTTGACTATCACTTTAACCTATGCTACTCCCTTATTTCTCTTCTACTTACAAGGAAGCAAGTAATAAGACTATTTCTGCTATTTTTTTCTGATTAGCATGAAGTGAATAGAAATATAAGCTTTTTAAGAATTTGTTGCTGAGATGTAGAGAAAGTTATGTGAATGGTACACATCGTATTTTTTGTTCTAAATTAAAGTTGATTATTCATGGAAATGAAAAAGTGATAGCCAATAATTGATCGTCACAGTGTTACTTGCAGGTCTTGTTTTCAATTCCGGTTTATAATTTTCCTTTATTACCAGTATTTAGTGTCGCAAACACGGATATTCCACTTCTTCTGAAAGCAGGTTTTAAGAACATAAGTGTGTTACCAACTCATAAGAAAGAAATGAACCACAAGATAATGCTTTTCCTTTTGCTCTCAAATTTCTTACCCATTATTTTATAGAACTCGTGTCATTAAGACTATGTTTCCTCATCGTGCTATTAGCATGCATTCAATTGTATAAAGAAACAAAAAACAAGTGAAAGGCATACATTTCTTAATCAACATGCTACTTGCTCTATAATTGTAGGAATATCTCAAGGTCGTTTAATAATAAACAGCTCCAACTGTTTCATTAAATGTGTTATACATCGTTTTAACAATTTTAATTTATTCGAAACATTGTTACCCAAAAATAAATAATTACAGTTTAGAATTTATAGTAGCTATTATGCAACCATACGAGGGTCGGCTGATAAGTGCCGGGCCTCTCAATGAAAGCAGCACTTAAAAACTTCTTTTTTTGGCTTTATTTCTCAACATTATCTCCAGAAATGCTAATACATTTGCCATATCGGTGTTCCAATTTAACTAAACGATCTCTGTAGTGCGATTTATCAAGGTCCTCAAAATAGCTGTTTACTGCATCAATAACCTCCTCGTTTCTGTGAAATCTTCGTCCTCCAAGAATTTTTTTGAGATTTGGAAACAGATGGCAGTCACTGGGTGCTAGATCTGGTGAATAGGGTGGATGTTCAATCAATTCCAACTTTAATTCGCACATTTTTCCCATTGCAACGACAGAACGATGGGCCAGAGCAATGTCGTGATGAAACAAGATTTTTCCCATTGCAACGACAGAACGATGGGCCAGAGCAATGTCGTGATGAAACTAGATTTTTCCCATTGCAACGACAGAACGATGGGCCAGAGCATTGTTGTGATGAAACAACATTTTTCCCATTGCAACGACAGAACGATGGGCCAGAGCATTGTCGTGATGAAACTAGATTTTTCCCATTGCAACGACAGAACGATGGGCCAGAGCAATGTCGTGATGAAACTAGATTTTTCCCATTGCAACGACAGAACGATGGGCCAGAGCAATGTCGTGATGAAACTAGATTTTTCCCATTGCAACGACAGAACGATGGGCCAGAGCAATGTCGTGATGAAACTAGATTTTTCCCATTGCAACGACAGAAAGATGGGCCAGAGCATTGTCGTGATGAAACTAGATTTTTCCCATTGCAACGACAGAACGATGGGCCAGAGCATTGTCGTGATGAAACAACATTTTTCCCATTGCAACGACAGAACGATGGACCGGAGCATTGTTGTGATGAAACAAGATTTTTCCCATTGCAACGACAGAACGATGGACCGGAGCATTGTTGTGATGAAACAAGATTTTTCCCATTGGAACGACAAAACGATGGGCCAGAGCATTGTCGTGATGAAACAACATTTTTCCCATTGCAACGACAGAACGATGGGCCAGAGCACTGTCGTGATGAAACTAGATTTTTCCCATTGCAACGACAGAACGATGGGCCGGAGCATTCTCGTGATGAAACAGGATTTTTGTTTGTTTGTTTGCCAAATAAGGTGTTTTTCTTTCATCTCATCACTCAAAAATTGCAGTAACCTTGCGTAGTAGTCACCAGTGATACTTTCACACTTTTACAAATAATCAATAACAATAATTCCCTGTGCATCCCAGAAAACACTCGCCATAACCTTGTTAGCTGACAAAATTGACTTTGCCTTTTTTGGAGTTGGTTTACCTGGTGCAAACCATGTTTTGACTGAGATTTACTTTCTGGAGTGTAGTGATGTATACAAGTTTCATCCACGAATTTTTTCAATGATCTCTGGAGTTGTCACTTCTACAGGGCGTCCAGAGCGAGGCTCATCACTAGTGCTCGTACGTCCCATTTTAAACTGTGCAACCCACCTTTTAATCTTTGAATATGAAGGGACAGTATTTCAATGTACTGTCCATTTCCTCCTTGATTTCTTTAGGCGTTTATCCTTTCAGCTGGAAGTATTTAATCACTGCTCGTTTTTTTCAAATCCTCCATTTTCTTGAAAACTCTAAGTTGTCTTGTTTAAAATGCTGTTATTCAAAAACTAAACAAGCTATTGACCTGTAACTATGGATACAAGCTAGTCTAGAGCTAAACTATACGATGCTACCGTCTAACTAGCCTAGTGGCGCCATATCTGTGTAAGGTCCGGGACTTATCGGCCGAACCTCGTATTTTTTTATTTTATTTTGTTTTCAGTGTTAAGAACTTTGTACAGTAGAAAAACTGACTAATAATAACTCGTAAGAATGAAGAAAACAGTCAACTGGCTGTAAAAAAAAAATCTGATATGCTCCAGTCAAATGACTTTCTCCGTAATAAAGTATTGTTACTAAGCTTATTCTTCTATCTGGTTAATGCTAAAACATTAGCAGAAACGGTTTTATTAGTTAGTTCCTTTACAAGTAGAAGGGAATACGCTAGGCTAAACCGACAGTCAAATGTTTTAAAATGTGGTTGCTATGGGTTTGAAACCCGTTTCTTTGCGTGGCCAAGTTCCCGTGTGAGTATTTTAAAATTGAAATCAGTAACAAGGAATATCTGGAAAACGGCCAACTCCACCAAAAAAGTGTATGTGACAAATTGTGTGTTCTGTGGATATCTACATTTATTGTGTTGTAAATTTTTGTCTATATCTTACGGTTTATCAGCTATACAAAATTCAACAAAAATCATCCAAAAATAAAGAGGTCTTCAGAGGCTTTTCCAAGAAAATATAATATATCATTTAATTTGTAATGTAAATGACTTAAGTATAAGAGATTTTAATCAAAATCGTTACAGCCATTTTTGTGAAAATAAAAAATGTCGAAACTTTTTCCATATAAAGGGTAGTTGGCGGTGGGGGATTTTCTTGAACATCTTCATGTTGCATCCTTGGAAGATACTAAACTTAAATACCAAGTATTTAACGGAATTTTCGTTTTTGAGCTATGCTGCTCACACACACACACACACACACACACCGACCTTTTTCTGAAAATTCTTTTTTTGGACACAGGGGACTCTAAAACATATATTTGCGCTGAAATCTCGGTATCGAATTTTTGGGTGGAATATAATACCTACTCTATACACTATGTACATAGTACGTGTACAGAAAGTAAAAAGAAATATCATTCTTTTCTCAGGCATCGTTTATTGCCACTTTTAAATGAGTAAAAGTTTAAGATATGTAATTAGTTGCACAGTACAGAAAGTGCCACAATATTTTGAAGTCTTTAGACCTAGCTTGAGAATTAAATGGATATGCAGGGAATTATATTTTGTTTCATTTTTATTTTCTCTAGCACTTATGTACAATTTACGTGGTAGGTAGAGAAGGTATTGCACTCCACCAAAACATTCGATACCGAGACGTCACCAAAAATATACGTTTTAGGGTCCCCTGTATCCAATTTTTTTTGAACAAGGTTCGTGTGTCTTTGAGCACAATAACCCAAAAACGAAAAGTCGGTAAAATATTAAAGTTGTTATTTATGTTTAGTATCACCCAAGCATGCGACCTGAAGATTTTGAAGAAAATCCCCCCAAACCCGTACCACAAGTGCATTTATGCGCTGCTCTAGTAGTGTTTTACTCTATGTAAAGTTTTTCTCACTGTGGCTTATCGGTAACATTGTTAAAACCCGACGTTTTGGTCAACTCATTGGTTACCTCCTGATGATGGCAATCAAAGTGTTGATCGAAACATCGGGTTCTAACAGTTTTGCCTGTAGATCACAGCCTTCTAGGTGGAAAGATTTTAGAATGTTAACTCCGGCCGTGAAAGCTTTCTCGCGTACTTTGGATGTAGTGTAAACGTGGTTAAATTGAGATGACTCAGAGACATAGCGATGAGCCTTGTATACAGCACAGAGTATGCACATCTACATTGTAACTAGAGGAAGCAGATTGAGATGACTCAGAGACACAGCGATGAGCCTTGTATACAGCACAGTGTATGCACATCTATATTGTAACTGGAGGAAGCAGATTGAGATGACTCAGAGACACAGCGATGAGCCTTGTATACAGCACAGAGTATGCACATCTACATTGTAACTAGAGGAAGCAGATTGAGATGACTCAGAGACACAGCGATGAGCCTTGTATACAGCACAGAGTATGCACATCTATATTGTAACTAGAGGAAGCAGATTGAGATGACTCAGAGACACAGCGATGAGCCTTGTATACAGCACAGAGTATGCACATCTATATTGTAACTAGAGGAAGCAGATTGAGATGACTCAGAGACACAGCGATGAGCCTTGTATACAGCACAGAGTATGCACATCTATATTGTAACTAGAGGAAGCAGATTGAGATGACTCAGAGACACAGCGATGAGCCTTGTATACAGCACAGTGTATGCACATCTATATTGTAACTGGAGGAAGCAGATTGAGATGACTCAGAGACACAGCGATGAGCCTTGTATACAGCACAGAGTATGCACATCTACATTGTAACTAGAGGAAGCAGATTGAGATGACTCAGAGACACAGCGATGAGCCTTGTATACAGCACAGTGTATGCACATCTACATTGTAACTAGAGGAAGCAGATTGAGATGACTCAGAGACACAGCGATGAGCCTTGTATACAGCACAGAGTATGCACATCTATATTGTAACTGGAGGAAGCAGATTGAGATGACTCAGAGACACAGCGATGAGCCTTGTATACAGCACAGAGTATTTATTATGTGCACATCTATATTGTAACTGGAGAAAGCAGATTGAGATGACTCAGAGACATAGCGATGAGCCTTGTATACAGCACAGAGTATTTGTTATGTGCACATCTATATTGTAACTGGAAGAAGCAGATTGAGATGACTCAGAGACACAGCGATGAGCCTTGTATACAGCACAGAGTATGCACATCTATATTGTAACTAGAGGAAGCAGATTGAGATGACTCAGAGACATAGCGATGAGCCTTGTATACAGCACAGAGTATTTGTTATGTGCACATCTATATTGTAACTAGAGGAAGCAGATTGAGATGACTCAGAGACATAGCGATGAGCCTTGTATACAGCACAGAGTATTTGTTATGTGCACATCTATATTGTAACTAGAGGAAGCAGATTGAGATGACTCAGAGACATAGCGATGAGCCTTGTATACAGCACAGAGTATTTGTTATGTGCACATCTATATTGTAACTGGAGGAAGCAGATTGAGATGGCTCAGAGACATAGCGATGAGCCTTGTATACAGCACAGAGTATTTGTTATGTGCACATCTATATTGTAACTAGAGGAAGCAGATTGAGATGGCTCAGAGACATAGCGATGAGCCTTGTATACAGCACAGAGTATGCACATCTATATTGTAACTAGAGGAAGCAGATTGAGATGGCTCAGAGACATAGCGATGAGCCTTGTATACAGCACAGAGTATGCACATCTATATTGTAACTAGAGGAAGCAGATTGAGATGACTCAGAGACATAGCGATGAGCCTTGTATACAGCACAGAGTATGCACATCTATATTGTAACTAGAGGAAGCAGATTGAGATGACTCAGAGACATAGCGATGAGCCTTGTATACAGCACAGAGTATGCACATCTATATTGTAACTGGAGGAAGCAGATTGAGATGGCTCAGAGACACAGCGATGAGCCTTCTATACAGCACAGAGTATGCACATCTATATTGTAACTAGAGGAAGCAGATTGAGATGACTCAGAGACATAGCGATGAGCCTTGTATACAGCACAGAGTATGCACATCTATATTGTAACTAGAGGAAGCGACTTTCCAAAAATACAGCCATTTTAATATGGACAGGTCTACTTAGATATGTATTCGGGAACAGGAAATCAAGCAAAATAAGGCAGTTTGGTGCATCTTTTTGTGAAATTACTATATTTTGCTACTTTTCTCTTCGACTTAACTTTTTTCATTTATTAACTCATGATATATTTAAGGCATTATTATTTATGCGTGCAGGAATAGTAATTCATAATATGTATTCTGTTCTATTCCTAGCTTCAGCATCTTTCTCCCCCTTTTATCTACATTTTCGAAGGATTAGACAGAATGCTTTTCTCTTTTTGAGTATAATTTTATGATTTTTTAAAATCAGGAGTCAGTAATGGTGAATAAGAACAACTTTACAAGAAAGCTCTGCTACGACCAACCACAGACACCAGCAACTCTCTCCTAAACCCAGACATTGTGTATAGAATTAGGTGCGGCTGTGGAAGTGCCTATATTTGCCAAACAGGACGGTCCATAATAACGCGCAGAAAAGAACACATCCGCAGTCTAAAACTAACTCTCTCCTAAACCCAGACATTGTGTACAGAATTAGGTGCGGCTGTGGAAGTGCCTATATTTGCCAAACAGGACGGTCCATAATAACGCGCAGAAAAGAACACATCCGCAGTCTAAAACTAACTCTCTCCTAAACCCAGACATTGTGTACAGAATTAGGTGCGGCTGTGGAAGTGCCTATATTTGCCAAACAGGACGGTCCATAATAACGCGCAGAAAAGAACACATCCGCAGTCTAAAACTAACTCTCTCCTAAACCCAGACATTGTGTACAGAATTAGGTGCGGCTGTGGAAGTGCCTATATTTGCCAAACAGGACGGTCCATAATAACGCGCAGAAAAGAACACATCCGCAGTCTAAAACTCAACCAACCCGAAAACCCCGCATTAGCTGAACACAGAGCTTATAGTCACCTGCAGCAATTTTCAACACAGAATGACATCAACAGCGACAGGGGAATGCAACTCTATAACATGAGGAAGACTGCTCACAAGAACAGCTATTGGCTGGCCTCTAGCCAATGAGAGGCAAGGGCGGAGTCATGCGGCCTTCTCGAAACTGACGCCAAACCACAGCAGCCTTTACCAAAAGACAACTAAACAACAGTCTAGGAAAAGAAAAAATACAAAAAACGAATCAGAAAGCAGGAAAAAGAAAGCATAAATCAACTACAGTACCACCAGGACAGAGTGGCGCCAGCATCCACGCCAATTGGCGGCCAACTAGCCAACCAGAGCGAGAGAGCGGGACAACTTCCACTGCACTCCCACTATTTGAGCGAGAGCAAAAAATATTCACCAACATAATTAAATAAAAATAAAACCAGCGGAGCAGAGGAAAGAATGCTGCTCCTGATCAATGCAACCCCTCGAGGAACCTACTAGCGCTACCTCCTTACCACCAGCACTCGAAACATCAAAATTAAAACTTCAACCTTCACCTCATTCCAGTGATTAAACCCTTACCAGGGTAGGTACACAGCAACAACACCTAGGCTCACCACGAGCCTATCAGACACGCACGCTCTCTGCCTTTACAGAGTCAACATGGGAGAGAAACGCCGCAACCCTGCCACAGTCGCCCAAGAGCCACTCGAGGAGCCGCCGGAGACCGTCACCGCCAACGCCGACCCAATCTCCCAGCCCACAACAACCGCCGAGCCTCAGCCAGCCATCGCGGACAGCCACGCTGCATCACCCGCCGTCAAAGCCGTACAATCTCCGCAGAACATCACGACCGATAACACACCGCCTACACTACCTAATCTACGACGTCACCAGTGCTAGACCTCTCCTCGTTGCCGCGCTTCTGCGCAGTGGTGCGTGGAGTTCACCGGCAGCTAACGGAAGGTCTAGTACCCAACGCCGGCCGTCTTCGCTGGTCTTCACTGATGAAAGCCACTCGGATCCACACAGAGAGAGGACCATTTGTCAGGCTGGAATTCTGAAACGAGGTGGACTACCGCACTGCTGTAGCTGATGGGTTGCTAGCCCTCGGGCAGGTGCTCAAAGTTGAACCTGGCCGGGGCGTCCGTGTCTTCCCGTGCCGCCGGTGCTGCCATTACGGACACTCCTCAGACACCTGCACAGCCGCCGCCCGTTGCCACTATTGTGGTGCTGGATGCCTCATTGCCACCTGCACCTACCACAACTTGACACGCCGGCTCGTGTACTGTGCTACATGCAACAGCGCAGGTCATTACACGGGTCAAGCGGTGTGCCCACAACATCCACGCAGACAGATGGCTGGCAGTCACCAGCCGCACGCAGCGCCACCACAGCCAGTCTCTCACCCGCCAGCTCCCACCATCACATCCTCGCAGACAGAACTACCGCATACCTCCACACTTATCCAACTCCAAACCGACATTGAAACCAACACAGCCGAACTCCAAAACCTACGCCTAGCAGTAAACACCATCGCCGACCGTCTCCACGTGGGAGGAAGCCCTGACCCGCTCTCTGGCGGAGCTTCAGGCAACCGCCTGCAGCCTGCAGTCCACACCTCAGGAAGTTCACCGAGAGAACGCCGCCTTGCGAGACCACTTCAACAGGAGCCTCAAGAAGGTGGTGGACTACATCAATAACTCCAGGATCTACAAGGTCCACAAACGAGCTGCTTCAACAACAGACTCGTGGCTTGACCATCCGACTGCAAGACATATCACAAGAACTCACATCAGCTATACACCATCGACCCTACATGTTAAGCTTTGGAGCTATGGCTACGTCACCCAGAACTCACCTGGGAAGAGCTCCATTCACCTCCTAACATACCCTTCTGGAGATATGATGCCCCTAAATTTTTGTAGGTCTCCGTCAGTTCATTGCACCATGTCGTGTGTCCCTACACACCACTCATAATACAATCACCCACAATTGCTCGGTTTGCCTTAGGCGGTACCGGGCCTCATGCTATCACAGTTCCCCCAATAAACAGTGACACCACAGTATTAAATCCTCTTCTTTTTCCTTCCCAAATATCTTATATACCTGTTATCCTTATAACCTTTATTCCTGCCCCCCCCCCCAAAAGTACCACCGAACAAGAGCCCAGAAGAAGCTCACGGCAAGATGAGTGAAACGTCAGAATGCAAGATAACGTAGATTTCTCCGGAAGCTAAGAAGACACAGGTCGTAGAAGCCTATGCATCTATCCAATCACTAATAATAGCCTATTTGCAGCTATCGAACCTAATAACATTTAAACAATGATACCACAATAGTTCAAACCTAAATCCAGTTAGTGAATTGAACGGTTCCTAGTAATCAACTGTGTTCTATCTTGATGCTCTATTTAGTTTTTTCCCAAAACGGACTTTTCACAATAAAATCATAACAAAGAAAGAGAAGCTTTGTGCACTTACAGGAGAATTCAAGAAAGTGATGGCATCGTTCTGCCATGTCCGTCAGCGAAGCAAATACTACAATCGATGACAGGTATCAAAGATACACGCACACCTTTCTTGTGTGAAAACTTTGATAAAAATCAAACAATTCAAGTGTATGTGCCCCAAACTAATGGACGACAGCAGGCCCAAAAATTAATCAACAACAAAAACCCATAATTGAAACTTTCTACAGTGTATGCTACTAGTATTTGATGTGAATCAGAGTTTGGAAGAAGGCATGAAGAAGGAGCAACAGTGGGAGAAGTTGAGTGTTAACAACAATCTTGGTGGATTTGCTAGAAACAAATTCCAATTAAATTTGAGAAATTGAAACATTTGCAACTTTGAGGGAACTTCCTTTAGTTTCTGTAGTTGTCAGCGACGCTTCTCCATATATAAGGAGCTATTAAGCTCAAGTTAACGTCAAAAACATTGAAATATAACACCTTTATGAATTAGAACACAGCAAATTGGACAAAGAAATGTAATGCAGCTGGATTTAATCAGCAGCTTTTTTTATGCATTTTGAGAGCCTTTTACCCGCCTTTTCTGGCCAAAATTTGCATCTTAATTGAATAAGATTTTGCTGCACATAGTTTACATGATCAAATATCATCCTTTCAAAGTTGTCCTTTGAAGTAATAAGTAGTACTACATCACGTACGATGTACATAGCATGTCAAGAAGGTAAAGATTTCAAACCGAAAATACTGTTTTGATGACCCTTAAATCCAACCATTATTTTTCGATAAAGGTCTGTGTACCTGTGAACTCCATAACTCATAAACGAAAACTGGTTTAAATATCAAACTCGGTATTTAAATGTATCATCTTCCAAGGATGTGTCTCGATGATTTTCATCCTAAACTATCCTTTGCGTGGAAGAATTTATGGAATTTTCGTTCTGCTCAAAAATAACTCTAATGATGTTGATTAAAACACTATGTATTGCGGATATTGATACCCAAATAAAATACATATCAGTGAGTTTTTTTGGGAATATTGTTTGAAACCTATTTCGTTCTGGATGACTTTTGTATAACTGGGAAACCTTAAGAGAATGTTACTGCATAACAAAATATTGTGACAATACCGTCCGCACGTGCGACCTTTCTCATGTTCACGGAGGCATGCGGCAGTGAAGCTGGGATGTGACATATCGCATCACAGTTCGATAGTAAACAACGGCGCGACTAAATAGGTGACTTCCGAACAATATGATCCTTTCTCGATATTCGAAATATTTCTGTCAGCATCGGTTTTTGCTACTCTCAACAAGCTTCCAGAATGTTTGTGACAGCAGTTTCTCGCTGCACAAAGGAGGAAGAATTACAGTGATATTGTTGTTGTGAATTATGCACTAAGTCGTGGAACGCGAGCCATGGACGGCACGCAGCCATAAACTGACAGTTTGCAACAGTGATTTAAATACTTTATTTCTAACGAATTGTTGAGTCAATAAAGACATTTATTACATTCGTTCAGGAGCGAGAGTAAGAAGCCAAGATGGAAGAGATGCTTCAAGAATTGTTGGAGACGATGGACAAGATGGGAAGCAGATAACGATGGTGAAGACGGAAATGAGGAGAAGATGGGGGCGAATGTGGAATCCAAAATGGAAAAGATGAGAAATGAAAAATTGTGATGTGTTCCTTTCACATGACTTTCTCTACATCTCTGCAATAAGATTATCATTAAAAAGCACGGACTTCATGCTCATTGAGAAAACATTAGCAGAAATAGTCTTATTACTTGCTTCCTTGTAATTAGGCGAAATAAGCGAGTACCATAGGCTAAAGTCATAGTTAAAAGCTGGTTGCTATGTGACTGAAGTTCCTTTGTTTGTATGGACAGCAATTGAAAAATTCTTGTATGAGAAAAGTTATGTTTTTCAAAGCTGAAACTAAAAACAAGGGATATCTTAAAAACGATCAACTCCACGAAAAAAATGCATATAACATAAATTGTGTGTTTTAATGTGCTCTAACTTTTTGTGTGATAAGTTTTTGTGTATCTTATACGGTTTAGCAGTTATGCAAAATTCCGTAAAATGCATCCAGAATAAAGTAGTCTTTAGAGGCTATTCCCAGAAAATTCAAGATATACATTTTATTTGTCACTTAAATATCTTTAATATACGACATTTTAATCAAAATCGTTAGAGCCATTTTTGAGAAAGTAAAAATGGTCGTAAAAAGGTCAATGTAAAGAGTAGTTTGGTGCTGTGGGATTTTTCTCAAAATCTTCGTGTCGCATCCCTGGAAGATACTGAACTTAAATACCAAGTTTGGTGCTCACTGTCTTTTCGTCTTTCAGTTATCGTGTTCACAGACATACGGACACACACACGCACACATGGACCTTTTTCTGAAAATGTTTTTTTTGGATACAAGGGACCCTAAAACATATATTTCCGGTGAAATCTCTGTATCGTATTTTTGGCTGGAGTGCAATACCTTCTCTATACACTATGTACATAGTACGTATAGAGAAAGTAAGCACGACAGAGAATTCATCATTAGAGGAAGCACAGACGCAAATGAAAGCCACAATGGAAATCGCCGTGGAAAAATGGAAGAGAACAAGGAAAATGGAATCGACAATGGAGAACCTGAAAACGCAACTTTCCACCAAAATGGACTAACAATGGCGGGCGTGAAAAATTACGTGGTAGAACTTGGAAACAAAGTGGAAGATGTCGGGGAAAAGGTAGATGAGCTTGACGGGGCGATGAAAGACCACGACCAGCGCCTGCAAGGAAGAGCAGAGGAAAGCAGCACTGAGTTGAACGCCATGGTGCAGAGGAGGCTTAAGGAGTTGCAGATTGAGACGACAGGGCGCGACAAATCTCCACACGTCAAGCCATCCAAGTGCGACGGCACGTCTGCCGCCGAACGTCGCTATCCACACCAATGGTTACCAGAAGAGGAAGAAGAAGCCGCTAATAAATAGTAAGCTTGCAAGGACGGATTGGCAGAAGTACTGAATGCGATTCCAAAGTCCGGAGACACCTGGGTGGCCCTCGAGAGCCATCGCTTGGCTGCAATCTACCGCAACAACCCTCGCCATCGAACAGCTGGCGAACAAAGCCCTTCAGAGTCTGCCACGTGTCCCAGGAAGCTGCCGGGGTGCGTGGCGCCGAGAAACGACAGCGCCTGAGTTTGGCGACTATAACACTAAGAACGAGGTGTTTACGTCAGGTACTTAGAATGGAGACTGCTAAGGTCACAGATAATTCTACCCGGAGGATTAGGATTTTCTGGTACAATAGCGGAGACAGAGATTCAGCCCAGGGACGTCTGACTGCCGCTTTAGCCCAGTGTGCTCCTGATTTATGTACCTCCAAGGAAATAATAAATACTAAAAGTATTTCTGTTAATGTTCACCCCATTGACATGGAATAGATAAACGAATAAGGTCTATTATTTGTTGCAGAATGGATAGCGAAAGTCATATGAAGTTTTGTATCGTGGTCGCACAAGGACTGTGAAATTTCTAAGGACCAAGCATTTTATGAGAGTTGGTGGCGCCTTCTGATTCGTCGTCTGTTTCAAACAATACTTCCTTTAAAATGACGTCATATCTTGACATTCTGTTCATTTGTTCCAAAAGTATTAATTAAAATATTTACATTCAATAAGTGTTAATACACAAATGTGCATATAGATAAGCTTTCATTCACACACACACACACATATACATGCACACACTTGCCCTTCAGGGATGGTCTAATTAGCCATTACTGGAGACAGAGAGAGAGTGACAAAGCACAGAAACACACCACAAACATCCATGCCCAAGGCGGGCCTCGAATCCGCCATTCTTGCGCCACGAATTATCAATAAATGAAATGTAGTCCTTAACTGCTGTGGTTCTCAACGTCCCATTCTGTACTGGGCATGAAAGATCGCTTAATTTTGCTCAGAGGCCTCTCTATCAGGCTTAAAGTTCTTTTATGTGTCGTAAATCTACAACCCGGGACCCACGGCTTTACTTCCCTTCCGAAGGTAGCCATGTTAAGGATTTTTACGCCCGAAAAAAGTCCTCCGCCGGGTTTGAACCCGCGACCTTGGGTATATGAAGTTAGCAAGGCGATTCGAATCATCAAACCTACACACTCAAGTACATTTAGATTGGACAGGTAGAGTCAGACTGAAAAATTCAATGCCATAGCCGGGATTTGAACCACGGATGTACCGATTTCTAGCCAGTTGCTCTACCACTGAGCTACCATGGCAAAATGCCGACCTAGCATTGAGTTTCTCAACTGACTGGCATGTTTCCCGGTAAACCACAAGGTGATCTCAAATTATTTAGAGATGACAACCCCAATGGCGACTTACAATGTTGTAAGTACTTTAAGTCCCAGGATTCATAGTATAGCCAACCATTAAGGTCAATTGTGCTACACACAGCTTGTTTAATAAATAAATAAATAAATATATATATATATATATATATATATATCAATACGCTTAAATTATTGTTTCTTTCAAAGATATATAAAGGTATTCTAACAGCTGCCGGCGTCATACAATCAACATTTTGTCCTTGAAGAGATCCTTTAAATTTCAATAAATGCCATTTTCCGGTTTATGTTTTAGGCTTATGCATAAATGAATAATTTATTGAACGTAAATGGATTATTTAAATTTCTACGCATTAAGATTATATGTTTACACTGAATGTATTCTTGATCGAGAACTAGGTTTGAAGCTGTCAAGTTGGCGATCCTGATGCATCCAGCAAAGTTTAAAACGTCAAGATTTGGGAAGTGAAATGCGCAAGGGTGTGGGTGGGTATCGAGTGTAGGGAGACTGAACAAGTTTGCAAAGGACAACTTGAGGAATTCAGAGAAGTTGAAATGAAAGGGGGAAAGAGACGAGGTGGAATGTTTAGTGAGAGAGGAATGAAGATGTCGTTAAATTAACAACTCCATAATGGAAAGGATAAAGGCATTAGACACACGAGGAAAGTCCCTCAAACTGTGCTGAAGAGCTTCCTCAAAATTCCCGGAGTTTCGTGGATAATTAACGATGCTCGCAAAGTTGCTACAAATGCTGTTTGTTGCAGGAATTGTTCCCTTGAAAATGTACAACTTACGAGAAGTAGATGGATGCAATGATACTTTAAGTAAGGCAATTTCTGGCTTAGTGTGGAGTCCAGGCCTCATCGCTCAGGATAATTACTCTTGCATATTCATAATCACTGTAAACTTTATAGCAGCGTGGCTTTTTATTTTCATATTAATGTTTTCCATTTCAGGGACTCCTGTTAGATGCTATAAGGGTTAGACCCTAAACTGCGTTGCACGATTTGGTAGTAGTCTATTAATCGAATAACAACAAGATAAGCGATCCCATTCGTTTATTCTGAGTATAAATATAAAATACCTGTTTGGATGGGGTAAATACATTTTACCAAGGCTTGTGATAATCAAAGATCGGAATTTTATTTAAATAAATGATTAAACTAGGCAGACAAGACAGCAGTATAAACAACAAAAATAGGCAATAGATCCAGACATATGGAAATGTTAATGACAGCAAGGAAGCGAGTTGTACTTTCAGATAAGCGGTTCACCAGTCGATTCATATCTGTCACAGTCAATGTCAAATATCTGTCACCTGCTCTGATAAACATGTGTTATATTCATATCTACAAAACATCTATACAAATGACCTACTATATAAACAATGTCAAATATCTATCTGTCACCTGCTCTGATAAACATGTGTTATATTCAAATCTACAAAACATCTATACAAATGGCCTACTATATAAACAATGTCAAATATCTATCTGTCACCTGCTCTGATAAACATGTGTTATATTCAAATCTACAAAACATCTATACAAATGGCCTACTATATAAACAATGTCAAATATCTGTCACCTGCACTGATAAACATGTGTTATATTCATATCTACAAAACATCTATACAAATGGCCTACTATATAAACAATGTCAATCGTCTGCCCCCAATTCTTCCACACCTGACAGTCCTTCGTCTTCGCTCACTCATTTTCATCCAACGTTATCACTACTTTCTGCGCCATTATCATAGATTAGAATTCTTTTTCATTTTCTACAATTCTTTCTAATGGTTTTCAATGTTCTCAACAAGTCGACATACATTTTCCCATTGTGGCCTCCCAATTTCTGAAATTCGCTGGTGAGACAACTGTTCCACATCTTTTAATCTAAAAGTGATATTAAATTTTATTTTTCTTTCTTTCTTATCTTTGAGAATCCTGAAAACGGATCGCAGTGAAATATCAGTTGCCTTGGCTACTCTTTCATTCACTTTCTACAGGCTTTTGAAGAACTCGGGGAACATACATTTTCTTCCTTCATCTCTGCCTCTTGTTTCATGAAGTAAGTATTTCTCTGCTCTGACCAAGTAATACCTTGCCACTTAACTTTGAAAACGTAGGAGCCATGTTAAAAAAATAAAATAAATAAAATGAACACTATTTACTGTCCACTTTGAATACAAACATATGCGGATACAGACTGTACAAAGTGTGCTTGCTGTGACTTTAAGTAAGCGAAGTATAATAGCAAAGCTAGGCTAGGTAACTGGGTTGGCGGTCAGGGTCACGATTCCAGTAGTTTTGCGCCGGCAATAATAAGACAGCCTTACATTGTCCTGTTATCTGATTAGATTGCACTATCCAGTCAGGCACAGCATGTTTATGGCAACATCATGTTGTAGTATATTTTTTAAAGTACCTATCTTTAACGGTTTAGATGCCAAATTTGTTTCACGGGAAACTAATCTTCTTTGGCAGATATGCAATACAATGCTTTATAAGCTTACTGGTTGCACACGCCTTTTTAAGTTTACTGGAGTCTTATTGAGTTTTTTTGTCAAATGCCTCTTTCCAAAAAATAACCTCTCAATATCTACAGAGTAATTGCAGCAAGTATAACGCATTGAACTATTGTCGGAGTTCATTCTTACTGCGATAAAATTGACACCTTGAAGAATTAAAGATTTGAAGGTTTTTTGGTGTTGATTATTACAGATGACTTCACGGGATAGCAACCGAGTTAGATTGGAATCAGAGAAATCCAAGTTTTCGACCATCTTGACTCTATGATCAAGTTCCCTGACGAGGACCACAGACCCAAGATGGTCGAAAGCTTGCATTTCTCTGATTCCAATTCAACTCGGTTGTTATCCCGTGAAGTCATCTGTAACCTTGAAGAATGTTTGAACATTTTCTAAGTTTATCAAGATGAAACATCATTTTAACGTTCTCCCTAATAATGGACCTCATTGCTCTGCCGTACTCTTCATTCTTTGCACTGCATCATCCTCAATGTTATTACTTTCAAATGCGGCTCTCTTTTTTGAAGCAGGCAAATCACTTGTGACAGAAAACCCAACAAGGCTACAATCAAAACTGTTATTTCTCAATTCCGGAGACTTTAGAAATGTCTTGCTGTTGCAGTTGAAGATGCTTCATCCTCCAGAACAATGACGGCTTCAGCTATACTGGAAAAGTTTGAACTGTGGTACACTGCTGAAATCCATGTCCCTTAACTCTTGATACTTCATCCTCCAGAGCGAAATCACTTTAGCTAAATTGTCACCTTGCAGAATGTTTGGAAATTTTCAAAGTTTGTCAGGTTCAGACATCATTTTAGTTTTCCCTAATAATGGACATCAATGCTCTGCCGCACTTTCAATCTTTGCACTATATCATTAGTCCCGTATGTGCAATGTACATAGTGGACAGAGATGGTATTGTATTCTCGATACCGAGATTTACCGTAAATACATGTTTTAGGACCCCCTGAAATCACAAAAGTATTGTCAGAAAAAGGTCCGTGTGTATATGTGTGTCTGTTGACAGCAAAACTCGAAAACGAAAAGACGGTTAAATACCAAATTTGGTATTTAAGTTTGGTATCTTTCAAGGATGCTACACGAACACTTTCAAGAAAATTTCATCACCCCTAATTACATTTACATGGAAAAATTTTCGAAAATGTTTTTTGCTTAAAAATAAGTCTAACGATTTTGATTAAAATACCACATATTAAAGACATTTCCATTAAAAATAAAATGTCTATCTTGAATTTTCTAGGAATAGCTTCTGAATACCACTTTATTCTGGAGGAATTTTACTAAATTTTGCATAACTAGTAAAACGTAAGAAATAGACAAAAACTTACCACATAAAAAATGTAGATCTTGTTAAAATGCACTATTTATATCTTATACAATTTTTTCGTGCAACTTAGCGTTATCGAGGTATGCCTTGTTATTAGTTTCAGTTGTAAAGTCCTTTACTTTTCTGAGACAGCAAGTGCCCGTTTTTTCTTTTGTTCTACTCCTGGCCAAGCAAAGAAGCGATTTGCAATGACAATCGCCTAAAGATAGCTTTTTAAACATTTGACCATCACTTTAGCATAGTGCGTTCCTTTAGCTCCCTTCTACTTATAAGGAACTAAGTAATAAGAACATTCTGCTAATGTTTATCTCGATTAGCTTTGTGTAGAAAGAAGATCTTTTGCAAGAAGTTTGTAGAGCAGCTAGAGAAAGTCATGTGAGTGTAACACTTCAGATTTTTTTAGTTCATTTTCAATCATTTTATTTCTCCATCCTAAGATTCACTTAAGTAAACCTACCAATTCTTCCGTATATTTCTCCAAAAACTGTAGTTTCTACAAGAGATTCCGGCCATCAATTAAATCTTTACGTAAGACTGTAAACTGCAATTCTCAACTCGATGTTGCAAACGTTGGAAGGAAAGAAATACTATCAGAAACTTTGAAAAATGCACCTTGTGTTTGGTTGTACTGATAGGTTGAGAAATGAAACAGTCATTTTCATAGTTCGTTTCCTGCTCACGTATTTTTCACAGAGAAGTTTGGCGCCAGTATAAAACAGGTGCATACGAAAGTATTTATGTAGATTTGCAATTTGTGGTGTAAAGGGACATTGTTATCAGCTACCTTCACAAGTGAAAATCCGATGTGCTCCATTCACATGACTTTCTCTAAATTTCTGTATAAATTATTCTTAATAAGCTTATGCTTCTATTTACTTCCAGCTAATCTAGATAGACATTAGCAGAAATAGCCTTATTACTTGCTTCTTTGTAAGTAGAAGCGAAATAAGGGAGTACCATACGTTAATGTGATAGTCAAAAACTGGTTGCTATGTGACTAAAATTGCTTTGTTAATATAGACAGGAGTAGACAATTTCCTGTATACGAAAAGTATAAGTTTTTCAAAGCAAAAATAACGAGGATTATCTCAAAAACGATCAACTTCACGAAAAAAGTGTAAAACATTAATTGTGTATCTTAATGTAATCTACACCTTTTGTATGGCAAGTTTTTTCCCATCTCCTACTGTTTTAGCAGTTATGCAAAATGCATCCAGAATAAAGTGGTATTCACAGGCAATTTAATAAAAATCGTTTGAGCCATTTTTGAGAAAATCAACATTTTCGAAAAAAAGTTCGATGTAAAGGGTAGTTTGTGGTGGGGAAATTGTCTTGCAAATCTTCCTGTCGCATCCTTGAAAGATACCAAAGTTAAATACCAAGTCTGGTATTTACCGGTCTTTTCGTTTTTGAGCTAAGCTGTCCACAGACTCACACACACACACACACACACATACACACACACACACACACGGACCTTTTCCTAATTTTCTTTTTTAATTTGTGGGCACCCAAAATATATATTTCCGGTTAAAATCTCGATATGGAACTTTTGGGTGCATTATAATACTTTATCCCTAAGTACACTGTACAAATGGAGCTAGAAAAAGTAAAAATGAAAGAAATAGACACTTAGAAAAACAACGGCACCACGGCAGCTCATTGTTGCCTTAGAGGTAAGTCAAGTAAACCAGTTGTAATTAAAATCTGTGTGTAATTACTCTTTGTTACGGCATTACTGATTGGTGTTTTAATAATAAATGAATAAATAATAAACCAAAGTGGACAAAGGTATTTTCTTCGCCATTTATCCTTTCGTTGGTGATTAGAGGCCTGAGAGACACATACCATTATTTAAATTATAATTTTCAAATAAATACACCAATACAAGTTGTTAACTAGGACATCTAACACTTCACCTTCCTCGATTGTTGGCTGCAGCGGCACCCTATAATATGTTTACTTTTTCTACACGTAATACGTACACAGACTATAGAGAGAATATTGTATTGCACCCAAAAATTCAGTACCAATATTTCACCGGAAATACATGTTATAGAGCTATCTGTTTACAAAAAAGGTGTTTTCAGAAAAACGTCCCTGAGTAGGTCAATGTGTCTGTGTGTGTCTGTATGTGTGTCTGTGTGTATGTCTGTGTGTGTCTGTGTATGTGTCTGTGTATGTCTGTGTGTATGTCTGCGTGTGTCCGTATGTGTATGTCTGTGTGTGTCTGTATGTGTGTCTGTCAGTATGTCTGTGTGTGTCTGTGTATGTGTCTGTGTATGTCTGTGTGTATGTCTGTGTGTGTATCTGTGTGTGTGCCTGTGTGTATGTCTGCGTGTGTCCGTATGTGTGTGTCGGTGTGTGTGTCTGACCGTCTGTGTCTGTCTGTGTGCGTCTGTCTGTGAGTATGAGTGTGTCTGTGTGTGAGTGTGTCTGTGTATGTCTGTTTGTGTCTGTGTGTGAATGTGTCTGTTTGTGAGTGTGTCTGTGTGTGAGTGTGTCTGTGTGTGAGTGTGTCTGAATGTATCTGTTTGTATCTGTGTGTGTCTGTGTGAATCAGTGTGTGTCTGTGTGTATCTGTGTGTGTCTGTGTGTGAGTGTGTATCTGTGTGTATCTGTGTGTATCTGTGTGTATCTGTGTGTGTCTGTGTGTATCTGTGTGTGTCTGTGTGTGTCTGTGTGTGTCTGTGTGTGTCTGTGTGTATCTGTGTGTGTCTGTGTGTATCTGTGTGTATCTGTGTGTATCTGTGTGTGTCTGTGTGTATCTGTGTGTATCTGTGTGTATCTGTGTGTATCTGTGTGTGTCTGTGTGTGAGTGTGTATCTGTGTGTATCTGTGTGTGTCTGTGTGTATCTGTGTGTATCTGTGTGTGTCTGTGTGTGTCTGTGTGTATCTGTGTGTGTCTGTGTGTGAGTGTGTATCTGTGTGTATCTGTGTGTATCTGTGTGTGTCTGTGTGTGTGAGTGTGTATCTGTGTGTATCTGTGTGTATCTGTGTGTATCTGTGTGTGTCTGTGTGTGTCTGTGTGTGTCTGTGTGTATCTGTGTGTATCTGTGTGTATCTGTGTGTGTCTGTGTGTGAGTGTGTCTGAATTTATCTGTGTGTATCTGTGTGTGTCTGTGTGTGTCTGTGTGTGTCTGTGTGTATCTGTGTGTATCTGTGTGTGTCTGTGTGTATCTGTGTGTATCTGTGTGTATCTGTGTGTATCTGTGTGTGTCTGTGTGTATCTGTGTGTATCTGTGTGTGTCTGTGTGTGTCTGTGTGTATCTGTGTGTATCTGTGTGTATCTGTGTGTATCTGTGTGTGTCTGTGTGTATCTGTGTGTATCTGTGTGTGTCTGTGTGTGTCTGTGTGTATCTGTGTGTGTCTGTGTGTATCTGTGTGTGTCTGTGTGTGTCTGTGTGTATCTGTGTGTGTCTGTGTGTGTCTGTGTATCTGTGTGTGTCTGTGTATCTGTGTGTATCTGTGTGTATCTGTGTGTATCTGTGTGTATCTGTGTGTATCTGTGTGTGTCTGTGTGTGTCTGTGTTGTGTCTGTGTGTGTCTGTGTGTATCTGTGTGTATCTGTGTGTGTCTGTGTGTGTCTGTGTGTATCTGTGTGTATCTGTGTGTGTCTGTGTGTTTGAGTGTGTCTGAATGTATCTGTGTGTATCTGTGTGTGTCTGTGTGTGTCTGTGTGTGTGTATCTGTGTGTGTCTGTGTGTATCTGTGTGTGAGTGTGTGTGTGAGTGTGTCTGAATGTATCTGTGTGTATCTGTGTGTATCTGTGTGTGTCTGTGTGTGTCTGTGTGTGTCTGTGTGTGTCTGTGTGTGTGTGTATCTGTGTGTATCTGTGTGTATCTGTGTGTGTCTGTGTGTGTGAGTGTGTCTGAATGTATCTGTGTGTATCTGTGTGTGTCTGTGTGTCTGTGTGTGTGAGTGTGTCTGAATGTATCTGTGTGTATCTGTGTGTGTCTGTGTGTGTCTGTGTGTGTCTGTGTGTGTCTGTGTGTGTGAGTGTGTCTGAATGTATCTGTGTGTATCTGTGTGTGTCTGTGTGTGTCTGTGTGTGTCTGTGTGTGTCTGTGTGTATCTGTGTGTGTGAGTGTGTCTGAATGTATCTGTGTGTATCTGTGTGTGTCTGTGTGTGTCTGTGTGTGTGAGTGTGTCTGAATGTATCTGTGTGTTCATGTGTGTATCTGTGTGTGTCTGTGTGTGTCTGTGTGTGTGAGTGTGTCTGAATGTATCTGTGTGTATCTGTGAGTATCTGTGTGTGAGTGTGTCTGTGTGTATCTGTGTGTATCTGTGTGTATCTGTGTGTGTCTGTGTGTGTCTGTGTGTGTCTGTGTGTATCTGTGTGTGTCTGTGTGTGTGAGTGTGTCTGAATGTATCTGTGTGTGTCTGTGTGTCTGTGTGTATCTGTGTGTATCTGTGTGTGTCTATGTGTGTCTGTGTGTATCTGTGTGTATCTGTGTGTGTCTGTGTGTGTCTGTGTGTATCTATGTGTATCTGTGTGTGTCTGTGTATATCTGTGTATCTGTGTGTGTGTCTGTGTAAGTCTGTTTGTGTCTGTGTGTGCCTGTGTATCTGTGTGTCTTGTTTGTCTGTGTATGTCTGTGCGTATCTGTGTGTGTGTTTGTCCGTCTGTGTGTGTCTGTGTGTTTCTGTGTGTTTCTGTGTGTGTCTGTGTATGTCTGTGTGGGTCTGTGTGTATCTGTGTGGGTCTGTGTGTATCAGTGTGTATCTGTGTGTGTCTGTGTGTATCTGTGTGTATCTGTGTGTGTCTGTGTGTGTCTGTGTGTATCTGTGTGTGTCTGTGTGTATCTATGTGTATCTGTGTGTGTCTGTGTATATCTGTGTATCTGTGTGTGTGTCTGTGTAAGTCTGTTTGTGTCTGTGTGTGCCTGTGTATCTGTGTGTCTTGTTTGTCTGTGTATGTCTGTGCGTATCTGTGTGTGTGTTTGTCCGTCTGTGTGTGTCTGTGTGTTTCTGTGTGTTTCTGTGTGTGTCTGTGTATGTCTGTGTGGGTCTGTGTGTATCTGTGTGGGTCTGTGTGTATCAGTGTGTGACTGTGTGTATCTGTGTGTGTGTTTGTCCGTCTGTGTGTGTCTGTGTGTTTCTGTGTGTGTGTTTGTCCGTCTGTGTGTGTCTGTGTGTTTCTGTGTGTTTCTGTGTGTGTCTGTGTATGTCTGTGTGGGTCTGTGTGTATCTGTGTGGGTCTGTGTGTATCAGTGTGTGACTGTGTGTATCTGTGTGTGTCTGTGTGTGTCTGTGTGTATCTGTGTGGGTCTGTGTGTATCAGTGTGTGACTGTGTGTATCTGTGTGTGTCTGTGTGTGGCTGCCTGTCTGTGAATACGACAACTCAAAAACGAGAAGTCGGTAAATACCAATCTTGGTATTTTAGTTAAGTATTTTCCAGGGATACGGCACGAAAGTTTTTGGAAAAATCTCCTTACCCCAAACTGTGCTTTACATGGAAAAAATTTCGAAAATTTTTATTTTCTCAAAATTTTGACTAAAATACTGTATATTTATATGGCATATAAAAAGTATAATTTGAATATTCTGGGAATAGCGTTTAAAGACCTCTTTATTCTAAATGAATTTTACTGAATTTTAGGTTAGAATTAATCGTATGAGAAAAAATTACTGCTCAAAAATGTACATCACGTTAAAACACACATTGTATATAATATTGCCTTTTTTTCATTGAATTGAGTATTTCTGAGATATTCCTTTTTATTTGTTTCAATTTTAAAATACTTAAACTTTTTTCACACGGAAAGCTGTAAGCTTCTGACCTTACATAGAAACGGTTCGCAACCTCATGACAACCAGTTTTAAAAAAATTGACTATTGTTTTATCCAAGTGTGTTCTCTTATTTCACGTCTTCTCACAAGGAAGCAAGTAGTTAAGACAAATTCTACTAGTGTTTATTTTGATGAGCATAAAGTAGATAGAAGAATATGCTTTTTAACAAAATTTGTTACAGTGATGTAGAGAAAGTCATGTGACTGGAATACATGAGGTTTTTGTTTATTTGTGCGCAAGAATCACAATCGAAGTTACGTGGCACCCAGATCAATCGGACCTTGAGCGGTTAATCTCGCTAAGTTTTGTAGACTTTGTAGACTCTAAGACTCCCTTGTGACTTGTAAACGATTGCCGGTTGCAATCTGTATCAATACAGTGCTTTGCGTGGTATGCACATCGCTGTAGACGTAGATGTAAAGACTGAAACCAATGTAATATCATGTATAATACATCCAAGAACGCAAGCAATTGAAATACGACACTTTTTTCTTCAACCTCCGTTAGGCTGTAAATAAAAGACAAGTTCACAGAAAACAATTATTTTATTACTAAAAGTGGTGTACACTTATTGTTACTTTTCAACATAATCACCGAAAATATTGACAATTTATCGTACCTGTGCACAAGCTTTGCAATACACGCTGCAAAAATGTTGCCGGCAATGATTTCAAATGAGCATTGACGTTGTTTTGAAGATCTTCGTACTCTACAACGTTTACGGAGAGCCATTCAAAACAAACGAAGAGGAATGCTGACTTCAGGAATTGTGTTGATCCATGACAACGCTCGTTCACACACTGCTGGCACAACCCATCGGCTCTTTGAACAATTTCAATGGGACATTTTCGATCATCCGCCGTACAGTCCTGACCTGGCACCCAGCGACTTTCACCTTTTCCCTGAACTGAAGACGTGGCTAGGAGGGCAGTACTTTCAAACCAACCAAGATCTTCGACACAAGTCAATGTTCATTTGTAATCAATGGCGGCAACATTTTTTGAAGCGGGTGTTGCAAAGCTTGTGCACAGGTACGATAAATGTCTCAATCTTTTCGCTGATTATGTTGAAAACTAACCATAAATGTAGAAAACGTTTAGTAATAAAATAATTGTTTTCTATGAGCGTGTCTTTTATTTATAGCCTATCGGAGGTTGAAAAAGAAATCGGCCCTCTTAAATAAATTTGACTATGATTTTAAATACATGAGAATTGTTGAGCTTGGAGTTCCTTACAACGAACCAAAATCACTTCTGCTGCAATGAATGCCAGGGTATAACATCAGTTTATGACTCTGAGAAACAAGTTAGGTTGCGCTGTTTTCTTATGCAGTGTCACTATGGATCACCCTTCTTAAAGGACCCCATTGTCTCGGAATATGTTCCTGCCTGTCTCTTTATGGCTCTCGTAAATTTGGATCCGATTCTTGAACTGAATAGCGCCCACGTGTCTACTTTGAACTGAATCATAAAACTACCCCGTATAGATTTGCTGGTTTTGTTCTAAACAAAGTGCAAATCCATTTGCTACTTTATTGCATATTTAATGCTCTTGTTAGCAGCATCTGTGCATTCTGATCAGGGCTTTAATTCATTAACGTCCACATTCTCAAACGTTGTAACAAAGAAATGATAGAAATAAAGGCAATTATTAGTTAACGTTTTCCTTTTCTTTAGCCGTACTATGTACACAGAAGGTATTGTAATTCACCCAAATATATTCAATACGAGATTTCACCGGAAACACATGTTTTGGGTCCCCTGAATTAAAAAAAAAAGCATTTTTAGAAAAATGTCTGTGTATGTGCATGTCTGAGTGTGTCTGTCTGTGGGCAGCATAGTTCATAAACGAAGAAAACAGTTAAATACCAAACTTGATATTTAAGTTTCGTATCTTCTAAGAATGCGACACGAAGGTTTCCAAGAAAATCCCCCCCCCAAACTGCCCTTTATTTGGAACTTTTTTTTCTCGAAAATTTTGATTTTTTCAAAAATGGCTCTAACGATTTTGATTAAAATACCGTATATTAAAGATATTTGCTTGACAAATAAAATGTATATCTTGAATTTTCTGGGAATAGCTTATGAATACTACTTTATTCTGGATGAATTTTTGAGGAATTTTGCATAACTGTAAGAGATAGACAACAACTTACCAGATACAAAATGTAGAGCACGTTAAAACACACAATTTATGTTATATACATTTTTTCGCGGAGTTGATCTTTTTTGAGATATTCCTTGTTTCTGGTTTCAGTTTTAAAAAGCTTTTATTTTTCTCATACAGGAATTTGTCAACTCCTGTCCATACAAACAAAGAAACATCAGTCACATAGCAACCAGCTTTTTGCTTTCACTTTAACCTATGGTACTCCCTTATTTCGCTTCTACTTACAAGGAAGCAAGTAATAAAATTATTTCTGCTAATTTTTTTTCGATTAGCATGAAGCAAATAGAAGCACCTTTTTTTTAAACAATAATTTGTTTGACTGCCTCCGTGGTCGAGTGCTCAGCGAGCTGACTTCTCACCCGGGGGTTCCGGGTTCAATTCCCGGCTGGGGTTTGGAATATTTCTCTAGCCATAATTATTCCCTATCCCCCACAGAGTCTGGAAGTTTGTATGTGAGTGTGTGCGTGTTTGAGTAAAACAAAATGATTTAAACTAACGTAAAGGAAGCTACAGACAACGAGTTGTTTCAAGTGGGAAGCCCCCGATATGACCTTAGATGTTAAAGGGGGCTATAAAATGAAACAAAAAAAAAAAAAAAAAAAAAAAAAACTGCTGCAGAGATGTAGAGAAAGTCATGTGAATGGAACACTTGAGATTCTTGTTTTTACATTTTAGACGTAACACACTAGTTTAATACCCAGAAAATAAGGATAAACTTTAGGAAAACCTTTAGGTTAAATTATTTTAATTTATTAAAGGTGTTATCTACGATTTAGTATTTAATAATAAATCATTATATCTCTTTTTTCCTTCACTATGCCTTTCTCTCTCTTACTCTCTTTCCATTTCGTCTCTTCTTTAGCTACTGGTTTTCATATATTGGATATTCATGTAAACAAAAAATAACGTCTCAGCATTACATTATTGCAATTTTATATTAATATTCTGCAACAGACGTTCCAAGGCAAAAAATCTGATGAGTTACACTCACATTACTTTCTCTGGACACTCTACAAACAAACTCTTTCAACACCAAGATAATCGAGATAAACATTAGTAGAGCTTAATTACTTAGTTCCTTATAACTAGAACGGAACTAAGGGAATGCCCTAGGCTAAAGTGATAGTCAAATGTTTTAAAAGCTGTCGTTATGCAATTGTCATTGCAAATCGCTTCTTTGCTTGGTCAGGAGTAGAACAAAAGAAAAGTGGACATTTTCGTCTGAGAAAAATATAACTACTTCACAATTGAAACTAATAACAAGGAACATCTCGGAAACGGTAAGCTCCACGAATAAAATGTATATGACATAACTTTTAACAAGATCTACATTTTTATAGTAAGTTTTTGAATATCATTTGCGGTTCACTAGTTGTGCCGAATAAAGCAAACTTCATCCAGAATAAACAGGTCTTCAAAAGCTATTTCCTGAAAATTCAAGATATACATTTTATTTGTGATAGAAATTGCTCTAATATGTGGTATTTTAATCAAAATCGTTAGAGCCATTTTTAAGAAAAACAAAATGTTCGAAAATTTTTCCGTGTAAAGGGTAGCAAGGGGTGGGGGTATTTTGTTGAAAATTTTCGTGTCGCATCCTCGGAAGATACCAAACTTAAATACCAAGTTTGGTATTTAACGGTCTTTTCGTTTTTGAGCTATGCTGTACACACACGCATGCACAAACACACGCGGAACTGTTTCTGAAAATGCTTTTTTTTTTTTTTTTTTTTTTTTTGATTCAGGTGGTCCTAAAACATCTGAAATCTCGACATCGAATTTTTGGGTGGAATACAATACTCCTCTATCTCTATGTACATTGTACATACGGGGCTAGAGAAAGCAAAAATTTGGGGCGATTCACTCTTCTAGCTACTTAAGAGAAAGAAGGCCAAACCGGCCATTTTTGATAGATCCAACACTCTAATAATTAATTATTCTTTTCTTTTTCTCTGTCTCTCTCGCTCTTCTAGGCTTATGTAGCAGCCATCTGCGGTGTCCTTACCTTAAACTATCATGCTTTCTCTGTCTCTCTCTCTCTCTCGCTCTTCTAGGCTTATGTAGCAGACATCTGTGGTGAACCTTACCTTAAACTATCATGCTCTCTCTCTCTCTCTCTCGCTCTTCTAGGCTTATGTAGCAGCCATCTGCGGTGAAACTTACCTTAAACTATCATGCTCTCTCTCTCTCTCGCTCTTCTAGGCTTATGTAGCAGCCATCTCAGGCTTATGTAGCAGCCATCTGCGGTGAACCTTACCTTAAACTATCATGCTCTTTCTCTCTCTCGCTCTTCTAGGCTTATGTAGCAGCCATCTCAGGCTTATGTAGCAGCCATCTGCGGTGAACCTTACCTTAAACTATCATGCTTTCTCTGTCTCTCTGTCTCTCTCTCTTCTAGGCTTATGTAGCAGCCATCTGCGGTGAACCTTACCTTAAACTATCATGCTCTTTCTCTCTCTCGCTCTTCTAGGCTTATGTAGCAGCCATCTGCGGTGAACCTTACCTTAAACTATCATGCTCTCTCCCTCTCTCGCTCTTCTAGGCTTATGTAGCAGCCATCTGCGGTGAACCTTACCTTAAACTATCATGCTCTTTCTCTCTCTCGCTCTTCTAGGCTTATGTAGCAGCCATCTCAGGCTTATGTAGCAGCCATCTGTGGTGAACCTTACCTTAAACTATCATGCTTTCTCTGTCTCCCTCTCTCCCTCTCGCTCTTCTAGGCTTGTGTAGCAGCCATCTGCGGTGAACCTTACCTTAAACTATCATGCTCTCTCTGTCTCTGTCTCTCTCTCGCTCTTCTAGGCTTGTGTAGCAGCCATCTGCGGTGAACCTTACCTTAAACTATCATGCTTTCTCTGTCTCTCTCTCTCTCTCGCTCTTCTAGGCTTATGTAGCAGCCATCTGCGGTGAACCTTACCTTAAACTATCATGCTTTCTCTGTCATTCTCTCCCTCTCTCGCTCTTCTAAGCTTATGTAGCAGCCATCTGTGGCGAACCTTACCTTAAACTATCATGCTCTTTCTCTCTCTCGCTCTTCTAGGCTTATGTAGCAGCCATCTGCGGTGAACCTTACCTTAAACTATCATGCTTTCTCTGTCTCTCTCTCTTCTAGGCTTATGTAGCAGCCATCTGTGGTGAACCTTACCTTAAACTATCATGCTTTCTCTGTCTCTCTCTCTCCCTCTCGCTCTTCTAGGCTTGTGTAGCAGCCATCTGCGGTGAACCTTACCTTAAACTATCATGCCTTCTCTGTCTCTCTCTCTCTCTCTCTCTCTCGCTCTTCTAAGCTTATGTAGCAGCCATCTGCGGTGAACCTTACCTTAAACTATCATGCTTTCTCTGTCTCTCTCTCTCTCTCTCTCTCTCTCGCTCTTCTAGGCTTATGTAGCAGCCATCTGTGGTGAACCTTACCTTAAACTATCATGCTTTCTCTGTCTCTCTCTCTCTCTCTCGCTCTTCTAGGCTTGTGTAGCAGCCATCTGTGGTGAACCTTACCTTAAACTATCATGCTTTCTCTGTCTCTCTCTCTCTCTCGCTCTTCTAGGCTTGTGTAGCAGCCATCTGTGGTGAACCTTACCTTAAACTATCATGCTTTCTCTGTCTCTCTCTCTCTCTCGCTCTTCTAGGCTTGTGTAGCAGCCATCTGTGGTGAACCTTACCTTAAACTATCATGCTTTCTCTGTCTCTCTCTCTCTCGCTCTTCTAGGCTTGTGTAGCAGCCATCTGTGGTGAACCTTATCTTAAACTATCATGCTTTCTCTGTCTCTCTCTCTCTCGCTCTTCTAGGCTTGTGTAGCAGCCATCTGTGGTGAACCTTATCTTAAACTATCATGCTTTCTCTGTCTCTCTCTCTCTCTCTCGCTCTTCTAGGCTTATGTAGCAGCCATCTGTGGTGAACCTTACCTTAAACTATCATGCTTTCTCTGTCTCTCTCTCTCTCTCTCTCGCTCTTCTAGGCTTATGTAGCAGCCATCTGTGGTGAACCTTACCTTAAACTATCATGCTTTCTCTGTCTCTCTCTCTCTCTCTCTCGCTCTTCTAGGCTTGTGTAGCTCCATCTGTGGTGAACCTTACCTTAAACTATCATGCTTTCTCTGTCTCTCTCTCTCTCTCGCTCTTCTAGGCTTGTGTAGCAGCCATCTGTGGTGAACCTTATCTTAAACTATCATGCTTTCTCTGTCTCTCTCTCTCTCTCTCGCTCTTCTAGGCTTGTGTAGCAGCCATCTGTGGTGAACCTTACCTTAAACTATCATGCTTTCTCTCTCTCTCTCGCTCTTCTAGGCTTATGTAGCAGCCATCTGCGGTGAACCTTACCTTAAACTATCATGCTTTCTCTGTCTCTCTCTCTCTCTCTCGCTCTTCTAGGCTTGTGTAGCAGCCATCTGCGGTGAACCTTACCTTAAACTATCATGCTTTCTCTCTCTCTCTCTCTTATAGGCTTATGTAGCAGCCATCTGTGGTGAACCTTACCTTAAACTATCATGCTTTCTCTCTCTCTCTCTCTCTCTCTCTCTCTCTCTCTCTTATAGGCTTATGTAGCAGCCATCTGTGGTGAACCTTACCTTAAACTATCATGCTTTCTCTCTCTCGCTCTTCTAGGCTTATGTAGCAGCCATCTGTGGTGAACCATACCTTAAACTATCATGCTTTCTCTCTCTCTCTCTCTCTCTCGCTCTTCTAGGCTTATGTAGCAGCCATCTGTGGTGAACCTTACCTTAAACCATCATGCTCTTCTAGGCTTATGTAGCAGCCATCTGTGGTGAACCTAACCTTAAACTATCATGCTCTTCTAGGCTTATGTAGCAGCCATCTGTGGTGAACCTTACCTTAAACTATCATGCTCTTCTAGACTTATGTAGCAGCCATCTGTGGTGAACCTTAGCTTAAACTATCATGCTCTCCTAGGCTTATGTAGCACCCATCTGTGGTGAACCTTACCTTAAACTATCATGCTCTTCTAGGCTTATGTAGCAGCCATCTGTGGTGAACCTTACCTTAAACTATCATGCTCTCCTAGGCTTATGTAGCAGCCATCTGTGGTGAACCTTACCTTAAACTATCATGCTCTTCTAGGCTTATGTAGCAGCCATCTGTGGTGAACCTTACCTTAAACTATCATGCTCTTCTAGGCTTATGTAGCAGCCATCTGTGGTGACGTCACCTTAAACTATCATGCTCTTCTAGGCTTATGTAGCAGCCCTCTGTGGTGACGTCACCTTAAACTATCAGGCTTTCTTTAAAACAGGTAAGATTGTGATAGTTCCATTTTCCACCCTCTTTGATACACAATTGTTTAGTTTACTGATAAACGAGATATCACGTGACTGACGATTATTGACATATATAACTTGGTATTTATCTTTGGTATCTTCCAAGGATAAGACAACAAGATTTTCAAAGAAATAACCCCACCCCAAACTACACTTTACATGCACAAAATTTTGAAAATTTTTATTTTCTCAAAGGCGCTTCTAACGATTTTGATTAAAATCTCTTATATGTTAAATAAAATGAAATACTACATCTTGAATTGCCTCTAAAAACTCTTTATTCTGGATGATTTTTATTTAATTTTCCATAACTGGCAAACCGTAAGAGATAGACAAAAACTTACTAGGTATTAAAGCCATTCCTATCACAAATAAAATGTATACCTTGAATTTTCAGGAAATAGATTTTGAAGACCTGTTTATTCTGGATGAAGTTTGCTTTATTCGGCACAACTAGTAAACCGCAAATGATATTCAAAAACTTACTATAAAAATGTAGATCTTGTTAAAAGTTATGTCATATACATTTTATTCGTGGAGCTTACCGTTTCCGAGATGTTCCTTGTTATTAGTTTCAGTTGTGAAGTAGTTATATTTTTCTCAGACGAAGGTGTCCACTTTTTTTTTGTTCTACTCCTGACCAAGCAAAGAAGCGATTTGCAATGACAATCGCATAACGACAGTTTTTAACACATTTGACTATCACTTTAACATAGCACATTCCTTTAGTTCCCTTCTACTTATAAGGAACTAAGTAATAAGAACATTCTGCTAATGTTTTGTGTACATAGAAGAATAATCTTGTGTAAGAAGTTTGTAGAGCAGGTAGAGAAAGTGATGTGAGTGTAACACAAAAGATTTTATCGCCGGAACAATACGTTTATTTGCACTGTGTTTATCAGACTGTGCTATGGAGTCGCTCTCATCCAGGTATGGGAAGGAGTGACAGTTAAAATGGACACCAGTACATGCAATAACAACCTGAACCTAGTCAGCCCTTGCACATTCTATTCTAGTTAAGTTAAACAAGCAAACTCACACAAAAACTCACACACACACTCACAAGCACTCACTCACACAAACTCACACTGACACACACATTCACTCACTCACTCACTCACTCACACTCACTCACACACACTCACACACACACTCACACACACACACTCACAAGCACTCACTCACACAAACTCACACACTAACACACACACATTCACTCACTCACTCACACTCACTCACACACACTCAAACACTCACATACACACTCACACACACTCACACACACTCACACACACTCACATACACACCCTCACAAGCACTCACTCACACAAACTCACACACTGACATACACACATTCACTCACTCACTCACTCACTCACTCACTCACACTCACTCACACACACTCAAACACACATACACACTCACACACACACTCACACACACTCACATAC